>CM062396.1:21313093-22513093 GCA_031304145.1 Cardiospermum halicacabum
AGGTAGTTAATTTGTTTGTTTAGGTTTCTCCATTTATAAAGATAAATATAGAGAATAGAGAAGCTTCTTATTTAAGCTTTTTATTTTATTTTTTTTATTTTTATTGAATTGATTCGATTTTTAATAATGAATTGATTTAATTTTTGATATGATATGACTGCGATTATAAAATAATTTATTTATTCATATTTTAAATTTAATAAAAAAATTATAAAACATGTTTGGTTGAACTTCTTCTTTTAAGAATATGGTAGGTAAATTTTAACTTTAACCAAATATATATATTATTATATATATATATATATATATATAAACTTCTATTATTATTATTATTATTATATATAATAATATAATGATAATATAAATTTTGGATTCATGTCAATTTTAAAAATTTTAAAATTGAATAAAAAAATAAAATAATATAAACTCATATTTAAACCTCCAGTGGCAAATAGCTCTTTTATTTTACAAAGAGCACCAACGCCTTCAAGGTTGATGTGAAAACTAATTGAACAAAAATCTTTTTATACAGTGGTGGAGAAAATAATCTGTAAGTTATATTTCCGATGTGGTATATATATTAGTGTAAAAAGGTGAATAGGAAAAATTAAATATTATAATTTATTACAGAATCTGTGTAAAAAAGTGAGAAATTATTAAAATGTCGAAATAACCAATTTAGTTAATTAAAATTTAAAGACTAAAAAAGTAATTTTATAAAAAATATGACGTGTTACATTTTTAGAGCGCCACTTGTAATCGCGTGGTTAATTGAATTTGTTAATTTTCTCCTTT
Source organism: Cardiospermum halicacabum (assembly GCA_031304145.1). Taxonomy (NCBI): domain Eukaryota; kingdom Viridiplantae; phylum Streptophyta; class Magnoliopsida; order Sapindales; family Sapindaceae; genus Cardiospermum; species Cardiospermum halicacabum. The sequence continues at coordinate 21,313,889 of CM062396.1, forward strand.
TATTATAATTGAGATATTGTAAAGGAAAAAATATACGAATTTTTATAAATAAAAAAAATTAGTATTTTTATTTTAAAAAATAACATGCATTAATTGTTTCTTCTTATTTTTAATACATTAATTATTTATTTGGTATTGAAAATGCAATATTTTACAATAAAAAATTCATTTTAAATGTATTTATTAATTATATTTTTACTCACATTTTAAATTTCCTGTGATAAATTAATACATTTTGTCTATATACATATATATATATATATATTAATATCAAAATTAATAAAATAATATATTAAAAAAAATATTAATTCAAGAGAGAAGCATAAATTAATATATTAAACTAAATTTATTAAATTGGATAAAAAAGGATAGATTGTAAAAAAAAAGATAGCATAATCTAAATAAAACGGAATTTTTTTGTGTTAGATCTATCAATAAAATCTAAATAATAAAACAAACAAAATGAACCTTAGTGTAGTTTGGATAAGAAATATTTAAATGTAAGGGTCTAAAGAGGGTAAGATGTGGATCCTAAGTTATACCCTTACTCTCTCCTCAAATACATGGACTTTTCCTAAACCCGGTTATATAGAGGTTTTTAATTAAATGGGTAGGGTTTTACCCTACCCTTTTTTGATTGGGTAAGGGTAGGGTCTCAAAAACCCTACCCATTTTGCCAACCTTAGATGGGTACTTGATGTTGGCTACATTCTTCATATAAACACTAAATTTTCAAGGTTTCAACTAGACCCTTCATGTTCGCTTAAACGAGTCAGTTGGACCCTTCTCGTTGATTACATAATCACGGTCCTGTGTGTGATCTACACTTCCACTAATATGTAAATATATATATATAAATATATGTATATAACCGCTAAATATATAAAAAAAATATATCGAACACGTGGCGCCATGTGTGCAACAAGTTGAAAGGGGTTTGTTCCCCTCAAAATTAGGGTTAACAAAAGTCATTCGATTGTTCACCGACCACCATAACGAGAGCGATTCAAGCTATTCAAGAATGATTTTTCGCCGCTGATACATCTAGGGTTTCGAATTAGTGTTGCCAACAAGTGTTATTAGTGAATCAATGATTAGCATTCTATAAGCTGAAAGTTGAATCATAACATTGAATCCTCTTTGCGTAGCCAGGAGACCGAAAGTGACGACTTCTTGAAGTTGGAGAGTGAATGTTAGATTTCTAGTCTTTGTTAATGGTTTGTGTTTACTTGTCAGAGTTATTGGTTTTTTCGTAAATCTCGTAGACAAATAAAGTAAATGATCACGAATAGAAATCTAACATAACCAACTACTCACTTGATCAAGTGAATATGATAGAAACCTTCGTCTTGGATTTAAGAATTTTTGGTTTATGTTATAAATAAATTAACCGGATGTATTAACCGGTTAAGTAAACCGGATTAGTAGCCAAGTCAACATAAAACAACAACTCACGCGCCCATCTTCAAATCCCCTTGAATCGCTATTCCACGTAAGTGAGAAGGGTCCAACCGACTCATTTAAGCCAACATAAAGGGTCTAGTTGAAACCTCAACAACTTAGAGTGTTTATGTGAAAAATGTAGTCAACATCATGTACTCATAGGTATATTAACACTATTCTTTATAATTTAAAAGTAGTTTAGCAATAAAAACAATTTATGCAAAATAATTTTGGAATAAAAAAAATATATCAAATCATCGCAACTCACTAATTTGATAGCGTAAAAAAGTGGAGTAATTGAACCACAAAACCTGAACAACCATATATTAATGAATGAAAATAGATACAAATATGATAATCTAGAACCACCCATCCAAACAAGGGGTTATTAATGGATTGGAATAATCCCAAAAAAATCACCATATGTTTGGGGTTTTTTTTTCCCCACAAAACCACACTAGTTTCAAATTTTCCCATTTTACCAATATCATGACGAAAAATGTTAAACTTTTCAAAAGTGAATTTTGGACTTTTATGGAGCTTCAAGAGATGGGTCCAATGCTAGTGCTCCATCGACAATTGGTGGTTGGATGGAAGAGGAATAATAGAAAAATCAATTTTGACGATTTTTAATTTCATCGAATCTCTTTCGTTCAACCACCAATCAATGAGAAACCACCACTATTAGACTAGTCTCTTAGAGCTCTATTGAAGTAAAAGAAGTCCGGTTAAAATTTTAAGATTTTTAATCTGACAATGGTAAATTAGGGAAAAACAAAACTAGTGTGATTTTTTTTGGGGGGAAAACTCTAAATCTATGGTGGATTATTGGGATTAAGATTCTAAATCTAACAATGGTAAGGAATTTGTTTTTTAATCCCAAATTTTTATAACTGTGTTTAAAGAATAAAGCATGGTGGTGGCTATTGGCACAATGACACTCCAGTCTCTAATGGATTATTGGAGATGAATGTTAAGAACGAAGATGAGAGTTAGAGATGCCCACATGTAACGGAAGAGACTTTCCCCTTGATTTTCAGGCCAAATTTAATGATCCGTTAACAGTTCTAACTTCTTAAAGCATAATCGACTCAAGTAAATCAAACTTATTTGAGTAAGGGATAAGTTGGTTGCTTGAAGTTTAAGTAAGATGGTTGAGATTTCAACCCTTTCTAATTCCTATCCAATGAGTCAATGGCTTCTAATTCCTGTCCATTGAGTCAATGGCTTCAATCGATGGATTAATAACCCGCATTATATGTATAAGGTTTATAAAAGGATCTAGATATTGGGCCAAAACAATTTGATCGCATAAAAAGTTTTAGTTCATAGGACTAAAGAGACTTATAAAAGGAACTATTACGTATCCATTAAGTACATTAGACCTTCTTATCGAAGGTGAAAAATCCTAAACAGAAGCTCGACGTAATATTTTTTTAATAATAATTAATCACAATATTTAAATTATAATTTATTATTAGAGCATTTAAATTAATTTAAAATTTCTTCACAGGAAAATATTTTTTAAAAAATAAAATTTTAACGATACAATTTATTTTAAATATTTATCGAACTTTTTATTTTGGACCGTCAAGTAAATATACTAACTAAACCTTTTGTATTGTTTAATTTTTTTTAATGTATAATAAATTCTTTTTATAAAAATTTTAAAAATAATCTTTTCAAAAATTAAATTAAATTAATTAGCTAATCAAACTCTGGATTATAAAATAAATTAGTGGTAATAATATTTTCACACACCATATTTTTTTTCTTAAAAAACTCATCACAAATGTTGATCACGTATAAAAAAAAAAAACTTTTTTGTATATATGTGATGATTTTTATTAAATATAATTTTAATTAATTATTTAATTAAATTAATATTTTTATTAAAAAAATCATCTCTTAATATTAAATCAAATATATTAATATAAATAATAATTTTAAAAATCTAACAACAAATTCATATATCATTTATTTAATCAAGACAATTATTATTTTTACAATTTTACATTTTAAAGTTATTTGAATAGTTATTACCAAATAGTTAATATAACATGTACTTTAATCGGCCAATGCAAAATTTATATTTATTTACCCTACCTACCTGCTATTAAGTGATAATTTTAACATAAATGAATGATAACAAATAGGAAGTCAAATAAAGTAATTAAAATATTTATAAATAAATAATTAATTCGGAAATTGGAGAGTGACGAAATGATTAGAAAAGAGTGTTGGTGTTTATTTAACAAGTAGGCCCAAGCGCCTTAAGCGAATCTGATTTTATTTTCTTTAAGCGATAGACAATTTGTAGAGAGATAGATTCAAAGCAAGACACAGAAGACAAAGAGATCATCATCAACGTTGATGATCAGCGATGTCGAAAATGAAGCATCTATGGAGAAAACTCCACATCGGCGGTGGTTTAAACGACCATCAGAGACTGGATGAGGCCACAACACCACCCGTTGTCAACGCGAGCCCTGCACAGAATCCATCGACGCCTTCTTCGTCTTCGTCTACAATGGGAAGAGTCGTTGAATCTCCGCCGGTTGCTGATCCCACCCCTACTTATTCCAATTTGTTGGAGGAAGAGTTCCAGGTTCAACTGGCTTTGGCTATTAGCGCCTCCGATCCGGATGCCAGAGAGGAGGTTGAGTCCGCTCAGATCGATGCCGCCAAGCGGATGAGCCTGGGTTGCCGCTCAGCTTCCATCACCGACGCTGATGCTCTCGTCGAGTTTCTGTCGCTTCGATATTGGGTAATTTAATCGATTTACTGCTTCCTCTCTGTGCGGTCTGATACTTGATTTTTTTCATTTTAGGTTACTCAGTTATGCTATTTCTACATTTTCCCCCAATTTTGTGGTTTAGATTTGTCTGGGTTTTTCTTCAGATTACTATTCATGTTAGCTCGTTAATTGGATATTGGAATACTTATTGTTATGTTGTATTAGTTATCGATTGCAATTCTGATTGTATGGTTGGGTTTTTATTCTGATAATTGTTTAATTAGGGTTTCTTGCTAAGTAATTTTGACCGGGACTATTTATGTCTTCATACTTTTAACTGCTTGAATTCTTTGATCACGCTTTGTGAATGTATAATATGCAAGTTTGCAATAATTTTCTAATGTTGTAGCTGTGGTTTTGTTTATCGAAGCTGCTTGTTACAGTTGCTTTGTTTGTGTGTTTTTATAACATGGCATGCCTGGTTCTAATTGAGGAAATACTTTTCTCTAACAAACGGTGCCATGAATCTATCTGGCTCTGAAGATGTGAACCTCAATCTCATCTTAGATTCTATAGCCTTGGTATTTTATTTAGCTTCATTTATTGTTTTGCCACCCCAAAATAGCAAATCTGTGTCATTGTGGTGCCGGAATCTGCTAATTTTAGTTGTATTAATTTTTTTTCTCCATTTGCCTTCAGTTCATTTTAATATTTCACAAGTTTCAAGCTTTAAGGTAGTAGAAAATCTAGTGCAGGGTAGTCTCTCTTTCCATTCAGCTGCCACTTAAAAGCCAACACATGTCACGTGCTGCTGCCCTAAGCAATGATTTTCTTTTTGAGTGGCAAATTCATCTCACTTGTCCACCTTTTTATTTCCTAGAATTCTATGTCAAGTTTATGTTCAGTTCATAATAGAAGACTAACTTATCCGTTATACATGGAAGTATGTTGTTTTCTCTTATTGTTATGGAGTTTTCATATTGTTTGTCGCCTATACTATATGTAATCTTCAAAGTCCAGCTTGGTTGTGGAGGTGCTCTATGAGATTTTCTCACCAGTTCTGCATCCTAAAAAGCATATCTGTAATTACTTTTAGTGAAGTACGAAAACTGGAAGCTTAACTTTTATCCCCAAGTGATCGAACTGCTGCTATGTTAGCTTTATGTTTGAATAGTTATTGGTTATAATGAAACACCAGTGTGAAAATAAATGTCATTTCATATATCATCTTGTTAGTTGATTGCATACTTTTATCCCTTTGGTTGAGCTTGTTATAGATTTGTTGCCATCATGCATTAATATATGATTGATTGGTCATGGTAACAAGGGGTTATTAAATTCATTTTGTGCAGAGCTATAATGCCATAAATTATGAAGAAAAGATAATGGATGGATTCTATGATGTTTATGGAATTGCCTCAAATTCAGCTGTGCAAGGGAAGATGCCATTACTGGTGGATCTTCAAGGAATATCTCTTTCTAATAAATTAGATTATGAAGTTATTTTGGTGAACCGTTTGATTGATCCCAAACTTCAAGAGCTTGAGAAAAAAGTTTATAAGTTATCAGTGGAGTGCCAATTTCATCAGCTCGGTTTAAGTGGGTTGATTCAGAAGGTTGCTGACATTGTTGTTGAGAGAATGGGTGGTCCAGTTGGTGATGCTGATGAAATATATGGGAAGTGGATGGCTAGACGCACTGAGTTACGAGGTTCTCTGAATACAAACATCTTTCCCCTTGGATGTCTGGATGTTGGACTCTCTCGCCACCGAGCCCTACTTTTTAAGGTAGTAAATTTCAGCTTATGTTTTCTACTTGATGAACAATATTATAGACCTGTTAAATCAGTGTGCTTATATTATATTGATTAATCTATTTTTAATAGATATGTAGACTACCTTCCGTAACTTATGTTGGTGAAAATATTTGTAATGACCCTTTTTCAGCTGATTTGTTTTAAGCCAATTTACATCCTGTCTAAAGTGAGCTAATATTTGATTCATATGCTAGGTGCTTGCTGATAGAATTAGTCTTCCATGTATGCTGGTCAAAGGCAGCTACTACACGGGCACTGATGATGGTGCTGTGAATATGATCAAAATTGATAATGGAAGGTAATATACTGCAAGTTCTGATTTGCAAGTGTTAGTAGTCTACTTTAATCTCTTTGATGGTTGAGGTTGAGGTTGTGGTTTTTTCTTTTTTTCCTTACAAGTATGTATTCCTCAATGGAGTATTATTGTAGGTAAAACTCGACTCTAGTTTATATTTATCAATGCATAATGCTGCTATGTGAATTCCGGATAATAAGTTTGATATTACTTTTTATTTGCGACAGTTGTCTTATTTCTTTAAAATTTTTGTAATACTGTGTTACCAGGTAATGAACCTCAGGCTTGGGAAAGTTTCCAATTTCAGTTATTATATTTAAAAGCACGAATTGGTATAATTACTATGTAGTGATACCTTTGCTTGTTCCACCAACAATTTGCAGTATTTCCTATGGCATAAAGCATGAATATATGTTGTAACTAGAACTTAGGGTAAGAGTACAAGTACTTTGAGACACGGAGTTGAATTCCTCATTTAAATATCGTTTATAACGGTTCATTAACACATTTTATATGTACTTGGTGCAATTTGTATTTTTTTTTTAATTTTTTTTTTCTCCTTTGTTTTTTCACCTTTCCTCTTCATCTAATTAAAGGTTTGGTGGAATAATTTTTTGGTTGACAGCGAGTATATAATTGATCTGATGGGTGCTCCTGGCGCATTAATACCTGCTGAAGTTCCTGGCAGTCATCTACAGACTGCTGGCTTAGATTTGGAGCCCCCCTTTGGTCCTTGTCTGCTGCTCAACAAAGGATCTGATGCGCTGGCTGTGTCACCTTGCCTAGATAGCATTCCTGAAGTTTGCAGCTCGAGGGTGGAAGAGTTGTCATTTGTAGGTAAGCAGATTAATCCGGAAAACTTGAACCTTGACAATAAAAATCAATGCTTGGAGACGGGACTGAGTAAGATGGAGACAGATAGATTTGAGCATGAACTTGGTAAACTTTCTCCTTTCCTGTATAGACAATGTGAAAGTTCATCTAGCATTCCTGGGAAACAGTCTTCTGCACAAAAAATGAAAGTAAAAAATGTGTCCAGATATGTCATTAGTGCTGCAAAAAACCCTGAATTTGCTCAGAAGTTACATGCAGTTTTGCTTGAAAGTGGGGCTTCTCCTCCCCCGGATTTATTTACGGATATTAACCCACGAGACCTGCGGCAACAGAAAGTACATTTAGTGAATGGGAAAAATGCAGTTGATGTTGTTCACCATCAATCAGAAAACTTGTCATCAAGCTGTACAAAGTCGCCCCTTGTACCCTCAATTGGGTTGACTTCTTATAACAATTTTAGTCATGAGAATTACTTGAAACAGCCAATCCAGAGTTTTACTGAGCAAAAAATAGAAGATGAACCAGATTTTATAAAATCTGATATTACAAAATCTGATATTTCTGTCTGCCGTGAAAATACTGGTGATAGTTTTGTTATTGTCAGTAGCAAAGTTGATGAACCAATATCAGCTTTTGCTGCAGGTGTAAATGCTGTTCCTGTTAACTTGCCTGGAGTTGCTGCTACAACTTCATATGAGAAACAAATTCATGGGTCTATGGTGCCTCCTGCTGAGTTTTGCCTCGGAAAACCTGAAAGCATATTTATCAATGATAATAGATTGGTTGGGAGGGATTCAGATTACAATGAGCTAGGAGAAGTTACTCTTGAAGAATCAAAGGAAGTGGCTGATAATGGTCAGACTGTGCCTTCCAATGATCTCTTGGACAGGTTGGGGGATGTTGCAGAATGGGAAATCTTGTGGGAAGATCTTCAAATTGGTGAACGAATTGGTATTGGTAAGATGTCATCTTTGTTGCAGTCATTAAGTTTGTTTTTGGACTCGGGGGACATCTTTCTTCCAAATAATTTAGCTAAGATAAGTCTTGTATAGTGTCTCAAAGTGAGATTTTCTAATGCAGGATCATATGGTGAGGTCTATCATGCTGATTGGAATGGCACGGTAAGATATTCTCTAGAGGCTGTGAAGATTTCTTGTCTTCGTGATCATTTTATGATTATCAAATTTCCTTTTTCCTTATTTTTTTAAGGTAATAAGATATGCTAGAAACAATATATATTATGATACGTTGAAATCTTAGATGAATTAGGGATGCTAGTGCATGGATTGGTTTGGAAATGTTATCGAATTGAATATGTAGCAGAATAGATTATCCTGGTGGGACAAATTTATAGAAAATATTTCAACTACTTGAATGACAATTTCATAATTTGTACTGGGGATAATTGATTCTTGAAGACATTATGATAATATAATAGGTTAGTCATAAAACATTTCAAGTTTTGGCTGTTCCATCAGTTTGTTGGTCTTACAATCAAAATTTGTTTGCATGACAGGAAGTTGCTGTGAAGAAGTTTCTGAACCAAGATTTTTCTGGCGATGCATTGTTGCAGTTTAAATGTGAAGTAAGCTTCAGAAATCAACTTATTGTTTTGTGTTTTCAGAAATCAACTTATTGTTTTGTGTTTTGTGCTTAGACAAGCAATTGGACAGTCCTAATTACCAATTGCCTTATGCTTTCGGCAGGTTGAGATCATGTCGAGGTTGAGACATCCTAATGTTGTTCTTTTCATGGGAGCAGTCACTCGGCCCCCCCACTTCTCAATACTTACAGAGTTTCTCCCTAGGTTAGTCTCTTGTTCTCTTCTTCTGCATTTATCTTAAAGGATGAATAAAAAACTTTAATCCTCTCAAACTTGCATACTATTATCTTCAGTGGTTCTTTTTCTTGTGTTCCCTTTCTTTGTGTCAAAAACTCCAAACATTGTAAAGGCAACTTGAGTCTATGACTTAGATGGTGAATTACAGTGAGTATGCATCAAGGCAGAAATAAAAAGGAATAAAATGCATTATTTACTTGCATTCCTGTGTATTGAGGGAAAAGATATCTTATTGAATGACAAAATGAACATTTTGAACCTATAATAAAGAAGCTTTGATATCATTGCCTATGTGTGCAAAGCAGAAAATTGTATTTTAGTTTTCCACTTGTGGTAGAAATGACATTAAACACTCACCGTTACTTTAAATATATCATTCTGTTGAATCATTCATACTGTCTATATTCTAATTGCTGTTTACTCCCATTGCTTGGGAAATAAACATGATGTCTATTCTCTATTGGGTTATATGTACATCTTGCTGCTTATGGCCTAAAGACTCCTGAAAGCATTCCTTTTGATTTGATCCAGTATATGATCGTGCTTTTTTTGAATTGGTATTCAGGGGAAGTTTATATAGGTTACTGCATCGACCCAATCATCAACTGGATGAGAAGAGACGAATGCGGATGGCTCTTGATGTTGTACGTGTTATTTTGCTCTTCAATTCAATCTGGTTTACCACCTTTACTTTATTTTCTCTTTCTCAATAAAGGAATGTTATTATTACTATAGGCCAAGGGAATGAATTACTTGCACACAAGCCATCCTACAATAGTGCATCGAGATCTGAAGACTCCTAATCTTCTTGTTGACAAGAACTGGGTTGTGAAGGTTAGCACAAAACAGATCATAGCAATTTAAATTAGTTCTCATGATTTTGGATGTAATATCCTTTCATTATACCATTTTTTTTTTTTGGGTGAAGGCTTGTTTCTTTTAAACTTATTTTTGCTGTTTTTGAGCTTGGATATTTTGAATCATCTTTGGGTGTACAATTTAACTGATGCATTTAAACTTATTTTGTCTTACTCTATCCGTAGGTCTGTGATTTTGGCTTATCACGTATGAAGCACCACACTTTTCTTTCTTCAAAGTCAACTGCTGGGACGGTAATTCCTCCCTTATCTTCATACTGATCTTCGCTTGGTCTTATTATTTTATTGTATGAGCTGTAAATAATGGACTTTGCTTTTGGATACCAGCCGGAATGGATGGCCCCAGAAGTTCTTAGGAACGAACCTGCCAATGAGAAGTAAGTGAATATTCCGTTTGTGAATATTCTGCTTGTCTCCCTGGTCTTGGTGGATATGAAATTTCAGTTTGGTGTGTATTCTTATTGATATTGCTGGTTTGCAGATGCGATGTGTACAGTTTTGGTGTCATACTATGGGAGCTGACTACCTTATGTATCCCATGGAAAGGATTGAACCCAATGCAGGTCGTCGGTGCTGTTGGATTCCAAAATAGGCGTCTTGAAATTCCAGAGGATGTCGATCCAGCAGTTGCACAGATAATCCGTGATTGTTGGCAAACGTAAGCTCTAGATCTTTATAGTATGTGTTTTATATTTGGTTCAGTTCTAAGTTGGGAGCATGTTTTGCATTAACACCGTGTAATGATTCATACTAGATGTCCACTTCTGGCATATTAGCATCTGAAAATGAGTAGTGGAATATGCATTATTTCTTGTTTCTCTTTCTCATAATCTTTTGAGTTGCTCTATTTTTTTGTTCTGTTTCTTAATCTTTTGAGTTGCTCTATTTTTTGTTCTGTTTCTTATTATCTTCTGAAATATGGTTGAACTAATGCAGTGACTAGGTAACCAAAGATATCATTGAATCTTTCAGGTTTCTTGTTAAATAATCAGTTCTAGTGTATAAGAATGGATCTTTCCCCAAGTAGTTTTCTTGAGTAATTTTGTTTATATATTTTAATTCTTTTTATTTACGTTTTATTTTATTATTTTCATATACTTGTAGTGTTGCAAATTGTAGTTGCTTCCATAACTCGGGATTTATTTCCTTTTTGGCAGGGAACCTCATTTGCGGCCTTCTTTTGCACAGCTGATGTCCCGCCTGCGGCTTCTTCAACGTTTGTATGTAGATAGATCGAACAGCTCAAATCAGTTCCCAGAGTGATTGCAAAGAGTGTCTGTGTAATAATATTTGAAAGAGCAGTTGTCTCTTGGCTCGAAGAGCTTAGAGCAGCTAGAAGGGTTTTTAATTTGATATAAAGGAAAATTTAGGAGATTGCTGGACTGGGGAGTGTTGGTTCATTCAAAGTGGGGGCTCAACACAACCCATTCAGATCAATGTATGGTGACCCTCCTGCTTAAAAGCAGAAGAGCACTGCACGAGGGGTTTACCATCATCGTTGCATTTAGTATATAGGTAGAGTCTCATTCTCACCAAGTGTACAAGTCTGAAAGAAAGAAAAAAAAAAAGAAAGAAAATAACAAATTTTCTTACTCTCCAAACTATTGTATCTGTGGAGGTCCTGTTTGGGTAAAATGTAAATCCCAACTCTGAATTGTAAACACACTTGTCTCTACAGCTTGTGAAAAAAATATAAAGATGAAAACACACGTTTTGTTTTTTCTGCATTTTCCTTTTGCTTTTTTGTGTAGAATTTGTATTACAATTTGTGAACCTTACCTGATGAAGCATCTGGGTCAGTTTTTGTGAATGATAGTATCTATTAAGCCCTTCATCGTTGTTTCGAATTTATTGATATGCTGGAAGATTATGTGCCTATAATAAATGGTTAAAATTGTGTGTTTTCATTTGTTAGTTATTAAAAGAAACCCAAAGGGAAGTGAACCCCAAGTAATGATGAAAATATGTGAGCTAGAAAAAGAGAAATTATTACATACAATAGATAAGGAGAACCTGTGAAATAGACATCGAAGAGGCGGAGGAATGGCAATATTGGGTATACAAATCCAATCCTCCATTAAACCACCATCACTACCGCCAAGTCAAAACGGTATTTCCCTCCACCACCACTTTCACAACCGATTCTTCCTCTCAAAAAGAAGAATCGGTCACAGCAATAGCAGCAGGATTCAAAGTAAAAACGGTAGCAATAACATCCCGCCACTACCGGAAACAGATTGTCCCGTTCCATCAGAACAACAGCCGGTGAACGAGTACCAGAATCTGTCGACATCATTTCCGTTCTCATGGGCTTGTGGTGATCTAGTGTCGTATTGTTCTCGGCTGTTGGTGACCGGTGTCTCTTTCACTTTAGTAATCGCTCTTCCAGTAGCGTGGTTCGGTGCCGTGGGGAGTGATTCTGATCCGTGGGTGAAAATCATCGGAGCTGTTTCGAGTGGGGTTCTGTTTGTGACTCTGGCTGTTCTGAGGATGTACCTGGGTTGGGCTTATGTCGGCAATCGATTGCTTAGCGCCACCGTTGAATATGAAGAGACTGGCTGGTACGATGGTCAGGTTAGAAGAAACCAACTCTATTATTACATCTATTGATATTTTGAAAGTCTTTAGTGTTGAATTGATAGATTCCGTGGACAGATATGGGTGAAGACTGCGCAAGTTTTGGCTCGGGATCGTCTTCTTGGATCTTTTCAGGTAATCATTAATTTTCCTTTGATTTGATGGATATTGATTTTCTCCTAAATGAGATTTATATTTGTTGGTGTGGTGTGCAGGTGAAGCCATTACTAAGCAGATTAAAGTACACTCTGGTGAGTCTGGGAGCTTCGTTGGTTGTTTGTGTTGTTCTGCTTATTAACGTGGAGGCAGCAAAAAGCCAAAGCCCATCGTCTTCCTATCCAACAACAACTCCACGAGAAGGCCGAGCCATTCCTGGTGTTTACAATGACGAATCTGCCAGATCATTTGAGCCTGATTCCTTCTGTGGCGGTGAATCCACTGTTTCCTGAACATCGAACTATGACATTTTGTTTTACCAAATGTGTATATGTTTACATTACATGATAATGTCGGAAATTTGGAGGAATTACAGTTTCTATAACACAATACAAGTCAACCAAATTCTATTTTATTAATATGTGTGGACCTTCATATTATCGGCTCTTTGCTCAGTCTCTCAACTCATTCTCTTCGTCGGAAAAATGTATAGAAACAAATGAGATCCATTTGAATCCAACTAAATTAAACCATCATGTCAATTTTGTGGTGTTTTCAAGTCCAAACTTGATAATGACATTATGGTAGTTGGCACGTTAGGGTTTTGAAATTCATTTCACGTCTGCCAAATGTCAGCTTCCTGGTGTATCACGTATCATGTTGGAGGTTTTGCCACTCCTTTTGGCGTAAAACAATGGTTGATATGATTCAATGAATATATCAACAACAACATCTTCATTAACTTTTTTCCTGCACGGTTCTGAGTATCATCAACTTTTTACCTACTACTCAAAATCAACTCTTTTGGTTGAAATTCAATTCCAAATAATAGTAACAGTGAGAGAGACGATAATTTGAATTCAATATGATATCTGGAACATAAATTTGTGAATTACATTAATTTTATGTCCTAAATTACCAGTAGTGAATTTCTTTTTTTAAACCCTCCACTAAATTAATGTGAGGGAGGAGTTAACAAGAAAAATGGTGAAGAAAGGGTCCCACTTCTGAACAGAGATGAGGTATGGTACATGCACCTCTTCGTTTCCCTCTAATTCCGTAATAAGTTTTAACATTTATATGAGTGAGAGCAAGTTCTGCTCTCCAGAGCAAACCCACTTCTTCTTCTTCTTCTTCATTTTTCTTCTCTAGCCTGTTTGCCTCAAAATCCATTGCTTTTGCAGGTCAGTTGTCACACCCACCTGCCTTTATCAACTCTTTTTACAACTCTTTGCTTCATTTGTGTCTTTTCTAATCCAAAGTTCAAATCTTGGTACTGTTTAATGTGTAATTGAATTGATAGCCAACAATATCTATCTGGGGTGTGTTTCTTTCATATAAAGAAGGTATCAAACCTTATAGATGATGGATTTTTTCTCTCTCTGTGTGTGTCTTGTGTTTGCAAATTGAGTTTTCATTGTTATTGGCTTATTTGATGATTTATTCAGATTGAATGGAGCTTCTGAATCATCTGATCACTCATGATTTTTGAGATATATAACACATGCAATGAACTGAGACATTAAGGACTTGCATGTTTTCAAGAAATACAGAAAATCTTTTAGTAAAGAGCATTGATGATATGTGGTAGAGTGTTAAAGTAGATTGAAGTGTGGAGTTTATAATGTAGAGTCTGATGTCAATTTTTAGAATGTGGCTTAGTAACTTTCTTTGTGAATTTGAGTGGAGATCTTGCTTTTGTTGAGGAGTGTTTATTTATTTTGATTTTTTTAAGTCAAGAGATACTGTCATTTTCAATTTTTTAAGGGAAAGAATGTTTTATGAATAAATGAGGGAGACAGGCAGTATATGCTTCCATGGGGATGCCCTTGTTTCAACTTCAAGAGAAGCTCTAGTTCATTGTTCAGGAGTAGGGATCAGTGAACTTTGTTTAAAACAACTTATGTGAACTCATGTGATATAGGTTCAGTTACTGCTTCTTTAGTCAAGGAAAAAAAAATCCACCTTTTGGTTCACCCTAAGAAGATGAGCATTTTAGGGTTTCCCTCTTTATGAGGGAAAGACAAAATTCATGATGTCATTACTAATTGAATTAAGGTAGTTGTCCAACTGCATGTGCTCACTCTTGAAAAATAAAAATAGGAAGACATTACAACATTTTCCAATCAAATAGATTGATTTGAATCACCATTCATCATGATTTGGTTGACAAAGGAAATTTATCTGTATAACATAGTGAGGACTTCTTAATATTATAGCAATGCAATATAAGTTCTGTATACCTGATTACTTGATTTGATTCCGCGCAAGCAGGTTTGCATGCTCATTCTGTTTTCATGAAATTTAAGGAAAATGAAATGGTTGTTTGGAGATGTATAAGATTTCATAATTTAGAGGCATTCTCAAGCATTACATGATTTTTTAATTTGTTCAATTGAATTATGTTTACTAATATTTTATTTAAAAGTTACACTTTCTGAATGTGTTTGTGTTCATATGTTATAGCTTCTTGACATCCTAGATGACTTTAGATATTGCAGTCTGTTCGTTCGAATGCCTGCATCATCTTTTCTACTTTCTTTTCTCTGTATTCTTTTTAATTTATAAATACTAACTCGGATAATGTTATTCAAACCAAACCTTGACTAGTGCTAATTGTGAAGGTTACTACCAGCTGAATTACAAACATTCAAGTCTTTGTTCTAATAATTAACTATTTCAGATATGTTCTGGTTTGATAGCATTTTTTAATTTTCTCAAACTATATGACTTTTGTAGTTATAGGTATATATTGCCTTTATATGGTTGGCAGATGAACTTATTAGTATGTGTTCTTTTCAGAATTACCGCACTCATCAACAACTTTTACTTTATTTTGTTTGATATGCAAACAAATTTATAATGTCTGAGATAGTAGTTTGAAACAGGGTTCAAAGGTCCAGAAAGTTATAAGCTGTTGTTGAGGCGAGATTTCCAAAATGAATATAAAATCAGCTACTGATATTGAACAAATGATCCCAGCTTCTAAAATTCAGCATGATCTCTGGCCCTTGGAAGAAATTGATCCGAATGCTTCAAAATTTCCATGCTGTTTGATTTGGACTCCACTTCCAGTTGTCTCGTGGTTGGCACCATTCATTGGACATGTTGGCATCTGCAGGGAGGACGGAGTGGTTTTAGATTTCTCAGGTGCCAATCTTATAAATGTGGGTGAGTTTTCTTTTGGTGCTGCGGCGAGGTATGTTCAGCTTGATCGGACTCAGGTAAATTTTAAAACCAGTGTTCTCAGTTTTCACTCACATGTACATGCACATGCACATGCGCACGACTTATTATGCTTAATCTTAAATATGTGCTTGCATTTTATCAACTTTAGACAAACTGAATTTGCTTAAACTAATATGTATATACACATACCATGTGCTTCAAATGTTTTTACATAGTTTTGGTTAGTGAATTACATATACTTAAATTTTCTAGAATAGTCATGTTATTAACATGACATGACAACTAATATAATATATATATATATATATATATATATATATATATATATATATATGGGATGGAATCTAAATGTTATATTGACTTTTTTATGTTATTATCAGTGTTGCCTTTCATCAACTCTAGATGGGCACACCTGCAACTTTGGTTATAAGCATTCAGAATATGGATCTGCAATCACTTGGGATGAAGCCCTCCAGCTGACTACTCGCAACTATGAGCACAAAACTTACAACTTATTTACATGCAATAGCTACTCTTTCGCGGCCAATTGTTTGAGCCGACTTTGCTATGGTGGATCGATGGGTTGGAACATGATAAATGTGGCAGCTCTCATAATGCTTAAAGGACAGTGGATTAGCGCAATGTCAGTACTACGTTCTTTCCTCCCATTCATAATGGTGCTTCTCTTGGGTGTTGCTGTAGTTGGTTGGCCATTTCTGATCGGACTGTTTTTGTTCTCTCTTCTCCTCCTGGGTTGGTTCGTGCTAGGTACATACTGCTTCGAAAACCTACTGGACAAGTAAATCCTTTGGACTTGAATGTTAGGGTCTTGCTGCTGCTGTCTCTAGAGCAGGCATAAGTTCTGTTCTGTAGTCTCTAGTTTCAAACTGAATAAAGATGCATTCTCAGCTGCCTAAAATGGAGGTGAGGAGGCCTAGTATCAGGGTTGTCAAAAATAACTTTTTGTTATGAAGTGGATGTTTATGGTTTTTTTTTTTTTTTTTAATTATTATTTTTTATTTGAAGTACAAATAAGTAGTTGCAGAATTTATATGGACTCACCATTTCAACTCTAACTCTAATCCAGAATTATTAATGCAACTGCATTATCCAAAAGAGCTAATGATGGTCGGTTCATAGTTTGCATTGCATACATGTATTAATAATTGGCTCTCTTATGTCATCTGCATATTGGAATAATTATTCAGGAAATAAACAAGTTTAAACATCAACATCACACTGGCAGTCTAGAATAATTATTTTATATTAGATTTGAACTACATCATCACACAAGTATCACAGTACTCAAAATCTCCAACAAAACAAATTATTGTGTAAAAATCTCTGCAGTTATTCATTAAGGAGGATAGTCAAGAACACTGCAAACCATCAGCAGAAACGTCATGGTAACCGATTTGTTAAAAAGAAATCTCATCTCAAGCTCCATATTTAGGGGCCTTCCAAAGCTTAAATGCTACCTCATGCAAAAATCTATCTGCTGGTATTGTTAGATTTCCACCCCGCTGCAATGAAACAGATCTTAATCAATTGTCCGGTTTATAAGAACAAAACTAAAATGCTGGTGCTGGATGATTCTAAGTCAAGGCGAATTGTGATCCAGCAGTCAGAATTAATATAAGAATTCATCAAATCCAATATTCATATCAAAGACCTACACAGATTAGTAATAAACATCAGAGAAGGTCAAGTTGTACCTCTTTGAAATCTTTAAAAGAAAAAGTGTCTGCTGTATCTTTACGGGTCACGGCATACTGCCATTGAGACATTAGCATTGGGGAATGATGTCTGTAGATATCAAATAAGCTTTAGAAATAGAGAACTTCATGAGCATATCAAGAAATGATATAGTTTTCTCTTACCTTACATCACCCCTAGGGTTTTCTCCTTTCATAGTATAACTTTGACGTGGAATGAGGTTCAAAAGATCAGAACCCAAATCACTTGTTGAACTCAAAATTGACAGATTCGATTTATCAGTCTCTTCTTCGCAACCATAGCTCATAACAACAGACAAGTGTAAACGCATACCAACTTCGCTTCCAGGTTGAGTTATGCTTACAAGAGAACCAACCAATGCATTGATGTTTTCCATATCACTGGTAAGGGCATTGTCTTTCTCACCGGCACCCATGTGCACAAATACTAAATCATACTCACTCGGCTCTACCATCTTCCCTCCATGAAATCCAAGCAACTTTAGCAGTCCAGAAACCACAATGTCAGCAGATTTTCCAGAACAATCATTACCAGTTTCATTAAACTCATTCAACTGGAACACAGTGAAGCCAATCTTGGCACCAAAAGATTTCAACCCAGAATTACTTGTGACCAAAGCTGCCTTCATCCCCATAAATCTATCTCTCCAAATAAGCATGTTATCCAATATTAGCTATATACTACCAACAGTTACATAATACACTTATCGATGACTAATAAACTCTGAACACAATCATACCTATCTGACATAGTTTGAACAGATACCACGGGTGAGTCAGGTTCACCAATCTGATATATTAAAAACATACAAGTGTCAAATTAAGTATAAATGTCATTGGTTCTAAATAATAGAAACTAAATCTAGCCATACTTGATTTTGATGGGAATCAAGAAGTACTGCGAACTCTCTAATGATCCTATCATGCTCAGTTTCTGCAATCTAATAAGTTTGATCAATATGAAGCGTAACCACTTTAAAAGACAAATCATGAATACCCAGATACAAAAACAGTCAAAATGAAGAGAAACGAACCAGAGGGAGGAGCATTTGGGAGGCTTAAGAAGCCAGAACATGCCATCGAAACAAGAGAATGAAGATGGGTGTGTGATGGGTTGATGAAACGGGCCAACCCGTCTCCGTACAACACCAGAGCTTTGCTTGCTTTGTCAGCCATTTCTTTGATTCTCTTGTTTGATCTTCTTCTACTGCTAGCGTGATTGTTCCAATTTATCTCATAAACATTTTTTTGCACTTGCACTTCATATTTGTTTATTAATTCTCTTCTACTCTTTACACCTGTTCTATTGCTAATTTATTTATTTAAATAAAAATTATCAAATTCTGAAAAAATTGTGATAATTCCAAAATTAGCCATATGAGTATATTAAGTAAAATTTAAATAGTAGGGGAGAAAAATGAAATTATCCAGTAAATTAACCTTCAAGTGAAAGTAAAAGAAAACGGTGAAGGAAGGGTCCCACTTGGACATAGAAGATGAGGGTATGGTACATGCATCCCCTCCCTCTCTAATTCCGTATTAAAATTTAACAATTTCCATTTGTTTGCCCATCCATTATATCTGTGGACAAGTTTCTGCTCCTCCTCCACCATGAACATACACCAACTCCTACTTCAACCACACTTCTTCTATTTCTTCTTCTCCTTTACCCTTAACCTATTTGCCTCAAAATCTATTCTCTTGACAGGTACAGTCTTCTCTGCTTAACTCTATTTGTAC
Source organism: Cardiospermum halicacabum (assembly GCA_031304145.1). Classification (NCBI taxonomy): domain Eukaryota; kingdom Viridiplantae; phylum Streptophyta; class Magnoliopsida; order Sapindales; family Sapindaceae; genus Cardiospermum; species Cardiospermum halicacabum. The sequence goes on from CM062396.1 coordinate 21,333,130, forward strand.
CCTTTGCTTCGTTCTAGTGTTTTCTTATTCAAAGTTCAGATCTTGTTACTGTTTACTGTGTAATTGAATTGATGGTCAAGAATAACCATATGGGGTGTGCTTGTTTGGTATCAAAACTATGTCAAACTTTTGCGACATGGATTTATTTTGAAGTTTGCTCTGGTTTGTGAATTGAGATTTCATTGTTATTAGCTTATATGATTTATATTAATCGAATGTTGTATCTGTTGTTTAGCAAGGTCATCTCATCACTCATGAACTTTGAGGTATGCAAAGAAGTGTGCTTTTAACCTAAATATGCTTATAAGATATCAGCATTTATGGAGTAGAGAGTTCTGATGCTATCTGTTGGTGCTTGTCTGATATCAACATACATCAATATTAGAATGTCCTTGGTATTATGGATCAATAACTCTCCCACAGTGAATTAGAGTACAGATCTAAATGATCAGGCACATAGATGAGAGGAATAGTTGTTCCATGTGTTTTTATTTTGACGCCCTTGTTATATTCTTGGTTTCAACATTAAAGAGTAGTTGAAATTGTATGTAACCAACATTTTTGAGCTTTATTTCATTATTCAGGAGTAGATGAGTTAACATCCTTTAACCTAATTTATCTGATATAGGCTATAGGCTAAGTTAGATAGCTCTTTAGTAGAGAAAGTAGATCTAGTTGGGGAAAACTAATCTTTTGGTTATATGCATACCTTTAGGCTTACTCAAAAGAAATTATAAGCATTTATGATTTGTTGAAAGTCAAAATTTTGTGATGTCATTGCTAACTAATTAAGTTGGCTGGCCAACTGCATGTGCTCATTCACACCAAAGAGCAGTAGATTACGGGAACATTTTTCAATTGGATAAATTGGTTTGAACTAAAACCAACAATTTAGTTATGCAAGATAGTGACATAACAATGCAATTAGAGTGTTGTATACTAAAATTACTTGATGTCACTGGAGCAGTTTGCATGTGATACATCTTTATGCACCTCTTCCGCTTCCCATGTAATTGAGGAAAAATGAAATAATTGTTTAAGATTATTTAGAGTGATTCTTCATAAACATGATATGATGTTAGAATTTGGTCAATAGATGATAAACTAATTTGTTCAACTGAATTGAGTGGGAGTGATGTATTTTTGAACTGGCAAATGTGGTTATATTCATTCACCATTCATTATTTCTACTTGTTATTCCATCTCTTTAGATTTTTTAGTTTGCTTGTTGCTCTGATTATTGATTGTTTGGGAGCTCTGTAGGATTAATGACTAAATTGTTTTAACAATTGATTGTTTGAGATCTTCTCTGGCTTAATGATATTTTCAGACGTTTTGAAGCTATATATTTTTTACCATTGCTTACACTACCTTATTATATTGTTGACAAATAGATTTATTTATTTATTTATTATTATTTTTCAGAATTACCCCACTTATGAGCATATTTAAATTGTTTGTTTGGAAAACAAATCCATAATGGTTGGAGAGTAGCTAGACAAAGCAGGGTCTGAAGGCGTGCCTTGTCTTATGCCAAGGGCGAAATTTCCTAAAATGAGTATAAAACCAGTTTGTGATATCGAACATATGATTACAACTACTAAAATTCAGCACGATCTATGGCCACTGGAAGATATTGATCCTAAGGCTTCAAAATTTCCATGTTGTTTGGTGTGGACTCCACTTCCTGTTGTCTCATGGTTGGCACCATTCATTGGACACATTGGTATCTGTAGGGAAGATGGAGTGATTTTAGATTTCTCCGGAGCCAATCTTGTAAATGTTGGTGAGTTTTCTTTTGGAGCTGCGGCAAGATATGTTCAGCTTGATCGAACTCAGGTACAAATTTATGAATAATACAACAATGAGGAATGATGAATATAAGTTTTAGTTCCATATTCAATTGTTGTCTCTAAAGTTTTTAGGAATCATAATTGCTATTAATTTTAAAACCACTGTTTTTAAAAGTTTTAACTCTCTTGCACTCATGCATGCACATGCACACTATGTTATGCTTGAATATGTGTTTTCACTTTATCAAAGACATGTTAGGTTTAACTTTCAAAACTAATATGTATAAATCTGAAATTGTGTTTTGGTATTATATGGATTGAGTATCGCCAGAGAGTTTACCCATTTTGCCTACTTTCTCAACTTATTCTTATGTGTTGTGAATTTACAGTTGTGTGTTGATTTAATAAAAATAAATTAAGAATATATTTCATCCAATAAGCTCTTGCACATAGGGTTGGCTCTCAAGTATTATTGATATTAATTATTAAATTACTTAATTTCACTTGTTAAAGCCGTGTTGTTAACTTGGCAATAACTTGATCTATATATTATGAACACATCCTCAAAATTTTCCAGTATATTTTCTTAGTATATATGTGTTACTTTATTGATTGATTGCAAATTTTAAGTCACATTCAATTGACTAAATTTTTTTTTGTGGAATCTAAATGTCAGTGTTGCCTTCCTTCAAATTTATCTTCACACACCTGCAATCTTGGGTATAAGCATTCAGAATATGGATCTGCAGTCACATGGGATGAAGCCCTGCAATCAAGTACTCGTAACTATGAGCACAGAACTTACAACCTATTTACATGCAATAGCTACTCATTCATTGCCAATTGTCTGAACCGACTCTGCTATGGTGGTTCCATGGGTTGGAACATGATCAATGTGGCATCTCTAATAATGGTTCAAGGAGAATGGATCAGTGCAATGTCCGTCTTACGATCATTCCTCCCATTTATAATGGTGCTCCTCTTGGGTGTGGCTCTAGTGGGATGGCCGTTTTTGATCGGTCTGTTTTCATTCTCTCTTCTCCTCCTGGGCTGGTTTGTGCTAGGTACATATTGCTTCAAAAATCTACTAGACTGCTAAATCTTTGTATGTCGAATATTAGTTATCATGTTTACTATAGAGATGCAGTCTCTTATTCTAAAGAGGGATGTGAAACTGCATAATATATATGGAGGTTGCTATAATATGCTTTTAAAAGAAGCAATTGTAATTAATGCAATGAAATCCCGAGGACTGTGCATAGTTCTTAAGATTTTATTTTCAGTTCAGCTGTTTTTAACAATGCCAACTGCAATAGTGTTGAACTGATTATGGATCAAGTTTTGCAATGAATAAGCAGGTTTTGATATTAAATTTAGTTCATTAATATGAAAACCAGACATTGCTAATAAGTAGAGCCGTTATGAAACTGCAGCAAACAAAATTCAATAAATTGGTAGGGCAAAAGGTAGAGATTGAAAGAGAGACCTAAAAGCTAACATGAAACCATTGCTCACAACATGACATCAAGAATCCCACAAATTTCTAACTTAATCACCATAAATATATACAAGATGACCAAAACATGGCAATCTAAGGCATTAGTTATAAAGATCCTGCTTCTTCAAGCACAAACAACTCATACAAAATCACTCTGTGCTTATAGGACGATGTGACTTTATCATCATCACCTCACCTAAGTCCATCAATGTATCATCCTCTTCAAAGCAGATTCCAATATGTCAAACAATGGTTTATGTACTTCTTTGGTGAAACTTTCGGAAGGTTTCCGGAACTTAATCTTCTACCTCACTGTTGAAAATAAAACTTGGAAATATGGTGGTGATATCCCTGGAGATTTAGAGTTATTTAGGACAAGGTATAACATCATTTGCTTGACAACTTTTACTGGGTTACAAACAATAAAGAAAAGAGAAAATTTAGTAAACATGGGGAGATGTCACATACTTCAAATAAGGCAGAGTCATGTTCTTCAGGAGAGAAGGATTTCGAGCCACAAATTCTTTCCATTCTTCCTTGTTGATTCTACCATCCTTGTCAGCATCGGCATCAGCAAATGTCTGCAGAATTAGCCTAGAAGATTATAAGTATCAGGTTCATGGTAAGATTATACAAGTAGCAAATAAATTACCTTGTCAATAATAGCTTCGAGAAGTTCATTCGGCAATTCTATGTCAGATTCCATCAAAATGGCAATAACCATTTGCATAACCTGAAACCACGCCACAAGATTAAAATGTACGATAAATTAGCTCAGGCATATATTCTCTGCATTTTCACATAACACTGTACCAAAAAAACTCACCTCCTCCCTCTCAATGTAACCAGTTTGTCTCAAATCATACAACTTGAATGCGACTGCAATGAATGAATAAGAGAAATTAAATATTTTCACTATTTGAATTATGCAGTTCCAAAATTATATTTCTAAAACCCATACATTCACTTTTCTCGTCAATAGAAGCAGATGGATGAAAGATATTGAGTGCATGGACAAATTCTTCAAATTCAATGACACCATTTTTCTTTTCGTCAAAAAGATAAAATACCTGCAGAAACAGGAACAACAGTTAAATAGAACCACATCGCAATTCCTACATGAACAGAACAACCAACCAAGCAACTCTTCTAGTATACACAAATAATAAAACCAAAACCATAACACATCATTACTGATAGCTCCAACATGTTTACCCGGTCGAGGAAAAGATTCTCGCTATTTGGAGTCTGAAGCAGTGCCAGCTGAAGTTCTTCCTACAAGACACAATGATCACATCAATCAACAACCATGAAGCTTCATCATCCAATAAAGCTAAGAGAAGCAATTTGAACTAATGTTAGGTTGATAGTTAACTCTTTATTTCTCAAAGTACCTTATGAATCAACCCATCCTTGATAATTGAATAGCTCAAACGCTTGTAAAGCTCATACAATGCCTCCAATTCATTAACAGAAACTGCAGCAGCAAAATGTTCAACCAATTCATATCCAACACAACATTAAACGGCTAATCAATTAATTAGAGATAGAGAAGTACATCGAGATTCATTAGAGAGCCGAGACAGATCGCTGAACTCACAACGGCATTTGATCGATCGACGCGAATTCTCAAAGCAACCTCCAACAGCGAAAGCGAGAGCTTCTATTAGAGCTATCAACGGTATACACGCAAAGCAGATCTTCTCTCCCAATGTCAATAAGCTCGATTTCTGCAAAAAAAAAAAAAAAAAACAAAAAAAAAACCACAATTTAATTAAAATCTGAGTTATTGGAAAATGCATTTATATAATATTAGAAAAGAAAAAAAACAGGACATTACAAAAGAGTTATTGGAAGAAGCCATTGAAACCGCATCGGGAGAGAAACCATGAGACGTTTGGATTGTGTTTGATTGCGTTGCGTGTTATAATTACTTTTCACCAGGTAAGGTAGGTCAATTTATTCATTATCGTGTTCGCGGACGAAGTTTCTGCTCCTGTATTTACATTCCATGTCGATTTTCATTGTTTTTTTGTTTTGTCTTCTTCTTGCACTTCTCATAATCCTTAAATCTCAACTTCTAACTTCAATTTTAACTCTTAACTTCAACTGTTATATTTGTTTGGTTGTTGTGTTGTGTGGTGTTTGCTTTTCATTTCTTATATTTTTCTCCGAATTCAATTATTTTTATAGTTTAATCTTTTCTTTTAAAATAAAATCATCAAGCCGAGAAGTAATCACATATATATATATTGTAAATAATTGACCATGATGATAGCGTTATTCCATTAAATATGTGGGGCCGCTATAGTTTCATTTTTGTCCGTTGTAAATTATTAAATTAGTAGTTTTTGAGTATTATGGGACTTAAAAAAATAATTAATATTTCTTTTGGAATAAAATTACCATACATGGAAAATATTGGTATATTTATTTTGTTAAAGCAATGTCACATATATATTAATGGAAATGATTGAGCGTCACAATAGGATTATTCCATTAAATATACGTGGCCACTACTTTATCATATTGTGTGGCTAATAATAGCTGTGGATGACGAGGCTTAAAAAAATACTGTATGGATATGTTTTCTTAAAACTATGTTCTTTGAGATTTCTAACATATTAGGTGATGAGCTCATTAATTCACTTTCATACGTTACACATTAGGCTTTGGCATTTTCGTATTCCTTAAGATAACATCATGACTAATCTACATCATAGTACAACGTTAAAAGATTAGACCAACAAGATTTGTGTTTTGTTTTTTGTAAAATAGTCTAATTTTATGATATTATCCATTAGCTTTGAAAAATGTCTGTTTATTATTGTTTTTATCCCGTCATATTAGTTTTGAAAATTTGAATTAAAAAATAGAGCCAAAATACACAACTTTTTTTAAATATGAAATTGATAAAAATAATATAATTCAATAATAAAAAATTATATTAATATTTTTATACATTTTTATTTGGTTATTTTCAAATATTAACAAGAAAGATATAATTGATAATTAAAATAAAGTAATAAATAAATAAAAATATTATGGATAAGTCAAATGAATTTTTTAATTAAAAGTTTTTATTTAACAATGTAATTTTTTTTAAGTGTGAAATACATATAATAATATTATATTTAAAAACTAGATTTTTTAAATTGTTAATATGATATTTGTTAAAGTTGAATGTAATTGATTGGAATTTTTTTTTTATTATAAAAATAGTATAAATTATTTTAAAATTTATAAAAGAAAAATATTAAGAGTGATGAAAAATTTAAAATTAGTGATTAAAGAGTGTAATGTGTGGTACTCTTTAAAAAAAATTTAAAAGTTAGAGCATCTCCAATGCTCATGTGAATTGGAATATACATGGCACCACAATTAAGCGGGTGTGAACACTATGTAGCACCTAAATTTGAGAATGACAGAAGAGTTTTTAATGGGTGCTGTAATGGTTATTTTTCCTCATATGAAAACTGCTTAGATGTTTTAATTTGATTGGATAAAATATAATTAATATTAAAGAATACTGAATTGGCTGTGGAGGAAGAACTCTATAAATAGAAGTTTGAGTTAACAATGTCTGTGCCACGTAATCTTTACATTACTGTCCACGTTATTATTGCAGGTAAAAATTTCTCCGCACTGTGCAAATCAGAAAATTGACAGCCACCATTGAAGATGCTCTTATAAATATATTGCATCTGTTAGAAATATTATCCCCAGGTGGATTTCCACTTTATGTATACTGTCTTGCCTGCCCGACACTTGTCCAAAAAGTTATTTTATATATATATATATATAAATATATATGGGAAAATTATATAAAATAAACCAAATAAAGTTTAAAAATTCAAAACTAAACCAATAGAAGTTTATTTTTATTTTTGAGCCACTCAAACTTTAATTTTCAAAAATAGATCATCACATATGTGAAGGTCCTCTTCACAGACCACTTTCACACCTTCACAGATCAGTGTAAGAGATCTTCACAGAAGGATAAAATGGTCAATTTGGTTCATTTTTGAAAAGTGAAAGTTTGAAAGATTATTTTTGTAAAATTTTTAAAGTTGGGCTATATGATGTAAATAAAAGTGATAAAATAACAAAAATGAAAATAACTCTATATATATATATATATATATATATATATATATATAAATTCTTATATCAATAGCAGACACGTGGTTGTTTTCATTGTATTATTCTTGTTCATTCTTATTATCCATATTTCTTTCTTTCGATATATCACGATTTTGCAATATTCAAAAAGCATATCAATGTACAATCAAGATTATCAAATTATTTTTTGATTCCAATATATATTTTCATTTCATATTAAACTATTTTTCTCTTCTACTCTAATTCTATTTTTTATTTTTACAACACGTTATCAGTACGAGTAAGCTCTTTGGTTGTCGCTTAGACGGATCTTCTAGATCATAAAGTGTTTGGTAATTATGATTCTGGTTATGAGAAAACAGTAAATATGAAAATTGGAAAATTATAATTATTCACCTGAAGTTGAATAATTGAATTTTGGAAATCTTAAAATTTATAGAAAGTGTTATTATTTTGCAGAAAATGAATTGATTCAAATTTAAGTCATTGTTGGTTTCTGGAGTAAACTATATGAGATGGTTGAGTGATTGTGAAATAAGGTTGAAATCCAAAAATTTGTTCGAAACTCTGGATAAGAAAAATGAAATAACCGAGCAGCAGAAAAATCAAGTTTTGATTACAATCCGAACTCATTTGAACGATGATTTGCAAAATGAGTATATAACCGTCACTAATCCTACAGATCTGTGGCAAGCACTGATTTCTAAATATAATCGCCAAACTGAGATCATCCTGCCTGAAGCACGAGATGAATGGAACAAATTAAAATTTCAAAAATTCAAAAGTGTGAGTGAATACAACTTTGCGATGTGTATGATTGTGATCAAGCTAAAAATACGTGGGAAACAAAAACTAACCATGAAATATTAGAGAAAACATTTACCATGTTCCATCCTTCCTAAACAGCTTTACAGCTGTAGTATCAGGAAAGAAAATTTCAGAAATATGATGATTTGATTAAAGTTTTGAATATTGCTGAAAATCACAACCAGTTGTTGTTAAAAAATAGTGAAAGATGCCCTTTTGGCACCCAAGCATTCCCATAAGTGAATGCACATTATAATGAAAACCTAGATCGTGGGCATAATCAGAGTTACTGTGGTCGTGGTTTTGGGCGTAGGAATGATTATGGAAATGGTCTTGGTAATGGTCGAGGATCTGGAAGTGGTCGAGGATCTGGAAATGTTCAAAGACGAGGTCGTAATTCCAATAAGGGTTATGGGCACCCATATAGTAATCCAAATACTCTCCATAAGTGGAATGTTTACAATGCTAGTTCCAGCAAAGGAAAAGAAATTCAGAAATCGCTGAAGTTCAATTATGGTCCATGTTATAGATGTGGTTCCCCCTCTTGTTATTCAAGGACTTGTCGCGCCCCTAAATATGTAGTTGAAGCTTATCAAAAGTTGAGACGTGAATAAGAAAATGAAAAAATAATGAAGCAAATATGGTTGATGTTTTTGGCGATGGTGATATTGGTCCTATCGACATATCAAATCTGGAAACTGCTGATTTATTTGAAGATCCTGATAGAATGATAGATCACCTGATTTGTGATGAAACCGTTAACTATAAGTGAAACATATTTCCTTGTTTTGTATTGTAAATAGAATGGAATGTAATTTTGGTTTTTGATTTGTAAATATCTCTAAGTAATTATGAATACATATTACATTTCCATTCAATTGATGTTATGTTTTCATTTTATTAAAGGTTATAGGTTTGAATCAAGGATTAGTTATATCTGGAGATATATGTTTAGCCGATAGTGCTACAACTCATACCATTCTGAGAGAACCAAAGAATTTTCTGGAACTAATACCAATTCAAGTTAACGCGTATACCATATCAGGTCTAGTAGATCTGATAGAAGGCTCTGGAAGAGTTTCGATCTTGTTACCAAATAACACTAAATTGAATATAGAAAATACTTTATATTTTCACAAATCTAGAAGAAATTTGCTTCATTTCAGAGATATAAGAATGAATGGATATCATATTAAAACAGTTGATGAAAAGAGTTTTGAATATTTATAAATTATTTCGAACAGATCAGATCAGAAGCTTGTGGTTGAAAAAAGCTGCATATTTCATAATCTGGATTATATTACACAACCATCCGGCATATTGAAATCCATGTTATCGAGAACCAGAAGTTCTCAGATCTCAAAATATTCCAACATTGGCATTATCGATTTGGGCATCTGGAATCCATAATGACGCGTAGAATAATTGTGAATTCAAATGGGCATCCACTGAAAAATTACAAAATTCTATTGAAAGGGACTTATATATTCCATGTTCCCAAGGAAAATTGATAATAAAACCTTCATTTACAAAAATAGGATTTGAATCTCCATAATTTTTACAGAGAATTCAAGAAGATATATGTGGACTTATTCATCCACTTAGTGGATCATTTTGTTATTTTATGATTTTGGTAGATGCATCCGCGAGATGATCCCATGTATGATTGTTATCAGCTAGAAATATTGCTTTTGCTAAATTGTTAGCATAAATTACTTGATTACGAGCTCATTTTTTAGATTACCCTATTAAGAGTACAAGACTTGATAATGTTGGTGAATTTACATTAAAAGCATTTGATGAATACTGTCAAGTATCTGGGATTGATATTGAACATCTAGTGCCGCATGTTTATACCTAAAACAGATTATTTGAATCATTAATTAAGCGTCTTTAGATAATTGCACGAACTATATTAATGCGCTCGAATTTATCAATAATTTTTAGGGACATGTTAGATTGCATGTTACTGCATTGATTCGTATTCGTCCAACAACTTATGATTAATATTTCCCATTACAGTTAGTAGGCATCTCTCTAATGTCTCGCATTTGCGAACATTTGGTTGTATTGTATATGCACCAATTACTCCAAATCAGAGAAAAAAAAATGAGACTCCAAAGACATGTAGGAATATATGTAGTTTTGATTCTCCATCAATTATTAGATATTTAGAACCATTGACGGAAGATTTATCTACAACTAAATTCCCCGACTATCAATTTGATGAAAGTAATTTTCCGTCACTTGAAAAAGAAAAAATTACATAAAAATATATTAAATTAGCATGCAAAATTCTTCCACTTAGCGCATGTAGATCCACGCCTCCACGGTTAACTAAAAATTCAAAAGAATCTACGTTAACTAATTAAATTAGTTAAAATTTTTATAAAATAGTTTATATTTTAATTATTTAAAATTAATCTAACATATTGAAAAATATTTAAAATAATTTATAAAAATATAAAAAATAATTAACGGTTGTAAATTAGGGGTCAGAAATTAAATAAAGGGGATTGTTATTTCCCACACTCCAATTACTAAAGATAACATTTTTTTTCCAAATATAACCTTATGATTTTTTTTAATATATAATTAAATTTAATTCTATACCATTTGTATCCTTAAAAATATCATTTTATTTATGAAGTTTTATAGTTTGATGGGATTGATATTTGTTCAGGACGACATTCTAAATCTTAAACTCTAATAAAATAAAATATCATAATTCTACTAGACATAAATATATGGTCCGATACGGAGAACATCATATAAGTCATCATCTTTAATATTCTCCATAGACTTAACAAGATCTTAGTTTAACGAGGAAGAGGATGAGACTCGTGATCATTCACTCCCACATCTGTACTCAAACAACTTAAAACAATTAGTAAACTAACTATATATTAATCCTGTATTTTTTAATTACATAAACTGCTTTTGATTTGTAATGTATTTACACTAGTTTAGTAAAAATCAAATATGAATCAATTGAGGAGTTTTAATTTGCAATGTATTTATAGTAGTTCAGTAAAATCAAATATGAATCAATTGAGGAGTTTTAAGTTAACTAGACAATTTTATAAAAAAAATTTATTTATATTAATTATTAAATTAAGAATAATTAAATAATTTTAATATTATTTAAATAATTTATAATTTTATTATATTAAAATAGAAAAATAAATTGAAGAGATATTTAAAATAATATATCATCAATATTTTTATAATGTTCATTTAGTAATTTGATCGTGAAAATAGGGATCATGTAAATAAAAAGTTCAAATAAAAATGTCCTTATCTTATAGCTTACCGCCGAACAAACATGACCGAATGGTGCAGCCGTGGTGATCCATTTGCTAGCATGACCAGGCTTCTCCAAGTAGACCGACTTAAGCACCGACTCCGCTTCCCGATGTCAGGCGGTGGAAAACTAGCCAACACAAAATATGCCCACCGCATCCGGGACATTTTATTCTAAACATGCCATGCCACCGCTATCAACACCCAAGCTCGGGAAATCAACTCTTTACTTCGTCCTCACCCTAGTCACCTTGAAACTCTCTAAGTTTCTGTACACCTGCCTGCGCTCTGATATAATGTCCTCCTCTTCATCCTCCGCTGCCGATCCCGAAACCCTTCGCCGAAATCGAATCCTCTCCAGCAAACTCTACTTCGACGTTCCTCCTTCCAAGGTAACCTATCTACACTTGCTTACTTCCTCCTCTATTTTGATTTTAGTTTGATGATAGACTTCTTAACTCTGTTTTGTCAATTATCAGGTTCCTTTGATTTACTCTTCTGACTACGATATATCATTTCTCGGTATAGAGAAGCTGTAAGTCTCTCCAATTTGAGAGTTTGTTATCTCATATATATGCTCTATTGCTTCTACTATTGCGTGAAGATTTTAGTCCATGAACTGTTGTAGTTGTGGATGACTTGTATTTTGGATTTCAGATATTTCCTGGTTGATATTGAATATGGCAATTAGAGTGTATATATACTATCGAACTGTAATAATAATTGGGGTACTTAGAAGATAGGATCAATTTTCTTGATTTACATTTTATTTTGATTTATGAACTACTGGTGGGTAGTAGAGCGACACAATTTCATTCATAGTTCTCTTGGTTTAAGGTATTGTAACCTGTATTTGGCTGTCAATGAAATATTGAAAATAAGTCACCTGTGGAACTGCAGTTTTGTTAATATTTTAATGGTGCTTACCTTTGGTTCACAAGATAGATAACCAGGTTTTGCTAGCTGTCAGTATATTTGCAGACAGTCTGTTGTCCGGTGTTTACATTTAATCTAGAGCTGCATCTATATTTTGGGAGAATATGCAATGAATTTGGCTGTTGTGCCGACTGTTTTATTGGATTTTATGTCCAATCAATGTAGGCATCCCTTTGATTCTTCTAAATGGGGTCGAATATGCCGATATCTCAACTTGGATGGTGTTCTAGACAAAGAGTCTATTGTTGAGCCGCAGGAAGCTTCAAAGGAAGATCTCCTTGTGGTAGTTTCGATTCCCCAATGAATTCTCATCTTGTTAATGGGTTTCTGACACTATGGAACTAAAATTGTTATGCATATATACCCATACATACAGTTTATGTTACCAGCTGTTCATTATTTGAATTCTCTATTTTCCTATGTAAACTTGTTCTCTCTGACTGCTTCATTGCTAGAGGGTAGAGGCAACTTAGAAACTATGTGTTTTACTATCATTTCCATGCAAGCAACCTTTTTCTAATGTGGTAGAATATTCTAACTTGCTCCAGCACACCAATTAGCTTCATTAGAAATTGACTATGATGTGTAGATGATCAAACTTTTACAAATGGACTACATATCCACTTGTAGGTTTAAATGTATTTATGACTCTGTTCACTAAACTTCTCTTCATATTTTGTCAGGTGCACTCCAAAAAATATTTGGATAGTCTGAAATGCAGTGCAAATGTTGCCAGGATAATTGAGGTATGTATGGGACACTTCTTGCTGCGGTTTTATATATTTTCCTTGACCCAGCAGTCAGTTGTAACTGTAGTGGGAGAATTACATATCAAAACATTTAAGTTGATTACATAGGTAATATGGATAGGAAGGAGAGAGGATTAGTAGAGTAGTGAATATATAGGTTTGGAAGGAGCAAATAAGCATCTGTACGTAACGAAGAGGAAATTTTTCATAAAAATTGAAGAGTTTTACCAGGGTTGTGGATTTCAAATATGAGCTCTACTGATTCCTGTCTCCTAAAACATGAAGACCTACTGGTAGGTGACTGAACATCTTTTTCCCCAGACAAGAATGAGAAAGTAAACCAGCTCTAGTAGTTAATACTAAACTAAGCTAATATGCACAATTCTGGAAAATTAGTTTAAACTTGGTGAAGTATTGCATTGTGAAATGAGATGCTAATTGATTTGTATTCAAGCTAGATATCATATGATTAAAGCTATTTCACAGTCTCTCCATCCATTTATTTAAGGGATGCTACCCTTTGTCCTACATTTATTCATTATCCATGTTCACATCCCAAGTTAAGCGCAGTTGATTTAATTAGTTAGTTTGGTTTAGGTGAGCCAAATATAGCATGCATGATTGAGCAAATGTCCTAAAATCCAAAATTGCAGGAAGTCGACATGATGAATACATGTTGAAATTCAACCATATGACCTATTGGTTAAATGGGATTCATTATCCTATCTTGTTGACTCCAAAGGTAAATGCCTCAAAAGAAGAAGAGGCTTGAAGCATATTCGAACTTTGAATATTAATCTTGTGATGCAAAATGCATGGGATTGTGGGGGAGGTGGTTTTTGAAACATATAGAGTGTGTTCCATGATTATGGTTTAGTCAAAAGTTCTAGTTTAGAATTGGATCATCCTACCACTAAGATTTTGACTGTTTTAACATGCTGTGATATCTAGGTACCACCAATTGCTCTCTTTCCGAATTTCCTTGTGCAGAAGAATGCTCTGTATCCATTTCGCAAGCAGGTTGAGCCAGTGTTTGCAGTGATTTAACTATGCCTTTCATTTTGAATAATTTATTCTGAACAAATTGAACTCCAGGTGGGAGGGACCATACTAGCAGCTAAGCTTGCGCATGAGCGGGGGTGGGCCATTAATGTCGGAGGGGGCTTCCATCACTGTTCTGCTGATATGGGAGGTGGATTTTGTGCTTATGCGGACATCTCTCTCTGCATACAATATGCTTTTGTTCGAATGAATATATCTAGGTAAAATTTCCTAGTCTATATAATGGATGCTGTCTTGAAGTTTTTGGATAGAAAATCTTGAACTATAATTATTATTTACGAAGGAGATATTTTCCCTTGTCATCTGCAAATACAGGGCTATGATAATTGATCTGGATGCTCATCAGGGAAATGGCCACGAGAAAGATTTTGCTGATGACAGTACGCCATTTATTTTTTGTTATATTTTGCTGTATTTTGATGTTCTTTTGTAGATGTAGTGACTTGGTTTCATTGCAGGACGAGTTTATATACTGGACATGTATAATCCTGGAATTTATCCCTTGGTAAGTTGCATACTCCCAAAACTTGTGGTATCACTTCTTTAACTTCAATGTATAATAGATTGATCCTCTATATTGTCAGTTGTCTTCTTCTTGTTCTGTTCTCCAATATGTGCTCTCAATATATTTGCATGTTATCAAGCTATAGTGTAAATCTCTAATCTCTCTCCCTCCTCTCTGATATTCCCTGTTAGGATTATGAGGCGAGACGGTACATTGATCAGAAAGTTGAAGTGGGAGTACGGATCAATACCTCATTTGCAATGGTGGATTATGGCTTTTATTTTTATTCTTCAATTCTAATGTTTTGTTTCAAACATTCAACAGAGTGGTACAACAACTGACGCCTACCTGAAAAAATTAGATGATGCACTTGAGGTAGATATAGTGACTTGGTTTTGCTTTTATTGTGTAATACACTTTGTTTTATATTCTTTTGCTTAAACAGGGAAGCTTTTGGTTAAGTCTCCATTAAGAATTGTTTGGTGGTTATGATTTACTGTGTCTCAATCTCTTTCATCTGAATTTTTTTCTTTCACTAGAGCGGTTGTAAAGCCATTTTATTAAAGTTTCATTTCAGTCATTACAATCTTTTCTGTATGGCATTGATATTCATGTTCATGCTAAAAGTGCAGTTTTGAGTCTTATTTACAATGCTGCTGATGCTTTTTCGATGTCAGTTCTCTCATTATTATTTTTTAATTTAATTTATTTATTTTAATATCTCCAAGGTCCTTATCACTGGTTCTTATCATTGGTTCTGATCTAGTCTGGCAATTTTGACAATCAGTTAGTAATTCCATGCTATTTTCTCAATATCATGAACTGAAATTAGGAGAAAGGTAGCACTTTGTTGACTGACATGAAGTCACATGCCATGAGTTATATTGCATGCTACTGTAAAGTGTGTAAGGTACCTCATCTCCAAATTTATGTTGCACTCACCAGGATTGATTTTATTTAGGTTGCTGGCCAAAAGTTTGATCCTGAACTGGTGATATACAATGCTGGCACTGACATTCTTGATGGGGATCCATTGGGCAGGTTACAGGTAACATTTTTTTTTGGTTGGACACTGTACTGTATCCTGAAACAAATTTTGGGGTTCTAAAGTTTGTGGTATGAATGAGATCCAATTTTTTCTTTTGAAGTTATGATATCAAGGGAAGTCTTCTCCATATATACATAGCAGCTATAATGTAGCTAAAGATGATTAATATTATCTTTGCTTGGATTTGCTTCTGCAGGTAAGTCCAGAAGGCATAGCCATGAGAGATGAAAAGGTGTTCCACTTTGCTCGATCAAGGAAAATTCCGCTTGTCATGCTCACATCAGGTCTCATCATTATCCACTAAAACCTTTCTATCTGCTTCTTTATATTTTGTATTTTCTAGGGTAGTTTTGGTTTTTCACTTACGGAAGCCAAATGTACAGAGTGTCTGTTGATATGGTAGTGGTACGATTTATATTAGTGCCCAAACATATATTCTTGTAAACTTATTTATTTGCTGTCTATTGCTACTGATTTTCAGGTGGTTACATGAAGACCAGTGCCAAAGTTATAGCCGACTCAATAATAAACCTTTCAAGAAAAGGCCTGATAGATATTAAGAAGACCTGATATAGAGTGATACATCAAAAGCTCAACCGCGCATTTACGTGAAACTGGGACTGAATCTACCTAGTGGTACTAGTGATGGTGTAGAATAAGTATATATTTTAGCCATGTATATAGCAAAAGAATAAAAGCTCATCTATATATATAGAACAAAATATAACGTGTCTTCCAAACTGCAAATTCCGATTTTGTATTGGAACTTAAGGGTTTGTAATCTATTTAGTCTGTTCATGAATTTTGAAATATTATAGGTATGCAGCACCTATTCCAAGCGAATACATGCAGTATGGAAATTTGTAGAGTCATGACAGGAGAGAGTAGAGTTATTTGGGATCGACAGGACTGGAAGCACAGGAGCATGATGAATTGCAGCTTCACCAGTATTGCAACTCTCTTCAATGGAGGTAATCAAACTCAGTAGACTACTCCCAAGGTCCTCCCCATCTTTCCAAGCATGTATATGAGCTTTAATAGACAATGGAGTAGTACTCATTAGTTCCCACACCGGAAAATTTTTCCTTGGCATGAATATATCTCCTTCCTTTAGGGTCAAACCAGCACAAAAATCAGCTCTTCCATCTCCCACATACATCACCTTCTTCCCCTCGCATGTTCTCATTATCCTTTCCATTATCTTCCCCTGTAGAAATCACATTGTTAAATCATGTAATCAATCACAAGTATGTCTCCATTCTAGTTTTGTTACTATATATTTACCTTGCACATATTGGGAGGACAGATGCTGCAGTGATGAGAAGAGGACTGAAAATCAAAATAGGGTAAGATCCTGAGAGCGCCTTCATCATCTACAAAACTGGGATTTGTGTTGATCTCTGAGAAGCAATGAAGCAAATCATGATGCTTCAAAATAGTTTCAATAAAGAAGACATTGGCATCGCTTAGTATCCGAAATTCGCATCCGGCAGAATAGGCCGATTTGATGGCAGAGACAATGGAGGAGTGGATCAGTGGAGCTTCCTTCAGACATTCTGCGATATCTTCTATTGACTTCCCTCTCGCGTGCAATTCCATCATCATTCTAGCCTGAAATCATTAGAGCTTCAGATACCGTTACATAAAGAGATGACGCGAAAGAAAGAGTAAAAATAAACCATTATAGAGTTCCATGGTGAGATAGGGAGGAGTTGGGTGAACAGAGCATTGAGACTGAAGTGGTCGATGATCCAGTTATCACTATCGCAGTCGATTAGCGTTTTGTCGAAGTCGAAGACTACAATGACTCCTCCTGCCATTGATGCTCGCTCACAGGTGAGTGAGTGTGTGTTGGAGAATTTATAGCAGAGTTAGAGTTGGTTGGAGGTGAAGGAGCACTTTACATTAGTGTTGTAGATGGAATCCAACTTGGTTTCATCATGGAAAAGGTTATCGCGTCCGTGAAAAATACTTGTTTTCCTCTTTCTAGTGGTCGTTTGTAGGAAATGTTGTTGCTTGCTTCTAATGCAAGGTATTCAGAAAATTGGATATGACTTCCAGTAGTCACTTGTGTAAAAAAGGTGTTCGGTAAAAAGATTGATAATATCAAAGTAAAGCCAACTGATTCACTCCGATTCAACTCCATCCTATTCTTTCGCTCATGGCAAATAACTAAGTGTATAAATAATTAAATTTTTCATCAGCGATTTGACAATTTAATTGGGAAAATTTTTTTATTAGAGATTATATTTTTAATTAACGATTTTTAAAACGCTTCTTCGAATAGCTTTTCACAAATCTTTAATCAAAAGCTTCTATTTTAGCTTATCAATTTATAAGTATTATTAAACTACCTTTAATAATATTAAAAGTTTTTATCTGTATTAAATTAGGTTAATTTTAATAAAGTTTTTATTTATTAAATGTGATTAAAAAAATTTAAATAATTTTTTTTAGTTAGTCTATATTTTATTTATTTTTTAATTAGTTGATAATTAAAGGTTGGTTAATTTTAAATTAAAAATCTTGAAAGAAAAAATTGTTTAAAAATAAATACTGTGGTGCCAAATAAATCACAGCCAAATATTAGGTTAAGATTGCTTGAATGCAATAGCTTAAAAGCTTACAGATACAATCTCACAGAGTTTTGTTCTAATGAGTAAAAAATCGGATCCTTTACAATTGCCTCTACCCCCTATTTATAGGGGTCGCTAGTCTCTTTTCTGGAAGGATTAGAACTTTTCTTTCAATGAAAGAGGTCTTCCTTTATCAATTGGGCTTCCGGAGTCCTTGTTTGGTTAGGTCATAATTCGGTGGACTGGTGTACCATGGTTGGGACTTTGCTGTGCTCAGTCGAGCTGGACTGTCTTTGGGCTTTTGGCCCTTTCGGCCGAGCATAGCCTGGATGTTTTCTGGGCCTTTGGCCCTTTCGGCTGAGCGTAGCATTTGGACTCGTCTTTTAGGCCTTTGGTCGTTTCGGCCGAGCCATCCTTGGTCGAGCTTGGTTATGGCCGTTGAGCCCCCTTTACCTGTTTCGCTCTTCGTCCTCCATCTTTGGTGCCTTATGGTTGTTTTCCCACCACAAATACTAACGTTAATAAATTATATTATAAGGTAAAAAATAATATATTGTATTATTTACGTAATTTTACATCTAAAAGCTACTTTAACATCTAATTGTTATTACCAAATACTCATGCCAGATCGCTACTTCAACATCTAATTTAACAGCTAACAGTTAATTGCCGCTTCAACAGCTAAGTCAACATCTAATGTAACATCTAGTGCCAAACATACACTAAATAAATAAAATAAATAAATGTTATATATATATATATATATGTGTGTGTGAGAAAAATAATTAAATATTTAAAAATATGTAAATAATTTTTTAAAATAAATTTAATAGCTTAATTTAAATTGAAGTTTAGTTTTGAAAAAGTTATAAAATTAAAATTTCACAGATTTTATTTTTAAAATAATAGACCATACCTACTTTGAATTATAAATGAGTTAATTGCACTTATATCTCCTACAAGATTGCAAAATACATACGGATGCACATTTTGGGTTTATTGACGAAAAAAATCCCTATTTGTGTTTGGTCAATTTTGACTTATTAAAATAATGAAAATACCCTATAAATGAAAATAATACCTATTTGCACAATACTTTCTTTTATTCTCATTCTCATTCCCATGAGATAGATTCTATCACCACTCTCCAATTCGACGAAGAAAGCTGTAATTCTCGTATAAAAATTACAAACCACTCCAAAATACAATGAATCATTCTCTTTCTTGACATCAATCCACTCCTCTACATCTTAATCCAGATGCTTTTTTTCACCAACCTCTTTGTTGCTAACAAAAAGCTAATTTCATTCTCTCCACTTCTTCTCTCTTAGAAGAGAGACTTGAATGGAGAATGGTCTCAATTCGAGACAAAACTCATCTATTAAAGTATTATTAGTGTCATCAGCGATGTTGAGATCGTTATCAAATCTTAAAAAGAATTTGTATCAACAAAAATTAATTATATAACAAGTTTGTGGTTTTATAAAGACTTAAGGGTCTTAGAAACCCCTGAACGTGATTATATTTTTCAAGTTAGCCCTCTAACTTCACTGGTCAATTTAGTCTCTTAACTTTTAAATTTTGTGTCAATTAAGCGCTTTTAGCTAATGTGATGAGTTTAATTGACATTTTGAAGTTAACATTTTTTATTGCCATATCAGCAAAAGGGCTTAATTGATCCACAATTTGGAAGTTGATGTGCTAAATTAACCTTCTGTAAAGTTTGAGGGCTAACTTGAAAACGATAACCAAGTTTGGGGGTTCCTAAGACCCTTATGCCAAACCTTTCAAAGTTTAGAACTTCTACTATGGAGCTACATATAGTCAAAAACCAATATTGCCAAATTTACTTAAAAACACGGCTAAATATTCTTCCAAAACTAAGTATAAACGACTGCTTGTTTAAAAACTTATAAATTCAATATCACAAATTCTTACTCTTTAAAAAGTCATGCCAACAAAGTAAGGAAATTAATGGACCTTTCTTCTTTTCTTTTTCTTTTCACCCGAAATAGTGAAAAGAGCTCGAAATATAGTAACTCAAGGCAACTCCTCATTTCATTAAACTTGAGGAAAAGTACAAAAGTACTTTATAATTTATATTTTATATTGTTAAGAAACTCATAAGTAGAGAGTGGATACTTCCTCAGGGAAGTCAATCTAGTTTAACATCTTGAAGAGGTCTGATTTAACATCTTGAAGAGGCAAATGAGTCCGACATGACCTAGACAGTTTTATTACCATGCTTAACCATTTGTTCCTGAGCTCGTCAATTTGAATACCAGTAACTGTATTATCAACAACTTCAACCATAGATAATTGAATTCCAGCATCCTCAAGAATTTATTAGTATTAAGCTAGTAGTGGTTATAAATGAAGAAGGATTAGATCCATAGGTAGTCAACCGAGTTAGCGTTATAAAAATTGAGAAAAAGTTAGTGAAGCCAAGCGTCTCAATGATAACATGGTGGTCGAAGGTATAGTACTTATTTCTGGTTGGGCTAATGTGTTATTTGATTCTAGTAGTATCCATTCTTTCATATCTTCTATATTTGCTATATCTTTGGGTTTTGAAAGTTGAATCGTTTAGTCCACCTTGATTTTTTAGGTTACCAACCGATAGTACTATTATAATATGCAGAAGGGTACAAACTTGTCCTATAATAAAAGGATATCGAAACTTGAAAGCTGATTCAAGCTGATCTAGTAATTAAGGAGATTCCAAGAACTAAAGGTTGTCTCGTTATTAAAAAGATTATAATTATTGACAAGGATATAGCGCCTGATAAGTGATGTTGTCGCACCTAAATAGATTTTAATTTGTTGTCTAGTCTTAGAGAAGATTGATCAAAATTAGAAGGGAATTTAATTGATTTTTAGGTTTGACGCTTCTACTATCCATTTGAGCATATGAATGACATGTGAAAATATAGCATAGTTGGTATTTTAGAGAGAAATTCATTTTATCATTAACATTTTGAGTTTTTTGAGCAATTGATTTTTCATTTTGGTTCGATCAGTAAGTTAGGTTATTGTTACTATATCTCCTCTTTAATAATGGTAAGGTGTATTAGTTAAAAGGAAAAATTACTCAGAGGGACAGTGAGGTTTTCCATAATTACAGTTATACTGAGTTTTGATGTTTTTTTACTACGAAGGGGCATGAGTTTTTAAAAATGTTGCTGGGAGATATAACGGTGTCAGGTCAAACCTTTGACTCCGTTAACTGCCACATCACCTTGTGTAAAGACAATTTTCGCCTTTCTAATTTTTCCATCTCAGCTACCACTCTTTTATCGGTTGGTTATTTGTTTAAATTTATCCAATGGATGTTAAATGTTTATAATATAATAATAATTTTTTCTTTTAAAAATCTAAACTCATCATTAACTAATCATTTTATTATGATTGTTATTATTTTTTTTTGTTTGAGATTTTTTTTTTACAAAAAATTATTTCTTTACATTTTCTTAATTTTTTATTTTATATTATCTTTTTATCATTTATCTAATATTTTTATTTATATATATTTTTATATTTATTCTTTTTATTATTGATTAACTACTGCTATTAATTTTTTATTATTTATTTTCTATTATTTTTATTATTTACTATGTTTATTATTTATTTAATTATTTATTATTTATTATTTTTTTCATTATTTATTTAAAATATTTTATTGTTTCGGACTATTATTTTTATTATTTATTCACTATTGTTGTTATAATTATTTTTATTTTTACTATTATTTTTATTATTTATTTACATTCTTAAATTTTCAATCTATCCAACATATAAATCACCTTATTATTTTCATGAATTTGATAAATTTATCAAATAAATAAATTTATATTAATATTTTTTTTATCTACTCTAATTTATTATCCAACTCAAAACTAACATTTATAAAAAAATATTATATTTAATAATGTGTTTTACATTAGTAAATTATTAATATAAAATTTTATAGATTGCTATAAAATTAATTAATCAATCTTAAAAAATTAAGAAAATAAATATTTATGAAAAATCGGTTGTATCCATTCTTGATAAATAAATAATAAAAACAATCACGAATAACAAAATAAAAAGAATAGTAAATAAATATTAAATAAGTAAATAAATAATAGTGAATAGATAATAAAAATAATAGTAAATAAATAGTAAATAAATAATTAAAAAGTCACAAGTTAAAAAATAAAAAATAAAAAATATTAAATAAATATTAAAAAGAATATTAAATAACTAATATAAAAATAGTAAATAAATAATAAAAATAGTGAATAAATAATAAAAAGAATGTTAAAATAAGTCAATATTTAATAAAAGGAATAATTATAAATAAAATATAAAAAAAGATATTGAATAAATGAAAAAATATTAAGAATTTTTTTTTTAAAAATATAAATAAATAATGGAAAAACATTCCTGAAAAAAAAATGATGGGTAAATGATGGGTTAATGATGTATGAATGATGAGTGATATGACAACTTTAAATTACCATTATGCCCCGCCATGTCAGCGCCATCACAACACCACATCAGCGCCAGGCAAGTGTAAAGGTGTCACTTAACAGAATCAACTATTTGACCTAACGCGGTTGCCCTTCATTGCAACATTTTTAAAAATTCATACCTTTTCATTGTAAAAAACATCAAAACTCGGTTTAGCTGTAATTATGAAAAACCTCACTGCTCCTTTGGGTAATTTTCCCTAGTTAAAATAGAGTGAAGGATTCCAACTACACACAAAGAGTTGTCAAATTAGCTTGTGTTTTTCTTGCTCTATAGTAAAGTTTTTAGCTTGTGTTTTTCTTCCTCTATAATAAAGTTTTTATCTTTATGTATGTAGATGAGGAGATTTATTATATCATCTTGAGTATCATTCTTTTATTTTATTGCATTTGAATTAAATTTGTGATTTATAATAAAATAAGAGTGGAATAAAAATCACTAACAAGTTTGAATTAGAATTATAAATAGAAATTTACCGAAAGAGCTTGTTGAGGTAGATACTTCGATATGAATTAGTTTGATCACAAATTTACCCATCATTCGTTAAATCATTTCTTTCACATTATCTGAAGATTTCTCCCAAACCATTTGAGTCAAAAATTCTATTTGAAGTTTGATCATTGGAGTCTTTATACGAGGATATCATCTAGCATCCACAATATGGCGATAAGGGTAATCACCTGAAAAATGAACTTGTGTCTTCTTTAGTAGGCTTGATATTGTTATCATCATCATTAATTTGACATGGCAATTAAAATGATAACCTTGCAAAGCCACCCATATATGAACCTAACTTTATTTTTTAAAAATTTATATATAAATTGATAAATATATTTATCAAATTTTAGAATGGGATTAGGATAGGTACGATCTGCATCAGTCCTGGTTGTGTGCCCCTTACCGAAATCATAACTTAAATGTCATGCATGCAACGTGAGAACATGTTACAATGTACTAGGATGGGCAGTTAAGGAGAAATAATCAGATTGATAACCATGCTCAGAAATTTAGAATAGATGGTGAACCAAACCAATTAACCCCATCTGATCTGAAACAATAAAAGCAAAACTCCAGGTTCTATTAAACTTAGCACAAACATATATTCAACTCCATGGAATACATACCAAATATACTCCTATAAGCTCTTAAACTAAAATCAGACATTATATACAACTTATGAATGCCTTTCTTTCACAAACAATATGCTGCTGTCAATTTGTTGTCTTCATCTTCATATTCATATTCAATTCATATCAAGTCTTTGATGGCTGATGCTAATCAGACTTCTTTGACTGCTATCACTTCCTTCATCATTCTTTCTAGCCTTTCTTCTGTTCATCTCCCTGTACATTTCTTCTATCATCGGTTTCCATAACCGAACTCGCGCATTTATAAACCAATTCGACACCTGCCAGAGTTCACAAACACAATATACCATAGCATGAACTTGTAAGATATGACATTCCAGGTTCTATTCAACAAATGAAAGCCTATTGATATGTAGTTGTGTACCTGGCTTCGTGTCAATCCACTTTTCACTGCAAGTAAATGCTTCTCAGCATCTTTTGGATACCTGAAGTGCAACCACATTCAGACTACTAGCTGTATAGGTAATAATGAACCTGAAATGTAACTGTAAGAGTGACTTACGGATGAAGGAAGTTCTGAAACATCCAGGCTCGGAGGACTGAGACAGATTTTTCGGGCAAACCTCTCTGGGGTCTCCATATTTGATGTTCTTTTCGCTTAAGCTGTTGTAGAGCCCATTGCTCCTTGATGAATGAGTCTTCGAAAATCCTTCCCTTACCTCTTGGACTTTCACCATCGAGATATGATCCCATTGCAAGTATTTGGTTGCTGATTCTTTCCCTCAGGTTTTTATACAAGAAGGAAACAGTCTGTAGGGCGAATCGAGCATGCACTTGAGGGTTCAACTCAGTTGCTGCGTGAAATGCAGATACAACTGTATGGATATCATCCAAGCACTGGTTGTATCGGTCGTCCACCTGTATTAAACATCAAAAAGTCAGTGATATGTGTAAATACTAACCCAGACCAATAGCAGATTGGTAAACCATAGAGGAAAATGTGAAGTACCACTTGAAGTAAAGTCAGCAACTGGGATTTCTTCACTTCAACTGATTGTCTATGCGAAGTGGTACTAGTAAGAGCATTGAAGCTGCTATCAGTATCTGGAGATTCATCATGATCCATTGGTGATACGCCTCTTTCAGCATTGGAACTAGAAGAGTGCTGTACATTTTCCACAGCCCTCCTTTCACCTGTTAAGTAACTACCATCATCTTGATTTTCAAGCGAATAGCTAGCAATTTGAGCTAATATTTCCTGGATGGGTTGAAGATACTTTGATCTAGCAATAAACTGAGCAAACTGTGCAGGTTCATGACAACCGAAACTTAGCGAAAGCTCCTTATTGTTGCTACTGATCCCAGAGCACTGATCAGGAATGTTGGTCCCTCCAATGAGAGCAGGCTGGGATGTTGCAAGACTTAAAGACAGCTCATTACTATACTCAGAGGCACCATATAGACAATCTGTGGTCACATCTGCAACATCTGAGGACATGTACTCATTTGGATGATGCAGGTTACCTGTTGCTGAAAATTGTTGAAATCCTGCTTGTAAAGAGGCCTTCCCACCAAAATGTGGAGGAGTCGTCCGAGAATGATCTAATTCCCACTTATCATTCATATTGCCAAGTACCTCATTGTATCCACAGTTCACCGTAGCTGCATATGATGAATTCAGATCATTACTGGACTCTCCAGCAATGTAGTTCCTATGAACATCTGGATAGATAGTAGTAGCAGGAATAAGTAAATTGTTTGTATTTTCTTGAAGACCACATCTTGCTGCTACCAAGTTAGCAAGGGAAGGGGATGAAATCAGTGTTCCGCCGTCTAATTGGCCTTGAAAGTTCACATTATCAATCGAACAACAGCTTCCAAATGAACCATCTCTTGTAACATTCCTTCCAAGCAAAGTAGCTAATGTATTAGAATCAGAATCATTCCCCATATGAAGTTGTTCGCTAACAGGTTCTCCTTGCATTGCTGAAAGCATAGGAAAACCAGCCAAAGCTCTCTGGTCAATTGAATTGAATCCAACCATTGAGTTTTGCATCCCTACGAAAGCAGAATGTCGGCTCGCTATGTCCATAGGTACATCATACATATCACTATCCATCAGTCTTTCCAGAAATCTATGTAAAGCTAGCTAACAACTCCAGTGATCAAATATAAGCATTCAAAGGCTGCTTGAATATCATTCACTCTAGTCCTTTACCTGTAAAAATTGGAACAATCAAACCAACCACACCTAATAGAACTTCTATATCCCAATAAATTTCAATTCAACAGCCTAGCTAGTACTAGCAAGAGTATACACAAAACAATGAGTCAACATCAACCTCTACTGGGAAGCTAAAGCCTATAATACTCTTCACATACATAAGATTCTGATCAAGTAAAACATAGTATAAGTCTATACAGCAAAGATAAACATAAATGAATATAAACAATAAAATCTAATAGCATTCAAATCAGGCAGTGAAAAAAAAGATTGACAAACCTTGTTGAGTTCCAATATGAGTGATAGAAAACACACTTGAGTTCAATTCTGCAGTAAAAAAGAAAAGTGGAGTGTTTTGATGGAGATATATATAGAAAACAAAATTAGTGAAAAACCAGACATGGGAAAATCTTTTCAATAGTCAAAAGAAGGAAACAAAAGTTGGATTGTTTGTTTTGGTTGTAATGGTGGTGATAGACAATACAAAATAGGGTACCTCAAAGAATCCCAAAAGAAGCCATTGCAAAGGCAAAGTTCACATGTTATAGTTGAGTATCTCTATCTCCATAAAAGGGTATAAACCAAACAACAAAAGCCAGAAAAAAACAGTGTCACAAAAAGAGAACAAAAGCTAATAAGTACCACTCATGCATTATCACACCACACCCACCACCACTTTTCTTTTCTCTTCTCATACCCCAAAAACCCAAAATAAAAGAGACCTAATTTATTTGCATGAGTTGAAGAGTGAGTTCTTTTAAAAAAAAAAAAAAAAAAAAGAACCCAAAAACCAAGAAACTGAAACTGAGATTCAAAGTGATTTCAGAAACCAACAAGATTCATCACAAGATTTAAAGGTCACAAACACACACAAAGTGAAAAAGAAAGAAAGAGAGAAAAGTGCAGATGGAAATGGAGGAAATTAAGATGGACCCATTTATTAGATAGAGAAACAGAGGAAGATGAACCACAGAAACAAACAGACAGACACATTAGTCTTTGTTTGCAGTGGCACTCATATCTGTTGCAGGCTTTTGAGGGCCCATTGCTTCTCTCTCTCTCTTCACCATCACTCATCAATACCTGCTCCTCTGCAATAATCATCATAATCAAAAATACTTGGATTCTCTCTGCTCAAACACCTGTTCATGGCAGGTCTCACCTCTGAGAAAGATATTTGCTTTTTTAGCTATTTTAAGACAACAAGCTAACTTGATGAGATAGAGGAGTAATTTGAGTAACAATGTTTTATACTTTTCTCTTCACTATTTAACAACTCAAGCTTTATGGAAACCTTTCATTTTTTTATTTTTTTTTAATTTTATAATAAACTGTTCCTGCAACAGACCAGTACTTTTTTCATATACAAATTGATGATGATGCAAGCAAAATATGATGAGGCAAAATCTAATGGAAAGATCTCTGTATTTATTTATTTATAATTGAAAAACAAAACACAACACAACACAACAGAAGTTACTTGGACTCATTTATCTATATTTATACTTGTTGGATCATGATGTTATTCTTCAGATGAATTAATGTTCCCAAGATGTCTCAAAATATCCATCTGGGTCATGGTGTTTTGATGTGATACTACTCTACTACTTGACTCTTCTTTACAACTGGTTCAATCAATGTTATCAAATGTAATCTTCCTTCTTCCATGTGCTTTTTAACCTTTTTGTCTCGGTGATTTTATTTAGTGGTTTTATTCAAATTTTGATTATAATATAATGTACTTGCAGACGCAGTGGTTCAATCAAAGATTGAAATAAAACACACTCTTTTGTTTCTCTGTTTTTGGATATTTTCTTTGGGTTAATTGGAGTTGATGTTTTCGAAATGGTGTTAATTGGTTTCCATTTGTGTATGCATAATTAGACTGACAGAGGGATTAGTGTTTTGTCCAAAATAAAACCAGTTTGGGAGGGTGAAAATGAATTTCTAAAGAATATATTGAATCAGTTGAAAAAAATTTCACAATTTAAAAAGTGAAGTTTATATAAACAGTGAATATGCTTTCCTCCTATGCCAATGATTTTTACAGTGAAAACATTTTCCATTTATTATTAAAAAAAATAACAAATATATTTATTTATTTTTTTAATGTAGGTGGTCTCACTTTTTCTCCAAAATCATTTTTTTTTTTCAAATAATGAAATATTTTTAAAAAAATTACTTAAAAAGATTTTTTTTGGAAGAATTTGATTCACTAATTGATAGTATTAAAAATAATAATAGTGCTAATAATAATTAATATTAAAATCAAATCGCATAGAAATTAACTTGACATTCATGTCACAAGTTAAAAATAAAATGAAAAAATTGTTTTGATCAATAAATAAAATGTTGAAAAGAAACATGTTCTAATGATGGAAAGTTAAATGAATATGTACAAAATAAGATTTTTAATGAGAAGAAGTACAAGGTATTTAAGTTATCCATATGATTGGAAGTCTAATTATTCAATTTGACTTTACCTTTTCTATTTGTAAAGCATCAGACTTTAGCCTCCATACTTAACATATTATTAATTTAAGTGGAGACCAATCATATTATTTGAATTTTCAATCATTTACACTACTCTATTAAACTATGTATATGTTCTACTTGATATTATACTGTATTTCTTAACTAAACATCCTAGCTAGTAGTTTTAAATATTTTAATTCCTTTTATTTGTAAAATTAGTAAATATTTATTTTATTTATTTAATTAGATGATGGATGAATTATTATCTACTATTATAAAATAATAATAATAATTGCAAATGGTTCTATTTCAAAATTAAATAAAAGTAAATAGACAGGCACATGCATACACATTTGATTTGGTGAGGGTGGTGGCAAGTAAATTGACCTTGAAGGCCCATTGTATTTAAAAGAACTGCGAGGGAGATATATGGACGGCCCATGACACTGGATCTATGACATTGGATAAATTTCTCTATTAGGAGGTTGTAATATTTTTGTTTAGTCACTCAAATGGCGTTGGCAATCCATAAAGTTTGACCCCATTATTCATAAATAATTTTTTCCTAGTGTGAACATGAAGGGGTGATAATTAGTACATAGTGATAAGCT
This sequence comes from Cardiospermum halicacabum, assembly GCA_031304145.1. Lineage (NCBI taxonomy): Eukaryota > Viridiplantae > Streptophyta > Magnoliopsida > Sapindales > Sapindaceae > Cardiospermum > Cardiospermum halicacabum. The sequence continues at coordinate 21,362,442 of CM062396.1, forward strand.
AGTTAACTGATCAAATTTAGTATACTATCATTCAACACAATCTAGTATTTATTAAGTTTTTATTAAATTGTAGCAAGTTAATCAAAATAAAAAGTGGACATTAAGATTTTGTTTGGATGCTCGACTCGCGAATGGTTCGAGTTCGACTCATTTAAAAATCGATTTGAATTCGGATTTAAATCCGAGTTCGAACTTAAACAAATCGAGCCACGAACCTCAAAGCTAAAGTTTGCGAGTTTAACGAGTCTAAACAAGCCATGTCCGAGCTCATATATAAGCTCAGGAGCACGAGCCTGTGCCCGAGCTTGGGTGCCAAAAGCTTGACGATTCTGAGCTCGAGACCGAGCTATTGCTAAACGAGCCGAGCTTGAGTCTATATGGGCTCAACTCGAATACACCCCTAACTGACAACATTATTTTATAATATATTTTTCTATTTTGTAATGTATTATACTGTATTGAAATCACGTTTAAGTTGTACAGTTCTGTATTGTATTATATATTTTTTGTGTTTTGATTGATTGTATGGTAATGTTCCAAAACTGTTAAATGACCATAATAACCTATGGTGATGAAAAAATCTTTGGATTTAATAGAGGTGAATTACATTCAGTTCACATCAACCACTGGCTAAATGGAAAAAAAATTATCTCAAATTGTTCAAAATTTTCTTAATAACAAGGGAAAAATCAAACCAGTTGATTAGAGATGGACCAAACAATAGAATAGTCAAAATTTGAAGCTCGGGATGAAGCAGACTCGACGATAATCTCTTGGTTATGAAATTTCATCACTCTTTAAATTAGTGACACATGTATGTTCCTTCCTACCGCTAAAGTTACTTGGGAGTTTATTCAACAAGCATATTCAAAGACAAAATATAGTGTACAAATATTTGAATTGTGAAGGAGAATTGTCACTATAACTTAAAGTGACAACTCTATAGCTGAGTATACAAATTGCAAGGATTATGACAGGAACTACATCATTAAGGTGTGTGAAAATGTCATGCACCGAATATGTTATTTTGTAATCTATGTTGGAGTAAGATCATGTGTATGATTATTTGGTTAGCCTCAATGTTGAATTTGACCAATTTAAGAATTCAGATTTTAGGAAAAGGTGAAGTGCCACCCTTGAATGTTGTCATTGCTATGGTAATATTAGAGAAAAACAAACATAAGGTTATCGTTAAAAATAATCCAATAAAAGGAACTGTTTAATATCATGAACCAATAATGGTTAGTTAAAAATAAATCAAAATGGAGGAAAAAATCTGCAAAATAGGAGTGGTTACCCATCGAATAATGACAAACTTTGGTGTACTTACTGCAAGAAGTCTCGACATACTCGTGATAAGTGTTGGACGTTACATGGTAAACCATCAACTTTCAACAAAGAGTGGGTTTATTAAAAGCAAAAGCATCAAGCAGATGTGGGTACAAAACTTGGAAAATAAAGTAAAACTGCAGGAGGAGATTTCAATAGCAATAACATGAAAAAGTTGAATGACTTATTAAGCATACTTGAAAGTTCTAGAATGGGAGGAAAGTTAGGTACTTGTTCTCTGGTTCTATCAGGTAAAATTCTTGGTTCTTATATTCTTAATGCCTCAAATAATTGTGTTTTCAATTTTGGGGTCATAGACTTAGGAGCAACTGATCATATGAAAAATGCACCTCAATTGCTCACTACCTATAAACCATGTCCTAATAATAATACAATAAGTGTTGCTGATATTTCTCACATCACAGTTATAGGTATAAGAGGTGTTGTTTTAAATTCATCATTGATTCTTAAAGATGTGTTACATGTTCTAAAATTATTCGCTAATCTCCTATCCATCAAAAAATACTTATCAGATGAATTGTGTTATAACTTTTTCCCTACCCATTGTGAGTTTTAGGATTTGGTTTCGGGAAAAAAGATGGATATGCCTAGGAACAGAACAACATAAACCTTTTCGGAGAATTAGATGAAGAAATATTTATGGATATTCCTTCTGGATATGACAGTGATTTAGAAGTAGGGGATTGTTTGTAAATTGAAAAAGACTTTGTATGACCTTAAACAATCTCCTAGATTATGGTTTGGAAGGTTTGTAAGGGTGTTGTTAAGCGCAAGTTACAAGAAAAGTCAATGAGACCACCCTCTTCGCATCAAACACACTGTTTTTGGAGGAATTATTGTTCTATAAAATCACAAAATTGGTGAGGCTAAAGATGACATTGTTGTCAACAGAGAGATGTATCAATAGTTGATTGGTAACTTTTGTATATTTAACTCACACAAGTCTTAATATTGTATATGTCGTGTGAATGGTAAGTTAATTTATGCAAGGTCCTAAAGAAGTTCATATGCAAGTTGCACACAGAATTTTACAGTACTTAAAATCACAACTAGGGAAAGGTATTTTTTTAACAAAGGAACTCAGGTTAACACGTTTCAAGATATAAAGATGCCGACTATGCAGGGTCTATTGTGAATAGAAGGTCTACCGCAGGATATTGTTATTTTTGGAAGCAATCTTGTGACATAAAAGAGCAAAAAATGAGGTGTTGTCACTCGATCTAGTGTTGACGCAGAGTTTAGAGCACTGACGGAAGGAATATGTGAACTTTTATGGATAATGTTATTTTAAATGATCTACATATTGTTATTGGGGAGGTGCTTATGAAACTCTACTATGATAATAAGTCTGCAATTAGGATTTGTCACAATCGAGTTCAACAAGATCGTACAAAACATGTTGAAGTAGATATGTACTTTGTTAAGGAAAAACTTAAGAAAGGAGAAATATGCATTTCATATGTTCCAACCGACAAACAATTGACAGATGTTCTCACTAAAAACTAGCGGAACTGTTTTTAAAAATTGTTGTTCAAGTTGGAAATGAGAAATCTCTATCCTCATACTTGAGTGGGAATGATAGATAGAAGTTGTTAGTTGGTAATCGACTATAAAAAATTTAAAATATTTTAATATAACCTAAATAATAGTAATAACTTTGTAAAGATAAACTAATATAAATCTCATAAAAGTTTTACACTTATTATATGACATATATTAAGAATGAATGTCCTAACAATTAGCTATGGAATCTTCTTCGAAGGTTGTTTCTGGTGGAGGATTATACATAACTATTATGACTGTATGGATCAACTTCGCGCAGATTACGGCTACCACTAACCCAAATCTGCTTAGAAATAGTTGATCCAAATTCTAAGTCGACGATGGACATGCAGACTTATGCACAACTCAACTAGTTATTGGGTTCACATGATCATTCACTCCTCTTTCACATCGCTTTGGAAATTGTATAGTTGACTATACATTTATTTACTACTGTATTTCATTTATTTGCAAAGGTGGTCTTTCGAAACCCACTTGCAAGTTAATACAATAGAAGCAAGTTATAATAAATTGTAGCCACAAATTAAAGCAGTTAATAATAAAGAAGAGTGAGACAGAGACAGTGACAGAGAGACTCACATGGCCGCTCACTGCATGTAAAAGAGTGTTTTGTTTCACAAGTCTCAATGGAAGATGAGATGAGATAACATTCAATTCAATTCAACCCAACCCAACCCGCACGCACCAACCTTCACACGCACATACATATTCATATGCATACACACTCGTGTAATGTGATATCTTCCCATGCTTTTTCTACTTTTATTTATTATGAGTGCACGAAATCTCATTAAATATGTACATGTATAGATATAGTATACTATACCTTTTCTTCTTTTTAAGACAAGACTCAACTTGTCTTCTGTTGTGTCTCGTATTGTGGCCAGACACTTGCCATGTGTAGTAATATTATCTTCAAAGTTAAGTTTCATTAAGATTTCCTCTACTGCTTCACATTGGATCATTTATCTACGCTCTCTTATCTTTTTTCTTTCTCAAAATTTAAATTTATATTTTTGAATAAAAAAAATTGTTTTAAATCATTTTTTTAAAATATTAAGCTTTTATTACATTTCTATTATAAAATTTATCTCAAAATCCTTTAGCATGGGATTGGGAATGACTGATAAATGAATATTTAAAATTTTAAATTTTAAAAAAAAATTAAAATGACTCAATTAAAATTTTTTCTCTATTTCTAATAAATTAATATATTGAATTGTTTTATTTTTTAAAAAAATATAATTACGAGAAACCTATTATCTATTATAAATTATAAATCAACCACTTTAAATAGAATACTCCAATATTCATAGGAATAATTATAATTTTTATATTAATACATTTCAGATAATAAAAATTTAAAATATGATAATATTTATAAATAAATAAAAGAAAATTTATATTACCAATAAAATTCAAATAAATAATTTTAAAAAACTCTTAAACTATGTAAATTTATTTTTTCAAACTTAAGGTTGTTCTTCCACAACTTTACAGATAAATATTGATGAACTCTTCAAAAAAAAATTAAAATATAAATTTTATTATTATTTTTTAAATAAAATATTAAAAATTTATTTATTAATTTCTTTTTATAAGTTAGAACTATGAATTTAAATTAAAGTTTAAAAATAACAAATTTTTAAATTTTGAATTAAAAAAATACAATCAAATATGAATTTAATAAAATTATATCTATATTATTTTAAATTCTATCTATTTTCATTTTCCCACATTAAATATGAAAATATTACCTAGAATTCATAGTTAAATTAAATAAACATAACAACATATAGATAGACATGATTATGGATTTGGAGTTTAAAGTTTCCAAGTTGCATAGTTCGAATATGGATAATTTCATCATTGCAAACGAAACCACTAAAAATAACATCCAGTTCACCAAGAAGTAAAACCACATATTACAAACCAAATCCAATACTCAAATCATCCCCCATTAAAAAAATAATAATAATAAAAAATCAAACGAGACCAAAAACATACCCGAGAACAACCACCACAAATGGAATACGAATCGTCACAAATCAATAATCAATCATGCCCATGTAACGAAGCCATGGAAACAACACCAAGCTTTTGAAGATTCAACTTGACAACAGTGTCAACAAACATCTTAGTGTCCTCTCCCGTATTCCCTTGAGGAATATCAACAATATAAGACTCCAAAACGATCGTGTAAATATCGCCATGACCATGAAACTCATTAACGGAAGTGACCGATTGATAATTGTTGAGTCTATGTTCGCCACCCACGACTCTGAAGCTCAAAATATGTTTGTCTTCGTCCAGAATCTCCAGCCTCTCGGTGCTGGTGGAGGCCGGGAGGCCGGAGACGACGGTGACTTCGCGAATGCTGCCGACGCCGCCGTCGCCCCGCATGTTGCACCCTTTGATGAAGTGTTTGTATTTCTGCGGGTTGTCGAAGCTTCGGACCAGAGGCCAAACGACGTCGGCTGGGGCGTCGATGCGTTGTGTGATGAGCGAAGTGCATGTGTTCGGTTTGGTTTGGAAGTTGTGGTAGGTTTCTATTAAGGGCTTCAGTTGTGTGTATTCTTCTGTACTTAGGCCTTGCGGTAGTGCTGTTTCCATCATTTGTGTTTGTGTTTGGTTTTGGTGGTAGCGATTGGTGTTATATTGTGTTGTATTGAGTTTGGGTTTTGGATTTTGGTTGTTTGAGGACAAATTGCATCAAGTTCCCTTCTTCTTTGCGGTAATTGAAGATTAGAAGTCACTTTTTGGTTTTGTTGTGTTGATACCCCTAAAAGTAGTGATCTAAAATAATATATCTTATTCATTTAATAACTTAAATTTATTTCAGAAGTATAGTAGAATACATAAATTTGTCATATATATATATATAATATAATATAATAGAAAGTCAAAATGTATATCTAAATAAATATTTTAGGGCTTTTTTTACATATAGACTTTTTAAAGTTTGAATTTTATTTATAGGTCTAATTTCAAATTTTTTTTAAATATAAATTTTGTAAAGTTTAGTTTACACCTATAGATTGTGCTTCCAATTTTATTCTCGAATTAAAGTTTTTTAAAAATCGGTCACTTCACAGATTTGGGACCCATAACCACACATTTCTGATATGAAATCAGAATTTATGATTTAATAGTTATTTTATTTCTGATTTAAATTTTAAATGTCTGAACAAATTTTAGAATTTATGAAATCATATCAGAATGATAATACTAAAATTAAAAATTTAGTAAAAAGTAAAATTATCAGCACGGTTTATTTTTGAAAACCAAATTTTTTCAAGATTTATTTTTGTAGGAATAGACTTATAAATAAAATTCAAACTTTCGATGGTTTATTTTCATTAATTTCTAATATATATATATATATATTATGTTTTTTATTTATGATTGATAATTGTCATGGTTATTTATAGTTTTAAAATTCCAATTGTATGGATAGAATCAAATTCCTTTGATTAATTCAAAAGTATAATGTTGATCTATGCTAGGAGATATAAACATGATGAGTAGAAAAAGATTGATTAGAGTAAACTACAAGGGAGGTAAATGCAAGTTGTGATATATTAGATTTGATCACAAGTTGGGTGAGTACGTATTTGTCCTTTGTTTGAAAACGAGATTACTTCTAATTCACAAGAATTACGAGACACTCATAATCACATCACTATATTTGTTTAAACTTTTATTGATTTTTTCAAAATATTCAACCCTGTGCCTCCAATCATATGCTTATACCTGTACGTGTGTTTCTCTAGATTGCCTCCATCACTCATTAATCCTAATTTAAGTAATTACTTTAATCATTGGTTAATTAACCAACACAAACGCAATGTGCGTATATTCTCAAAATAGTAATACTATTTTTTTTAATCTACATTGATTTGGTAACCCTTCCAGTGGTTTCTTTCTTGTGCTCAATTTCATTTATTTAAAGAAAAGGGGTCAAAATGGAAAAAGAAGAAAAGGAAGGGTCGTTGAAAAGAGAAAAGGTGAAGATGAGTGGAAGATGATTCATGTGATTTGCTTAACAAACTCTCTTGTGATCTTATGACTTTTTTTTTTTTTTCAATTTGCAACCATACATAACTCTGGATTACTATACTATACTATACCATACACTGGAGTTGGTCCAATGAGAATTGCATGTTGTGTAGTAATAATAAAGACATGGATGTATGTGCCACTTTTCTCTCATTGGGCCGATATCTGTAGCAAGTTAGAGCTAGATTCTTGCTCATCTGTTTTATTATTTTATTTGGTGAAGGTCAAGATTTGTTTTCTCTTTCTTTTAATTGTCTTATCATAAACCTTTTTCAACTTGTTATTGTCAATTATTACATTATCCAATCTGCAACTCGAGAGGAAGAATATAAGATTATAAATTTAGAGTTGTACGTGTCTCGTAGATGGGTGGCTATGAATTATTAATATTATAATCCATTTAGAGGTTCAACGTCACAATAAAGGGAGATTATTTATGCCAAATAAAGCTATCATATGTCCGTGATACCAATTAGGATAGAGTTAGAAATTTAACCCGCGGAACATGGTTTAACTCATTTAATCCGTTGATTGGTAGGTTTATACTGAAAATTGAATAGTTTATTTAAAATTAAGATATGATGTGATGTTATTTACTGATATTTTGATTTTTACAAAATCATTATAATTTTATTTAATAATATATATTTTCTATTTTTTAATTAAACTACTCAACTCGACCCACACAGATCGAAGCAAAACTGAATCAACCTGGACTGTCTATATGGTCCAGTTTGTATGGACCCGGGTTGCCCCGACGCAGCCCAATTTACAACACTAAATTAGACCAACTATAAGGTTTAAATTTCTTTCTGATTGATTACTTATTATATTACAAATAATATTCAGCAGGATTAGGCTGAACCGATGTTTTTTTTTGTTTTTTTCAAGCTGAAAAAACAACTAGTTCTTCACTCATTGCTGCTATCATTATTATTACTTGTAAACAATTGTTCTGAGAGGATTTACAGACTTCACTTAACATTTATGGATACAAACATATATATCAAAGAATCACATTTTGACTTATGTTTTAATACTGCCTAATTTTCTTCTTCTCTCTTTCTATCTACATCTATTCATCTCTTTATATCATCTCATCTCCACCAAAACTATAACATATGATACAGATTGACAACTCACAGAAGACTCACATTTTCCGCGTTTTGATTGGTTTCAACTTCAACCCCAAGCTTTCAGGGGATAGAAGATCTGGGGAGATGCAAAGCGGACTCAACGGACTTCTCGGACTCACGCTTAGTGTTGGCCTGTATAATCCGAATCCCATCAGGAAGTACTCCAGTGGTATCAACATGGCATGAGGTTGCTCCTCTGTCACCATTGATCCACATACTTGAACCTACACCTCAACCAAGAATTATATTAAGAGTGCACTTCTATTTGTCATCTGCAGTTGTAACATAATAGAGGTAGAGAGAAACTCTGCATACCTCGACCAAGGCGCTATGTCTTCTATCAATCTTTGAAATCAAATGAACTGACTCTGAATGGAACGGAGAATTGTCCCCAACAAAGATTAGTGACCGGCATTGTAGTTTCCTCAACCCTTCGCTAAGATCTGGTCTCCTGTCATTATATTAAATCAAATAATGAGAATCTGTACAAGACAATCTCATAACTTGCTGATCATTTTGGTTCTGTATCATTTGGTAAATTTACATAACATTAGGCATGCACAAAGAGCTAATATGACCACTAGTATCGAAGACTTAGAGAACCAATGGAAATAGTTAAGTCAAACCAACTGGGAAACTTGAATTACCTGTTAAGTGCTTCAAGGTACCGCCAAATGCTTCCACTCTTTTTCTCATCTAGCAGCTGCAGAAATAAACATACACATAAAGATAGTAAGACAAAGGCTTTGGTTCTTTCAACAACCACATATGAATACCTATCTTGTAATAAATAAAGATGAATGGCAACAAAAGGTATAGACGTGTGGCAAAGGTTAAGTGACTAACTTTTCTGCATGCCTGAACAATATCCGATTCAGGAACTTGGGCACTACCACGGACTTCCTGTAGTTATTATCAAATTTTCTCCAATCAATTAATGCGGCAACAATAATATAACAGAGCAAATCATATAGGCTTGAAGACTTAATTACTTTGCTAAAGTAGCGTTTGAGCAATAACTCCTTCACTACTCCACACATGCCGTAGTAGTAAAGACAATTCGACATCACCTGCAAACGACATCAACAACCCAGCCAATTAAATAAAATGAAATAAATATATGTTCAACCTTAACAACAGATGAAATCATCCAGAAATAGACCTTATTACACAACCATTCTGTCCAAGATGGCGCTGTGCAAAGAGGAGAAATGAGTATCAACCCTAGTACACGCTGCCTATATTTTAACTGTTAGAAAGGCAGATCAGATTCAGATTAGAGATCCGAAAATATTCTACGGGGTTTAACAAGTTGAAAAAAAGGCTCCATGCACGGTTAAAAAGATAAAGCTTACCGCAAAAAGGGTAAGAATGTAAGCTCCAGCTGTAACTCCCATACACATCACAGCACCAAGCCTGGAATAGTAAAGAAGAAACAAATAGAAGTACAATCAATTTACTCTCCTTACTAAATTTCCAGACAAAGGAATAATAAAGCAATAACAATGACTGCCTAAGACCTTACGAACACTCTGTGCATCAATTTACATTTTTCCATACAAAAACAACAGCTTCCACTTTCACTCTAAGGAGAAAATGTAACTTAACTTGAATATTTTAATCCAGTACTTCGCCATGGTGGTAGACATTTTACTAAAGCAGAGTTTCCAAACAGCTAATATTCAACTACGAAAGTAATGAGTACAACACAGAGACAAAATTACCTAAAATAATTAAGAATCTCTTCAATCTGATCAGCTAAATCATCAACAGAAGGCACAGGTTCATCAGGGCCAATCTCAACAGCGCTCAACTGCAAGAGCTCTTGAAGAAAGTACCATATAAGAACAATGTAAAACGTAGTGTTGGAGAAAAATACTCAAAGAACAAATCACAAACCAACAGGCAGAACTATAATGACTACATTGAGCTATCAAGTGACGGACCTCATGCCCTGGGGGAGTTATATGATATATGCAGAAGTTGTGGAGGAGCAAAGAACACGCTTCCGGGCAGAAGAACAAACCTTGGAAACAGGATATATCTGCTAAGTCACACACATACACATACACACATTAGACATCAACCATAAGTATTAAACAGTATTATACAACACCATTGAGATAAACGCATATCTATATACATAATCTTCAAAAGACCTTAGATAAACCAACAATTCATATCCTGAATTCCAACATACAGTCTCTCAATGCACAACAAATAAACCATCAATTCATCCCAATAAAGTTGAATCTGAATGAACTTACAGTTTAAAGCAATATCAGGATAAGTAATTAAAGCAGGCTTGTCCTGGTCTCCATACACCGTAACAGACACACAACCACGAAACGTTCTTATAACATGCTCCTGCATATACAACAAAAAATTCAAAAATCAATAACCATTCCCACATTCAAAAATCAAACACAAACAAAACCTAACCTCAACAACAATAAAAACAAAAATCCCATCTTCATTAATCAAAATACTCCTTGAATTAAAACAAAAACAAAGCAATGTAGGTACCTTCCCAGACGGAGATAGAGTCCCCATGTCAATAGAAACAGAATCGCTGGAAGAATCAGCCATTTTTTTTCTATCACTGAATCAATCAATCAATAAATAAATATAATTCTTCACAATCGCAATGTCATTTCAATCACTCAACGATGCTCATCCTGTTACCAACCATACATACATACATACAAGTGATTATATATGAATATAAAAATATGTTTGACTCTCTCTCGCCGTGTCTGGTTTCGTTGATTGAATTGAAGAAGGAAATTATTTATTTATTTATATATGTAAATGGAAAATGAAAATGAAAAATGCCACCGACGCTGTAATTTTCCCACGTGCGGAACCAGACAGCATGGTTAGTTTAAGTTAACCACAGTTATCTCAGGCCGACAGTTTCACCATTTTACCATTTTGCCCCTCCATTTCATCGTATGTGTCGGTTGTGTAAAACATGATTGCGTAGTTGAAAACCATCATCAAAAGTGCTTATATAAATTGATTTAGAGAGTGACAGGGTCCACATATACATACATACATACACAGTGTTATATAAATAATTGAAAAATAAAAACAGTAAGTTGGTAAATGTCATTACCATTAACCAGAGAAGAGAGCATGTGTCTTTTTTTTTACTTCCAATTCAAGTGAAGTAGAATCTGAACTGGTCTTGAAATTACCATAATTGTTGGTTGCTATGTCCTCTCATAATTTATTTATAGCATGTTTTAATCGGTTTCCAGATTCAGCATTTGCTTGTTTGTTGCCTATTTTCTTGTCTTCAACGTTAGTGTTTTTCTATGAAATGGTGATTTAGAAGGTGAGAGATGATTAATTTTTGTTTATTGTGTAAGATCTCGTAATTAAGTTCATTTATTGATACGCGTATGTGAGATTTGAAAATGATGAGAGCATGTGCACTGCAATAAAATTTTTCTAATGATATTGGAAAATGTTAAGTATATTGGAGAAGATACCTTCCATTCTCTTTTCAAAATTTGTTTTGTTCCCATCATCTCATATATTTTCTTTTTCTTTTTCTTATCTCGTAAATATATATATATATATATATATATTTAAAAAATAAAAAGAAAGCAATCAATGATAAATAATAAAAATAGAAAAAAAAAAAAAAAAAAAAAAAGGAAAAGGGGCAGAAAATGAAGAAGGAAAATAAAGATAAGCAAATCCCTTATCCATTTTCTTATATTGGAATCTGAAATTATTTATGAATATTTTTGTAGTGTTCAAAAACAGTCTATCTTATCAACTAAACTTCAACAACGGAACTCATTAACGGGGATTGTTATTTCCCACACCCTAATTACTCAAGATAACATTTTTTTTTTCCAAATATAACATTATAATATTTTTTAATATATAATTAAATTTAATTCTACAAAATAAATTAATTTATTTTATAATTTTTTTATACCATTTGTATCCTTAAAAATATCATTTTATTTATGAAATTTTATAATTTGATAGGATTGATATTTGTTCAGGACGACATTCTAAATCTTAAATCCTAATAAAATAAAATATCATAATTCTACTCGACATAAATATATGGTTCGATGGAGAACATTATATAAGTCATCATCTTTAATATTCTCCATAAACTTAACAATATTCTAGTTTTGATTGAAATCATATTAACGAGGAAGATGATGAGACTCATGATCATTCACTCTCACATATGTACTCAAACAACATAAAACAATTAGTAAACTAACTATGTATTAATCCTGTATTTTTTAATTACTGCTTTTGATTTGTAATGTATTTACAATAGTTTAGTAAAAATCAAATATGAATCAATTGAGGAGTTTTAATTTGTAATGTATTTACAGTAGTTCAGTAAGATCAAATATGAATCAATTGAGGAGTTTTAAGTTAACTAGACAATTTTATAGAAAAAATAATTTATATTAATTATTAAATTAAGGGTAATTAAGTAATTTTAATATTATTTAAATAATTTATAATTTTATTATATTAAAATAAAAAAATAAATTGAAGGGATATTTAAAGTAATTATTTAAATATATCATGGATATTTTAGTAATGTTGATGTTGGGTTTAGTAATTTGATTGTGGGAAATAACAACCATGTAAAATAATGGTAAAATTAGTATCTTTATAAATTTTAAAAAAAAAAAGATAAATTAAAGAAAAAAATATTATTAATTTAAAAATCAATCAAATTTAAATAAATAAAGAATTATTAGAATAGAATCCTACATGTATTAATTAGTAAAAAAATAATCATAAATTATGATTTTAAAATTATTTTTGGATTGATTTAGGCCTTTCCTTAAAAATTCTTATTATTATTACATTTTTTTATAGTGAAAATTCTCAAAATTAAACCTTATCAACTTTTTTATTTTAGTTGTAGACCAATCCTAAATTTTTTTTCACTTTTAAACTTTTTTATAAAAAAATTACAAAAATAAACTTTTTTAAAAAAATTGCAAAAAATGAGTTTCCCGGTATGTACTACCGGGAAGCAGGCAAAAATTTGTCAGCTTCCCGGTGTGTAATATCAGGAAATGAAAAATCATTTCCTGGTATTACACACCAGAAAACAGGCAAAAATCAAAGTCAGTTTCTGGTGTGTAATACCAGGAAATGATTTTTTTACTTCTGGTATTACACACCGGGAAACGAAACTTCAATTTTGCCTTTTTCCCGGTATGTAATACCAGAAAACGGCTGTGTATATTTTTTTTAATATTGAAGGGTAAAATGGTCATTTTGGTCTATTTTTGCAAAAAATAATAATAATAAAAGTTTAGTTTTGTAAAAATTTTAATGTTGGTCTAAATATATAATTTTTTTAATAAAAAGCTCAAAAGTGCAAATGACTCTTTTTTATATGTATATAATAATTTCTAAATATAATAATAAATAAGAATTTAATATCATAAAAATTTTAAATTTCTAAAAAAAATATATTCAAATGAGATGGTGGAAATGTGGGTGTATCAATTTAAAATAAATTATACTAAATTTTATTTTTAAAAAATTCAAATCTAACTATAAATAAAATTTTAATATTTTTATTCCATTTATTTATACCCTTTCTTAAAACTAATCCAACAATTAGTTTCTCAATCGTAAAAAATCACAAACAAAAAGATTAAATCTCATTTTAAAAAATTAATAAAACCATTTATGCAAGTAAAAAGTTTAACATAATTATTTATAACCTATTTAAAAAATAAAAAAGCAGCCTATTAAATATTTTTTCTTCCATAATCTTTTTAGGATCACAATTTGTGAGTTGAATCAAAATGAAGTCATCTACAATTCAAAAAATATATTGTGGTGGGAAAATAACCATAAGACATCATAGTCGAAGGTCAGAGCATGCAAAGACAATCACGATCCTTAACCAAGATCGGCCGAAGAATGAAGAGGTGCCCTAAAACTACGCTCGGCCGAAAGGGAACCAAAAGCCCTGGGAACGTCAGAATCAACTCGACCGAAAGGGGCCAAAAGTTCATGAAACGTCAGAGTCTGGCTCGACCGAAATGGCCAAGGTCCAATGCAGATTCAACTCGGCCGAGCCCAACAGAGCTCAAACCAGAGCACACCAGCCCACCGAATGATTACCTAACTGAACGAGGATTCCCAGAGCCCAATCGGAAAAGGAAGACTTATCATGCTAGGCTTAGGATTCCTAAAGCCCATCTGATAAAAGAAGACCAAGCCCAAAAAGGAGACCAAATTCAAGGGAAACAAGGAGTCCCAATCCAAATAGAAATAGGACCCAAATATCTCCTATAAATAGGGGATAGGGATGATTGTAAAAGGATCCGATTTTTACTCGTTAGAACAAAACTCTGTGAGACCATATCTATAAGTTGTTTAGCTACTTTATTCAAGCAATATTAGCCTAATATTTGACTGTGGTTTATTTGGCACCACATATATAACTAACAAAATATTTTTAGAAAAATATCTCTATAATATTACTTGAATTATAACAACAATAATAGCATTAGCCTTTTTTGTGATTGAAAAAAATGAGAGATGGAATGATATTTTTGGGTTGAAATTGATTGGAACGTACTATGAGCAGAGAATAATTTATATAAACATTATTATTGATGGTGGACCTCACTAAACGAAATACAATTGAAACTTTGACCAATAACACCACCGACACCAACTTCGTTGCTTCTTATGTCATATCGGAATTTTAGCCTCAAAATATAATACAACAATGTACTGCACAGTACCATTAATATATGTAATAGAAAATAAGAAATGAAAGGCCCTACGACTATTGATTGTGTGATGGATATCACGTAGTTTGAAATTTGAATTGGTGAATTAAAACATGATGCATGCATTCTACCAAGAAAGATCTCAATCATGCACTTCTAAATTTCATTTCGTGTACACACCGACGGTCCAAAAGGACTCTACTATTGGATATTTTGATTATCGATTCTCATAATTATTTAAGTAAATATGAATTACTGAGTGGATCAGTTATGAATATCAAAAAATTTTGAATTTGTTAAACTCGATAAGAAAAACAATCTTAATTTAGTTGTTATTGATTTTGGAGTTTATAAGAACTTTTTAGAAAAAGAAACTACAGGCAACATGACATTTACTCAGAAATGATTCAAAATCCATTGTGTGGTAAACCCCTCCATGTGTAATATATTATATTGGATTAAACACATACATAATATATAAATTATTAATTATACATAATTTAAATATAAATTAAATTAGGATATTTATAAATCAAAATATTAATTAATTAAATATATACATATATAAATTGAATTAAAATATTTGTAAATAAAATATTAATTAATTAAAATATATTAATTAATTAAAAATAAAAATTAATGGCTCACATGGTTTATAGAATAAAAAATAGAAGAGGATAACTTAATACGATTTATACATTTATCAAGCATTTGGTTGCGGTCTAGAATAAGATAAAATAATACTGACAATAATTTTATACAGTACATATAAAATAACTTTATCATTGATGAATGCTCTGATAACTTTATCACGTACTTTTCGTATTACATGTTAATCATATTATTACGAAATTATCCTTTGATAAAATTAAAAAATATATAAAATTTTGGGATAATCCCAAAAAATCTGGGAGGGTTTCAAAAAAAATTTCAGAAAATTGAAATGATTAAATTACCTTTTCAAAATTTTTAGTATTATTTAAAATTTCCATTTTTAATATTAAATTTTAATTAATGAGTTTTTTTAAAATAAAAATAAAAATTAAAAAAATGACCAAATTACCCTTATAGGAAAAAAGTCAAAATAATAAATAATAGTAAATTGAACGTATGGATGACAATGAGGCGGGTTGGGTTGGATTCTTGGTTAACCCAAACCCGCCCCAGTAGTTTTATAATTAATCATAACCCGCTCTGCCGGATTATTTTCATATTAAAAAAATCCAACCCGCACGGAGCGGGTTTGAACCTGTCCTGCCCCATCCCAACCCACTTTATTTTCAAAATTACATAAATAATAAATAATAAAATATTATCTCAATAAACAATATTAAAAAAATACATAAATAGCATTAAATTCTACATAATTAAAAAAAATAAAAAATAAAAATAAAAATACGTTAAATATTGAAATAATATTAATAATATAATACTACTCCCTCTGATCCAATATAAGTGAAGTGGTTGACTTTTTCACTCTTATTAAGAAAAGAATGAAAATGACTGTATAAACTCTCATAAATGCATTCTCTCTCCTTCTTTTACTCTAATTTTAGTAATAATTACTAATGATAAATAAGAAAAATCTAAAACATCACTTATATGGGATAATTTCAAACCCTCTAAAACATCACTTATTTTGGATCAGAGGTAGTATATTATAAAATTAATTAATATATATCTATTGGTGCTGGGTGGGACGGATTTGATAGAACCCGAATCCACCCCGCCCCCGAACTTCAATTAGATTAAATCCACCCCCTGTGCAGGACGGATTTAAATCCGCCCCGACCGGGTTTGAGCGAATCGGGAACCATGAGGTAAATTCAAATTGCCATTCCTAATTGAACGTTGACTGACACTAAAGTAGCAAATTGAAAAAAAAATTACGGAGATTTCTTTTTTAGGAATTTATGAAACTCTCATAAGTTTTTTAGGATTATTCCTAATACTTAGTTTTTATTAAAAAAAATTAATATATTTTTATTACATTTTATTTATTTATTTTTTAATTCATAAATAATTATTTTATTACTTGTCAAGTTTTTTTTTTATTTTTTTATTTTTTATATTTTGATCATTCGTACCAGTGTTCTATTACTTATGGAGTTTTATCAAATATAAGTTTAGGGCCTGTTTGGCAATTTAGCGGTTAGCTGTTGGCGGATTCAATTAGCGGTTGGCAGTTGGCGGATTCAATTAGCGGTTTGACCAACTATTAGCGGTTAGCGGATTGATGATACAGTGTTTGGTAATTAGCTGTTTAATAATATACTATTAGCGGATTCAATTATAAAATGACGTAAACGACCATTTTAAAATTTTACTTTTATTTTTCACAAAATATATCTTACATTACTACATTCAAATAGGTAATACAATGGGTTAAATATTTTAATATTTATTAATAATACTAATAAATAATAATTTTAATAATATTTACTATTTTTATATCAATTGTTAATTAAAATAATATACTAAAAAAATAATGCATTTGCTACAATAGTAAAAAAAAAATTATAAAAATTTTTAATTATAAAATATTATAATAAAAAAATAATACTGAAATATTATATATGTTTCAATTATTTTATTAACATATAATTAATATAAATCTAATTAAAAGTGAGGTAATTTGGTCTTTTTAATAAATCTCTAATTTTGAAACCTCTCAAACGCTCCTCCGTTTTAAAAATTAGCGTTTTGAATCAAATCAACTGATTAAGTTACTATTAACCAAACTAACTGTTCTAAAAAATTAGAGGTTTGATTTTGGTCAAACCTCTAAAAATCCTTAAAACGCTAATCTCTAATTAAAAACGCTATTTAACAAACAGGCCCTTAGTATTTTTTATACGATAACCGGCCCAAATACAATTTATGAATAATTTAATTTTTATATAAATACAATTTATTTATAACTTAATTTTTATATAAAACTTTTATCCTAATCCCTTTCACATTAGCCCTAAAGTATTAACTAAATTATTATACAATAATTAATTTTATAAATTTAAAAAAAAAAAAAAAATCAACTCAATTGGACCTTAACCATTTTGGAGTTGGATTTATGTCCGATTCAATTTTTAAAACATTGTCTCAACAATAATAGACTGATCTAATAATAAAAGTTAGCCCTAGCATTGAGGAGAGCATCCAATTCAACACACATGAAAGGTACAAATGTACAAAGATAGACAAAAGCATAGATTTGCAGAAAAATAAATTGCAGTAGTTAGCTATATCGTAGTCGTTTCGATAGAGATTGAACCTACAATCATTTTCATACAGGTACATGTATAATCAGCTAGTCCTACATTTGATAAAGAGAGTTCATTCTCTGTTTCAATCCCACAAAAATCTACTATAGAAAATTTGCTAACCTTTCTTGTCTCCATCCATTGTGTCCCGTAGAAACCATAGCAGCATAAAAAGCTTGTCAGTTTCCAGTGAAAAAAAATAAAACTTCCTCCAAAACTGCTGCCACTGGTGGAACTCCATCTATAGTACGTAAAAACTCTAATGTTTCATATCTTCCATGTCTTCATCGGAGACTGGATTATCCACTTCACTCCCGCTACCTAACCCATCATCATTTCCTGTAGGTGACAACATATCGCTTGTTGAACTATCATGTGAGTAATACTTCAGAAACTTGACAGGGATTTCGCTTTCAAAATTCGTGCCTTCCTTGCGCTTCCTTGTCACATTAGTCACTGATGGTTTCATCAGTTTGGGAACAGATTGAAATTCATTTTCCCCATAATCGACCATGTCTAGACCGCTATCAACTTTATCTCCGTTTCTTCCCTCATCCTCATGGTGAAATAAGATACCTTCATTCAAATCATTGTTGTTTGATTTGATTATCTGAGGGCAACGATTATACTCTCCGTTGCAAAGGATGGATTTGGCATAAGTCTTTAAGCTTTCGCAGTCAAATACTTTTGTCCCTTGATCTTCAGCAGTCAGCAGCCACTCTAGAAATGATGAACTTTATAATTAGATTGTTGGGATTTAACAACACCAATTATTTGAAAAGGATGGGCCAAGATAGACTAATTGAGATACTCGCTGCTTCATATCTTCTCTCTAACTTGATCCAGGTAATACTGACACATGATATAGAAATGAAATGGACTAGTAATTTACATGCATAACCAGATGGGTGAAAGACCTGCTAAACCTGGATGGATAAGTGAGAGGTCTACAAAGAACTCACCGACAAGATGAAGAGGATTAGGAACATCTGCCAGGCTGATTCTTTCATCTGTGGTAGTCTGGGTAGTAACCCACTCAATCAATAAAGAGGGAATGCAGGACTTGGAGTATGCATCTATGCAAGTATATATTTTGACCTGGTGACCGATTTTCCTGTGACCAGTTAGAGTGTCGTCAGATGGGATGTTTTAGACCACAACTGGTACATTGCAGCCACAGTCTCCGTATTCTCATACCTTGCAGACTCTAAAGCATTGTGAGCAACCAATAACCATCTTAGAGCAAGACTTCTAATACTTTTGCAAGGTAGATTAAACCGTCTTTGATGAGTAATGAAAGAGTAATCTGCAGTCACAGCAGCATCAGACAAGACTTCTTGTAAAAGAGGCACATCTTCAGGATTCTGCATCAAGGAAGATACTGGATGTGGGCAAATCATAAGAATGAATGCATATTGCACATCTGATTAGGCATATAGACAGTAGAGTTTGCATTCTTAAAAACTTACGCAACACTAAAGCACCTGACGAAAATATTTAGAACAATTCAAGTCTTCAGAATGCTTAAAATGAGAAAATCTACTAAAGAGCGAAATTGCTTGTGTCTTTTTACAGACAATATAAAGAAAGAAAATCATGATATCTTTAATTAAGAATAACTAAATACAAATACTATACTGTACATCTTCGCAACATAAAATTAGAGGCTAAACAAATTGGCCCCCCATCTTACTGACCATCAGCGCAAGGCTCAGAAACAGATCTGCTTGTTAAATCACAAGCCAAAACATACATGTCACCCTTAGTATACAGAATTTACAATTCATCCATTTGAGTACCAAATGCAATAAAAATTAGGGAGCAATTTCCAAGTTAACAAGGTATCATATTGTGCAAGCTAAGACATGATGTATCAGTTTCTGCAAGGGCAAAAAATGATATTTACTCAAGTCCCCTCTGTGGATAGTTATAATTTTTATGTTTTATTCATCAAGACCAGTGAAACCCTAAAATTGAAGACTTGTAAATGACCTAAAGAAACATATATGTATGTAATTCAATATATTTAGATAACATATATAATTAAGCTAAGAACTGATTCTGACTGTCAAAATAAGGCAAGTTGAAGCAAAAGATAAATAAACAAACCAGTTTTGGGGTGACAGGAAGACCAGGCTCCAACAGCATCTCAAGAAGAATATCTGAAAATCATAATTATTCTATAAGGAAACAAAATGATTGATGTAAAACTAAAGAAACCAATAGCTAACATTTTTTAAAAGGAAAAACATAGCATAAAGTTTAATACTATTCAAATTGGCAAAAGAGCATATTAAGAATGTAACTAGTAATATCATCAAAAGAGACTCAAAATTCTCACCAAAAAAGTAAAAACTGTGAAACCCATTCATGATCTGAAGTACACAATCACGTAATTGTTTCTCTAATTCATTCCTGGACATAGACGAACCAAACTTGGAGCACAACCTCAACAAGAAGGCCTCACACATAACGACCCCAGCTAAGTAATCTAACTTACAGCCCACACCTACCTTACTACGAATCCTATGACTAACAAGCGGTAAAAACAAGTTTAACTCATCTCTGAACTCAGAGTTCTCATCAACCTTATCAACAACCCAAACATGAACCAAATCCACAAAAGATGGACTCAAATTCAAGCTCAAAATCCCATCATCAAGCCCCTGTCCACCACAAGCAAGACAAATATAACTAATAACACCATCCAGCAAACACTCGAAATCCCTCTTCACAGCTCCATCACCGTTACGAAAATCCAGATGATAGAGATGGTAGACAAGAGGGCAGAGCACGGAAACTCTTTTATCAAGACTCATGCAAGAACCGGAAGACGAAACAAGAAGCTCGAACAAGTTGGCCGAAGAGAAGAATTGGTGGTCGGAGGAGGGTGATTGAGTGAATTTGGTGGCGTAGAAAGAGAGAGCAGTGTGAAACCAGACATAGTCAAGAGAAGGATCAGGTAGGTTTTGAAGTAAACGAGAGAAGATGAAGGACATATCGGAGAAATCAGTAGCTCCGCGGCGGAAATCGGTCAAGAATCTTTCGATTGATTCCTTTAACATGGGCTGGAAGTGGTCGATTTCCATGATTTTGCAGAGATGAAAAGCTTGAAAGTAGAAACCCTAGCTTTGCAGGGATGGGTATGTAATAGAGAACCGGAGGGAAGTTTGGGGCAATTTCGTAACGGCACAATTTTTTGAATTTTTTTTATAATCAGTTCATTTACTTCGCGCATGTAAGAAATAAATGCGGTTTGATATTTATTTCGTTGTCTATTTTTAATTTAACATTTTTATTTTTATATATAAACAAATTATTTGTTTTAGTGGATCCGCTTATTAGAAGTCCGTTATTGACTTGAGCCCAATAACTCAAAAGATATAAGTACCAACCAAAATTCAACTTTGGGTATCTCTAGAGGTGGGCTTTGATCCGAGTCAGGATAAAATTGAATTTAGTTAAGAAAAAATAGAACTAAAAATTAGAAGAAGGGAAAAATTTCATCGACAAAGCTATTGAAAGTTTGGAAGTTAAAAAATAATTTATGGAAAGTTATTTTAAGTTTGTAAACAACAAAGTTTACCAATTAGAAATGATCTAAAATACCTAAAATACTCTTAATGAAATAATAATAAAGAGTTAATCCTAAAAAACCACCGCAAGTTTGCTAAATTTTCCAAAAAAGAAACACACACGGGTTTGAATCTTCTCTATTTTACCACTTTGATGTTAATTTAGGTGGGGTTACTACTCATTTATTTTTGAAAAAAAGTAGTAAAATGGAGAAAATTCAAACTGATGTAGTCTTTTGGAGAATTTAACAAATTTACGATGGTTTTTTGGGATAAACCCAATAATAAAATACCATTTATAATTTCTGAAATCAATTTTTAAATAAATAATGGTAGATTCTCCATTATACTTTTAGAATTTAATTATCAGGTGGTTTTGTTTAATCTCCCTTCACCAACAAATTTAATCCTTCGTAAACAGATTGTGGATTCTTTCACGAAGGAATCGTCCTGTATATTCTTGTACTTTCTGTGTCAGCCCTTCACAAAGTCGAGTTCTTCATTCCTTCACAAGCAGTACTTCACTCCATCTGCATTTAGGTTAGCAAATCGTTCTCTACCGTTGATTGTGATTTCTTTACTTTGCCTCCTCGTCGTAAAATGATGGGCATGTAATTTGATTTAGGGTTAATGTTTTTGGTTTATGATTTGGTTAATTCTTTTGGGTATGTGTATGTAAATATTGTAATGGGGTTTAGGGTTTAGTATGTCTGAGTTTGGAATCTGTAATGGAATGTGATTTTTAAAAACATGATCAAACGTATTGAATAGCGTCTCGCTTGTCAGACTTTCGATGAAACATTTTAGGAAATAATCGTTAATATGATGAGGTTTTGTCTCAGAAAATGTGTTATAAACAAAACGCTTAATGTGACGTTTTATTGGGGATATACAAAATGTTATTGTGATTATGATGACTTGTGTATAATTTTGATTTCAATTTCAGATTTATGGTTTTACAATGTGAGTAATCTATTGGTTTTACGGTTGGGTTTAATGTTTTGGGGGAATGATACAGGGTGTTCAATATTTTTCTGATAAATTAGCAAACGTCTTTGAAAACGTGTTGTTGATGAGATGATTTTTGAAAAAAAAATTAAAAAAATTTAAATATTATCAGCTAACTATACACAAACCTTCTTAGGAACTTGTCATTGTGTGAAATGTTTTATCCTTGACTGTAATAATGATTATAATGTGAAATTTGGTTTATAGAAATGGTTTCTTATTGTTTGGTAATGAAAGTGTGTAGGTTGTAAGATGGTTTAATGTGACACTTTTATTTTTATTATTTTACATTCTCTATTGTTGAGTAATGGTAATTCTTATATAAATTATATTTTCAGGTTCGGATTGGAAAGCATGGGAGAAAACAACGTAATTGTACTAAACATCCTATTTATTTTTTGTGTTAGTTTTGCTTAGGGTAAATAGATGATCTTATTTATTTATTAGTGGTTCGAAATTGAATTTCATTTTTTTTTTTGTTATTTGTAGGTTGCATACATATGGGATGAGTCGCGGTTGATCACAAACCAGAGAATCAATGTTTTAGGGAAGTTAAATTTCTTGAAAGAGATTGTAAAGGGTCTCGTTAGTATGTACAAGTTACAAAAATTCATCCATAGGACGCCGTTCAGGCAATTTTTCGCTTTAGTTGAAAAATGTGAATATAGGGACCAACAATTTCATGGAAACTTAGTACTTAAAGTACTCGCTTCTTAGGTGTTTGTTCAAGGTAAAAAAGATGATGAAATATGGTTTCAAGTGGGAGGTTCTACACAGATTTGGGAAAAAATAGTTTGCTCTTATAACAGGTTTACGATTTGGCAAGATTCGTAAATCTGACTTGGACTTGGATCACGACGAAGTTGAGCTTCCAATGGAGAATATTTGTATGCTTTTATGGCATTGGAAGCGCGGTAATGTTGACCCTGAGGATATAATGAGTGTTTTGTACAATGAAAAGCTTGATATTGAAGATGTGAAGAAGCTAATTCTCGTAGTAACCGTGCATCATCTTTTGTTTGGTCTAGCTGCTAAAAAAGATGTTTCGAAGATGTTGTGGTTTTTTGTTGATGATGTGAAAAGATTTGATAGATTTTCATAGGGTATACTAATTTTTTCAAGGACTATAAGTGGCCTAAAAAATGTGATTAGTCGACCTTTCCTTGATAATGATTGCAGCGGGAAGACTGGTAGGGGGAAGACATGCTATGAAATGATGTTATCCTTTGTGGTAAATTTCATTATTTGTGTTTATTTGTTTAGCAATATTTAAGTACTAATTGTAACATATTAAATTATAAATTCTATTTTTTTCCACAGTGGTGGTTGTTGGAAGCATTCTCGCACATTCGACAAACCTTGAAAGGTCGGTGAGCATGATCGAGATGTAAATAAGGAACCACGATGTGTCCGATGGTCCCTACATGATAAGAGCGTGAAGGATCTCGAACATGTCTTGAAGGTGAAGTAAATTAAGATTGGATCTTTCGTATTACTCTGCTAAACTAAAAAGAATTATACATTGTGCAAATTTATTAGGTTAATGGACTTGAATCACTCGAGCCAGCCAATGAAGAGAAGTAAAATGTCCGGTGGTCCCTGCATGATACATTTTTCTCTCGGTCGTCCTGCTTGCTTCACATGAATCATGGGACAGACCAGCCCCCTCGTACCACCAATAGGCTTTTGTCAGAAGTCTTTATCGACAACCGGGATGATTGGATTCTCATACGCACCTTAGAGAAACTTCTTGTTATAAATTGGGTGACAAAGATGACCAACAGCAACTCGCGCAAACCTAATAAGCATGAAAAAATACAAAGCATTAGTATGACTAGTTAGTCCAACGTGAAAATCATTTATACTGAACCAGCAAATAGACCGACCGTGCATATGCGAGGGCATCATGGAAATCTATCAAGGTCCCACATTTTACATGTGCAACTCCTATCCCTCACATTTATTATCCCATCACCTAATTTTTCGTTTGTCACTTGGTACCATATACTATCACGAATAAGGTAAACATGACATTCGTCAATTTCAAAGTCATGTTTCTAATAGGTATAACTGTCGATTAGGATATTAACGTTTCTAGTTTGTTAGCTGCCTCAAACTTAGCAAAAACCACTTTTGTGTCAAATGTCTCAAAAACTCATGAGCGGCGGTGATAGGCAATCGACAAGTAGGATGGATTTATTGATTGACTCTGTAATACCCGTAGTCATTACATCCCACCTTGACTTTGGAGAAAATGATCGAGCCGATCTTTCAACCCTGATGCGTATTAACTCTCTATGTAAATTTGGGCATAAAGTTGCAATAGAATCAAACAATTTAAGCACTCTTCTTTACAGAATGAGTAAGCTGCCTGGAAAAATAATCTTTTCGCTGTCTTCTTCCCTTAGCAATAGTTTTATAAGTTGCTCTTTAAATGAAAAAAACAACCTGCATGAGTAGTTTGCAGAAATACATGCTCTATTGCAAGTAGAATACTTTTACCCCTATCGTTAACGAGCACTAATTCCTCGAGAACACCCATGGCCTCACGGAGCCTTCGAAGAAACCAAACCCAAACATTAGAGTCCTCACCGAGGGCAAATCGAAAAGCAATGAGGTAAATCATATCCGACGCATCCTTACTAATTGTCATGAAAATAACGCCCGACATTTCCCTCTTCAAATGTGTGGCATCCATGGCAATCACCGCTCTAATATACTTCTTAAAACCATCGATGCACTGGCCCAAAGCAAAAAAAAAAAAAAAACGAGTATATGAATTGACCATCCCTAGCAGTTTGTAATGCGGTCACGGATCCCGGATTGGATAATTCAAGCATATGAAGGTATGAAGGCAGAAGCTGTCATGACTCCTTATAATTCCCGTATGCTAGTCTAGAGGCATGTTGTAGAGCTCGCCAAGCCTTACTATATAATGACTGTACAGCAAATCGAGCTCGAACCTCACTAATTATATTCTTCGATACAAATTTTGCATCCGAAACCCAAGTGCCAAAATATGACTCAATCACTTTAAAGCTCACCGTTCTTCTTTCGGCTCTATCAGGATCACATAAACATGTGCATTTAGGAGTAAATTCTGTTACATGCCAGACGTTGCAATCTAGACTCGGACGTCTAACACGAAATGCAAAACCACACCCTTTATCTACTTCCGTGCAACCAACTTCATAGCATACCTTAGTAGAACAGACGATGAAACGGGACAGCTTGTTCTCAAAAGCATATGTCTCGATAACAAGCTTGATAGACTCTTTATTTTGAATATAGTTCATTTGCTTAAACCTGTAAGGACATACGCAGGGCACAAAGCATATTGTTGAGTTTCAGGGAAACCGTACATGTCCATGCCTGGTAACTCCCAAATACGATCACCACGTACATTATGATTTACACCCTTATCACTTCCATCAGCATCATCCTCGCTCTCACCGGAGCTCAAGTCATTGGCAACATTCAAATCTTCAACCATGCAATCTAATATTCTAATTCTATGAATCTCAGCAAGATCGTTATCGCCAAGGTCCGGGTCGTTCTCTAGAAATACACCCTCATCATTTAAGTTTCGAATCCGAGTTTAATTTTCGATAGCATCGATATTATGCACCAACTCATTATGAACTTCATTTATCGCATAATTGATAGGAACCAAATCAATTACATTTAAAGAAACATGATAAACAATTGAATTTCTATGAATTGCCTCCGCATAAATGTACATCATTTCTCGAGTAGCCATAAATCTAATATCCCTATCGTCTACAATCCTCACTCTAACCGAAATACCTTGGCAATTTGTAACCATTTGATACAACTTCACCTCACAAGTTCGAGTAGTAAGCATCTTCATCTTCTCGGTCACCCTTTCCATGAATTTATCAAAAGTCAATTGCTTATTAAAAGCCTCACAGCCCGTAGGTGAACCGAAGTTCCAAGACAATCAAGCCCGTAGGTGAACCGAAGTTCCAAGACGGTCCTAGCACCGCAAGGATGCGTCGGAGCTGTAGGTGGGTCGTCATCCCAAGATGGGTAAACCCGTAAACAAAACGGAGCCATCACCCCGTAAGTAAACTATCCGCGCCTACTAAACCATGATTTCTTCATGGGTCGAAGTACTTCTGTCCCTAGGCATGCCTTTCATTCTACTATCTATAGCAAGTTTATGGGGCATTTACATGGTTACCAAATATCATTATGAATCACCAATTTCCATCATCAATTTCATTTCCATCGAGACCCAACCAAGGATAGTGCATCAATTGTGTCAATAATTCCATTTTCATCATTTTCCAATATATTTCAAGACCCTTAAAGGGCAATAACATCATTTAGGCTCAATATACCATTAGAGGCCATCAATTGACGATTAGTCCAATTATTTCCAAATTGACAATCATGCATTTCAAGTCTTAATTTTCATCAAATACAATCATCAATCACCAATAACAATCAAGCAATGATGCAAGACATAATTTAAGTCTCTATTCTATTCTCATCACATTCACATACAAGATGGATTTAATCCATCAAATCATTCATATCCCAAGAGCAGCGCCTAGCATGATTCTACATGCATCACATAAATGTTCTAACGCCCTAGCATGACAAATATGCTCATCGTATCAATTTTTGGGTGGTTATCTTATTTAACCAATTTCATGATATATTAACAATTAAACATGCATTTGAAGCATCAATCAATAACAATCAATTGTGTAAGGCTAAAAACGGAAATACGAACCTTGCATCCGTAGATCCCAAGCTACAAACTTACTTGGTGCGTTTCTTACTAGTGAATAGCCAACACCAAGATATTTTCTGACACACTACAATTAATCATACCATAACCAACATCATTACAAGACTCCAAAACAAACTCAATCATCAAGTAACCTTTCTATTAATGGCATACATAACCATATGAGATAAGGATTTTATCAAGTGGATTAGAATAAATCCAAAACCATTTATTATCAACTTAGGATCATCACTTAACAACATTTGTTCATCAAAATCATTTTCTATCAAACAAGAACAAAACATAAATAATGAAAATTAGGGCTTTAAATCTCTTAAACCCTTTGGAAGCTAGAGACACATGTTTAACACTTAAAATCAACTCAAAAACAATTTATAAGCATCATGAAACAAAACCCATACCATTAATTCAAAAACCTTCAAGTGTAGAGAGAGAAGAGAGAAAATCACATTTGAAGAATGAAGCTTTAAACACCCAAATAACAATCAATCAACTCCTTGGAGGTTGTTGGTGAAGTTAATGGAAAGATTGATGGTGATTGAAGTGATTAAATGAAGAAGAAATTGAAGTTAGGGTTTTGTGGGAGAAGAAGGTAGAATACGTATGTGGAGGGGGAGAAGAAGAAGAAAAGGGGAAAATGAGTGAGTGTGGTGGTGGTGGTGTGTGTGTTCTTATACACACATGTGGGCTTTAGTTTTGGATTGGGCCAAGTTTGGGCCTAATTCAATTCCGATCCCATTTTCCACCGAAACTCAATTCCGACACTTTCGTAATTCTCTAAATATTTATTTTCAAGTTTTGAATTAAAAACCACCATCGATTTCAAAAATCCGAATTTTTCCGACTAGAGGGGCAAATTGTAATTTTGCCAAAATTTGACGTTTCAGTTCAAAATTCATATTTTTCCATGTCCAAAAATAATTTTGACTCCATGCTTCCAATTGAATCAAGTTTTATTTTGAAAGCCCAACTTTGGTTTTAAAGTCCATTTCTAAATATTTAATTCCAAATTCAATAAAGGAGTTTGATCCTAGTCTTCACTTCAAAACAAATTTTCCTAATCTCATCATTACCCTTAATAGTATTTCGATTTATTCCGATGAGGAAAGTATCGAAAATCAGACTTTCAAAAATTTAAAATTGGCCCAAGTTTTAGGCCCAATTTGCGGACGTTACAACCTTATCCTCCTTAAGAAAATTTCGTCCTCGAAATTTCTTCGATCAATTGTCCAAGGTATCGCTCACGCTTAACCTTTTTGGACTACCAATGATGTCTCCTTTACATCATGGTTAGCATAAGGAATGGAAGGAAGGAATTTTAAATCAAAATAATACAGATAAAGTAAATGCACCCAAGGCATCCATGCCTGGAAGACACCTACAAATCCAAGTTCGAAGCGCTTCTTTGAAAATCATTTTTTTTTGGCAAAATATTCATGTAGACACATTGTCTTAGGATGACATACCCGTAACAATGGCCAAGAATGCATATACTCTTACAAGAGTGGATGAAAGTTTAGAAGGATCAAGTTGCCACCAAGTTCACACTTAGTGGATAAAAATATGACAAAACCACCCATAACCGAAGGACTATACGTCAGTCCATTGGTATGGTCCAAAATACAATAAATATTTCCTATTAAGAAAAATACAAGAAACTCCACAACCCAAGGGAGTCAAATAATCAAGCATCATCATTGTAAAAGCAATCATCACATGGATTGGAATACCTTACTTTTCATATCTCTTTTCTTTCCCTCATTGGCGATCGATCGAGCATTTGACATTTGACTCTCATGTACGCAAAATTATGAATTTCAAAATTTTCAAAAATGAACGCAATGTCATAATTTGAAAATCAATGCAAATAATTCTTAACTT
Source organism: Cardiospermum halicacabum (assembly GCA_031304145.1). NCBI lineage: Eukaryota > Viridiplantae > Streptophyta > Magnoliopsida > Sapindales > Sapindaceae > Cardiospermum > Cardiospermum halicacabum. The sequence goes on from CM062396.1 coordinate 21,391,812, forward strand.
TCAAAATAAATAAGTACACAATGGAAGCATCCGAGAACCGGTGCTTCGATACCAACAAATGTAGCGTCGAACCCCCACCCCGGCCGAGACCGTGATGGGAGGCCCAATCGCCACATTATCGGTTTACAATTCAAGTACAATTTTCAAAAAACCAATGGAGTGATGTGATAAGTGCGGAAGACTTTAAAACATAATATTTTCTCAAATGCAATTTTTGGATTAGATATCAATAAATAATGTTTATCTATACTTCAACAAAATAAAATGTTCATTTACAATCATTTAACAAATAAATCATGAGTTTATTTTACAAACATGATGAGCTTTTAAATACATATAAGTACAAAATTAAATCCTTCACCATGAGAGCCTTAAGAACCATATGCCTTGCTCGATCAAACCTGTAAACAAAATTTTTGAAAAAAAGGAAAAAGAAGAAAAGAAGGGCCAGGCACAAGCCTGGTTCACATTCCTTATCCCAAACAATCACACACATATGATCTTACCTTTATGTCGTAATGCAATGCACACACACGTCATGCATTTCTAATATGAGCATCTCTAAGCTCACCTTATTACATAGAAATCAAGCACAAGCAATTCCTAGCAATCATCCATGCTAGTGCAATAATCATAACATGTTATGTTACATTTACATGTTCATTATATGATTTAACAATCATAAGATTAATCTCGCTTCTCTTATCATTAGCCAATACGTTCCATCAATCAATAGTGAGATCAATCAAGACAATCATTTTAATTAAGTCAAGCATGACTATTAATCATAAAGTGATCAATCAATCAATAGCCGATAATTAAATCAAGACAATCCTCCAATAGCCAAACCCTCAAGCGATAATCATTGATCATGCAATCAATCAAGTTCATTGATTAAGACAATCAATTAATCGATCCATCAAGTCAAATAACACAATCATTCAAGATGATCAATCAAGAGTCAAACCCCCATTTTCGTCCAAACAACCCGACTCTAAAGAGACCTTAACCTAACGTAATATTCCTTTATTTAGGGTAAGACCTGTGACACTTCTCTAACAAGGAACAACCAATCAATTGAAAACTTTACAAGGTTTACTAAGTTACAAAATCCAAGTGTAATCAAATGCATTTCAAAACTTACTCGTCAAAACAATATATTTTATCCAAACCTTTGGAAGAATCAAATAAATTGGTAGAAAACAACCCAAACAAATAATTAAAAGAATAAATCTTTTTAGAGTATCCTCAAGAACTTAGGACTTTGTGTGAGTCCTTTAGCATAATACAAACGTGTTTTGTATATCAAAATCCTTTCCTTTACGAAAATTGGCCAATTGAGAAGAAAATAACACTTGTAAGAATATTTAGCAAAATTTCAAGTCAATTTACATTCATATAATTCATAGATGGATCACACCATCCTAAACAAGTAATATCTGAGATTGAAATACTTAGATAAACAAGTTTGGAATGATAAACATCATAAGAGGAGTTTTCCAAATTTAAGGATGAAAAATAGCTCGCTAAAACATTTAAAAATCATAATAATAAATAAATAAAAAGTAGACATAAAAACAAGTCAAAATTACAAGTGAAAACCAAGAGTAACAGCATGCAACACGGCCTGCCCGTGTATATCCACACGGTCCATGTGGTTTTCTCCTACTAGAATTCTAAAACAGCAGCATACATGGTCTGCCCGTGTAGTTTCACACTGACCGTGTAAAGCACTGATTCTATACTTCCTCAGCATACTCAATGTACACTGCTTGTTACACTGACTGTGTAGCGCACTGATTTTTGTATATCTCTCAACAAAAATTTAAAGCAACAACCTACTTTTAATTCAAAAACCATATCCTAACCTCTCTTAATACTATAAGATCAATTTTAACATTCGCACAAGCATACACATGACGTATATACATATGTAGATAACATTTCCTTATGATCTTTAATCACTCTTCATATACCAATTAACCAATCAATTCATTTTACAAGATAACAATACACCTCAAAATGACTCAACAAAGGGGTTGGGCTAAGGGTTAGCCAATCAAACACACATCCAAACATATCATGATCATGCACAATACATCATAGGCCTTTACTTAGCCAAGATCACCATTGTTCATTATTATTACAAGTTAAACCAATTTATGTCCATTGGTTACTTAAGTTCAATTATAAAACAAGTAAGGTAATGAGATACATACAAAGATCATTCAATTAGATGTATATGTTAAATTATGATCATTAGTCATCTTTGCTAACTAAGCATGTTCATCTCAATTCCAATTTCAATATCAATAACAATGTCATCTTATTTTTAAGTCCATTATCAACTTTACTTACCATTAACCAATTTATCATCAAGTCATTATCAAGTCCATAGTCAAGACAATTACCAAGTTTGTTTTCAAGAGCATTTTCAAATTCATTATCAAGACAATATCAATACATCATCAAGATCAATCATCAATAACATTTCAAGTTCAATAACAAGATCATTTTCAAGACCTTTATTATGTTTTTATGACCATTTCTCATTTATTCATTTTTAGCCAAATCATACGAGTCATTATTTCAAGTTTATCAATTTTTACAAGAATGCCCATAAACATACGATATCTTTTGAAAACGGGATTAAGATGAACCAAAGTCCTAAGACGGGCAAGCCCGTAGGTGAACCGAAGTTCCAAGACGGTCCTAGCACCGCAAGGATGCGTCGGAGCCGTAGGTGGATTGTCATCCCAAGATGGGTAAACCCGTAAACAAGACAGAGCCGTCACCCCGTAAGTAGACTATCCGCGCCTACTAAACCATGATTTCTTCATGGGTCGATGTACTTCTATCCCTAGGCATGCCTTTCATTTTACTATCTACAGCAAGTTTATGGGGCATTTACATGGTTACCAAATATCATTATAAATCACCAATTTCCATCATCAATTTCATTTCCATCGAGACCCAACCAAGGGTAGTGCATCAATTGTGCCAATAATTCCATTTTCATCATTTTCCAATATATTTCAAGACCCTTAAAGGGCAATAACATCATTTAGGCTCAATATACCATTAGAGGTCATCAATTGACGATTAGTCCAATTATTTCCAAATTGACAATCATGCATTTCAAGTCTTAATTTTCATCAAATATAATCATCAATCACCAATAACAATCAAGCAATGATGCAAGACATAATTTAAGTCTCTATTCTATTCTCATCACATTCACATACAAGATGGATTTAATCCATCAAATCATTCAATTCCCAAGGGCAGTGCCTAGCATGATTCTACATACATCACATAAATGTTCTAACGCCCTAGTATGACAAATATGCTCATCATATCAATTTTTGGATGATTATCTTATTTAACCAATTTCATGATATATTAACAATTAAACATGCATTTGAAGCATCAATCAATAACAATCAATTGTGTAAGGCTAACAACGGAAATACGAACCTCGCATCCGTAGATCCCAAGCTACAAACTCGCTTGGTGCGTTTCCTACTAGTGAATAGCCAACACCAAGATATTTTCTTACACACTACAATTAATCATACCATAACCAACATCATTACAAGACTCCAAAACAAACTCAACCATCAAGTAACCTTTCTATTAAGGGCATACATAACCATATGAGATGAGGATTTTATCAAGTGGATTAGAATAAATCCAAAACCATTTATTATCAACTTAGAATCATCACTTAACAACATTTGTTCATCAAAATCATTTTCTATCAAACAAGAACAAAACATAAATAATGAAAATTAGGGCTTTAAATCTCTTAAACCTTTTGGAAGCTAGAGACACATGTTTAACACTTAAAATCAACTCAAAAACAATTTATAAGCATCATGAAACAAAACCCATACCATTAATTCAAAAACCTTCAAGTGTAGAGAGAGAAGAGAGAAAATCACCTTTGAAGAATGAAGCTTTAAACACCCAAATAACAATCAATCAACTCCTTGGAGGTTGTTGGTGAAGTTAATGGAAAGATTGATGGTGATTGAAGTGATTAAATGAAGAAGACATTGAAGTTAGGGTTTTGTGGGAGAAGAAGGTAGAATACGTATGTGGAGGGGGAGAAGAAGAAGAAAAGGGGAAAATGAGTGAGTGTGGTGGTGGTGGTGTGTGTGTTCTTATACACACATGTGGGCTTTAGTTTTAGATTGGGCCAAGTTTGGGCCTAATCCAATTCCGATCCCATTTTCCACCGAAACTCAATTCCAACACTTTCGTAATTCTTTAAAAATTTATTTTCAAGTTTTGAATTAAAAACCACCATCTTTTTCAAAAATTCGAATTTTTCCGCCTAGAGGTGCAAAATTGTAATTTTGCCAAAATTTGACGTTTCGTTCAAAATTCATATTTTGCCATGTCCAAAAATAAGTTTGACTCTATGCTTCCATTTGAATCAAGTTTTATTCTAAAAGCGCAACTTTGGTTTTAAAGTCCATTTCTAAATATTTAATTCCAAATTCAATAAAGGAGTTTGATCCTAGTCTTCACTTCAAAACAAATTTTCCAAATCTCATCATTACTCTTAATAGTATTTCGATTTATTCCGATGAGGAAAGTATCGAAAATCAGACTTTCAAAAATTTAAAATTGGCCCAAATTTTAGGCCCAATTTGCGGACGTTACAACCATACCCACAATTACCAAAAACCAATTCTAACTCGCCTTTACAACTAAATTAACAAAAATTAAATATAAAAATATAACTCAATTAAACCAACAACAAGAAAACCAAATAACCAAAGGAACTCGGTATAAACGTCTCACTAAACGTGTTATAGGTTACATGTTCTGTAACACGTTTGTTCAGAACCATTACAACATCATTCTGTTGGAACATGTTAATCGTTTAACACGTAAATGATTAAACGACCATTTGATCAATACCCTTTTATATCAATAACATTCATATTTCAATTTCATTATCAATATCACATATCATTCAATCCATTTGACCATTATTAGTGTTTATAATTGGTTCTTTAATAATATATATTCTTTTGTTCAATAGCTACAACTTATAGTGAAAATAGGATAATGCTAAATCAAAATTATAAATGGGATTGGTTAGTTTAACCCAATAAAGGGTCGAAACCAAATCCTAACATCGAACCAAAATTTTAAACATTAAACTGAAGTTCTAATTTACATTGAGCTAAAATCTAAATGTACTACTACATTCATGACAACTAAATTACTTTCACGATCGTAATCATGTTGAAGTATACTCCTAAGCCTCGTAGGCATGCCTTTATATTCTTTGTATAGGTGTAAACTAAAATGACAAAGTCTTACCAATTTTTTTGAATTAACTTCATTTATCATTAAGGCCTTTATGTCTCTATATAATATCATCTTTAATCATTTTATCACCCTAATAATGCAAAATCTATAGACACTTACTACCTAATCATTATGAGTTTTTCTTGATGGGCCGAATTTATCCTCCCAATTTTAACACGAAACAATAAGATAATATAATTAAAATAAAAAATAATTTCACATCACAAAATATTATAATATTATATTCATTCGCATTGGTTTTCCGTGTTATTCATTCTGTTTAAAAACCATTTTTCTATCATTATGCCACCATTAAGCACAATATTAATTATTTTAGCATACAATTAAATCAATACATAGACCAAAAATCACATCAAAATATATCTAAAGTGAGTAGACATGTTACAATATATCATTACATTGATTAATAATAAACGATTATATAGAGCATAAAATGGAAATACAAACCTCTTACGAAATGTTTCCAAGCTCAGTCCCCTTATTATTGACCCAAATAATTGAATCTTCCAATAAACAATCCTAACACATTTACACTATTTTAAACTTATTTAAACAAATTTCAAAGTTAGAGCAAAATCACTAACGGAGTCTAGGGTTTCATAATCGATATACTTAGTATCTGTTTGGATAGACTGGCTTTTGACTTCTAAATGCTATTTCAAATGGTTTTGGATAACTAATAGAAGTGTTTTTAACCTTTCAGAAGCTCTTTCAGATGAATTCAGAAATATTAGCTTCCTAAAAATGGCTTATCGTCAGAAATTAAAAGTATAAACAATCTAAAAAGCTTACTGACATAATAAAGGATTACTAAAATCATTGCTTATTTTCAATTTAAAGAAGTTTACAGTTTTTCAAAATATTACCTTGATAATTTGAAGAATTAAAGAGGTATTAAAAGGTGGTTGAGAGGATTAAATGAAAGCTAGTGTAAACTTAGACTCTAGAGACAGAGAGAAAATGTATTTTTGAAATTGATGGGAGAAATGAGAGAGTGGGAGGGTGGATGAGGTGGTGGTGAGTGTTGTTAGAGAGTGTCGATTTGTATTGTGTTTGTGTTTGAAATCTATTTTGGCCTAAGGGCCTGTTTGGATAGACTAGCTTCTGGCTTTTTTGGCTTCTGACTTCTGAAAGCTGTTTCAGATGGTGTTTGGTAACTGGCAGAAGTGCTTCTGCCCTCTCAGAAACTCTTCCAAATGAAGTAAAAAAAATATTAACTTCCTGAAAATGGCTTCCACTTCTCTTCTTCTACAGACAGAAGTCAAAAGTAGAAGCAATCCCAAACATGCCCATCTTAGTTCTAATTTGATTTACCATTAGCTCCATTCCAAAATTCCTTTCTTATTTTTCATATTTTAGAAATTTTTATTCACCTTCAAACCCGCTTTTACTCTCAAATATATATTTTTATATATAAATTCATATTTTTAAATTTTAAAAGTCATTTTCGAAATTAAATATCCAATTTTTCATTCTAAAACGTGTTTCAATAAAAAGTTTCATATTTTCCATTTCTTTTATTACTTTTCAATTTTGTCCTATTTATTATTTTTGGATTATATTTAGTTGAAATTTCCAAAGTAAATTTTTATAAATTAATTGACTCTCAAAATAAATTTTAAAAAAATAATCAAATTTTGATATTGCATTCTCATATCAAAGGATAATAATAATAATAATAATAATAATAATAATAATAATAATAATAATAATAATAATAATAAGTAAAAAATAAATAACCAAATATCATTTAATTATTATTTTAAATCTCATTTATTAAATTAAAATGCATTTATATTAAAATTTTAACGGAGAACATATGCAATGTGAAAAAATAACTTGTATATTTTCATATATGTAGGTTGTAATGTTTACTTTTCAACTACTATTTTGTTCTTTGCTATGTTCAATAGTAAAGTAGTGGATTAAAGTTGGACAAATATCATAGTGATCTACGCCAAACAATAGTAAAATAGTGAATTTAAATAAATTTGATTATAAGTTGCTTTCATATATTAAACTTTAATTTGATGTGTAAGCTATATTCGAAAGCAAAAACAATATTCATATCTAAGTAATAATTTTGTTTGTCGTGTTCTCTCTGGGTAGACAAATTGTATCAAAATGAAAAGATAATTTATTGTTTAACCCCTCTACTTACTATAATTATATATTATATATAAAGTAACTTTTTTATTTATCTCTCAATTAATAAAAAAATAAAATAAAAATAAAATTTATCTCAAAATTTAATAAATATTATTTTATTTATTTAAAATTTAATTGATTAATTACTTATTTTTTAATAGTTTTTGCAATAAATAAATATATTGTTTGAAAAATTAAAATAAATAAATAATTTATTTATAAAATTTAAAATAAATTATTTTTGAAAAATATTTGAAAATAATATTCAAAAATAATGAAAATATGTTATTTAGTTTAAAATATATTATTTCTATCATTAACATCTAAATGTGAAATTAATTGGAAAAAAATTATATAAAAAATATTAAAATTAATTTATAATTTAAAATCATAAAAAATTTTAAACTAATGTAATTTAATAATATAAAATAAATAATAAAAAAATTAATAAAAATCAACTATAATAATTCAATAAATTTAACCATATTTTATTTATATATTTTTTTCACGTGTATTTTGTGCAATTTTTTGTAGTGATTAACTACACGAAAACTAAAATTTTTATTTAATTAAATATTTTTAAAAATTATTTATTTATTTAAATAAAAATTTATTATAATTACGTAACAATTATGTTTTTAAAATTTTTTAAAAACAAACATATAAGTAATATTACTTATATAAGATAATTAGTAGAAAAGATGGAATAGACAACTATTGTCATATTATTATAAAGCTGGAGGGTGCGATTGTAATTATGTTCGAAGACAAATTATTAAAACTGAGATAAAAAGAGCTACGTAGCAATTCCTGCTCCGTCATTATCTTCCAATCTCTATTCATTTTCTTAAATTAAATAAAAAAGAAATTCACTTACAGAGAGAGAGAGAGTGGTGTGTGTGAAAATCTCAATCGACGTTGAATCTCTACTCTCTCTAACACAGACGAAGAGCCTTTGTTCCCCGAATCTCATCGATTATCATTTTCTCGACAAAAGAAGAAAGTGAATCTGATTCTACTCCATCACCGGAAGCGAGGCAGTGAGAAATCTGGTCGGTGTCGATGTGTCGAATGGCTTTAACAATCCAGAGCTAGCATCAATTAACGGATATTCTCTTAAATTGGTGATGTGATGTCCGCAGGCGTAGATCGATTTCGTTGATGCATTAATTCGAGTTAGTTTTCTCGGTTTTGTTTTATTCGACTTAATTTGGTTAGAGACATGAACAACGGTAGCAGCGGCTCTAATGAAGCCGCGGCGGCGGCGTCTCTTGATTGGAAATTCTCGCAAGTGTTTGGAGAACGGACTGCTGGAGAGGAAGTACAGGAAGGTACAATATTCAATTCTTAGGGTTAGATTGATTGTTTTCCGTTATCTGTTTTGTTATCGCTAGTTATAGATACGTTTTTGGAGATCTGTATGTGTTGATTTGATTAAGTAAAGTTTGGTAGTTTTAGGTCTGCATTATGATCACTTTGCAATCGCTCTGTAATTACTTGAAGATTCATAGCTCTATCAAAGTGTTGTTCTGTTGATGCAGTGCTGATTTTGCATGCAGACTGCGCTTCCATTGTTCTGCTTTATTATGATGTATTAGCTCTTTACAGTCTTAAGTTATGAGAGCTTGACTGATAATTATTGGTTATATTTTGTGTACGTTTGGTTGAAAGCCTTCCGGATTTCTTTTCTTTATCTGCAAGAGAGCGCTATGAGTGTACTATAGTTGCTCAGCTAGTGACCTAATTAAGTCTTTAAATTGATTTAACCTTCCAGTTGACTAGCTGGTGCTGGACCTAAATTGATTACTTAGATTTCGAGGTTCTTCATCTGCCTGAATCTGGCAAGTTCTGTTGAATTTATACTGTAGTTTGGTTCATCATACTAATACTAGTGTTCATGTCAATATCCACCTCTGTAATTGGACAATGACATTGGATTTTATACTCTTTGCAATGTGATTATTTTCTGACATGTATTTAAGAGCATGACTGACATTTGCTAACCATTTTAGTGTATATCTGCTCTTCCTTAATATGTTTTCAACAATTGCAGTTGATATAATATCTGCTATTGAATTTGATGCAACTGGTGATCACCTTGCTACTGGAGATCGTGGGGGTCGAGTGGTTTTATTTGAAAGAACTGATACTCGAGATGTAAGATTTTGAAAGTTCAATGGAATTTCTGACTGTGAAATGTTGCTGTTTAAAGTGTTCTGATATAACTGTAATTTGAAGCATGGTGGACATCGGAGAGATCTAGAGATGATGGATTATTCTGTCAGTAGACATCCTGAGTTTCGATATAAAACAGAATTTCAGAGCCATGAACCAGAGGTTCTATACTTTGTTTGCATGAATAATGCTTCTCTATTGATATGATAATAGTTAACTCATTGCTGGGATTGTGATTACTAAGCTCACATTTATTATTTGCTTCAGTTCGACTATCTAAAGAGTTTGGAAATCGAGGAGAAAATCAACAAGATCAGATGGTGTCAATCAGCTAATGGTGCCTTGTATCTTCTCTCTACCAATGATAAGACTATCAAATTGTGGAAGGTAGAGATAGTGATATAGAACATCTTGCAATCTCAAATTTAAACTGTTTGTTTGTTTTTAAACTATTAATTTTTGCATAATTTTTTTTTTCTGTTAATAATTTCCTTGACTGCTAAGAAGTGCAAACTCTGCCTGTCAAAGGTGTTATTGTTCTGTTAGTTTTGTATGTTTGATTTACCACTTGATACATCAGTTCTGTTTATTGACTTGAACTTGTGTTTTTCCTTATTCACTCCTGCTTTTGACTGCCTTGAAAAGCAATTGCAAACAAATCACTCTCTAGTTTTTCTTGTAGGACAACTTGTGCACATGCTTTTTTAGGCTTTCTGCCTTGTCAAAATATACCTTTACACTTGTTTCCTTCAAATTAGTAGTATCTGAAACACATGGCTGGATTTTTACTTCACAATTGATAACTCATCAATAATTGGATTTGCCTGTTATTATCTTGAACAGGTTCAAGAGAAGAAGATCAAGAAAGTATGTGATTTGAATGTGCACCCTGAAAAAGTTGCAGGAAATGGTCCCACAGGTAGTTCAAGTATTCCAATATTATCGAAACCTTGTGTACCAAATGGGGGGTGCAAAGAGAGGCCCTTTGGTTGTTCAAGCAATGACTTTTCATTTCCACCTGGGGGTCTTTCATCTCTGCGTTTGCCTGTGGTAGTTGTACTCAATCTGATCTTCTATATTCTGGTGTCAGTCACATTTATATTGTTGCAAATGATTGCCATCTGAATATGTTAAGCAGTTACTCTTGTTATGCTCTAGGAATATATACTGAAACTGGTTGATGACTTCATATGATGTTTTTAACATTTGTAGTTACATGTTATATGTAGGTTACTTGTCAGGAAACAAACCTCGTGGCTGGATGTCGAAGAGTATACGCCCATGCTCATGACTATCATATTAATTCCATTTCAAATAACAGGTAGGAGAAATCACTTAGACAATTGAATGCATGCCTTTTTTTTTTTTTTTTTTTTTTTTTTTTTTTTTTTTGGGTATCTTTTGTGATATTACACTAATGCTGATTGATATTTGTTTCTAATTTTGTAGTGATGGTGAAACTTTTATATCAGCTGATGACCTGCGAATAAATCTTTGGAACCTGGAGATAAGCAATCAAAGCTTTAACATTGTAGATGTGAAGCCTGCAAATATGGAGGATCTAACTGGTGTGATTTTGTGCATTTTTAAGGGCAATTATGCAGTTTTTAGGTCTTTGAACATTTTTATGTGGACTAAATTGATAAAGATTTTAGGTTGATTGTCTATACGATTGCATGTGGATAACAAATTTTGGTTAATTTATATGTCAGGATATATTATGTTGTGATCCTTGATGTTGAAGTTTCAGAATTTATCAAGCTTTGTCTAGACAAATTATATGTTGTTTATTATTAAATGCAGTCTTGTTTATGGGTTTGCCTTCTTACTTGCAGAGGTGATAACTTCAGCAGAATTTCACCCCTCACAATGTAATGTGTTAGCATACAGTAGTTCAAAGGGTTCAATCCGTCTTATTGATATGAGGCAGTCTGCTTTATGTGATAATCATAGCAAACTGTAAGTGAATTTTATTAGTATTTGTGTAAATGATCCCTTCATCTTTAGACAAATATATTTGACAGTATTACTGGATATTTCCATTCTACTTTATATAGTTTTCTTAACTGCCTTCCAATTTGCAGGTTTGAGGAACAGGAAGCACCAGGTTCGAGGTCTTTCTTCACTGAGATAATTGCCTCAATCTCAGATATTAAGTTCGCCAGGGATGGAAGACATATACTAAGTCGTGACTACATGACTCTCAAGGTTAATGTGTACAATTAGTTACCGTAGTTTATTTAGTGTTCTATTATAATTGCATCCATATTTTCTGCTATTATAACAACTTATATGATGTAATTGTCGAGAGCTTGTATTTGATGGCATAGTTAGTTGTCTTTGTGTTGACATTTATTTAAGAATTTTCCTGTCAATCGTATTTTTGTATATTCTAGTCAGGTGGTGAATACTTACCATCTGGAAACAAGAAACAGTATTAAATGAACAAGAATGAAAGTTGAACTTAAATTGTCCAGTAAAATAAGTGTGAAAGCTTTGGAGCATCTTTATTTCTCTCTTTTTCTTTATACATCAATATGGTTCTTCCACTAACATAATCTGGATTCATGATTTACAGTTGTGGGACATAAATATGGATTCTGGTCCTGTTGCAACTTTCCAGGTTCATGAATATCTAAGACCAAAGGTGATAACATTCTTCCATGAAATATTTTACTGGGTTTATGTGCATTTAAAGTTTATTTTTTCAATATTCCTATCACACAGACAACAGTTATATAATATGATTTAACATTCTTTTTGGGCCTTGTTCAGCTTTGTGATTTATATGAAAATGATTCAATCTTCGACAAGTTTGAGTGTTGTCTCAGTGGGGATGGAAGTCGTTTGGCTACTGGTTCCTACAGGTATCTGATATATATGAGTTATTATTAGTATCATTTTAATTTCCATTGCATAACACTTCCAGCTGGATGTTTGACGTTATTGTCCAATTTTCTTGTGATTTAGCAACTTGTTTCGAGTGTTTGGTTGTTCTGAAGGCAGTACAGAGTCAACAACATTGGAAGCCAGCAAAAATCCTATGAGGTATTTTCATTAATTCTTTGGTGGTAACCTATGTAGCACCGATTCGGATACGGATACCGATTCGGATACGACACGATACGCTGATACGTCTATAATAGAAAAAATTAGGATACGTCGATATGTGTGACATTATATAATATTACATATAATATGAAAGTTCTGAAAATAAAATATCTAATTTAATTTGTTTTACAAAATAAAACATAGGAAAATAATAGTACTAGCAATAGAATTTAAGTTTTTTTTTCTTCAAAAATCATCTATAATTAATCTTCATTCCTTCCATCCGCGGGCTTTGTAACATCTGCAGCTTAGGTTTTGAATAGGTATTCTGATATCTTAACTTTAGGTTTTCTAATTCTTTTCTTCGTTTTTGTTTCATGTTATAAACTAAAAAATATATGTTTTTAAATTCAAAATTAATGTATGAAGTTAAACCATTTCTATTCTAAATTCTAAAACCTTTCCTATTCTAGTCCGATAACATTTTTTTTTTAAAGTTAAAAATAAAACTATTTCTATTCTGGTTAGATAGCTTTTAGTAATTTATTTTTATTAATTTTTTATCTCCCCACATATGGAAAACATATCGGAAGCGTGTCGGAAATGTATCGGAGACGTATCGAATTGACTAAAATTAAAAAAGATTAAAATATTACTCCAGATACGAATTTGATACGTATCGGGACGTATCGTGTATCGGATCGGATACGTCATGTAAATAGAGGTATCGGTGGTGCTACATAGGTGGTAACTGTTTGAGCAGCAGCTGTAGAAATTTGTTTCTTTTAACTATCTGAATTTACAGGTTCATGTGCCATTTTGGCTTTCTGAAACTGTGTATGGAGATGGATATATTCTGCTTATCTCACGAACTGGTTTAATGTCATGTGTTTCCAGGAGGCAAGTACAAACACCATCAAGAGCTACTAGATCATTGGGCTCTCTGTCTGGCGTGGTCAGGCGAGGTATGTTTGTCACATTCTTGAATTCTTCTATTATGCAATTCTATTCTCTGAAAATCCTATCTAATTCTGCCAAATTCTATCTGTTGGTTGAAAACTATAGTCTTTTATGCTGTAAATGCCAAATCCTCTGTTAGTTGAAAACTGTAGTACCGTATACAAGATGAGTTACAATTCTGGTGATAAGAAATAGCTTTAGTTTTCTTGTTTCCCAGTGTTAGACCCAAGTGATTATGTATGTGAATCTCACTTTTATGGCGCTAAGATGCTTATGAGTGACACAAGTAAACATGAGTTGTCACAGCTTTTAAACCAAAAAAAAAGTATTTATTAGGTATGACTTCAGCTCCTGAAATTTCAATTTTCGACAGTGAAAGGAGCTGATAATTCTGGAGTAGATGCAAACGGGAACGCTTATGATTTCAGCATGAAGTTGCTACACTTAGCTTGGCATCCAACCGAGAATTCAATTGCTTGTGCCGCTTCAAACAGCCTGTATATGTATTGTGCGTAAAGTTGGTGTGGAGGAGGAAGACCTAGAAATGAATTTGTGGGGCAAAGCTTTTCTGGCTTCGCAGCTTTGCATTCTTCCTGAACCAGCAACGTTGGTAATACATTTGACACAAACAACCTCCAACAAACACCGAGAAGCTGAAATTGCTGTAGTTTGAACTGCTATTGAGCTTGTGCTTCGAGGAAGGGCATGCCCACTGATTATATTCTTTTGTAAGGGAAGAAAGATAGAATTGTTATTTTATCGTCGTTAATTTTTTTTCCTTTTTAGGTAAAAGAAAAATGATGGTAGCTCTGGTACAATGGAGACAGCCCCCTTATAGTAAGATACAGATACTCACTCTGCTTGATAGGTCTGAGACTGAGACACTTATGAGGGGAAGGAGCAATGGCGCTGCGTCAATTCAATTCTCATTGATATCTTGGGCTTCAACCTTTTGTATCATTTCAACTTCACATTTTAGGCTTGTTAAATTTTATCACCATTATTGTTATTTAAATTCTAACCATTTTTTTTCCTTTTTCTCTTCACTTACCCTTCATTTTGCTGCTTTGTCTTCGATAAATAGATATGTAATGAATAAATAAAGTAAAATGAGAATGGGTTTTGGATTAGCATACATGCTTATGGTTGATTAGTTTTCTATATATTTGTTATCCATTTATGTGCTCTCTTTTTTCCCATGTTTAATCCCGTAATTGCCCCTATGTATTATATGATGAAGTTTCAGTGTCTAATCATCTGATAAAGGATTCAAACAATGTGAATTTGTATAAAATTCGTTGGACGGACACCGCCTTCAAATATAATTAAACTCGTTAAAAAGCCCAAAAATAGATGTAGGCTCGTGTTGGGGGCATTATTGGTAAGAAAAAAGAGGTACGTGGTGAGCACAGCTCGAATTAAAATCAAGCAACGAGGCATAGTGTCTCTCGGTGACAGAGGAACCTAACCGCTTTCATTCATTTTCAATTCCAACCAACGTTGGTCATCCAGCTATGGCTCTCATCACCAGGAACACGGCGACTCGCCTCCCTCTCCTCCTCTCGCAACGGACCGTCTCACTCCACACAACTCTTCCCTCCCTCTCGTCATCATCGACTCCGGCGTCATATGCTCGTCCTCCACCTCCATCAGCTTCCCCACCGCCTGCAGGCCTTTCCAAGGCGGCGGAATTCGTGATCTCTAAAGTAGACGATCTGCTCAACTGGGCCAGGCGTGGGTCGATCTGGCCTATGACTTTCGGACTCGCTTGCTGCGCTGTGGAGATGATGCATACCGGAGCTGCTCGCTACGATCTCGATCGCTTCGGTATTATTTTCAGGCCTAGTCCTCGTCAGTCTGATTGTATGATTGTTGCTGGCACTCTTACCAACAAGATGGCCCCTGCTCTTCGCAAGTAATTTTCCCCTCTCTTTCTCTGACCTTGTCTTATTTAGGGTTTTTTAATTCATTGATATTATTTCTACCTAAATTTCGTTCTTTTCGTTTTTAGCTACCATATGATATGCATAGATAGCTCTTTTTTTTTTTTTCTTTTTTTTTTCTTCCCTTCATATTGAGGAATTAATTAATTTTAAGTATGCAATTAGTTATCTTTCGTATTGGAAAGATTGTAGAGTTATGTGGGTACCAAACTGCAATTTTGGATTTGGATATGTCTGGGGTGATTTATATGGTTGTTTGGAGTTTCTGTGCCTATTCTGCTCCATTCTAGATTGATGGTTGTATTGGATACTTGTGCTGTTGTGCCTTTAAAAAATTCAATTGATCGATTCATTTAGACATTATTATATTTATTAGATTTACTCACTAGTTATTGATAACCAATGTGATGGGTGATTCTTGTTTATGATCACCCTACGAACTCAACTATTGGAGTATGTACGCCTTTGAGTCCTCCTTTTGGACAAAAAACACAATTCAAATGGTGGTATTGAACTTAATTTTGAAAAGCATAGGAAATATAAAATAGCTGGGTCCTTGGAGTCAATTGTTGTTATGAATTGAACATAGCGAATTAAACTTGTTTGAGCTGATGCTCAAGCTATCTGTTGGAAAAATTGTTAATTTAATGTGCAAACTATTTTTTGTTGTTCTCTAATAGGAGAGCTACTAGTGGCTTGAGTACAGGTAACAACATCTGAGACTTTCTAGACCAAGGCTGAGCTAACTATACTAGATGATCTCTTATATTTTTATAGTCCATGTCTAAATGATTTTGCTGTTTCACGATGGCATGTTGGAAGAACTTAAATTGAGGGATTATGAAATTCATATGCGTATCATAGATTGCATGATACAATGTGCTTTAGGTGAATGCTAACGATTTTATTAAATTATTTTGTGTGAATAATATAGCGTATATTGTTCTGTACTTCTTTTAGTCTTCAATTGCCAGATTGTCTTTCATGCTTATGTTTGCTATCCTTTTCTGAATGACTTATTTTTCTACTACTTGTCGTTAAGTTGGTGGAACATTATGTATGTATTAACTCTTTGACATTGACATATATGGATTACTTGCTATAGGGTGTATGACCAAATGCCAGAACCTAGGTGGGTAATATCTATGGGCAGCTGTGCAAATGGTGGTGGATACTACCACTACTCATACTCTGTTGTTCGGGGCTGCGATAGGATTGTCCCAGTGGATATTTATGTCCCCGGTTGCCCTCCTACAGCTGAGGCCTTGCTCTATGGACTTCTCCAGCTGCAGAAAAAGATCAACAGGCGGAAGGACTTTCTCCACTGGTGGACCAAATAAGGATATTTCGAATTGTTCTGGACTGCTGTGCTGTGCTGCATTCGTTATGAATACGAATAACACCAACTATGTTATCTTTTCAGTGGTGAAACGGTATGTAAAGGCAGAGATAATATTATGCTGGTTTTGAAACTATATATTAGGATATTCCCTGTGGTGTGACACCAGTAGTTAATGAGTTGGACCATTTTTGTCTAGCCTTGTTACTGCAGTGGCTTATGCTTTTTAAGTCTCTGCAAAAATCATTTAACAGGCTTTCTTTTAAATTTGACTTGGTGATCCATTTGTATTTGTGTGCAATTGTCGTTAAGTCATATGGATATAGTTTTAATTGAAGCTGGATTTAATAAACACGCTGGTGTTGTTATAATATGAACCCCAGTCGCGCTTCTTTGTGGTGTATGCTTCTAAGCAGGGATGGCAATGAGTCTAAACCCGACCCGAATTCCGAATCCAAATTCGTCAAACTTAAATGGATTTGGGTAGGGTGTAATCCATGGATTTGGGTAGAATCTATGGATATCCGATATTTGCAACAAGTGTTGTGTTGTAGACATTTTCCTAGTGAATAAATCAAATTTCACGTGCATCATAAATTCTTTTGTTAGGTTAAAATTGTCTTTTTCTTTTTCTCCACTTTTCAAATTTGTATTTATTTTTATTATTTATTTTTAATTAAATAATAACTATTATTACATAATAGATATACAGTTTTAGTATGGCCGATGTAATATTAATTATTAATATAAAAATAATTTAATTTGAAATATAATTATTAAATATTATGTGAGATTATTGTTTTTAGATACTAACAAAATAAAACTTAATTTTTAAAATATTAAATTTAAAATAAATAATTATTAACATAAATAGTTACATTAATTATAAAAAATAATAACTAATTTAAAATTTTATTTAAAAATTAATAATTACATGATTTATTTTGTTGTGACGTGAGTTTTAAAATTAAAGAAAAAGTAAAGATTGGTGGGTTTATGGATTTAGATTAAAATACCCAAATCCAAATCCAAACCCGCACTAAGAAAATGATTGAAATTATATTCAAATCCATAAACCCACCAATCCACGAACCCGAACCATTGTGGATTTAATGGATGGGTATTCATGAGTTCGTGGGTTTATGGCAGCCATCTCTACTTAGTGTATGGATATGTATTGAGCTTGTTATTGCTCTGATGACTTAAATTGATGTTTGATGCCTGCTACAGACGATACAATAGTGTCGTCCTTCGATAAATATGTAGTTTTTGATGGTGATCTATAATTCAGAATTGAGACAGCTCAAAAAGGCAGAAAATAGTCGGGCATGAAAATTAGGTGGGGAATTTAATTTTACATATATGAAAAATTATAAAAAAACGAAATTTTTTATATAAAAAATTTTAATTTTTATATTAAATTATTATTATTAAGTTAACGATTGGTTAGATTTTATTTTAAATTTTCTCATCGATATGTACATATTTTGTTTACGGGATATATATATAAATTTTTGGATTTGTATTTTAAAGTTTACTATTAATATTTTATTTAATGGTAATAAATTAAAATTAAAAAATAAAAATATTTTAAAAATTTATTTTTTAAAATAATTTGTTAGAATTATTAATTTTACAAGGTGCGAGTGGTTTTCGAATATTTTAATTAAATTTAATAATTTTTAGAATGTTGGTTCAATAATTTTTAATATTTTTATTTAATAAATTTAATTATTTTTTTAAAAAATATTTACAAATAATTTTTATTTTTAATAAATTACAATAAAAATTATGTAATTTAATTATTTAATTATTTTTAATTATTATATAACTTTTTAATGAAATAATGTTATTTTGAGTTTTTATAAGCATATTTGTATAATTTTTAACATGTTTATGTTATTATTGAGTATTATATATTTTTTCAAAATTAATAAACAAAATTAAAAAAATTAAAATTTATAATAAAAATAATGTAGACATTTTCAAGAATATGAAAAAAAAACTATTAATTTATCACAATTTTATCTTAAAAATAGATGTACCAATAATTAAAATAATAATTATACTTAGTGGATAGAATCGAACCGAATATATTCATTTTGATATTTCTATTAAAAATTGGTGTATGATATAATTATTTAATTATTATAAAATAATTAAATTATTCTTATAAATTATTAAAATTATATAATAATTTTTTTATTGACTTGGACTAAATTAAAAAATTTTAAACTACTCGAATTATTAAGAAAATTTTTTAAAACTTTTAAAATATCATTAAAACTAAATAATTTTTTTAGTGTGGTTTAAAATAATATAAATTCAAAAGTTATTAAAAATTATGAAATATTATTTAAATATATATATATATATATAGTTATATTTTAATAATATTGAAAAATTAAAATTTAAAACTATTAAAAATAATTAAAAAAAAAAACTATATTAATATACTAAAAGAAGGTTACAAACATAGTAATTTACTTAAACCGTAAGTAATTTGTATACTGACTAAAATTAAAGTTTGTAGTGAAGCTCAGACTCATTTCATCCATTGTTTCTATACTATTTTAGAGTGGGAAAAAAGAAAAAAGAAGAATGAATGCATCCGTAAATTGTGAAAACATCTGATCTGATGCTGATGGAAGCTTAAGCTATTCCAGTGGTTCGGTTACAGAAAATCGACTCTGAGCGCCGTTGATTGAATTACTTTTCCCTCGACCGGACCTCCTTTCGTAAGCCTCTCTCATTATTTAACTTCTAGACTGTAACAGGTCGAGAGTCTTAGTTAGCATGGTAAAAGATCATATTTTTGGGAGGAAAATCTTTTCATATTTTCTATGTGTATTGCTATGCTGATTACATGATACATATACTCCTACTTCTCTGCTATACATGGAAATTGTATTTAATCTAAATAAATTACATTGATACCACACAATCAGTTGCTGATTATCGGGGAATGATGAATTGCTCCTGACCCCAAGTTGTGCTGTAATCTCGCCTGGTCAACACTCCCCCTCAAGTTGAGTAGTGGGATTCCCAATACCCAACTTGCTCAAAACTTCTTTGAAGATCCGCCCACCTACTGCTTTCGCCAGGATATCTGCGAGCTGATCTTCTGACCGAACAAAAGGTAACTGGATTATTCCATCTTCCAGCTTTTCCTTGATAAAATGCCGGTCAACTTCAACATGTTTAGTACGATCATGTTGAACTGGATTTTCTGAGATGCTTATGGCCGCTTTGTTATCACACATCATCCTAATCCCTTCTTTTGGTGGAAATCCAATTTCAGTCAATAACTTCTTCAACCATAGTATCTCGGCTACCCCTCGAGCGATCCCCCGGAATTCTGCCTCAGCACTTGATAGTGCAACCACTTTCTGCTTTTTACTTCTCCAAGTAACCACATTTCCGCCTACCAGAGTAAAGTACCCTGATGTCGACCTTCGATCATTTGGATTTCCTGCCCAGTCAGCATCAGTATAACCCTGTATATCGAGATTCCCATTCCTTCTGAACCATATTCCGTGTCCAGGAGTCCCCTTCAGATATTTCAGAATCCTTATAGCAGCCTCCATATGATCGACCTGAGGCTTGTGCATGAACTGGCTTACCACGCCTACTGCATAGGCAATATCGGGACGAGTATGGGCTAGGTAGATTAGTTTTCCTACCAGTCGTTGATATCGCTCTCTATTAGCTTCTTCTGCTCCTTCCTGAATATGTAAGCCATGGTTCATCATCATTGGCGTATCTACTGGCTTACAATCTAATAACCCTGTTTCCGTCAACAGATCCAGAATATACTTCTTTTGGGATATAAAAATCCCATGTATTGATCTCATTACTTCAATCCCGAGAAAGTATTTTAACTGTCCTAGATCCTTCATCTCAAATTCTTTAAACAGGTTGGCCCTCAGCTTGGCGATTTCTTCAGCATCACTTCCGGTAATCACCATGTCGTCCACATAAATAATGAGACAAGTAATAAAGTTTTCTCTTTTCTTCAAGAACAGGGTGTGATCTGAATTACTCTGCTTGTACCCTAGCCCTTTCATGGCTACGGTGAACCTCCCGAACCAAGCTCTTGGAGATTGTTTAAGACCATAGAGAGACTTCTTCAATCGGCAAACTTCTCCTTTCTTGAAACCTTCCGTAAATCCCGGGGGCTTCCATATACACTTCTTCTTTCAGTTCGCCATGAAGAAAAGCATTTTTCACGTCGAATTGATGTAGTGGCCAATCACAGTTCGCCGCCACCGAGAACAGAACTCTTATGGTATCAATTTTTGCGACTGGGGAAAAAGTTTCTGAGTAGTCAATTCCATATGCTTGAGTGTATCCTTTGGCTACCAACCTCGCCTTGTATCTCTCAATTTCTCCATCTGGTTTGTATTTGATAGTGTACACCCATTTACATCCAACTGGTCTCTTCCCTTTGGGCAATTCACATTTTTCCCAGGTTTGATTTTTCTCCAAGGCCTCCATTTCAGTTTTCATAGCAGCACACCAAGATTTAGACTTCTTTGCTACCTCCACATCTCTAGGAATATCTTCAGAAAATAAGGCCATGACAAATGCCTTAGCTTCTTTTGACAATCTGCCTTCAGTTACATTTGCCATCGGATATTTAGACCCTCGGGACTCCTTTCCTGGTGAATACCGATTTGCGGGAATTCCTCTGTTGATTCGAGGGGGTAGAACATATCTCCCGGATTCTCCACCTGTCTGTTCAGAAACATTTTGATCAACTAAAACTTCATTATTCACTTCTGGAGGAGGACTTACCACAGAAATGTCAGGCGGGGTTGACTTATTCGGCACTTCCAACTGTTCAGGTTGCCTATCCATGGCTCTCTGTGACTCGGTGGCTCCGCATTCAAGAATGGGATCAGAAATAACGATTTTATGAGCTGGCTCGGGTTCCACATTTGGAGGTTCTGTGTACACTAGCGGAGTTTGGAACCAATCCAGTGGACTTTCTGAATTCTCCCCCTGGCCACTGGACTGGTAATAGTATTGGGCTTCCAAGAAATCACAATTCATGGTAGTGTACAATTTTTTGGTTTTTGGATCAAAACATCGGTATCCCTTTTGATTGGCCCCGTATCCAACAAAAACACACTTGACCGCACATGGATCAAACTTTGTGCGTTCTACTTTTGGAATATGGACATACACTGTACATCCGAAGACACGAGGAGGCAATGTCAGAGATGGAGGCACTGCCGTTTTTTCGGAAAGAATATCAAGTGGAGTTTTAAACTGAAGTATTTTAGACGGAAGCCGATTAATGAGATAGGTGGCCGTGGCCACTGCTTCAGGCCAGAAAACCTTTGGAGTATGAGACTCAAAGAGTAGAGCTCTAGTCATTTCAAGGAGTAAGCGGTTCTTTCGTTCTGCTGTCCCATTCTGTTCAGGGGTATACGGACAGGAAGTTTGGTGAACAATTCCTTTTTCAGAAAAATATTGAGCAAGAGTATTATTGACAAATTCCCCCCATTATCGGACCTTAAAATTTGGATAGATTTCTGGTACTGGGTTTGTATCATTTTATGAAATTGGATAAATCTACCCGGGACCTCAGATTAATTTTTAAGAAATAAACCCATGACATTCGTGTACAATCATCCACAAATAACAGAAAATATTTAAAACCATGATCCCCAGTTATAGGTGCAGGACCCCATACATCAGAATGAATTAGGCTAAAAGCATTATTCACCCTAGTATTATTTGGTTTAAAAGTCTGACGGTGGCTTTTAGCCATAACACAAGTCTCACAAGAAAAAACATCTTTCAAACATAATTTGGGAAATAACAGTTTTAGATAACTAACTGAGGGATGGCCAAGGCGCCGATGCCAAAGCCAGGCTTCTTTGGAATTAGAGTTTTGGGCCATCAATGCGGTACCAGATTGAGCCACGTCGTCCACGTAGTACAACCCGTCCTGTTCAGTGCCACGCCCAATGATCGCCCCCGTCCGAACATCCTGTAAGAGGGAAAAACTTGAATTCATCAGAATTGAACACTCAAGTTGCTTCGTCACTTGACTCACAGATAACAGTTTATGAGCCAACGACGGTACATATAAGCAATCTCGTACTCTTAATAATGGAGTAACATCAACAGTTCTACCCCCAACAACAGGCAATAATTCCCCATTTGCAGACTGAACAAAATCTTTTTTCTTTTCGGTTGACACAACAATATCAGACTTATCAAAAGTCATAGTATCTGTAGCCCCACAATCAAAAACCCATCTACCAGATTTATCACTAATTGCATCAACATTCATGCATCTAGCAATTAAACATTTTGAACGACATTCAGCATTATTTAAATTCTGGGGAATCCGTTCAACTTTTAATAAATCAGGTTCAGTAGAAAAATAATTCTGAGTGGGATTAGAAACCAAAGGGCCTGGGATATAATTCCCAAACCCTATACCTCTTGCAGTCTCTCCTTCTTCTTTATTTATCACAGCGACCATAGCTCTGCCTCCTCCTTCCTCGATTGCTCCGCCGCCGGTGCTGGTGGCTTCACTGCTGCCCACGGCGGCGAGCCCTTTACTCTTGTTATTTTCGCCCCACCATTCTGGAAAACCTACCAGTTTAAAACACTGGTCTTTAGTGTGTTTGGACATACCACAGTGGGTACACTTCAGCTTTGACTTGTCCACATAAGGTCGCCTTGGCCGGAATTCCCCAAATCTGGGTTCACCGGTTTTCACCTCCGGTTGACCCTTCTGTCTGGTTACCCTCGATACTAGCCCTGAGCCAATACCACTGTCTCCTTGTCCCGATGATGAAGAATCCACCACAGATGCAGATCTGGTTGCCAACGTCAAAAGTCGGCGTTGGACGGCCTCCTTGCGCACTTTTCCGTACGCGGATTCAACTGAGGGAAGTGGATCCTCTCTGAGGATTTCCCGTCTGATAGTGTCATGTTCGCTGTTCAAACCCCCAAAAAGTTGAACAGACGATGTTCTTGCGTCAATCGGTTGAACACCGTGATGTCTTCATCGTCCTTCATAGGATTTGGACGTCTCCGGTCAATAGCAAGCCAGAGACCTTGTAATTCATTCCAGTAGGCCTCCAGGGTTCGATTTCCTTGATCTTGTCTGGCTGCTTGATTGTGAAGGTGATAGATTTGGAGCCCATCACTGCCGATTCCGTATGTTACAGTTAAGGCATCCCACAATGCCTTTGAGGTTTGGTATTCTGCAACATTGTTCATTAAATTTGGTTCAATATTACTCAAGATTGAGGCAAATACTGACATATCTTCTTGTTCCCAATTGAGCAACGCCGTTGAATCCTCCGATGGTGGCTTGACTGTCGCTCCAGTGATATACCCAGATCTCCCCCTTACTCCAATTTCCACCTTCATGAGCCTCGCCCAAAGAGGGTAGTTATCTCCGTTTAATTTGATGCTGAGTTTAATTTTCCCATTGTTATTTGTTTGCGTTGGTATACCACCGATACCACCACGCAGGATTCGTGCGATCTGCAGAGTCAGATCATCTGGAATCACGACTTGGCTATCTCCGGACATTGTTTTGGTTCTGGAAGGAAACAGTAATAGATTGTACCGATCCTTTGTTTGGTTTAGTATCTGGTTGGGTTTGATCTGTTTCTGGTACCAAACTGTTTCTGGTAAGATTCAGTGATGAACAGCACTGATCTTAGTTTATTTGGTCTTGTTTGAAAGGTATGGCTATGACGGTTTTTCTGAGCCGAATTTGGTAGATGATGAAGCAGAAATTTCCTGCTCTGATACCATCTTAGTTAGCATGGTAAAAGATCATATTTTTGGGAGGAAAATCTTTTCATATTTTCTGTGTGTATTGCTATGCTGATTACATGATACATATACTCCTACTTCTCTGCTATACATGGAAATTGTATTTAATCTAAATAAATTACATTGATACCACACAATCAGTTGCTGATTATCGGGGAATGATGAATTGCTCCTGACCCCAAGTTGTGCTGTAATCTCGCCTGGTCAACATAGAGAGCGGACATGGTGAAGGTCAGTAAATGGGCATTGGCTGTTGTTATCGTGGTGCTGTTCAGCATGATGCCGGCGATGTCCCAAATTTCAAAAGCTGCACTGAAGCTGCAACGCCTCCAAGGAGTTTCTGCATTGCCGGTTGCCGGAACATATAGGTCTCCAGTCGGGTATGGTCCTTTCTACTTCTATAACTGATCAAATAATATTCATTATATTTTAATTTTTCCGATCAGAATTTATTACACCACGATACTGCTGGGATCTCCTCCACAAAACTTTACTGTAATCGTGGATACCGGTAGCGATCTCACATGGATCAAGTGTCGGAGCTGCACCAATTGTCAGCCAACAAGTTGGCTCAACGTAAGTTTAGTTGTTTATAGCTTTTGTTAACAACTAGGATTGTGCTACCGCCTTTATTTTATTTATTTATTTTTTTAAATTAATAAAATATATAATATGAATAAATTAAGTATTAAAAAATTTTATATTTATGAAAATAATAAAAATGTATTTATAAATAATTAAAAATAAAATAATTCAATTTATTAATTTTATTTTAATTTCAATTTATTTAAAACATAAATTTTATGGTATTATTCTTAAAATTTTGAATAAAAATTACATTTTTTAATACTTCTCATCATATTTATGTTTAAGTTTTTAATCAAAATTTTAAAATAATTATCATTTAATTTAAGATAATAATTTAATATTAAAATATTAAAAATATGTTAATCATTTATTTATTCAACACAATATTTAACTTAATTGGATCAAAATTAATTATAAAATAACTATATATATATATATTAGGAAATATCTTATAATAACTCAACGGGTTAAATAAAATTTTTTAATAAAATTTCTAATAAAATATATCAAATATTTAATAAATTATTTATTAAATTCATTTAATTCTATTTTTTATATATATATAATTATAAATCTTTATCCGTCTCATTAATCTTTAAAATTCAAATATAAATTAGATTAGTTGTAAAATTAAACGTTTCACATCAATTTTAACTTTTAAATAAATTATAAAATATATTATTTTATTTAATAAAAAGTTATTTTTGTGAAGTTTTTAAAATTGAATTAGTGTAAATAAAGTTATAAAATGATAAAATGAAATTCAAATGTAATATTATTAAAATTTTATTTGAAATAAAAGTAAAATTAAAAAAATAATGTTATAATTAAATAAAAATGGAATAATAAAATAAAATATTGAATTGAATATTATTTTAAGTAGCTTTCAAAAATATTATTTTAACATTAATATAATTCTAAATGTAGTTTCAACTTATGTATTTCTATTTTCAATTTATTAATTTTTAAAATTTTGTAAATTAATTTAATTATTATTAAAAATAATTTAAGTCATATAACTAAAAATAGATTATTTATTTAAAATAATATTTAAATGGATTTTAAATTTTATTAACAAATTTGTTAATTAATTTTTGTGGTGGGAAAATAACCATAAGACATCATAGTCGAAGGTCAGAACATGCAAAGACAATCACGATCCTTAACCAAGATCGGCCGAAGAATGAAGAGGTGCCCTAAAACTACGCTCGACCAAGAGGGAACCAAAAGCCCTGGGAACATCAGAATCAACTCGACCGAAAGGGGCCAAAAGTTCATGAAACGTCAGAGTCTGGCTCGACCGAAATGGCCAAAGGTCCAATGCAGATCCAACTCGGCCGAGCCCAACAGAGCTCAAACCAGAGCACACCAGTCCACCGAATGATTACCTAACTGAACGTGGATTCCCAGAGCCCAATCGGAAAAGGAAGACTTATCATGCTAGGCTTAGGATTCCTAAAGCCCATCTGATAAAAGAAGACCAAGCCCAAAAAGGAGACCGAATTCAAGGGAAACAAGGAGTCCCAATCCAAATAGAAATAGGACCCAAATATCTCCTATAAATAGGGGATAGGGATGATTGTAAAAAGATCCGAATTTTTATTCATTAGAACTAAACTCTGTGAGATTATCTCTGTAAGCTTTTTAGCTATTTTCTCAAGCAATCTTAGCCTAATATTTGGCTGTGGTTTATTTGGCACCACAATTTTCTAACTGCCCTGCAATTTAATATTATTCTTCTTTTTTTATATTTATTATTAATATTAATATTAATATTAATATTAATGTATAATATAAAATTAATACACCACCCTGGAGAGCTTCACTACTTGCAAAATCACTAAAATCTATATACACATACACTGTTATAAACCACGTAAAATTACTCATCCATGTCTCATTCTTCCAGGTGACACCACAACCACATTACAGAGACACATAAAATTACCAATTGGGATAGTAAAGTGGTTTTATAAAAAATAATAAAATAAAAACAAAAACTTAATTTCATTAACATTCAGAACAATCTTAATGCTGTTCAGTCACAAAGGAGAATGGGACAAAAATGAATCTAAAAAAACAACTTTGATCCTGTTGCATATTCTCAAAAAGTCCCCTCCGTAGATAAGAATGGAACAAAATTATACTAATAAATAGAATCATAATATTTGTCTGAATCTGTAATATTAAAATTAAATAAAGGTTAGAATGGGAAAGTAAATAGGAAAGTACCTACGTTGTGGTGCTTATATCCCTTTTATATATATTGAGCTTCTTAGGCTTGGCTTAACTTAATTGTTTGATTGGCAATTTTTGGGATGTTGTGTTGTGTATTGGGCTTGTTTGTAACATAGGTTACACTGGATATTTATGATCCTGAAACATCGTCCACGTCATCGATTGTGTCGTGTTCCGACCATGCATGCAAATCAATACACCGAGGACATAAACCGTCCTGTTCCGGCACTGAAAGAAGTTGCAGCTACTCGATTAAATATGAGGACGGGAGCCACGCTGATGGATTTTACGTGACAGATTTACTGTCACTATCCACTGCCTTTGAAAACGCACCACCTGCTCATTTCTCTACCAAAATTACTTTTGGGTAATTTTTTTTTTTAAATGTTAACATTTATTATTTTAATTGTAATACTAAAAATTAATTTATCATAAAAATTTTAAAACAGATGCAGCACTTCAATATCAGGGTCTTTACAGAATTTGAAGGTTCCAATTGATGGAATTCTTGGATTAAGTCCACGTGGCCTATCGATAATTCCTCAATTGGCTTTTCAAGGAAGGGTGCCCAATGTATTTTCCCATTGTCTATCGAGAGATGACAATGGTGGAAGTACATTAGTGTTTGGAAAAGCATTGAAATCCGGTATGAATTACAGTCCCCTGCTTCCATCAAGGTAAGTAAATGTGTATTTTTATTTATTTATTTTGTTTTTTTACTAACAATATAATAAAAAAAATTACATTTTTATGAATAATTTTAGGCAACATTATTATTTAAAGTTGGTGGAAATATCTATGCGTGATAAAGATTTAAACATCAAGGGAGAATCAGCCTTGATTGACAGTGGCACAACAGTAATATATTTATCTCCCAGTATTTTTGATCATTTTTTCTCCACTGTGAGTTTTTCTATTTACATTTTTGTATTTATAAGTTCTTTTGAATTTAAGATGATTTTTAAAAAATTCAAATGGTAAAATTAATTAATTATTGTTTTCGATTCTGTAGTTTATTGACCTAGTTGAACCAAGTGGGTTATTTGAGAATATAATTGGCAGCAAATGCTTCAATGTGAATTCCAGGTTTCATAATTATAACTATTTCTTTTTTAATTTTATGCATCAATTATTTTTATGGTATTGACATTTGTTAGTTTATGCACCAGTAGGAACAAATTTCCAGACTTGAGCTTCGGTTTTGCTGGCGGAGCCAGTATGGTTATTTATCCCGAGGATTATCTTGAGTTTGTAGGTTATTTATTTTAAAATTTAAATAAGAATAAAATTAATGTGAATATTATATATATTTTATTTTTTTTTTATTCTTTATTTACAGATTGCCGAGGATACATGGTGTATCAACATTCTCAAATCTTCCCATGAAACAATTTTAGGGGGTAATTTTAAATTTTTATTTTTATTTTTTCTTTTAAGTGTTTTACATTAATGCTTGAGAAATAATGCTTTGAATCTATTTTTATTTTTATTTTTATTTTTTTATTCTAATAAAGTGAAAATTTTAATAAATGGATTTTTTAAAGTTTAAAATACAAAATAGGTCTGTTTTGAAAAACATAAAAAACAGGTTTTTAAAAGTTTAGTTTTCACTCCATAGACCGAGTTTCCTAAAATAGTTTATGATCACAGCTCTGATTGGTCTATAGAGTGAAAATCAAAATTTAATTTTGCAAACTTTTTAAAAATGACTATAATTATATTTTAAACTTTTCATGACTTAGAAATCGACTTTAATAAAATTGCAGAGAGCACTTGCAAACAAGATTGTCGTATACGACATAAATGCAAGAAAACTTGGTTGGAGTAACCACAATTGTAAGCTCAATGAATTATTAACTATGAACTTTATATGCATTAAATAAGTTAATTTAAACATGCTTATACCTTTCTTGTTACAGGTTCGTTACCCTTCAACGTCACAACCAGTGGATCTTCATCTACTTACCTATATAGATATCAAAACTTAATTATAGCTCTGATATTATGTATCCTATTATGACATGTTAAGCTAATAAATATTAGTAGACCCATTTAAATTATCTACGTATTAATTGTTTGTTTTATTTATTTTATTAAATTAATATAAGATGAAATTGAAAAAAAATAGTGATTTTCTGATAACTCTCGGACTGATTTTGGTTTCATTGATTGAGAGCTTTGGGTTCGTAATAGCAACAGTGTCAGACACTGTAGCCAATAGCAGGTTCGTACTTGTTTTTGTCGAATCAATTGTTTGTGAACAGTGCAATTTATGTGTTCGACGTAAAGTCTGAGTTACTGTATGTAAAATTTAGGAGATTTGATATACGTATGCACAAGGTTTGGGTTGCAATTGAATTGTATTATGCATGTGATAGAAATTTTTTTTCATTGATTTGTTTGTTTTGTTTTGCTTTTAAACTGGTAAGCGAGCATTGAATTAGTACGTTTGTGTATATTTAGTGTGTTGTAAAACTATTCCAGTATTTCAAAGTGAATCAGATTTATCGAGTCATATACCTCCACTTTATTCAATATTTTAACACTACTTCCTCTAGTTGTCGCATTGGTGTTATCTTGTATTGTCGCTTTTTCTGACTTAATTATGGAACTAGGTTTTCTTCGCTTTGCTGATACACATTGTTTTATCTTCTGGCAGTGCTTATTAGTTGATGTAAGTTGAATAATGAGGTATCATGGGTAAGTATAGCTCCGTCCATTTGACCTTTCTTTAATTTTTTTTTTATTAGTATAAATTTCGCTCTGCAAGGGTAACGAAAACTTGTTTGATTTCTGTTCATCATAGAGAACATTACTACTCGCCGGGAGAAGAGGAAAGAAACTCGGACAACAAAGAATCAAATAAAGCATCAGATATGGATGGAGCATCAGGTAGAAGTCGTGTCCTTGTGTTTAAAATAAAGCATCAGATATGGATGGAGCATCAGGTAGAAGTCGTGTCCTTGTGTTTACTGTAAAGTTAGTTCTGTAGTGAGAGTTTAATATCTTTAGGTGTTTTGATGGAATAGAAATCGAGGACAACTTATGAGAAGAGTTCGAAATATGGCAATAGATCTAAAAGTTCATCCAGTTTAGGCACCTCTGCAGAAAATGAGAGCTCAGAGAAATTAACATTGTCAGGGAAAGATGTAGTCAAATTAGATTCTTCTGGCCAAAATGAGGCTTCTTTATCTAAGATGGATAAGAGAAAGAAGGGTTGCAATAGAATAATTCAAAAAACGAAGTTTGAGGAGTTTCTCGAAATGGATATGCCTGAAGTTGACGTGAGTGCAGAGGAAGTTTTGAAATTGGAAAGAAGACTTGCAAAGAAGCTCAATGTTAAAAATGCCAAATTGAGGGATGGTGATGATGGTTTGAGCATGTTGTTGGAAGGAATTCCATCTTATCTTGATTCACTAGGGGGAATAGAAGATACTTCAAATGCTGAAAATATTCCGGCAAAGAAGAAATGTAAGAAGCAAACATCATCTGAGAAAGGGCTAGATGGTGACATTGAAGGTGAGTCGAATATCAGAGGGCCGGATTCGGAATCAGAGGAACCCAACCATTCAAAGTTGACTTAATACCATCTCATAAGAAACAGAAGAATAGAATTTTGTTAGAGAAAGAGCAAGAAGACAAGGTCATCGGAAATGCTACTGCTGGTAGAGTATCTAGTCCATCTGACAGTCATAATTCAGAGGTGAATAAAAAGGTGAAAAAGAGAGTTAAAAAAACTAAGTTTGAGGAGTTCCTTGAAATGGATATGCCAAAAGCTGATGCAGGTGCAGAGGAAGATTTGAAATTGGAGAGGAAACTTGCCAAGAAACTCAAAGTTAAGAATGGAAAATTAAGGGGAGATGATGATGGTTTAAATGTTTTTTTAAAAGAATTTCCACTTGAGGAAGGAGAAGAAATCCCTGTTGCTGAGGAACTTCCTGTCAGGAAGAAAGTGAAGAAACAAAAGCTCATGAAGCAAGAGCTTGAAGATGACTTGGAGGAAATAAATGGTGCAGAGAGAGAATTGGAAGAAATTGTTGCCACCGCAGCTTCTGGTAAGAAACAAAGGAAGAGAAAGTTGTCAGAGCAAGTCAAAGAAGACAATGAGATCCATGACACAGTTGTCACTGTCTCCAATTCATTGAAAGCGGATGATGCTGTGATGGAAAAAGTGGAAGCTCCTATCACCTCATTCAGAAAAGAAAGTGAAGCAAAATATGTTGCTCCTCATTTGAGATCTCATGCAGGGAATGTATCGGAAGAGCAAGCTCAAATACGTAGAAGGGTTCGAGGTGTGATATTTGAGCTTCATTATGTAACTTTGGTTTTGATTCTTTGTCTTTGTAGTGATATTTGATGGGCATTATAAATTTCAGGTTTGCTAAATAATAGGCTGTCAGAATCTAATGTGGAATCAATCACCGGAGAGATCTCCACAATGTTCCGCCTATGTTATTTTATCCATATTACATCTCTGTAATATATGTGTGTATATTGCGTTTCTCTTGGAATCTTGTCTGCAGGATACTGCAGTCAATAATTAGTATTTTCTGCAAAAATGCTTCCCCAGCTCAGAGAAGCTGAATTAGTTAATCTTATTTTGATGCATGGTGAATGACCCAATGATACTAATGGAAGCTTTTGCAGGGCTATTTGAGTTTCATGATTAACTAGTTTCATTATAGTAAAATTGAATCTATATTTAATCTTCCCCTTGTTTAACCTTCTGATCTTACCCTGTGCAGTCTGCTGGCCGAAGTATTGCTTCTCAGATAATCAGTGAGGAGGTGTTGGCGTCTTGTTCAAATGGTCCTCGTGGCAATGAACAGTTAAGAATTTGCTTAGAACATAGTATTGTGAATTTGTAGAGAATGGCTTTTTTTTTGGACACAAGCTAACATGCGAGCAAATCATCATGTCTCGATTTTACTTAATTTCATGGATTGATTTTATTTACTCTCTGGTATTAAGATGTCCATAACATTTCTTGGCATTTTTTTATATACGAGTCATTTCCCCCATCCCTTAACTTTCTGTTTCAGGATTTTATAGCGAAGAATCCTATTATCATTGGTCAAAAATAGGAAACAAAGAACAAAATAAGTTACTATGTAATTGATTTCTCCACATCGTTTCTAAACTTAAACATGGTTTTTACTCATAATTGTACCTTTAGAATGCGAGCTGAAGTATCAGCTACATAGCTATTTGAATTACCATAAAATAGGTTTAAGCATTTTTCTTATGGTGATATTTCATTTGATTTTGTTTCTGGGCTTCATAGTTACTAAAGGCTGCATCATAGACTCTTATTCTTCTTTTGAGGTACGCCTACTTGTGAATTCTGACTTGGCAGTATAATGCTAAAGTATCGTTTTGTACCTGCCTCATATTTATTGCTTGCACTAGAAAAAGGACAATCTGTTTTATGGACAGTTAGTCTGTAGTTGTGTTGTGTATGGGATAGGCTTTTGTAGAAGTTTCCTTAATGAAATTCTTGTATCTTTATATTTATGTGAATGTTATATAAAATATAATGCTTCACTAGTATGTTGTTTATTTTATTCAACTGTTTTTCCTTATTATCCTTTTTTTGGGTGAATGTACATGCATGATGTGTAGCTCAACTGCTTTCATTACTTTTTGTTATCATGGTGACACTATGTATCATATACATTTTCTATTTTGTCTTTGTAGGTATGCTGCTGTTTTTGCTGCTTTTGTTGCAGGCATTGCTTGCTCAGTTGGGATGGATTTCAGTGCAAAGCTTTTGGCTTCACTTGCTAAATCTTTTGAGGTTTGTGTTTCAATTTTGAAAATAACTCATCATGGATTTTCTTGTAACACATTCATGATAAGTATTTCTTTTGTTGAAAGCCTTTTTTTTTCCCTTTATTTTATTTTATTTTTTTATGTTCTAGCTTTGTTGTGCAAGCAGCTGTTTTCTTAGAGAATTTGTTGAGCTTTCTGATACTCTTATGGTCAAATACTTCTAAAATATTTAAATCAAATTTTCATCTAATTTTTTTGTTTTTTGTTTTGTTTTATTTCAGAATGAGTACCGCAAAGAAGACAACCTTTCATTGCGAAATCTCACTCTCTTACTATCTTATTTATGTATTTTTGAAGTTTGCTCAAGGTGAGCAATCTGCTTTTAATCAATTATGATTTATTTTTTTCCTGGGACATTCGTACGTTACATATATTAGACCCGCAGTGGCAGACATTTTCCTGTGCTTTATATTGCTTCTCGTGACTTGCGGTATCTACAACTGTTATAAGCAGATATGATCAGTTTGAAGATGGTGAAACCTAGTTGAATTCAAGTGCATTCAGTAATCAGAGCATTATTTGTTGTAGAACTTTGTTGCATTTAAGTTTAATGAGTTAGCCTGAGTATTATTTATATAGACCAGTGATAGACTATAAATCCATAGCTCTGTTCCCTTTATCTCCTCATGATATTGATTTCACTTGGCATATTCTTTAATAAGGCTCTTCATTAGATATCCTATTCTCATGGTACTGCATTTTATTGTTTTTCAGTGATTTGATTTATGACTTCCTCATCATGTTGAGCGAACGCTTAGCAGAGATTGATGTCTCAACCATCTTGACAATTTTACAATGTAAGCCTTTATTTCAATTATTTGTACCATTGCTTCTTTTAGAAATTCTTAATTTAGGGTAATTTTCATTTTTGGTATATTAGAAACTTGCTTTAATCTGTTAAACCAAATTGTCAAAAGTTTTCAAAACTAGAGTTTGAAGATTTCGGTTTTCTAAAGAGCCTAAATGACCAATATGTCCTTTTCATCGGCAGAGAAATGCTCATTATTACTTCATGAATAAGGGTTTAAGATTGAAACTTTCTAAGTCTACTTTTTGGGAAGTGTGACAGATGGGTTTATAAATTTTATAGGAAGTTTAACTGGCCTATATTTCACAATGTTTTCCTTCTATGGTTCTTAAGATCTCTTTGAGCCATCCTAGTTATATCTTTTAGTATTTGTTAATATGGACCGATATTCGCAAGAAATTAGACATCGATATACTAATCTATCATTTTGTACATGAACTGTTACTGTATTAAAGGCTGTGGAATGAAAATAAGGAGTGAAGATCCTACTGCTATGAAAGAGTTTATTCTTAGTGTTCAACATCGGGTGAACCAGCTTAAGACTTCCTCTGGAGACAGTGAGAATAAAATAAATGGCAAAAGGGTACTGTTTCCTTATATAACTTTCTTGTCTTTGTCTACGTTATTCTGTTGCTAACTTCCTTCTTTTTTTCATTGGTAATTGGTAAATATCTTTGTAATTTGTGTAGATGGAGTTCATGCTTGAAACCATATGCGACATCAAAAACAACAAGAAAAGGCCTAAAGAAGATACAGTACAACGCACGCGGATAAAGAAATGGCTGCTAAAGGTTTTGCTACTTCTCAGTCTCTTTCTCTCCACTTAAGATTTTATAGTTCTTCAATGCTTGTCTGTCATTTGGTCTCTGGGTGGATGCATTTTGAGTGTAAAGTAGAAGATTATACATTGCCTCACACCTCTTTGCCATGGATAAAATACTATAATTTAGTTGTAGCAAAGAACCTTTAAGAAACGTACAAATTGTTTTGTGGAAGAAGGTTATCCTGAAAATTTCCTCAGGTTTTCACTTTTTTGGTGCTTTTCACTGTTGCACAATGCTTATCATTGCTTCAAGTCTCAAATTTCTCTCTACCCACACAACTCTAATAAACAGTATAATGAGAGTGCTCTCTTGTCCTAGATAGAAAGGCTCACTCTCATTGGGCTAGGATTAATCAAATATGGTTGTGTTTATATAAGTATCGTCTTGATTACCAGTGTCTACTAAAGAAATTAGTAGGCATCATAAATGTTTGGCTTTGTGTAGCCTGAAATTTAAACGAGACAATGATTACAGACATAATGGACTTTATGACTGACTACATTGCAATTTATCTGATGAAAATATAATGAGTTACAATTTTGGACATAAGGATGAAAAGGAAGCCTATCTGTACTTGACACAGGGAGTATTTGAGGTCTGGTTTCTGATAGCTAAAATGGAGGTTATAGATGTATAGCCTGCTCAATATTTAATACTACTGTAGGCATTAAATCCCACTAGATTTCCCATGATTACCAGAATATTGAGAAAATAGAAATTGATTTGCCGGTTTGAAACTTTTAAACATATTTTTCTTATATTATGAAATTATTTTTTTTGCTGATTTTTGCATCAGTTTTTTCTTCATTTTCTGCAGTTTTGTAGTTTAATATGTTCGAATATTGCAGTTAAGAGTTGAAGACATATTAATAAGGGGGCTGACATGGAGCAAGCTGCTTGATCCTGAGAAGAAGGGTCAGTGGTGGTTGACTGGAGAGCTGGCTGCCAAAACAGAAAATGTGGAAGAGGTTGCCAGCACAATTGATAAAGAGGTTCTTGAAGCCCAGAAAATGCTGCAGCTTGCTTCCGCACAGAGGATGAATACTGATGCTAGAAGGGCCATATTTTGTATAATAATGAGTGAAGAGGATTATATTGATGCATTTGAAAAGCTTTTAAGGCTGGACTTGCCTGCAAAGCAGGTGGGTATTTATCTAATGTCTTAACTTATCCTTTTTCTCTAATCTGGATACTCCTTGTAATACTTTTTCTGTATGTGCATAGGATCGAGAGATTCTGCGGGTACTTCTGGAGTGTTGTTTGCAAGAGAAAGTTTTTAACAAGTACTACACTATACTCGCCTCCAAGTTATGCGAGCATGACAAAATCACAAATTTACTTTACAGGTATGGACCTCCACTAGCCTTGGTCTTTATAGGATGTGAATACTATTGCGGACATGAAAATTATACAGTCACTATGCCATTATGGTCACAAGATGTAAGGTAATAAATTGGATTATCTTGTATATTAATCAACAGTAAAACATAATACACATTGCAAATGAGGTTTTGCTCAAAACCTATGAATATGAAATAGAAATCTATCGGGAAATGAATAATTGCCTTTTGAGGTTTCTTTTGTAAACTTTCTTATTTACAATTTATCCAAACTTATCACTGTCTACAAAGTTTGATTAATAGAATAATTGTTCTGTGTCAATGTTTTTGCCTTACTTAGCTTGCATAAGGTGCCATTACTTGTTATGGTTTAGTTTTCTTGCCATCCTCACTAACGCCGTTTGATCACATATGATTCAGTTTACTCTCTGGGACCACTTCAAGGAGCTGGAGTCAATGCAGCTTATAAGATCAATGCATCTTGCGAAATTTGTAGCCGAAGTGGTTGCTTCTTTATTGATGCAGTTTATAGTTCTAAATTATATGTAAGAGTTTCCTTGTACCAAGTTATGGATTTAGGATAACAGGTACCCGAAATCAGAGTTATTTTTTCAGGGTAAGAACGGGTAGAAAATATAAAAAATGATAGATATTGAAGATATGAAGACGGTAATAATTGTTTGGGCAATTGGGATTTTATATTTAACAAAAAGAAAAAGAAAATGTCCCTCGTAATTGGGACTCTACATTCAAAAAAGAAAAAGACAATGCCTCACAAGGGACAACATTACGTATGTGATCTGAGAGGCCTTTCTCAAATTTTCATCATAGGCCATGGTTATTGTAATTTATAAACCCCAATTTTGTTTTTTCCTTTCCTGTATCAATTAAAAAAAGCAGTGATTTGATTTGATACGACAAGTAGATGGTCGTGGACTGTTCACTTGACACTGGCAAGCTGACTGCGGAAGAGTTTGGCAGCAGCAACCATGTTTTGGAGAGCAGGCTTGACCTCTTTGTACTTGCGAGTCTGGGTTAACCCACAAGATGTTGGTTTCCAGCACTGCAAGCATCTTGTTGATCCTGTCTGCAATCTCTTCCATGGTTGGTATCGTACGTACACACCAGACATCTTGAAGAATCCTAACTGAAAATTGCTGCTCCCATAATAATAGTCCATGCCGTCGTAATTATCGGGTCCTTCAAGTTCGGCCGCGTTTTCGGTCCAAAACCCAAAGGCCATTTCCATAGAACGAGGGACCCAATCAATCATTTGGGGGCCCATTAATTCGATCGCAGCAACGGGCTTATGGTCACATGATAATCGACCACATCGATGAGACACTAGGCCCTTAGCCCTTCGATTGCATTCGCTCGCACACCATCATATCATCTTATGTGACTTCAAATTTACCAGGACCCAAAAATGATTTGATCCTTAAATAATTTCTGTTAGAAAAAACACTCCATCAAATAATACTATCAACAACAAAATTAAATTAAACAAACAAAGTAGAGACTTGGTGTAGCAATGGCCTTATACAGAATTCTCCCTTTCTCGTAAACTGCTTAGAAGGCTGTGGGAGTATGTTTCAGGGTACAACTACTTATAATTCCGTAAGAAGTAAAATAAACGAAATTCTTGCAAAGAATAGAGAAGAGATTTACTTATGAAGAATCTAAGAATTCCAAGAGATAGAGAAGAAGTTATTGAAACAAAAACTAAAAAGTAAATGTTTTCTCCTTCTTCTCAAATATATAAATATATGAATACTAACAAGTATGTCTTTTAATACATGTATGACTCTTCATACTAACCGACGTTTTTAAACGAACGGTTATTTGTGTTGTAACGATTGTCGAACTCCTTGTAAGCAAATAATTTTAATAAAATTAAAATTAATTCAAACAAGTTGAAATAAAAAATTCTTTCACTTGAAAGGTTATACACACCCCAAGAGCATTATTCCAATAAAGCCCAACACCTTTATTGATTCTTCAACAACTATCTACACAACTATCCCATATATATATTGCTTTCAACTCATTTGTTTGAGCAATGCGGGATAACTTTTCTTATTCAAACATATCATCTCTAACAATTTCTTCCAAACTTCGAACATATTCGATCATTTTTCTTGAAACCATTTGTGGTCCCATCACTCATAACGTTTAAACGCTTTAGTGTTCGTTAATTTTCGAGTCAAATTTGTAATTTTTTTAAATTTTGAAATTTTGAAATTTTACGTAGAAATAAATTGAAAATTCACTATAGGAAAAAAACAGTAATGATGTACTACTGAATAGAAGTATTGGTTAAATTAATTTAATTAAAGTGTGATCGAAAATAATTTCATAAATTGGGATTTATTTTAAAATTTGAGAATTTTGGGTAAAAACAGGTTTTTATGATTTAAATGGATGATTGGGTTTGGGTAAATTAATTTAGAACCCAAATGACATTTAAAAATTTCGAATGAGTGGAATGGCGAAGCGGAAGGTCGGTAGGCCTATTTAATGGGTCAAGGGTCCAATTAAAGCCAAACCTATTAAAAAGCCCACAACCCACCCAAGCTCATCCATTCCACTCCACACCCACCATAACCCTTAAAACTCTATCAAACCTCCCACTCTCAAACAACCCTTAATATTCCCCTCTCACTCTCTATTACGTAAAACAAATACACACTCTCACTCTCATGTTCAAACCTCCATAACCACAAAGACCAATTGTTTCACTCTGCTCACCACCTCTACAACCTCTCTTAGTGATTCTCAAGGAGGAAACAAAGCTGCTTATTCACTTTCTTGATTTTGGTAAGAAATGCCAAACTCTTTTTTTTTTAAATTTATGGATTTCATTTGAGCACGTTAATAAGATTTAGGAAGTGATCATTGCTTCAGTTATAATTATAGTCTCTAGTTAACAATGGTGTTAGAACCCTAGAGTTACAGGTATCAATTTTGATGGATATTGTGTGTAGAGACATGGGTATTGACTGATTGTGTTTGTATTACAACTAGGAAATTTGGATGTTGACAGAGACCAAATTGAATTAACCTAGCCAGCTATAATCATTTGAAAGGTTAACACTTTCATTTTATGCATTATATGATTTTTTAGTGATTGTTGGATGTTTGTGCAGCAAATGGCTAATAGCATGGGAATATGAAATATGATACATGATAGTGACGATATAGATATTATGATTATTGTCTTATGTTATGCGATGAATTACAGCAGAAATAATTCGCAGCTAAGGTGAAAAAGATAGAAAAATTAAATATAACTAGGTATAAAACCTGAATATTCTTGATTGAATAAAATTGATTGATAACTGAACTGAATAACAATTGAGAATGACAACTCTTTATATAAAGTTGAACTAATCCTAAACAATTAAGAAATCTAATAACTTAGGAAAACTAAGTAACTAGAAAGCAAACTAGAAAAACAAGTAGAAATAAAATAGAAAATATAGCCTAAATAAAATTAGGAAATAAAACCTATAACAAGTAGGATTAGGATTTATTGTCCTACATCAATCTCATTCGCTTGAAAAAAAAACTCGTCCTCGAGTTTTACTTGTGGTGAATGCTCATCCTAAGGGAAGTATTCAAAGACATTAGCTACACTGGAAGTAGCAGAGATGTTCATGTTGCTTGATAAATCAGTCTTGTAACCATTGTCTCCAAATTTTTGCAATAGGCAGAAAGGACCAATTTTCTTGTCACGAAACTTGTGATATGCTCTTTTGAACCAAAACCTATAATGAATAAGATAGTCATAGTCAAGTTCTTGCTTTTGAAACTTAATCTATATCTCGCTAAAATCTTCATCTTCGACGTAGGCATCTTTAAGGACGTCAAATCCCACCACTTCAGTATTGATAGTGGCTAATAACGAAGCATGCCTATTTAATGCATCCGCAACTCTGTTGGATTGGCTAAATTCATGTTCGATGAATCCCACTTGTTGTAGGAATTGTTTAACCTTCACTCTTTTGCTTGAAAAAAACTCGTCCTCGAGTTTATAAAGTGCTTCTTCTCGGAGGAATATATGGAATGACTCCATCAAGCATACCACAAAACCATACTTTGTCTTCCTCTGTCATACACAAGGAGTATGTTAAATCTAAACATTAGGTATTGTTGTTTATCACGTAAAATGTATACTTGAACGATTTCGGTCTCTTCCTCATCGATCCCATATTGTCGAACCCTTTCGTCTTCACTCCAACCTTGGTCCAATGAAGTATTATGAGAATCTAGCGATTTGATACCAAAGTGGAAGGTTTTTTGAACCATAGGAATCTATTGTGGATCTTCACAATTTGACAGACTTTGAATGAAATCTACCACTTTATAGTTGCAATAAGACTCCACGACTATTACTTGACGGTCAGATAGAAGATTATGAGATGAATCTAGACTATGGAGATTGGATATGACTTGGATCTCATCATCTTGCCTAGATACTAACTCTTCACATGGTTGATTGGTATGAGTTTCTGAATTTTGATAATGATCTTGAACCTGAATAGATTGTTTGTCATTGTAGGTATTAGTTTCTCTGATGGAATTTTCCATCGCGCCACCTGGTAAGTCAGGTTGCCTTTGACTGACAAAATAAGTTTGTTTAACCAATGCGGCTAACATTCCGTTTATTCTTTGAAGGCTTGCCTCTACGCTTTCGAACCTTTTGTTGATGTTGACTTCCATGGTGTTTAATCTTTTGTCAAAATTGATTCCATGGAATTGAGTCTCTTGTCGATGTCTGTGAACCGCTCATCAATTTGTGCAAACTTATGTTCGTTGTCGGAAGTGTTGGAACCACTTAAACCATCTTTGGCCATCGGACAAGGGAAGACCTCGCTCTGATACAAATTGATGAAGCATAGCGGAAATAATTCGCAGTTAAGGCGAAAAAGATAGAAAAACTAAAGATAACTAGGTATAAAACCTGAATATTCTTGATTGAATAAAATTGATTGATAACTGAACTGTATAACAATTGAGAATGACAACTCTTTATATAGAGTTGAACTAATCCTAAACAATTAAAAAATCTAATAACTTAGGAAAACTAAAGTACCTAGAAAACAAATTAGGAAAACAAGTAGAAATAAAATAGAAAATATAGCCTAAACCAAATTAGGAAATAAAACCTATAACAAGTAAGATTAAAATTTCTTGTCCTACATCATTATGTAGCATAAAATATGATAACTTGAAACCATATAGTGATTTTCGGACATAATGTGATATTTGATTATGTGGATATGGATATATGATGAAATGTTGATGGTTAGTGTTGTTGGTGTGAATTGCTAGATATTATGGAAAAAATGGCCAAAATTTTAGTGTTATAATAGTGGGTGTGTTTGATGAAAATATGCTATGTTGATGACAAACGATGATGTGAGTATGAGAATTCGTAGCTAATTATATGAATAATGATATTATGTCTTGTGGCTATTAGAATGATTAATGATTTATAGTGTTATGAAAATATGCTATGTTGATGACTTTCGATTTAAAATCTAAGAATTTTCAAAAATTCAAAAGACTCTAAAAATAATATTTTTAGTTTCAAAATTATATCAGGTCAAATACAAATAATTCAATAAGTGATTTCAAAACGGTTCAACTTCCAGGTCGGGTTTGTAGACGTTACAACTTCGATTTGCTAATTAGAGTCGTGATTGAAAATGATTTGTGATTAGTAAGCGATCGACCTTGTTGCGAGTGTTTGCATGCTTGGAGATAGAGGAAGCCCCACGGTGGGTGCCAAACTATCGGGATAATTTTTTCAGTAAAATCGTGAATCCTTTTAAGTTAGGGATTTTCCTTCATTTTGGTCTTTATTGGGTGATTAGGGTTTCTTTTTTTAAAACGTTATTGTTGTTTTCTTGTGCATGGTTAAAAGAAGATTTTCATATAGATGATCCCCATTTATATGAAATCTTCTTCCCCCTCCCCCCGAGCTAAATTAGGAAACCCAATAGAATCCAGTCTGATCCTCTAGAAAATCTGCATATCTAGGCTGAACTCGACCAAACCGTATGACCTACCTAAGAAATATGAAGGCTCAATTCCATAATAATCGAGACATGAGCCCATGAAACCAGTACCAATACAGGACTTTATTTTTGGGCGCCACCAAGAGCAAGTCCACTAGATATTTGCGGTCGCAAATAAAGCGGTAGGTCTTAAATGCTTCCAACCGCTAGTTAAGTGTGAGATTTGTAAGGTGAACCCTACAAAGGCCAAATAACTATCAATATTAATTTATAAAATAAAAAATATAAATATGTGTAATATTCTGAATTTGTATCAATGGTTTAGACTAAGCAGATTTGCAGAATTTTAATTTTCAAATTTGTTTAAGTTTAGGTTCGGGTTCAAATTCAATTCACAATAAAATTTGTTTTAATCTAAGCTTAAGTTGCATTCGAAAAGAATCGAGTTCTAACTGTTCGCAAATCGGCTTGACTAATTTCCATCTAATTGCAACCATTTTCACTTTGAACAGATGATTAAGAAAAAAGTAAACGTATTTATTTGGATATCAAATGAATTTGCATAAGTTATTTATAAAATTAAAAAAAAAAAAAGAAATTGGAAGGATAATACATCTCCAAATCAAATGAATTTATATTTTACAACAAATTAAATATTAATTAAAGGAGGAAGGGTAAAATATAAGTCATCCAGACTTTAATTCAAGTAAATAAATTTCTTTTAATTTTAAAGTTGAAAAAAAAAACAAAAAAAAATAACCCCATATAATATCCTTCGCTATTTTCAGTGGGAAGAATTTGTTAAACCTTTGAAAAAAGATCAATGGTTAATATATTTCATTTCATGAAATTTTTCAAAAATATGTAAACTTAATTTAGTATTGGATTCATTGATTTAAAATTAAAAATCTCAAATCTAAATTAAACAAATCAATTTTGCGAATCCAAACATTAATTTTTGGATATCATATTAAATGAATCCAATTTGCAATCTCAACATTTATTTTTGGATATGCTATTAAATCTTTAAATTAAATTAATTTATTTTTTAACACCAGTATTTAATACTCCCTCTGTCACATTTTAAGTGATTATAGTAGATTTTTTTATTTAAGATGAAATTAGAAATGAATTTACTAATATATTCATATTAAAATATAAGGATCTAATAAGCTCATATATTAAGGTTACAGTTATCCATTTATTTAATATTTTTATTTAATTAATATATTTTGACTATTTTTTTAATCGGTTGGCTCCACCCACTTTGATCACTTAAAGTGAGACGATGAAGTATTTTTTAAATTATTTATATAGCTAAAAAAATCTAAATCAATCTCCCAAAATTTAATTGTAATAAAATTTAAATTATTTAATTCCAAAATATTTAATTTGAGTTTGATATATAGTAAGATTATAAATTCCAGAAATTGAATTCTTATTTAACATAATAAACACAATCACCTGTTGCTTTAAAATCTGCTTATGGAAATGTTTCTTATAAATTGGCTTTTCTAATTTTATTCTTTATTTCAATGTATGGTAATTCTTTGCGTTCCAATTTTATATTATATATATACAATCCATTAATTTAGTTAAAATACAATCCATTAATTTATTTAAAATACAATCCATTAATTTATTTAAAATACAATCCATTAATATATACCGTGCTTACCAAATAATGCGTGTCCACCACCAATGGTTTGTTGGGTTGAAGAACAGATATGTGTTTGTAGAACTCCTTTCGATGATTTTGTCTCAAAATTAACTAAATCTTTATTTGGTGGAAACCATGGACATTAATTTCGAATAATCTAATATTATATGAGAATAAACTTTTAATCAATTATATCACTCCATCCATAACACAACTTCTAAACTAACTGTACCAACTAATATGGAAAGTTTTAAAATATAATTCTGTTAAACTTTAATTTATATTTATCAATCAAATAAATATTTGCATTTTAAAAACAAATTTTTCAAAATTACAATTCCACAAAGTAAGTCTTCATAATATTTTTACTCTTATTAAGTACTTTATAGATCTGTAAAGTCCTTCACAAATGTGACGAGTCTTAAAAAATGCATGACAGAAAAAAAATGTCATAAAAGACCATTTTATTGAATTGGAAAAATTTATTTTTAAAGTACAAAATTTGATCGATCCATTAACTTAAATTAAACTTTAAAAAAACTATTATATTATATGACTTTCATATCAAGTCAATGTTACGTTTTTTTAAGTGATTGCTTGAGTTCATCTGCGACGCTGATCTTTGAGATAGTCAATCTTTTGACCGAAGACACTTTGTATGATCTCTTAGTATTAGAGCGAACAAATTTATGAAATAAAGTCTCTCATCATTTTAGAAAAGTTTCAGTAATAAAAAAAATTATGAAAAGTTAACAAATAAAAAAAAGATAAAGTATGATTTTTCATTCTATTTACTTATTTTTAATACTTTTATTTTTTTAAGTTTTCCATTAGAGTAACATGGTTACTTTTTAACTAGCATTTTTTTTTATAT
This sequence comes from Cardiospermum halicacabum, assembly GCA_031304145.1. Lineage (NCBI taxonomy): Eukaryota > Viridiplantae > Streptophyta > Magnoliopsida > Sapindales > Sapindaceae > Cardiospermum > Cardiospermum halicacabum. The sequence goes on from CM062396.1 coordinate 21,436,779, forward strand.
GACATTTCTAGATTCACATAAAATTTCAACATAAAGTTTATTCGCATGCATGTTGATACCATTATCCAGTATATCAAATGATATTGATATGTATATAAAGTTAAATGAAGATAATAAAAAGTCAATATTAAATATAATTATTCATTTAATTATTTATAAGTTGTTGTGGTATCAAATTTTAATTTTCATGAGGAAATATTATAAAATACAAATTAAATTCATATTTTCTATACATTTAAATAAAGAATAATGATAGTAGTCTATTCCTATATCATTGAAATATGAATTGTCACCTATGAATCTGTGGTAAGAGTGAGGTTCGAGTGTATGTTGTGTAGCATTACTCTTAAATAAATTAAGTCAAATGAACTTATATTTTAATGTATATATATATATATATAAATAGTCGCTCTTTAAAATTTCAGTTTAATTACTAAATGAAGTTAAATCTAAATAATGTGTCTAATATTAAATTTTAAATTCAAATGAATTAATTTAATTTCAAAGTAAGTGTATAAATGCATTTAAATTTGATTGGATTTCAATCTAAATTTGGACTTGGTAGGAAAAAAAATCACATCAAACTTTGGTTGGATTATAAATTTGGGTAAGTTACATACTACATCAAATTTTTCAAAAAATTTCCAACGAGCATGTGATTTTGAAACTTTATTACAAATCACCCACATTTTGAAAACCAGTGGTTTTGGAAGTGCGGTGTTTCAACTAATTTTTTATAGACATATACAATATAAAAATGGTATATTCCACGATCTATTTCAATATGAAAATTGATTTTACAAACGGTTTCTAATCTCATTTCTTACACAATTTTCTCTAATGAAGATTTTAAAAGAAAAGTTCGTCCACTTTTTCATCTTTATTCTAATATTTATACTAGAATTTTATTTCCCCATTGATCCATCATATAAGTCATGTATCACTGCTTTACCGTTTGGAATTTAGGTTTCTTAATATCGGCTTTAACTTTAACATTTGATTGTGTAGGGATTTTATAACTCTGAATTTGGACTAATATATTAAACACGAATTTTTGTTAAATACTAACAAGTCTTGACCATCATCTCCAAAACGATAAGCGTCTTGCATGTATGAATGATGTATGTATTATAGATTATGAATGATGTATGTATTATAGATTATATATCCAAAATATGGATTACTATCGATTGTTGTAGAACACATACTTGTTGTATACTATGTGTTATCCATGTTAACATAAATGAAGTGTCTGACTTGTGATTGTTGGGATGCAATCCAAAGTCCCACATCGGTTAAAAAAGTCAAGCAAGACTTGTATATATACATCCACACCCACCCTAATAGAATGAGACCTTTTGGAATGAGTCCAAGAACAAAACCGTGCAGGTTAGGCCCAAAGCGGACAATATCATTCTATATGGGGTGGAAGGAGCGGAGCTCAGGGCCTAACAAGTGGTATCAGAGCCCGGTATGAAAATGGAGCCCGCAAGTGATCCGTATTCGGGGTACCTTATATCGAAAGTCTTCCTGATAATCTGGTAGTCAGGCGGCGTGTCCCGTTGGTGCATAACGGCGGTGCAAGATGGTTAAGACGGATTGAGTGGATTATGACTCGAGGAGAGGTCGCTCGAGGGGAGGCCACGGGATTGGTGGTCCTTTGGTTTGGGGGGGGATTGTTGGGATGCAATCCAAAGTCCCACATTGGTTAAAAAAGTCAAGCAAGACTTGTATATATACATCCACACCCACCCTAATAGAATGAGGCCTTTAGAAAGGAGTCTAAGAACAAAACCGTGCGAGCTAGGCCCAAAGCGGACAATATCATTCTATGTGGGGTGGAAGGAGCGGAGCTCGGGGCCTAACAGTGTTTAGAATCAAGTTATATTTGTTCTTTTCTCCAATTAAAACATATATATATATATGGTATGAAAAATGAATGAGATTGATATAAATAATGAAAAATGTTAACGACTTAGAATTGTATTTGTTGGACAAACGTGAACCAATAAATGAGATGTTCGAGCTATCACAGTGGTAGACAAATTCTTCAACAAAACTTCCTATTGTACCAGGTATTGCACGTGATGTATTTGCAGTGCAGGTGTCACAGTAGCTTCAGAATCAGCATTTAGCACAACTAATCGAATTTTCGATCCACTTAAAAGTTCATTAAACTCCTAAAAGTTCATTAAACTCCTAAAATAGTAGAGGGTTTAATCTGTATAAAAATTTGGTTAAAAATTAGAGAAGTAATTGAACAATACTTCCATTAAAGAGTATTTTTATTAAATTGAAAAAATAACTTTAAGTTTTATTATTTAATTTTAATTTGTTACATATATAAAATATAAAATCTTATGTTTACTAATATGATTTTGTTTATAAATTATAAATTTTAATGGTATGTCTTTGAATGGAAATTCAATAAAATCATAATTATCCATTGATCTTTACAAGTGAGTTGCAATTGTGTACAAATATAATAGCTTATTTCTAATTCCATATATTCTTTGTAAGAGGTGGGTATTCTTTATTTTGTAGGTTACTTAAATTGAGAAAGAAAGAAAAAAAACATGGATATAGCTGTGTTTATTTTGAGTTCATAGATTAAAAATCCAATTTATTTCGATAATATAATTTTATCAGGTTGATTTGATGCATTTATGCGGCCAATTTAGTTAGATAAAAAACGTTGTATTTAATTGTCCTTTGATATATTGTTTGGACAAATATTATTAGTTTTTTTGAATAGATTTATAGGCAGTTTTGATGAATTTTCTGGTGATTATTTTTATTACTAAAATTCAAATTTGGACTTGATTTAGACAAATTTTAATTTTATTACTATGGATGATTGCCTGATAATTATTATTTAGCTTGATTATCTAATAATTATTATTTAGCTTGTTCTAAAAAATATATATATTTGAGAAATTATGCTTGTTTGTTTAATCAATGTTGATGATGTGTCGTTACACTATTTTAAAGCTTTCAAAATAAATGGCCAATTTAGTTAGATCAATGTTGATTTTTTTGTGAATTGCAGGTGGCGGATCTGAGGGGGAATATTGAATATGGAGGAGAGATGAAGAAGAAGAATAGGAGAAGGAGAGTGATTTTGGTGATTTGCAGGCAACATATAAATCGGGAGATGAAGTGGAATATAGAAGAGGAAGATGAAATGAATACACAGAGAGAGGAAGAAGAAGAAGATTTTGTTTAGTTTTTTTTTATATTTAATTTTTTTATTTTAATATATATTTATTCAATTTTAAATAATTTTTTTAAAAATTAAGTGAAATTATCTAAATATCCTTAAACCAACTGGATGAACAATAACTCTAACAGTCATGGATGGAAAAATAGTATTTTGGAGAAAAATAGAACTGAAGTGGTAAAATGGAGATAAAACCAAAAGTTCGTGGGGGGTTTTTGGGATTATCCCTTGTATTATATATTTGAAAGTAGTTAGAGGTATGCACAGTTTGGGCCATACCAAAGACCAAAATGAGCACCAAAATTTTGGTACTTCCGGAACCAAAGTTTTGTAATTAGGATCGGTATTTGATTCTCTAAGTAGGAGTAGTTCGGTATTTAGGACAGTACAGGACAAACCCAAAATTTCGATATAGTCTCGAAAGACCAAAATTTTGGTATAGTCTCGAAAAACCAAAATTTGGTGATGATTTACAACCCGTTTTTTCTTTCCAATATGTAACCTATTATATTCTCTAATAATTTTATACATAATCTCATAAATTCATATATAATATTAATGTTAAAAAAAATCCATTGACAAAGATCAAGACCAATAATGTTATACATCGTCCATTGATTCAATTTAACAGGAAACTAAAATTTGAAAACAACAACTGAGACCAACAAAGTAGCAATCAAACATAAAGAGCAATGATGACTAACAACAGCAGCAAATCAGCAGAAAATCAGGCACCACAGAGACTAACAATGACTTACAGAAGCAGTAAACTAGCAAAGCAACAAGTAAACACATGAACCAACAATAACTAAGACCAACAACAAAGCCCAACAATGACTAATAGTAGCAGCAAAGAAGCAAGAAAACACAAAGACAAACAATGACTAACACCAGTTGCAGCAATGAACAACAATCAGTACCAACATCGACAAGCAATCAATAAAGATTAGCAACTATAACCCAATATCTATATCTTAAACTGTAGATAACAACAAAGAAATAGCAACATAACAAAGTTATTATTTACAATAAATATATATATACATATATATATATATATGAAAAACAGCAACATACATGAAGAATGTATTGTAAAGCAACTAACAAGGATAATACCAAAACTAATAAGATTAACCCCAAATCAAAGTAGTTTCACACACATACACAATAATATACCAAGAATTGAAGTAAGAAAGAAAAGAACGACACATACATAGTATACAGTTAAGTTGACAAGTCGGGTTATCTTGGGGCGAGGTACGGATCCTTAACTACAGGTCTGAAGTAATAAATAATACCACTTTGACAATGCCTACTGATAGACATAACTGCTGATGGACCTAACAGGACTGCTGATAGACCTTACATATCTGCTCATGGGCCTAACACACAATAAGTCCAATAATGTGGCTAGACCAGAAGTATAAACCAAAATTCTAAAGTTATATTACAAGTCAGAAATATAGACCAAGAAATATATGTAAAATACAATAGCAGAATGAAAAATCAATAACAGAAAAAGAAATAGTCTAATTTATATATATATATATATATATATATATACAAGTGAATTAATTATAATTAGCTTGTAGTAGAACATGTATATTAGATACATTGCTAAATACAAGCGAGTACATGAGATCATAAAAATATAATATGTTATCATGGGAAAATAGGTAGTACAAGAATGTAGGAAAATAGTTGAAAATTCTTTAATCAATGGACAACAACAAATTCACATGAAAGAAGAAAATCTAAACCTTAAGGACAAATATCATATATCCATTATTAACCGTAAAATACATAAAACTAAATTAAAACAAGATATCATATTTATAGTCAATATACAAAGACATTAAGCGTATAAATACATGTACCTTATAATTATTCAATGATATTTTAAGTTTCGAGCTCGACACCATAAAGTTGTGAGTTTACATCAACTTCTGCCATTAGTAGCGTGTAGAAACAAAGACATTAATCAAACATATAGTAATAAATTAGTATTTTCAAAATAATTAACTAAATAAATAGATAGAAAAAACCACAATAATTGTCATTTAAGTATATATCAAAACTAACTAAATGAGAAGCAACTTTGTACCTTTTTCGATTGTATAGATGACTTTAAAATCATCATCATAACACTTGATTGGTGTATAAATCTTGATAGCAAATTAGAGCTTGCCCCATTTTAAGAGTTAATGAAGCTCTAAAGTCATCAATAACCCTTTCTCTAGTGCTGAAAGTAGATTCTAAAGCAACCTTTGATATTGTCATTGCAAGGACATCATCTCTTATCATCCTCAACAAAACTGGAAAGTGAGGACAATGCTTTTTCCTTAATTTAATATATCAAAATCATCATTTTCCTTTTCCATTCACTCAAGGAAATACATCTCTAACTCAGATTTTGATATATATCTTACTTCAAATGCCATTTGTTTTTTTTTTCTACTTTTCCTAATAATTGTCATTTCCTTCTCAAAAATTGCTTAACTACCACTTTCATTGGTTAGTAAGCTTTTACTGTTAGCCGAGAAAGTTATTGGTGCCTTAGAAGCTTGGTACATCTTCTTATAATCCTAAAAAAACAAATTTTGCAGCTTGTTTGATCGTTGAACTTATTCTTTCACATATTTTCCGTACACATATTCTTAAGAGTATGAGAAACATACACAAATTTATCACAAGGATCAAGCAGGAATTCTACATACAATATCATACTTGTTTTCTCTATATCACCTCAAATTTGTCAAACTTAACTTGCATCCTTAAAGCCATATATGTTAATTCATCATTATTACTTAAAAGCCACTTTTGCATAACGTCATGAACATAAGATATTTCATACAAAAAGGTATTTGAAGTAACATATAAAGAACCAAATAAATGAATAGTTCATAAAAGTGCTCTAAAATCCTCATCAATCAGCCTACAACTTCCCAATCCTTTTTTATGGGCAAACACATGTTCCCATGAGGTCAATCACTAATAAAATTAACATCACTATTCTCATATTTACAAAAATAGCCTGATAAATTAGAGCAGTTTCTGACATAGTGATAGTGTACACCAAATTCCATAGGAACATTAATGATTTTTTGGACTTAATCTTTTCTTCCTAAGAAAACTCCTTAATTTTTTTTATCCTTATTGGTACGCACATACCTCACCACAGTTCTAATTCTCTCAATAGATTGATTTATTTCTTTTAAACCATCTAAAACTGCCAAGTTAATGATATGAGCAACACATCTCAAATGAACATACTTTTCCCCACAAATAGCAGTTTGCCAATTCACAAATCTTCTTCTCAAATAACCCATGGTGTTATTATAAGAAGATGCATTATCAACCGTTATTATAAAGCCTTTATTGATAACCTAAGAATTTAAATATTTTTCTATTAAAACGCCTACTTCTTCACCCTTATGACCGGGAGAATGTATAAAATTCAGGATACATTTATGAAATTGCTAGTCTTTATCAATGTAATGCTCGGTCAAACATAAGTATGGGATTTTTTATTAGAAGTCCATAAATTAGTAGTCAATGACAACCTTTGACTAGTTTAAGCAAAATACTTAACTAACTTAGATTTATGAGTCATATACAGTTGCAAATAATCTTTAGTTAAGGTTGTTCTTGAAGGGGCATGAATCTGATGACATACAACATGCATAAATCTCCTAAATCCTTCATCCTCCACAAATTTAAATGGTAACTCATCCATAACAATTACTTCAAGAAAGGATTTTTTTTACTGGCTTCATAATTAAACTTAACTTCATAAGATGTTTCCCTATTGCCACCTACTGTACTTTGGCAATATTCATCAACACTATGATTTTTAGCGACAACATAATTCTAAGGATTATTTTTACATTTTTTTAGATGTCTATTCATGTCAGAAATGTCATTCCTAGAGCTATTGCACGCATAAGTAACACCATAATGTTTACACTTAACTCTTTCTTTACCTAATTTATCCGTATACGAGATGAAATAATCTCGAGTTTTTTTTTTTGCTCTTTTTCTATATAACTTTTTCTTTGGTCGTGAGGATTATGCTTGAGAATCTTGAGCAGAAGGTTGGTTGGGCTTAGACAGTTCAGATCTATGCTCCAACTTTTCTCTTAATGTACTCTCTACTGCCACAGTCTCTTCAGCTATTAGAAAATTTCCGGTTCTATCGCACTTCCTTCCTAATTCCTAGTTCGATTCAACCAAAATAATCAGCCCAAACACAAACACGATATTTAACGTGGTTCGGCAAATTGCCTAATCCACGGAAAGATAACAACTTTACTATGAGAAATAAAAATTGCAAGTCATTCAGACAACACTATCTCTCCACACAAAATTGCTTTCTTTCTCAACCAGAATCTCTTTTAGGCGAACAACTCCACCATGGCGAGACAACCCAAATCAAAATCTCCTTAATGGCGAGAAAACCTCAAATCAAAATCTCCTTAATGGCGAGACAACCTCAAATCAAAATATCCTTAATGGTGAGACAACCTAACTCGAAATCTCCTTAATGGCGAGACCCCAACCTCAACTCGAAATCTCCTTAATGGTGAGACCCCAACCTTAATACTCGAAATCTCCTTAATGGTAAGACCCCAACCCCAATGATCATTACCCCCACTAGGCATGACTCAAATCCAATGATCACCACCCCAAAGGGACGCGATACTTTCTTCTTCATGGGACAACTTTATTTATAGTGATCATCAAATATACTTTCCTAATTTATTTCCTTTCCAACTAAGGAATACAATCAACCAAATTAGAAAAACCAAATCTTTTAAAAAATAAGGAATTAAACAATTAGGAAATAGATCCAAACTCAAAATAGGAAAACCTTCCTAAAAGGAAATCCTTGTGATTCAAGGCAATCCTAACATCAACAATTAAATCTAAAGATGGATTCATATTGTACTGATGATACGATATCAAAAATAAAACATCACAATTGGTTAAATTGTCAGGATTAAAATTAATAATAAGAATAAATAATTAGATATTGATCATTCAAGTATGAAGTAGTTTTCTCACCTGATGTTGAGGTTTTATTAGAGCATAGCAATGGCCTACTGGATAAATGAAATAGATTGGAGAATCAGATAAGACAATGGCAAACTGAAAATGCAGTGATTAGGTTGTGGTCGATCTGAATCTAGTGAGGAAAAAATGATGAATGAAGAATAACAACAATATCATATGATATAAACAATATGACTGAAGAGAGACAAATTATTATATAAATAAAATCATAAAAGAGAGATTAGATATTTTTCTATTGATACAAGGATGGAGGATTTTCTCACTTTTAGCCAAAGGATAACAGCCACTGGATTGGAGAGATTGACTGGAAATTTTGAGAATAATGGAGGAGGTGATTCTGAGCTGAGAAGACAAAAGTTAGAGAATTAGGGCTCAGAGTCATGGAGTAGTGGTTGATATGGTTTTCAAAAAAAAATGATGGAACTTTAGATTGAGAACAATATTTCAGTATTCAGTAATTATCTCGTACATCCCAAAATATTTTGGGATATACAGAAACAAAATTTTTAATTTGGTCCAGTATTCGGTTGTCAAATTTGATGTACTGAATATCAAAATATCAAAATTTCAGTATGGTATGATATGTGTTATACCGAATGCACACCCCTAAAATTAGTAGTGCAACATATAACTTATGAAAAAAAATTTAATAAGTATTTTAATAGATATTCTCTTACATCATTTGGTGATTGACATCATGAATATAACTATTATTAACTAATTACTAAACACAGTATCCTTAACCTGCTAATAATTTATACTTGGTCAAACCGCTAATATAATCTAATCCGTTACTTGCTAGTTGTTATTGTAATCCATTAACCTTCTTCGGCTAACTACTAATTGTCAATCAGTTTCGTATTACAGATAAATCTAAATCAATCTGCCAACATTATATTACACTAAATATTAAATTATTTAACTCCATAATAAATATATAATTAAATATTATATCTTAGTGGATTCAATACACTTCAGATTTGATAAATGAGAAGATGATAAATACCATAAATTGGATTCTTAATTAATAGTAAATACGATCACCTGTTGATTCATAATTTGAAGAGATGGAAAAAGTTTCTTACCATTTAATTTTATCAATTTTATTATTGGTATCAATGTGAGGGTAATTTCTTATGTTTTAAATTCTTTATATGTATATAATTTATTTTAAAAAATTAAAATCCATTAATTTATGATGATTATTTTTATTTGGAATGTAGAAGTACACCTTGCTTACCAAGTAATTTTTGTCCACCACCCAAATTTTGCGATCCTGAAATAAAAGCGTTGTAAAACTCCTCTTGATGATCTTGTCTTGGGAGTAACTAAAAATTTGTTTGGTGCCAACCGCCAAGGTTAATTTCGAATATTAGAATAAAGTTTTAATCAATTAAATACTTCATTTATAAACTCAGTGCTTCAACTGTATTTATTAATATTCACTAATAATACAATTGATACCAAGAAAATATCAAACAATGAGACAATTATCAGTTAACTTTTATACTTGCTTATTAAATATTCACTCTTTACATTTATCAAGTGATTGTTTCACGGTAATTGTCGATGTATAAACTAAAATCAAGATAATAAAAAATTAATAGTAAAGATTTCAATTTTTATATGGGTAGATTAGAGTGAAAATCAAATTTATATATTTAGAAAAAATGATATATATATATATATATATATATATATAAAAAAGTAAGTTAAATGAAATGAATTTATATTTTGATATCATATTAAAATTTTAAATTAAATAAATTTATGTTTTTTAATTATTCAAATTTTGAATATCTTTATAAAGTTTTAAATTAAAGGATTTTTTTATTTCCTATATTTTTCTTTTTTCAAATGACAAATTTTAAGATTTCAGTTTTATTACATAATAATAAAGTTAAATGTAAAAAATTTGTCAACATTAAATTTTAAATCCAAATGAATTAATTTAATTTAATGTAGAAATGCACTTAGATTTTATTGGATTACCATTGATTCAATATAAAATCATCATCATATTTTGACATGATTATAAATTTGGAAAAATTACATTTCGCATCTATTTTTTTAACTTTTTTTTCAACAAGTACTCGAATTTGAAATTTTAAGATAAATCACCCTCATTTTGAAAACTAGCAGTTTTGGAATGCTAGTATTTTTCAATTTGAAATTATTTTACAAATTGTTTCTCATCTAATTTCTTATATAATTTTCTCTAATAAGTTTTTAGAAAAAAACTTGTCCACTTTGTCATATTTTTTCTAATATTTATATTAGATTCTGATTTTTCCTTTAATCCATCGTATAAGGCCATGTATAGAGCTTTATCATGAATGATTGGTTGATACATTTCTCCTTTATCATCCTACCATTTCATGGCACTAACTATTTGTTGTTTCCCTTATTTTTCACGTGGCAACTCCGAATTGGATACAAGTTCTTGTTTGATTTTCCACTTATGACCTCCTGCATACATCTTTTCCTTATACTTTAGACCTTGGCTATGTTTGGACTAAACCTAATGTTTACCTTTTTTCCCCATTGATCCTTTCATTGAAATAATGATGTCTTATTACTTAACCCTTCTCGATTATTCTAAATTGTCACAATATTCACGTTATATTTGTCTGATGGACCTAGCAATCATTTGTCATCAGGTCGACCCAAGTCTAATTCATAAGAGATTTCTTATACTTAACACTAGCCCCCGATCTTGGTCCTCGAATCAACTAAGGTATGTCATGATCATTTGGAATTTGGGTTAAACTTAAATAACTCTGAATGATTTTATTTCCATTAAAATTCATTCACTCTAAGACCTTTAGATTTTTTTCATTCCACCTCAATCTCTCAACTGTCTTTTCATATAATTATTGACAACTCCCCACTATCTTTTTCCTCCTCCATGTTTTAATCTTGATTGTTGAAAAGTTTACGACTTGCATATGGTATATCCGAGAAGTAATCATAACATGATTGCATGTCGTCTCATATATTTTCCATTTACACTTTTAAGCGGCTCAATCATATCATCTTTAGAGTGATTTTCTCTTAAAAAATAGAAAAATCTTCAAAGTTTCATTTATGGGTCCATTGCATTTTTGGACTTTTTATTAAAAAAAATATATTTTTAGACCAAAATTAAATTTTTTTATAAAACTAAACTTTTTTCAAAAGTTCTTGCAGAAAATAGACTAAAATGACCGTAGTACCCCTACTTTCCGGTCTTGATTTGCTTCCCGGGTAAATCAGACGGGGAAACAAAAACTACACCAGGAAACAGGCAAAATATAACTATTTACTGGTGTTCTGCTTTCCGGACCAGAAAACAGAATACCGGGAAACAGTTATATTTACCTTTTTCCTGGTCTGATGCTTCCCGGTCCACTTGGAAGCTCATTTTTGCAATTTTTTTTAAAAAAAAAAAATCTAAAAGTGTGAAAAATTTAAAGTTGGTCTAAAACTAAAAAAAAAAATTTATACAAGGTCTAAAAATGCGTATTTTCACTTCATTTATTTATTTATAAGTTTCTTTCTTTGTGATGATATTTTCTTTTATTCGTATGTTCTTCGTGTGGACCTTTTTGATACTTATTTTCCTACAATAGTTATGATTGAATACTATCCTTGCTCACATCCTGACATTCTTTATTTTTCTAAGCTTTCGATTCTCAGTAGGAGTTTTTCTCTAATCTATGTTGGTGACTATGCCTCCCTATTTTCATGTCCTAAATGCATATTTACTCAAAACCTCTTAAAAAGCTTTAATTCTTCATATATTAATCTCTTTGATTTCTCAAAATGATCTCAGGTCTAATTATTTTATTAAGCCTCATTACTCTTCTTAATCCTTCATATCCTTACTCTTTAATTTCTCACAATGAATTAAACAAGTTGTCTCCACTTTCTTCAAAGACCAAATAGCATAATTGATGAGCTTCCATCTTTTATTTATAATCGTGAGTTGAAAGAAGCTTTAGTAGGTTTTCTCTTCCTAAAAATGTTTTAGTTAGGATCTTATGTTACTCAAACGTCCTTTATACCTAAGTTTAGATAAGATAGTTTAATATCTATTCCCTTGGTAATAATATTTTCTTTCTCCTTCTTACATACCTTCACAATATTATTTACATAACGTACCTTCACAATATTATTTACACAATGGATATAGCTTTGCTTAAATTCATTATCATATTTTTGAGTGTATATTGTCATATTATAATTTTTTGGGTTTCTTACTATTACTTATGAGTTTTTTTTTTCAATTGATGGATCGTGATAAACCCTCTGTCTTTCGCCGAAGGATAGAGTTCTTATTCAAAAGGCAAACATATAAGGTCATGATCAAGGGGCCACCTTCAATCACCATTGTAATATCCACATATTAGGCCTAATTTTTTTGTCTAATTTGAAATTTTTGCATATTAAATTTTCTTTTTTAAAATTTTTCAAGTCAGAAATAAAAAATATTATTATGGACAATTTATGAAATTAAATATTTTTAACTAAAATTTAAAGGCTTGGATCCAAATCGAGATTTAATTAAAAAAATGTATAAATAGATTGTTATTACCGAAAAGTATTTTATAAAATTAAGGAATGATATAAATTATGAAAATGGCCTTTTTTGACCGAAATATGATTTTAATATTAAAAAATAAGTCTCATAGTCAAATTTGGAATTTTATTAATTTTAAATTGTGAAAAGGGTATTGGTCAAATACAATTATTTTGAAATATTGGAGGTGAGAAAAAAATGAGAATTGATGATGGAAATCCAAACCCAATACCATTAATAGGCCTGAAAGATTTCATGACTTGTGGAACGCACAAGTTATAAACCCCACCATTTGCCTCTCTCTCCATCTTTTTTCCTCCCGCATCTTCTTCTTTATACATAAATAAACCCATTACTACCATTTTCCCTTCTTCATTTATTCAAACCCAGTACCAAAATCACTTCAAAATTTATTTTATCTTTATCTAGTAAAGCTATTGAAGGAGATCTTCAACTTTATAAACTTCATCTTCTTCCACAATTATCAAGGTAAAGATTTGGAAATCTAACTCTTATAAATTTTGATTTTCATATTTTGAGGTAGACAAATTGTTTGATTAATGATTCTAAGGTATTATTATTTTTTGGGTTAGATGTAACCTAATTCAAAATCCTATTCTTATTGGTTTACTTGATGCCCTTAGTAGAGTAATATGTTGATGTATTGTATTGATTATATTGAGTTGTTATTGGTGGCTATTGTGTGATGAACAATACGCTACTAAGTGAAAGTAGCTTTGAAGTCGAAGATCTAGTTAGGGCTCAACGGAAGTGAGGTTCGTAATTCTATTTTTGGACTTACATGTTGTTTGTTATTGGTTAATGGTTGAAATACATGTCTAATAGTTTTTATGCTATGAAATTTGACTAAATAAAATAATTGATTCATATTAATGTTTGGTGTTGTGTGAATTGAATAATTATACCTAAAATATTAAATAAATGCAGGAAGAATATAAAGAGCAAAAGTTTAGCCTCATTCCGCTACCTACTTGAAAAATATTACCCAAGAGAAAAATCATGTAGAACAATGCATAATGAGACCAAATGGATTATAAGTAGAGGATTGCACCAAATTATGAAGTAGGGGAAAACTAATTCAGTAGGTATGTGGTTTTGAAATAGAGAGTTTAACAGGTGATGGTTACCAATAGTGTAGCGCCTCGGATCTCCGGCTTCACTACTAGCTAGCTAAGTTATCTCGGTTGGTGGTCATGACCGTTTTCTTTCGCCTCCTCCAGCACTTGAACTCATAATCTGCCACCTTAAGGATCATGTGGATGCATGTGGATGCATGCTGAGCACTACGTTGTTCTAGCAGCTCAGTTGGTATTCAACATGTTATCGAATAACTATTAAAGTGGCAGGTCATAGGTTCGAGTATAGGGGAGGCAAAAGAAACTGGTTATAACCACCTATTTTATGGGTAAGGGATAATATAATTGTGGGTACCTATACCACAACGTTTCATATAAGTACTATTCACAGATAGCGCCACGTCAGTCGAAGGTAATTTGCAAGTTGGTGTATCTAAGTGAAAATTTTGCACAACTACAGGTGGGTTACATTATCCCTTTAAAAAATTCCATTCATTTCCCTTCTCTTATCACCCAAACTATTTTTGAATATGAATTTCAATTAAGAGATGAATGATGATTTGCACCAATTATATCTATTATGATAATAATAAAAAGATTCATCTTTTTTTTTATTTTTTTTTTATTTTTTATTTTTTATCATCGATATGTAATTCTTAGCCTCTTCAGAGTTTACTTCATATTAATAATTTAAGAGTCTACCTATATCTATACCATTGAGAATTTAGCGTTAGATAGAAAAACATGGAAAATTGTTGATCTATATTTTTCAAATAAAAATGAAGTATTATTACATTACTTTAATTATTATTTTTTCAATTAATTACCTGACTTTTCATTTCCAAATTTACATCTTTTCTCAACCCCTTCTCTAATTGCTTGATGAATCACTCTCATCATCATCATCTTTTTTTTTTTTTAAATAATTTTTTAAAATTTTATTAACAACAAAAAAAAATCTCATTTTTTTGGTAGCAAAATCCTACTCTGGTTTGTCAGACAAATTCCTCCACAAAAATTCCCGTTACATTGACAATAAGCTAAAATACACCATTTCTATACTTTGTTTATACGTTTCTAGTAACTTTTCTTATATTTTTTTTAAAAGAAAAATTTAAAGCTCACATTAGGGTTTTCTGGTCCACTAATCATAAAACCATGGTTGTTATTCTCAACTTAGTCACTCATGTGAAAAAAAAAAAAAAAAACTCGACTAGGATTTTCGATTTGCAACACCATAGTTCTCCTTTTCATTCTATACATTTCAACTCAACAAAAGTAATTTTCAATCTTATTTAGTTTTATTTTGATTGAACCAAGTAAGGATTCCCCTTATTATTTACATATTTGACTTCGATATTCTCATATTTAATTTTTAATTTGATATTGTATAACGTATTTCTTAATTCAAAGATAAAGATCGAGAACCAACATAACATTTTTTATAAATTATGATTTAAATATTTAATTTGAAAACTTAAAATTAAACTTTTAATCACACCGCTCCAATTTTAGATTTCACGCTAAATTATTTTCTAGGACCATAATAAAGTTCCCATAACATTATAATATATAAGGCATAAAATGCAAATACCACAAAGTTGATAGGTGTTTAGTTAATTTATCCAATAATCCATATTAAAAAAATCAGTGTCTATAAATACAAAACAAGCGAAGCCCTACCCTTGCAGCATCATTACAAAAATCTCTCAAGCATCGTATTTCGTTAGGGTTTCTCTTATCTCCCTCTTTCCTTCTCACAGACACACACGAACACTCAGCAATGGCTGACGAATCACAGTACTCGTCGGATACTACAGCAACCAAACGCAAATACGAAGACCAGTCTACGCCTCCCTCTTCTGGTCCTCGCAGGCCCACCGGCTTCTCCTCCACTCCTCCCGACTCTGTTCCTCCTCCTTCCTACAACAGCGTTCCTCCGCCCGTCGACGACTTCCAAGCTGCTAAGCGTCGGGCCGAGCAGATCGCCGCTCGTCTCCTCAACTCAGCTCCCGCCGACGCTAAGCGTCCTCGCGTTGAGAACGGCGGAGGCGGCTTTGATTCCGTCGATAAAGGCTTCAGCTCTCCTCCATCTGGTATCAGATCTAACTTTTTTGTTATTTTTGTTTTTCTTAGGGTTTCAGCGTAGAAATATTAGGGATTTGTGGTGTGTGGTTGATGTAATGCAGATGTGAAGCCGAGTCCTGTGCCTTCAGCGATACCGGTTTCATACGGTGGTGGTGGTGGTGGGGGTGGATACAACCAAGGGATGGGTACGAGTAAGAAGATTGAGATTCCGAATATGAGGGTTGGTGTTATAATTGGGAAAGGTGGAGAGACTATTAAGTATCTTCAGCTTCAATCTGGTGCGAAGATTCAGGTTACTCGTGACACTGAGGCTGATCTCAATTCACCGACTAGAATGGTAGAGCTTATGGGTACTTCAGAACAGATTTCCAAGGCTGAGCAGCTCATCAATGATGTTCTTGCTGAGGCTGAAACAGGGGGTTCTGGAATCGTTTCTAGAAGGATAACTGGACAAGCTGGAGCTGATAATTTCGTAATGAGAATTCCGAACAACAAGGTAACTCGGAGTTTATCTTCACCTTTAGCTACTGGGTTTATTATGGACAGATTGCAACCTAACATTGCGTTTGTTTTTTTTTTTTTTCAGGTTGGTCTGGTGATTGGTAAAGGAGGTGAAACTATTAAGAACATGCAAGCCAGGACTGGAGCCCGCATTCAGGTATTTTCTTTTAATTATAATGATTGTTTCACGATGTTGAAATGCTAATGTTTGCCGGAGGTTATGCTTAAGATGATAATGATATCATTATTTTCCATGTATTATTTCGTACAGGTGATTCCCTTGCATCTCCCTCCTGGTGACACTTCTACAGAAAGAACGGTACAGATTGATGGTACAAGTGAACAGATTGAAGCTGCAAAACAGTTGGTTAATGAAGTCATCAGTGAGGTATGTTTTTCTGTTGTGTCTGTCTCTGGAAATTGGCTCTTTTACATTATTGTGAATGTTGATTTCTGCATCCTATTTAGTGCCTATGAGTTAAAGTGGAAATTTGTTTAACCCGAGGTTTGACCTTCATTTATAACATGTGGATCGACATTTGAGGGACCAGGTTGGATGATATTATTATTTCCTGTCGGATTATGAACATAGGATTTTCTGTTATTTTTCTAAGTGTGATTTTTGTTCAATATATCTTGCTGTGTCCTGCTTGTTCTTGCACCTCTCTGTGCAAAGAGAGGCTTCATATGCAGATATTGCAATTGTATTATGTGCATTTGCAGGGTTCGGTCCATTTTGTCTGTTTTCACTTTGATAATGTGTAGGCTATAATTGTGTTATCGTTCTGCAACATTCTCCATGAGTACTACGTCTAAGGTTATTTCCTTTCTCAATGATTCATATTGTCATTGTCATCTCCTTTTGGCATCATTTTAAGATGTGTAGATATTCTTCAAGCAGATGGTGAGCTCAGTGTTTCTAAATTTATCAATATTTAGTGGCCGATATAGAAATAGACTGATATATTTATACTTCTGTCTCTATCATTCAAGTTGATAAGCTATTGGATTTTGGTTGTGGTATTCTTAACCTGATTTTAGGCTCTCTTATTTGCTTAGATATTTATATTCTGTACCATTATGTTTCGTACTATATACTTGGATATCATATTCCCACAAATTGCGGAGGTTTTTAGCTGCTTATTTCTGGACATGCAAGAGTTGGGAATAACTATTTTGCCATTAGAATCTTCCAAGGAGGGAAGAGAAGCTGCCTCTGCACTTGCAACATTAAGGAGGATTTCTGGTGTGTCATTCTGTCCTGTAGGTAGTTGTTTCACTCTAGGAGCTCCATGGTGGTAATATCCATATTATATACATGCAGATCTTTGAATGATGGATTTGTTGTCATGTATCTGACATTTATATCTTTGTTAAAACCTTTTGCGGTCAGTTTACTTATCTACTAATTGTGTATGGTTTCGTGATCATTTTCGTCCTACTAAAATGTTTTAAGGGGGATCTCAGGTTATGCTAAGGATTGACCTAAAATGTCAACTTTTATGAAAATTTATTGTCTTTGTGATTAGTTCTCCAAAGTGTGTTAATTATTGGTTGATAGGTATGTGAGGTTGATTTCTGTTTAGGGTCTTGAGCCATTTGAAGGATTCTTTGATATTACTAAGTGAATAAACTCTGGGAATTTAGCCTGTTTAATGTCAGCAAATGTGTGTTCTTTTTTATGTATTGTACTGATTCTGCTATTGAGAACTATTTGTAGGGTTAGTGTATAGTGGACTATTGGTCACACCAACATGGATCACTTTGTGTTGGTGTTCTCTCAGCATTGCTCTGGTATGGCTCTAAATCCTATCTCCTCATATTTGATAATAATATTGTGGAGGAAAGGTGCAAGTTTTTCTTGATGGGGATTCTTGTTCATCAAAATGGGTAAATCAGTTATTGGAATATACGAATAGAATTTCTCTATTATTATTTTTTAACTGTGAAGAATTGTTAATTGTTTTCCCTTTGTTCCTTGACTTGAGTCACAAATTTTGGGAAGGTTGCTAGCGTTGTGATTAAATTATGTTTTCCTGGTTAAGCTGGTCATTATCTTTATTTAATTTGAAGACAGCTTTCTTCTGTACTTCTGCGTCCATCATTTTTCTTTGGACTCTTGATGTACTATATTGTCATGTTTTCAGGCTTGTTCAAAATGTTTTTCTAATTAAGCTTTCTATGATTATGAACTGCTTCAGTACTCACATTATTATTTTGTTATAAAAATGTTTTGGTATTACTTGAATATTTTGTGTCAAACACTTGATGTTCCTCATGGCCTTATCATCGTTCGGAAGAAGTATTATCGTAGTAACTGTGTTTGTCTTCTTTTTTATTTTTTATTTTTTTTTTATTTTTACAATTTATTGCAGTCTTGAACTTTGCAGTCATTTACCTTGTCTCATAAAAAAGGTTTGCTACTCTGTCATGCAATCATCAAGTTGAAATGTAACTAGTACACTTGAACTTCTCTCAAACTGCCTGTTAAGGACATTCGATTAGTCATCATTGTGTTATTGGATAATTGTGGTTGAGATCTATATTTTGGGGTTACAAAAAGCTAATTCTATGAGTAGATAATGTCTTACCAGACTTTTAGATGCTTACGTGCAATAAGTTAGCTTAGAGATATGTTTGTATATCTTTCTATTGCTTCCTGTACAGTTAGTCTACTGTCTCTGGGTTTCTCTCATCAATATTATTTATTAAGGTATGTGTCTTTGAACAATTCTAGGTTTCATTCACTAGTCCATTTATTTCTATCTTCTAGGATGACTTTTATTCATGATTTGATGATTTTGTTACCTATCACACATGCCCGGATTTATGTTTATATGTGAATGGTATATTGAATGTATCCATTTGGCTATTGCGATGGATTTTGTCCCTCCATTTGCTTTCTATGTAAAGCTTGTATAGTTTTTTCTGCTCTGTTTTTCCCATTCACTTCCAATAGAGAGAGGATGGGGCTTCTGCTGGAGTAACTCAATAAACCCAATCATTGTACGGTATGTAGGCACTTATATTATACCCATTCCCAATATAATAACTAGGTTAGTCCCTGATTGGATATAGTTTCTTGATATCCTTGTTTTGACTGTTAATATTTTTGTTAGCTCTTTTTATATATATATGTATACATTGTATGTTTTGTTATGTTGTATGTATGTTCCTGCACTGTAGGAAATCTTCAATTTGGTTATCTGGTAAATCGATTTTGTGCAGAATCGTCTTAGGAATTCAGCCATGGCTGGAGGATACCCTCAACAAGGTTATCAAGCACGTCCACCAAGCTGGGGCACACCTGGAGCTTCTCAAATGCAACAACCTGGTTATGGCTATGGACAGTCTGGAGCATACCCTGGTCCATCTCCCCAGTATAACATGTCCCAGCCTCCATACTCTGGCTATTCGCAACCTACATCTGGTGGATATCCTGCCAACTGGGATCAAACTTCTGTTCCACCTGGACAACAACCTACTCAGGGGAGTGGGTATGACTATTATGGTCAGCAGCAATCTTCACAGCAACCACAAGCTCCTGCTGGTTCTGCAGCTGCGACAGATAATTCTGGCTATGCTTATGGTCAGCCACCTGCTTCTGGATATCAACAGGGACAAGGGTATGCTCAAGATGGATATGGTGGATACCATGCGCCTCAGTCTGGGTACGGTGCACCATATGATCAGCAGCAAGGTTATAACGCGGCATCCAGCTATGGTAATGTGACCAGTTCAGGTCAAGAGGGGCACACCCCATCATATGGAGCTCAAGGTGATGCAACTCAAGCACCTGCATCAGTCCAACCTTCTTCAGGGGGTCAGCAAGGTTATGGCACCAGTCAACCGCCCAGTTCAAATCCTTCCAGCTATCCATCTCAAGGAGCAACACAGCCAGGTTACGGAATGCCACCAACTTCACAAGCTGGCTATGGAAGTCAAGGTGCAGCTCAGTCTGGGTATCCTGGGTATGGACCACCTCCAACACAGAAACCTCTAGCCAACCCTCCTGCTTATGGGCAGACCCAACAATCACCTAGCACAGCAGGAGGGTACGGGCAACCTGGATATCCCCCTTCACAGCCACCCCAATCTGGCTATGCTCAACCTGATTCAGGTTCTCAGCGGGGGGCGCCACCGTCTGGTTATGGTGCTGCTGCTCAGGCAGGGTATGGAGCTGGATCATATGGTGGGTCACAAGTGAGTCAGGCAGCAGGTGGTTACAGTCAGGGTTCACAATCATACAGCTCCTATGGTGGTGGATACTCCCAAGCAGCATATCCTTCTGCTGAAGGCAATGGTGCACCAGCTGCTCAGGCCACCCAACAGAGCGGAGGAGTCACCAAGTCACCCCAAAGTTGATCAGTAAGTTGAATTTTGAACATGACCTTTTGGTTTACTTGCCTTATCAGGTGTTCAGGTGTAATATTTCCAAGGTTTAGTCCTAGCCAAGTTCTTATTGTTTGTTAGACAGACTTCTACTTTTATTTGTTGGTGTTTTTGTCAAATCTCTTGGAATATTTTAAATTTTCTAGTAGGAAATCTATGGCTTGTATTGTCGTCACATGCTTGCTTCTGGTGGTTTGACAAGTGAACAGAATCCATATCTAGTCGAATCTATGATAATCTCATATATTTGGACCAGAGTATTAAACAGCCCAGATGGATAATGAATATTTCAAACCGGATTAAAAATAACTGGCCAAAATAGTTAAGAGAACGAAATGTGAAGGGAATATTAAAAAAGTAATTTCTAAAAACTCGTTAAATTAACCGTCAAGTATCTTATTCCCCATGTCCATGGTTTTATTCATGAATATATGGGGATTATGTTCATTGGAGTACTCAACAGAACTGTATCAACATTCTACTATGTCAAAATATCTGCGCTTCTGATAACAACTTCAAAAGAGCACAATTGCCAACAACTGAAACTTCAACAAAATTCTTTATCTTTGTATTTATTTTCTGAGTCCTTAAAATGAAAGCCATCCCCTGTAAAGCAACCAATCCTTGATTCCCTATACACAACACATTTACCTCTCTCGTGGAGAAACCCTTATGTCTTGATTGCTTGGTATTTAGTGCCGCGTCATTTCTTGGAATATAGTCGAAACCCTTGGAGATAACCTTGGAAGAAACTTGAATAACTGCAAGAAGCATTAACATGTCTAACATTAGATTATTGATTGTTTCATCATGTAACAACAGTCATGTAAGCTTATTCTCCCCTAATAACATACCCAAAGCTTCACACAGGCGTCCATCACGACGGGAACTAGACAGATAAAAACAGTTATGGTGGCCGGATCCACTTCCAGACCGTAATGTTCCACAATTACCTCCAGCAGAGTCTGCCATCCGGACTCAGAGTGGTAACTGCAAATATACACTTCCTTTAGATATTGCACAGAAGAATAGAACAGAAATCTTGACATTTGACAGTTTAAAAATATTACCCTAAAAAAATGTCTGTGATAAGAATAATAAGAAAAGCTTTCCCAGTATCTGAGATGTTATTTACTAATTTATAACCTGTAAATTTCAGCAAAGCTACCTGCAAATTTTGGAACAAAGAAAATTGTCAAGTCGAGTTTCAAGTAACTGCTGATTATGCGGAATATGGACAAGAAAAGACATTTATGAAGAACCAAAAGTGACACAGAGATGATTGATTAATGTGATTCAGTCTACTGCAATGTATTTCCATGTGAAGTCTAAAATGTCTGATAAAGTTCTACTTAAATCAATGACACAGAAAACCCGTTCAGATAGTAATTTGAAGAAAAATATTACACTAAAATGGTTATATAATCTTCTGAAGAAATCAAACAGGATTTGTGTTAGTTATTGTAAACTCATAATTTGATTCTCCTTTACAAACTAGCTTCAGTGTGCTAAGGAATAAACGGTTCATTGATACCAGAAACTGGAACCTTCCATTCATATCATTCTTCAATAATTTACAGGTTTTTTGCATTTATATCCTTAATAATGAAGAAGGTAGAATCAACAAAATGTAGGAAACTAATAGACTCTCTATCAAATTGTAAAACACCAGCACGATGCTACCCATAGTAATGACTAATGAGAAATTAAAAAGGAAAATGAAATATTGGAATAAAAAGAGTAAATGAGACTCACTTGATTCTGGTTGAAGTATAAAAGAAGGAATAATGAGATCCCAAATACCATATCGGACCATATATTTGCAAATGATCTACGATTCTCTAAACGCCACTCGTCTCGCAACTCTACCCTGTTCAATTAGCAAGAAATCTAATAAAGAGGTATTCAGTAAATACTCAAAACTTTACCCTCACAAGGACCAAGCACAACATTGGAGGTAAATATCTAAACCTAATACTACCCGTCTGGCATTGGTGCTCTCTTGCTCTCTTATTAGAATTCAGATTAAAAATTGCTGAAATGATGTCTTACATTATATATAAGCTTGTAGCTTGTTAATGCAGTAAAATGAGTGTGAAACTTACGCCTTATCTCGTAATTCCCACCAAATTTCGTCCTCAGAAAGTGGGGGAGACTTCCCAATCTCAACCTCAAAACGAAACCTAGCTTTTTCAACGTTTAATGCCTTAATCATTTCATCCTTTTGACTGCTTCTCACATCAAGCATCTGAGCTGCAAGAGGCACTTTCTTTACATATCTGTTAATGACATAGAGTTAGCTTGAAATCATTAGTAGTTCAAGCTTAGAGCTATATAAAATTCATGGAAATTGCTTATTACAGAAAAGATGAGTCTGCTTGGCAGCAGAACCTGCGCAAATATTTTGATTTATATAAAATGAAAACGAAAATGATATTGAGCAAAAACCACATGCAGTTTGCTATTAAACTTGACTAGCCTAAGCAATAACAACTAACTAACTGATATCAAACAATTACCTGTCTAGAAAAGGCATTAGAACATAGTCATGAACCACAAAGTCCAAGGTCCAGGGTATAATAATCAATAACGCCAAAAATTTAGCCTGAAATAATAAAGAACATAAAGAAGGTCTACTAATTACTCACTCGCGCCAACACTTTCAGCTAAAATGTCTAATAAGGATCACAAAACCCAGAAAGCTACTCACAGAGTTCAATGATGCATATCTAAAAATCCGGTCCTCATACAAAATATCATCATCTTCTTTGCCCAGAACCAAATCCCTCACAGATTCAACCAACCCCTTTTCACCAGAATCCAATTCCAAACCCAAATCAACTTCCCCTTCTCCACCACCACCACCACCATATCCTTTATCCCAATCTTGGGTCCAAGAACCATTTCCAGGATCCTCCACAATCCAATCCTCCCACCTCCTACTCTCCTCATTCTTCATATCTTCTTGTGCTTCTCTCAATTCTACTATAGCCTCAGCTCTCCTCTTCCATGCCTCAAATTTCTCATCTTCTGATAACTCCTCTTCATTAGAGTTATCCTCTTCCCCTTCAACCAAATCATCTTCTTTTAAGCCAAGCCAATTCCCATCATCACTAAAAAAGAAGCTTTGCCACCATTTTTTCTTCTTCCCATTGTTCTTTTTTGCATTGGGGACAAACCCTTTGAATCTCTTTTTCTTCCCACTTATGTGGACAGTGCAAACAGGCGAATTCTGCAATGAAACCCTAGCTTTGTTTTGTTTAGAAAATACTAAATTGTCACATAAGACCATTGAAGAGCTCATTAAGAAGAGGTGAATTATAACAACCCCACATCTTTTAGGCCTTCATAGAAGCACTGGGTTGCAGAGCGGACATTTAAGTAAATGAAACCACCTTCTCTTTAGATTGAATTGGACATGCAATAGCACATTAAACAGATGAGATAATTAACAAGAAGCCGCGAAAAGGAACAAATCCCTTCAAAGTCTGTACTTAACTAGAATGAAAAGTAGTGAGGCAACATGCAGAGAGGTTGAAAATTGTCTGGAAGTGGAAAAGTGTGGATAAGAGAGAAGATAGTTTATCTCACTTTCTCAGATTACAGATGACTATGGAGTTACTTTTCTACCCTTTGCTTCAGTCTATAATTCAAAATTGGAGGAAGGACAAATTCATTTTTGGTCCAAACAAAAGAGATATTTTGTTTTTTGACCTAAAACCAGGAGAAACTAGCAAAATGTTCTGAGGATACAACGTTTTGTTAACAGTTAAAAACAACAGGTCACATAAGTACTGGACCAAAAAAAAAAAAAAAAAAAACCACGAGTTGTAAATGAGACACACTAGAAGAAAAAAAAAAAAAAAAAGCACATAATAATATTGTACACACAATAAGGATGACATCAGTCTTTAGTTACCAAAAGAAAATACCTTATGTAATCTGGTTTCTGCTCTACGATTTCTGGCTCCCCAGCTGAATTTGGCTGAATCCATAACATTTATCAAATCTTTTTAGTCTCATGAATCTTCTCACCTCTTCTGCACCATCCCAATCCCCGCATTCAGCATAAACCATACTCAACAAGTTATAATTGCCTGCATTTTCTGGTTCTACTTCTATAAGCTTATGTGCTACTACTCGTGCAACTTCCATTCTGCCATGAATCCTGCATGCAGATAATAAGGAGCTTAATATTTTTGGACTTGGTTCCATTGGCATTTCGCTCACAACCTTGCAAGCATCTTCTATCTTCCCTGCCTTTCCTAGTAGATCCACATAGCAAGCATAATGTTCAACACTTGAAATGATTTTCTTACTTCTAATCAATCTGTTAAATATAGCTCTTCCCTCCTCAAGTAGTCCACTGTGGTTACAAGCAGATAAAACTGCAAGCATTGTGATTGAATCTGGCTCCATTTCACTCTCTTGCATCTCTTTGAACATTCGCAAAGCTTCCTTGCCACAACCATGAAGGCCATAGCAGCTGATCAATGTACTGTATGACACCAAATCTTTGGCAGGCATTTCAGTGAAAATCTGAAGGGAAGCAGCAAGACAGCCACACTTTGAGTACATATTCATAAGTGCATTTGCTACAACAGCATCAGAATCTAAGCCTGATTTTAAAGCATAGCAATGCACTCCCAGTCCATGGTTTACAGAAGACAGGCTACTATGAGCTGAAATCATTGCTAATAAAGTTACAGAGTTTGGTACAATGCCATCTAGCCTCATCCGGGAGAAGAGTTTCATAGCTTCACAAAACTTCCCCCTTCGTGAATACCCTGTGATGATTGAACTCCACATGACAACATCTCTTACTTTTGATCTTTCAAATATAATTCTAGCATAACGTAACGCTCCCTCACACTCACAGTACATATTCAAAAGAGCAGCTAAGAAATGAGGATTCAAATCAAGCTCACGACGATAAGCAAACCCATGAATCTCTTTACCATACTTAACGTAATCCAACTTAGCACAGCACAGTAAAATAACCATAACCGTCACACGATTAGGCCTAACACCTTCTCTTAGCATGGCACGAAAGTAATCAATCCCCATACCATAATTATGATTAGCTATACACCCAGAAATCAAAGCCGTCCAAGAGACTTCATTCTTTACCTCCATTCTATCAAAAACACGAAACGCTAACAACAAATCACAACACTTGGCATACATATCTAACAAAGCAGTCGAGACAAAAACCGACATTCCAATCCTACGATCAACAACACTACGAGCATGAATCTGTTTCCCCACATTTATATCCCCAGTTCGAGCACAGAGAGATATAACACCAGCAATAAGCTCCGACTTAGGTGCAAAACCACATAAATCCATTTCATTTAACAACTTCAACGATTGGAAAAGATACCCATGTTGGGAAAAACAATTAACGATAGAATTCCAAGAGATGGCGTCTCTGTCAGGCATTGTATCGAACAGTTGGTATGCAGAGTGGAGGTCAGAGAATTTAGCATACATCGAGATAAGAGAATTGGATGTAACAATGTGAGCATCGGAACCCGATTTGAGAGCTATAGAGTGGAGTTGATGGCCTAACTGTTGTTGGGATGTAGACAGAAAAGACGTTGCTTTGATCACACAAGGAAGCATGCAAGTGTCTGCAAGTAATATTGGTGATGGGTGAATTTCTAGTCTATAAAATTGGACTCTTTGCTCATATAATCCTCTTGAAACAAGGTCTTTTATTTGCTTGATTTTCATTTCTTACTCACTTAGCTCACACATTCATTAATACACATGCCATAATCAACATTTTGAGGCAACAGCGGAACGTCTAAAACGATTAGGAATGATAATGCAGCGAAAGCCTCTGGGCAGCCGAGGACTCTGAAGCTCCGTGGACGACGAAAAAACCACCTCAGCTTTCCTTCCGGTTTTATGAATAGCCCTTATAATGATTTTAGTGTTGACATATCCCAACACTCTTATCTTATTCAACACTATATCTGTTTCTACGCACTTCACTCCTGAGATTTTCGTCAAGGCTTGTCGAACTGTTTTCTCACATTTCTTGCAGTGCAATCCAACCTTTAGCTCCACCACCTGTACTGAGAAACTAACTGGTAAACATATGTATGGGACAGTGAAATCATAAATAATATAATCAAGGAATATAGTAGATTCGATCAGACCTCCAATTCCATTGCAATTTCTGTAAATAACCTTGATGATGATCTATGGCTAATTAGATATGGTTTGATTATATACAAGTTCAATGATGGTAAGTGAACCGAATTCTTCATTATTGTAAGATATGAATGATTGCAGATACTAACACTTTTAACTATTTTATACTACCATTTGCCTATTGTTTGTGTACTTTGTTTTATCTTTTCGTGACTTGCCTTGTAATCCAAGTATGTATTGCTGTAAAAGGTATATCATTCTTTGTTTATATATATAGTATATACATGGACGGCGGTAGTAGAGGGCGGGGGCTTAGCTCACCCCGCCAAATTTAAAAATAAAAAAATCAATATGTATATTATATTAGTATATAAATAGTTTAAAATTAAATATATTTCTGATTAATTTATAAATTTAAATTTATTTATTTTTCCACTCACCTTTATCGTTTTTTTTGTTTACCTTTTTCATCCAACACTATTCATTTCTCTTCGTCTTTGCTTTTTTTCTTTTTTTTCATCCTCAATTATTTTATTTTATTATATTTATTTATTTTTTCCTACACATAATAATCATAATAATAATAATATATTATAATTTCAAAATGGAACATTTTAAAATTATTTTTTGAAAATTTTATATTAACCTTAATTCTTTAATTTTATTAATTTAAATTAATTTAAAATTATTTTGATTTGAACTATATCCAGCTTCATTCATTAAAACCGGATATTAATCAGTATTTTTTCAGCTTAATTTTTAGTATTTTAGATAGCAATTTTAAAAATATTTATTAAAGCAATTTCTTCAAAATACTGTTCAAACTCTTACTTAAAAAATTTATAAAGTAATATCAAATAATCATATGTTTACATATTTATAATTTTATTTATAATTACTGTTATTATTGTAATAGTTAATCTCCATATTGCTTTAAATACTAACTAATATAGTAATTTAAATCTCTAGTTTGATCTTTCTTATAAGCTCAAATCAAATTAACTTTAATTTTAATTTTAATTATGGAACGTTATCTTAAATCAAATTATGCACCTAGTTAGTTATTATATTTAATGTCGTAGTATAGTGTAGAGTTCGTCCCTTATCTCATATCAAAATGAGTCCATCCTACAAATATTTTTATAATTAATATATATATATATATATATATAAATAAAGATTAAATTCAATTTGAAAAGAATTTTTAAAAATATTAATTCTGTAATAAAATAATTATACAGTTAAAGAATTTAATAATTTATTTGGATGATTTAATTTAGGTTTAATTATTAATTTCGTTAATACATTAATTAATTTAATGAATTCATTTAAAATTTGTGTACAGCAATTTTAATTATAAAGTTCTATATTATCAAAATGTAATTTTTGTGTTTTTTTTTTTAAAAAATTAAATCAAACATCTTTTTATATTTATGAATTTATCCTCACCAGTGTTATTGGAACTTTTCCTGGTGGAAAAAACTATGCAGTGTGTTTCACTTTCACATGCATTTTAGGCCAATCAATAATGCATGAAACACGCAGGGTTGAGTAGTCAACTTATCCTTTGACTTAATGATTTTTGATGATATGTTGATAAATAGGCAGTAGCGCCCTTTGAAATACGCCTCTTGTCTTTGGTTTCAGGTTTGATCTTTGTGAAATTCAAATATTCCTATTTGTTTTATATCTTCTATTTTATTTATATATATATTTTTATTTCTGATTGTCACTGAACTGGTTATTTTCATTTTTGTGAGGATTTTGATATTAGGGTTTATTTAAATATGTAGTTTTAGATGTTTTTTTGTGTGAAAAGTTAGAATTAGTTTCAATAGAGACTGTGAAGTGGTTCTGCTGTGTTTTTTGGATTTTGGGTTGTTTAACTAGCATTTAAAAACATATGCTTTATCTTTTTATTAGGTTTCTATCTTGTCAGTAGCTTGATAGATGATTGGACACTGTGTTCTTGTTCAATTTCTAGTTCCTTAAGGCTGGATATAAGTTCAAAGATATGATCTTTGATTGGGTACTTCTTTTGTAGTGATTATGTGTTTTAAGAGATTCTTTGATGTCTTTGATTATTATTTTACCTAGAGTGAGTTTTAAGAGCCAATGCTGACATTTTATATGGTGGTGGTTTAATTAGTGGAGTTGAAGGAGTTCTGGAGTGGAAGATGGCAGGGACTGCAAGCAAAGAGTCTGGAGAGGGAAGGTCTGCTGAGGGAATTTCAGAGCAAGTTGAAAATGGAACTCCCTCAACTCGGCCTCCTTATTGGGACACTGATGATGATGATGATGAGGCCGACTGTATGCTTTCCCTACTCTATTTGTTTGTGTCTATTATAATATATTGCGTCCATTTTTTCAACATTTTTCAGTTCATGAAACCGTGTGTGATTGATAACTTTATAGACTATGTTAAGGAATAGCTAAATGGTTGTCAAATGGACTCGTGAGATTGCTACGGTGCACACTAATATTTTATGCACTTTTAGTCAATTAACATTTGTCTATATACTTTTGAGTTCAGAGCTGAAGATAGCTTGGAAATTTGTATGCTGTTTCATTGCTAGTATTTTATGTTCAAGTTGAAATAGGTCAACGCAGTTATATGATGATACTTGGCGTAATCGTGCGACCTGTATCTTGCATTACTTTATGCTTGATCATGCATCATTTGGAGATTGAAAAGTATGTGGAATGAATATTGTAACATAGTTTCTGAAAAGTAAGCTTGCTGTGTTTGATTTTTCCTGATGTGGATCTTCCTTGACTTAATGATGATGAATGGTAAATGATTAAACTGTTTAGGATGAATCTGTTAGGCTTTTTCCTCTTTTGTACTGAATTTCTCTTACAAAGTGCAAGGAAAATTGTAAATCCGGTGTTAATGGGAGTGTTCATCGTGTAGTGTTTGTAGATTGATATTTGGTGTATCACATATTTCTGTGCACATAAAATGCTATCCAAGAAATTAAGCAACAAGGATACTCACTGCTTCATCTTTAACATACAATGTAATTGAGTGTGAATTTGGTTTTTGTTCTACTGTTTCATATGCAAACTTGAATGTTTTGATTGAATATGCAGTATGCAACTGATGCTAAAGTTGGATTACTGTTAATATTTGCATATTCTGCATTAATATTTTTGTTAAGGTTTTATGTTTCCAAGAACTGCTACTTATCATGTTGTAATGTTATGTTATGTTCAATCAATCCTCTATCTTATCTTGTTTCTCAAACTAAGGTCACTTCTTTATAGGGCCAAAACCTTCTGAGTTATATGGAAAATACACATGGAAGATAGAGCGATTTTCTCAGATCAGCAAACGAGAACTTCGTAGTAATGCATTTGAAGTTGGAGGCTACAGTTGGTATGGTGTATTGGAGTATTGAACTAGGGAGTTCATGATACGCGCTTTCAGTTTGTCAATAAATTTCACATGAACCCTTGTCATTGTTTGAATGTTATTATTATTATTATTATTTAATTTCTAGATTGTACAAACTTTGCGGATGAGTGTAATTTAGGTAAATGTTTTCTTTTGTGAGATCTCATCTCATCATATTTATATTCAGTGTTAGTTCTTGTATATGTTGCAAGTGATGAAAAAGTTTGTTTATTGAAGTTGAATACATGGTCTGTTAGATGGTTATTGCAAATATTAATTGCAGTTAAAGGTTGAACTTTATTAGTTTTTATTTTATTTTATATATCTTAATCTTGTTTTAGACTACATATTTATTAATTTTTGTTTAATCTATTTGTTGCTCTCTGCAGGTATATTTCAATATATCCACAAGGTTGTGCTGTTAGTGATCATCTTTCCTTGTTTCTCAGTGTTTCCAATCATGAAAAGCTTCTTCCAGGTTTGATATTATCGTATGTAGAAATCCTTTGACCATATGTTGATGTTGATATAGTTGTTTTGTGGTGTAACAGGCTGGAGTCATTTTGCTCAGTTCACGATTTCTGTTGTGAATAAAGATCCAAAGAAATCAAAATATTCTGGTTGGATTGGATGCATTTTAGTTTTGCCTTTTGCAATTAGATTCTTTATTGTTGAGTTTCTGATAAGTATGTTGCAGATACTTTGCATCGATTTTGGAAGAAAGAACACGACTGGGGCTGGAAAAAGTTTATGGAGCTCTCAACAATGTCTAATGGATTTAAAGATGGTGACACTCTCATTATAAAGGTTCAAATTCAAGTGATCAGGTACTCTATGGCCTGCCTGATTCAATACCATTTTTCTCCTTGATTACAAGGTCTAATCATTTTTTGCCTGGGTTCCTTTGATTGGATGAGACACATGGAAATATTTGCACTTTGGCAAAAACTTGTCCTATATAAAATTGTGGTTCAAGACTGCTTCTAAATGTTTTTAATTTGACAGAATGTTTCTTTTCTTGTAAATTTCACTAAGTTATGTCTATTAAGAGCTAGTATGCTTATTGAAATGAAATTTGTGTAATATCTTGTATTTGGTTTGTAGGGAGAAAGCAGATCGTCCATTTCGTTGCCTTGATTGTCAGTATAGGAGAGAACTTGTTGGAGTTTATTTTACAAATGTAGAGCAAATTTACCAGCTCTTTGTGGAAGAAAGGCAAGGGAAACTTCGGGGGCTTATAGAAGATAAAGCTAGGTGGTCGAGGTATTTGCATATTTCCATCTGATTTTTCCTTTATAATGTTAGACATCAGTCTCTTTTGAGCAGACCAATTTAATGAATTCTTGACAATATTTTCTACCTCTTATGGTTTCAAATTTACAATTCGCTTCATATTCTTGTGTGCTGGATCTTGTATTCATTTGTACATTGCTATTTTGAATGATTTGTTTTGCTATGTTGTTCACTATTGCTGCAGCTTCTGTGCTTTCTGGTCAGGCATTGATCAAAATGATCGACGTCATATGTCCAGGGAGAAAAAAGATATGATTCTGAAAGTAGTTGTAAAGCACTTTTTCATAGAGAAGGAAGTCACATCTACATTGGTGATGGATTCCTTATACTGTGGGCTAAAGGAACTTGAAGGGCAGGCTAAAGGTAAAACAGGGAGGCAAAAGCTGCTTGATGCTGAAGATATGCCAGCTCCTAATGTGCATGTGGAGAATGATATGTTTGTTTTGGTGGATGATGTACTGCTACTTCTTGAGAGGGCTGCCTTAGAACCGTTGCCCCCAAGAGATGCAAAGGTGGGTTTTCACGATTGGATAAGCCTGCTCTTGGTGATAATTAAATTGTTTAATTCCATTTTTCATTTCTGATCCTTATGATTATGTGAACCAATGCCATTGGACATGCATAGTACTTTTTTGCATATCGAGTTAAAACTTGTGTTTCTTGTAATTGATTTGGTGACCATTTTATTGCAGGACGGTTGCTCAGGAGAGGACTTTAACATAAGGCAACTTACAGAATTGGGCCGGAGGAACCTGGAAATATTTGTCCTTACTTACATTTTCAGGTATCTTTAATTATTAAACTTTTTCCTATATAATAACACTCTTATTATCTTTCATGTAAGTAGCTGGCTATTGATTTTTGACCTGATGAGTAACCATTCTCATCAACTATGTTACTGTTTCCTATGTGGTTAGCTTATTGTTACAGATAACAGAAGCTTAGCACTGTAGTTAGCTTAAAGTTCATTTGTTATCTTGCTTTGTTGTTTTCACATGGATGCTCATCTTTTTGCCTGTATAAACAGCAATAAAATAGAAGTGGCCTATCAGGAAGCTCTTGCCTTGAAGAGTCAAGAAGAGTCCATTCGTGGAAGAGTTGATTCGTTGAACATATGAACGATTACTCATAGTATTTACCAACACTTTTAACTATTTTAAAGTACTATGTGCTTATTGTTGTTGTACCTTATGATCCAAGTATATATTGCTGCAAGTACTTTTAAATATTGATATCTATATTGTTTTTAATTTAAGTGAGGTCTGCAATATTTTTGATGACCTATAAAACTGCACTATCTTTATATAATAACAATCGACTCGTCACGAACACGTGGATCGTCTGACCATGAACGTTTCAAAAGCCCATCAGCCCATCTTCTGTGGACCCACATTCAGTGGCTCTTCTGGACATCCCATTAGCTCACTCGCACACAAACAAATCAGATTCATTTTCAAAATATCTCAATAACTATAAATCCCACAACATTCTATTAATAAACAAATATTCTTAATTTCTAAAAATATTATTTCTATTTAATCAAGAGAAAAAAAGTACAATAATATTTAATAGTCCAGAGAAAATCTAGCGTGCAAGATACGTTGAATAAAAGAGCATATATGTGTATAATTTTCATGTAAAAATTTGAACAGGTAAAAAAATGAAGGCCCAATCAGACCAAACACAACACAAGGCAAAGCTGCTGTTCTGTTCTGTCTTTCATCGATGTCACTGCAAAAGATGCCAATAATAATAAATAATCCAATTTAAATTCATTAATTCTTATTTTACTTGTATTAACTGCACTGGTGGAGAGTTGGGTTTTGAAGGAGAGAGAGAGAGAGGGATTTGTTTGCTTTTTCGCTGGATATGACGAGATAGATAGATTCTTGAACTCATCTCTTACTCTTCTTCTTCACAACATCCAACACAACACAACAGAGATCCTTTATTGACTCAACTTAAACTCATCTTCTGTTTAGTTCATTTTGTAAAGTAAAGGAGGAATCTTGTGAAACCAAAACCATGATGGTTGTGAAAGTGGTTGTTTTGCTGTTGTTTACAGTTACTGTTACTGGAGTTAGTGGGTTGGGAGCTAACTGGGGAACACAATCAACTCATCCTCTGCCACCAGAAACAGTTGTTAGGTTATTGAAGGACAATGGGTTCCAAAGGGTTAAGCTTTTTGATGCTGATTACTACACTCTCAAGGCTCTTGGTAGGTCACAGATTGAAGTTATGGTTGGTATTCCTAATGACATGTTGGCTGCTTTGGCTAGTAGTGTTAAGGTTGCTGAGAAATGGGTTTCTAAGAATGTCTCTCAACATATCACTTCTAATAATGTCAACATCAGGTACAAAACTAACTACTCGCTTTTTAAATTTGCTATTTGCTCTCTTTGTTCTTCAATTTGGTATTTATTAGGCTGCTTACTTGGATTCTAAAATCTCTGTCCACTAGATTTTGTAGCGATAGTTACTAAACTAGTTGGAACCCCATATTATCTTTAGCTTTTGGTTTGGCTTCTTTTTTGCTTTAGACTTTTCAACCTGGGATGTGTTTGCCTTGACTAATTCAAGACCTCATATTCATAAATTAAGTGGATTTTGCTGCCTTTTTTAGTCCTGGAACTGTCAATACTTGTATTTGTTGCCAAAAAAGATACTGATATGTTTGTGTTTGCGTGAAATTTCTGTCCTCTTTTCCTTACTAATTTTGTTAAAAAAATGTTATTTATAAAAGACCAGAAACTTTCAATTTCTTTCTATGTGATGTGGAAATGCTGCCCTTCTAAGTATTTGATGTATTAAAAGTGAGAATGAATGCAATGACAGTAAGGTACCAAAGGGGATTTAAGAATGAGGGTTTTTAATAGTCTCTATTGATTCATTAGAATACAAAGTACATATTAGTAGTATTATGAGGAGATGACTAGTTAGGAACAAATGGTATTTTTGGCTTTTGAGCAAGTCCATAATGATTTTATAAGTTATCAATTCAATTTAGTTTGTCAGAGGTGCTAGTTCTCCATCGTTATATTTGACCTGTCTTCTCTTTCTAAAGTGAATGATTGAAGGACCAATTTGAGCATATTTAAGTTTTGTTACTTTGAATAGCTATTGTTGGATTGAGAAACTACTTGGTTTGGTGTCTGCGTGATTTGGAGTTCCAAAAAGTTGAGTGAAAGGATTGAAGCTCTGGGTGGGAATACTTTGAAATTTGAGCTGTTATTGATTCTTCTACCTTTGGAAATTAGAATACTTATAGGTGCTTTGATTTCTTATTTTTGTCTTTTATGTTCTGTTAGCCCCATCTCCCTGTGACTTATGGTCAAAGTAGCTAAATTGCCTGCAAATGTTTCAAACTTGTCTCTTTCTACCTATGCTTTGTTTTAACCAATTTTCTCCGCTAACATTTCACCCAGAACATGTTTCATGATTCACTCTTTCAAAGGCTAGGTTCATGAATTATAAGGTTCTTATGGAAACTTAAATGTTTAAAGCGTATAAAATTTGCTGATCTGGAATCTAGATGCTTCTGATGTGGTATTGCCTCAGATATACTGCTTTATAACCAGTGCATCGTGTTATCAAGTCTTGGTTCTTCACATTGTTCAGGAGTTTATTTTGCGAAATCCTTGCATCCCTGTCTTATTATAGTGGTATATATATATAAGCTAATGCTTGCGCACATCTGTTTGTCCTCAGTACTTGAATATGATTGTTTTCTGACACCTCATTTACTCTTTAAACAATTTTACATTAGGTTTTAAGCACTTGAAGGTGTATTCATGTGACTCTGAAGTTCAAGTCTTAAAGACATGAGACTTGCTCTTTTCTATATTTCTAGCATTCATGGTTAACCCTACGTGTGTTTCTTTCTTCCTTTCATTCCTTTTATACATGATGCCCTATTTCTATAGGATGCAATTGTAGATGCTTGAAAGAGCTTCTTTTTCTTTTTACATGATATTTACCATCCGTATCATTCTTAGGATCTAGATTATCTGACAATTTGCAAATTCAGATATGTTGCAGTCGGAAATGAACCATTCTTGCAAACGTATAATGGAACTTTCCTCGACACAACTTTCCCTGCTCTCCAGAATGTCCAATCTGCACTCATAAAGGCGGGGCTTGCTAACCAAGTAAAGGTCACTGTTCCCCTCAATGCTGATGTCTACACAACTGATTCTGGAGGTCCATCTGGGGGTGACTTCCGAGCTGATATTCATGACCGCATGATTGCCATTGTCAAGTTTCTAAGTGACAATGGTGGTCCGTTTACTGTCAACATCTATCCCTTTATAAGTCTCTACGGCGATGCAAACTTCCCAGTCGAGTATGCCTTCTTTGATGGAAACGGAACACCTGTTAATGATGGCGGCACAAGTTACTCAAACATGTTTGATGCCAATTATGATACTCTAGTGTATGCCCTACGAAAGAATGGGTACGGTAACCTGCCCATTATAGTTGGGGAAATCGGGTGGCCTACTGATGGTGATCGAAATGCTAATGTTGAGTATGCTCGGCGGTTCAACCAAGGTTTTCTGTCACACGTTTCAGGTGGGAAAGGAACCCCAATGAGACCTGGGCCGATTGAATTCTACATGTTCAGCTTGATTGATGAGGATGCTAAGAGTATTCAACCAGGGAACTTTGAACGTCACTGGGGTATCTTCACTTATGATGGTCAGCCGAAATACCAGCTCAATCTAGGTGCCACAAACTCTGGATCATTGGTGCGAGCCAGGGATGTAAAATACTTGGAGAAAAAGTGGTGTGTACTCAAACCTTCAGTCAAGCTTGATGATCCACAATTAGCACCAAGTGTTAGCTATGCATGTGGACTAGCTGACTGTACCAGCCTTGGTTATGGGACATCTTGCTCAGGCCTAACCGTGCAAGCAAATATTTCATACGCATTCAATAGTTTCTATCAGATAAACAACCAGCTCGATGTGGCTTGTAAATTTTCAGGCCTTGCTGTGGTTACTAGATCTGATCCCTCTGTTGGAACCTGCAGATATGGGATAATGATCAAGCCATATTACTCTGGTGCCAGTAGGAGATCTGGGAATTTCAAAACACCTGTGTTTTTCGTTATAGTTTTAGCTTTGCTAACATTTATGTGATTTCTGAGGATTCTAACTTATGAAACTTTAATTTTTCCATCACTACCATCTGATTTGTTGGATAGAAAGTGTTGCAGAAGCCAAGTGATCCGCTAAAGGCACAGGCACTTGTACTGTATTATTGCATTTCGCCTCATTAACATTGAATCAACTATGCTCGTTTTAGATTGCTATGCATTTTGCAGAATTCTTTTTATAGAATATGAATAAGGTTGGCTACACTGCAATCACCAGTAGTATAATAATAAATTATATTTCTAAAAAAAAAAAATCTGAATAAATTATTAAATATCCATACAGTGTAGAAAAATCTGACTTGGTAAAACAAGTCTGTAACTGTAAACATTACAAATAGATGTGTTTATGCAGCTTTTGTTATTATATTGAACAGTTATTTCATTATAACAAGTTATGGATCTGACATCAAAGTCCTTTATGCAGATTCTTCAATCCAGGGACTTAGCTTAGGCCTGTCAACAGTTTTAAGAGCTTTCCAAACACCACTGCTGCTTTTCATTCCAGAACCAAAAGCAACTTGCCAGATCCTATCACCTTTCTTTATCTTTGACTTGGCTTCCAAGTAAGCCAATTCATACCATATACTGCTGCTAGAAGTATTCCCAAATTTCTCCAACGTTTTCCTGGATGCTTCCATATACTCTTCTGTCAACTCCAGGTTGTTCTGAATTTCATCAAGGACTTTCTTGCTTGTTGCCAGTATGCATATGTGTTCGAAAGCAAGCTTGTAGTCAGGTATATAAGGCTTTTTCTTCTTCCCAAAGAGCATATCAGAGAAGAAATGAAGCTGCTCCGAAACAGGCAGAACCAAAGGACTTAAAGTGGTGATGTTGGCTTTGAGTGCTTGACCTCCTAATTCAATCACCTCTTTACTCACTGAAAGGCCTTGTTTCCCTTCAGCATCTTCCTTGACATGTATGCACTCGAAACTTCTATCTTCCATGCCCTTATGAGTTCGAACCAGCTGCATCCATCAGGAACCACATTCTTATATGTTCAAAACATGAGATAATCAAAAAATAATTATGTCATTACCTGCTTGAGTTCATACTTGGATCTCCATCTATCAAGCCGAAAACTAGAAAGCAGAACAGCAGAAGCCCCCATCCGAAAGAAACAATTCGGAAGAAGCATATCAGTGTCATTCCCAGCATACCATGAAAAACTCACAACTTCAGTACTAACAACCAAAGCATAAGAAGAAGGGTAAGCATTCAACAAGTCTTTCGCCAAGTCAATCGCAATCAGCCCAGCTGCACATCCCATCCCACCAAGATTGAAGCTATTTATATTATGTCTAAGCTTGTAATGATTTATAATCATGGAAGCAAGAGACGGTGTCGTGTTCAACACTCCACAGTTAACCACCAGGATTTTTATATCTTTAGGTCGAATTTTAGTACCGGCAAGAAGATCATCAATCGCTCCAAACAAAACCATAGCCGCTTCCTCTCTACCATCTTTCAGATCACGTCTGTAACCTTCACGAAAAACTGTCCTGGGCATGTAAGTTTCATTTCCAATCCCGGAATTCTTTAAAACCCTTTGCTTGAACCCCAAGGAAGCCTCACTAAAGTTGCCTGATTTCCTCGCCAGCTCTATAAACTCCTCCTTCGATATCTACAAACAATACTAATACAATCAAAACATGTTACATACCAAACAAACACAAAATCTCCATACCTGAAGATGATCCGGAGGGCGAAAACATGCGAAATCGACAAGGTAAACAGACCGAGGGGATAAATCAAGGTAGATATAAACACAAAGACCGAAAAACAGAACAAGAAACAGAACATGAGTGAAGTGAAACACAGGCCAGGAATGGTTGTTCCATTGAGTGAAAACTATGATGGTTAGTAGAGGTAGAAGGGACAGGAAATAGAAAGCGTGTGTTAGAAGGTAAGTGTAGCCAAGCCTGACGTATTTTAAGTTGACAGAAGTGAGGAAATTGGGGAGGCTGCGGTGAACTTTGATGGAGAAAGTAGGTGAGCCTGCGTAAGGACCGGAGTCCTCCACGCCACGGTTGACAATCTCTGTGGAGAGGAAGTCTCTTTCTTTTGCCATTGACGTAGTAGTAAACAGAAGAAGAGGTTGGTTTTAGTGATGGTTTGAGCAACGGAAAATAAGGGTGTTTTTGCATGGATGCGTTTTAACAGCGGATTTGTAGCACACAAGTGTTGAGTGATTGGATTGCATTAGCAACATAATAAACAACATCAGCAGCACTCTTCAATGAACGTCTTTTTCAAAGTACAATAATAGTCTAAATATAGAGACCTTTAAACACCTTTTTTTCTAAAAAAAATAAAATAAAATAAAAATATTCTTAATTAGAATATTATTTCAACAATTAATTTTTTTTATTAAATATGTAATTACTATGTCATAACTTTTAAAATAAATTGATAAATTAAATTTAAAGAGAGATTCGAATAAAAATATAATATAAAATTTTAAAATATTATAATTATTTAATTTATATTTATTATTATTAAATAAAATATTTAAAAATTTTTAGTATTTATTTAAATAAAATTTTAAAAAATATTTTTATGTATATTAAATTATTATTTATAAATTAAATATGGTTTTCTATAAATAATTTTCATTATTTATTTTTATAAATTTTTAAAATTACTATTTAATAGTTAAAGCGCTACTTGAGGGAATAGTAATAGTATAGGCCTTAATAATTGGGAGTAACCATTATTACATGAAGTGGTTTATAACAAATTAAAATTAAAATTGTGGGACCACTTATAATTGTGATACCACTTTTTGAAAATTTTGTCAACATCTAATCAAATTCGACTTGTATTATTGGCGTGAATGAAACCGCAGTTTTAACTTCTCAACCCCTATTCAAATTTTGATTCAATTTGTATCTAGTAAAATGGAACTGTCCTTTTATACAAAAGAATATTTATATTATTAGGGCCTATATTTCAGGTATAAATTGAAATAAAATGTTCATTAGTATAGGTGTGCCATTATTTTTCAGACTATATTTTATTATTATTATTTTTATTCTATTAAAAGAATACAGAATTGATTAGAAATCAAAGTATTGAGGTGGTGGAGAGGCAAATGCTTATAACAGCAAAGGCAAAGGTATCATGGATGTGTCTCCCTTTGCATTCTCACACTAGTTATAATGTTTGAGAATTTCAACCTGGTTATGAATTGATTTTAATGGATTCAAAGCTAGGTGCAATTAATTTTATTGATTTATTATAAGGTATAGTTTTAAAATAATAGGGATGTTAAATGGATCATTGATCCTGAAAGTTTTATAAATAAAAAGACTTATATATCCCTATTTAATAATTTAATTATTATTTAAATATATTTATATTCATTCACCGATATTTAATAGGTTCATTGTATTTAATCAAAAAGAATAAGACACATGCATTCTTTTAATATATAAACTGATCATTTAAAAAATAATAATAATAGTAAGTTTGTTACTTTTTCATCCTCTTCCGAGATTCTAAAATTGATAATTTTTTTATATTTAATAATTTTAAACATAGTTATTAAATATTTATTTATTTTTGTAATTA
Source organism: Cardiospermum halicacabum (assembly GCA_031304145.1). Classification (NCBI taxonomy): domain Eukaryota; kingdom Viridiplantae; phylum Streptophyta; class Magnoliopsida; order Sapindales; family Sapindaceae; genus Cardiospermum; species Cardiospermum halicacabum. Next base: position 21,477,288 of record CM062396.1, read on the forward strand.
TATTGAAAAAATTATGACAATTTATTTATTAAAAAATAATTATACCATATAACATATTGAGATAAAAATAACATATTATTGGATTCAATTTACTTATATTTTTTATATAATGAAAAAATATTTACAAAAATCATATCAAATAAGATAATGATAAATTCAAATACCTATTAAAATTAAAATAGAGTATAATATATAAAAAAGTTATCGCTCACCTCGTAATATCCACTTTGCATCTAACCCGCAAGATTTAGTCTTGATTCCTTCCTCAAAGGTTGTATATTGTGGAGTCAGGAGTGGTGTGTATATATCAGTCATTTTTTATTTGTCTTTCAATATGAAAATTTGAAATTACTCCCCCACGTGGATGTAATGTATGTAATATATATATACCTACCTACCGGAAGAAGAATTGAAATATAAAAATCATAACTAAATAATAGTTAAATTCAATAGGAAGGCTTAATACGCCTACTTCTTAAACTTCTAAAATCCTTATGCTAAGATCTAAATATTCTCAATATCATCAATAGGTCTTTAGAGACTCTAATAAAAGTAAATATTGTACTTCAAACCATTCAAATTTCATATACTGAAACTAATTTACTACTCAACTTCTCTCAAGTATTTTGCCAATTTCGACGACTAATTTGCAATCAACTTATGATTAATCTATTGGTTCTGGTCACTGTTCTTTACATGTATTCAGGTTCTTATTTCTATTCTCACAGTTATTTATGATTAATTTGGACAAACATTATAGGGAGTATTTGTTTCACTCTTTGAAGAACAAAATTGACCTGACTCTTGAGTGTCGAAGTGATAACACGTACCAAAGCCAGTTTTTCAAGATCTTTCCATCACTTATTGTATTTTGTTCGTCAAACTAGTTAATTTGGTTCCATGTTATATTCAATTCATTGACTTAAATTTAGGCAATTCAAATTAAATTTATAAACTATTTATTTTTACATTATATAAGAATATGTAAATCTTGCACGACACCCTCCTATTTATTTATTTTTGATATTTCAATACCAGTACAAAAAGTCAATAATTTATTTATAATTCTCATTCAAAATCCTCTTTTACCTTCATTTTTCTTAACTTATTATGAAATTAATCATTTTAAATTTAAATTTATAATTTCATGAAAATATTGTTATTATTCTCATAAATTTATTTTAATAAAAAACTATTTGATATACATACAAAGATTATATAAAATCAAATTTGAACTATTAAGTTAAAAAATATATATCAAATTATATATAATTGTTTTATATTAATCTAAATACATTTATATGTAATGAAATATAATTAAATTAGCATTAAATAACATATTTAATGAATTTCACATGTAAATAAACAATTAGTTATACACATATTAAATGATAAAATAAACAAATTAATAATACATTAAATTTTATTGATTTTTATATTACGAAAGCATAATAGACAAAATACAATAACATTAAATGGGAAAAATCAATTGATTCAGATCAATTTGATCCATGAAGGGGTTTTGTTTATTATACCCTTTGTAATATAAAAATCAAGAAAATTAAAAAAAAAAAAAAAGTCAATGGAAAAAGTCAATTGATTATATAAGCCCATTGAAGTATTTTTTTTTCTTTCTCTAATCAATAAAATCGTTTATTTAGTTAAGATTTCCGTTTCGATCCCATACAAAATAAAATTAAGAGATAGAAATTCAAATAGATCTATTAAGAGACCTTTTAATTTTTTAGAGTATTGATGTTGACACCCATTCAAATTAAAAATTAAAATAAATTTTATAAATATTAATTAAAATTATGATGTTCAAATTTTTATTTATAAAAATATTTTTTAATTTAATTTATTAAATTTTGTAAAATATATTTATAAAAAAAATTTTGAAAAAACATTTCTATTGAATATATATATATATATATATAAACTGTTTATTATATATTTTTAAAATTAACATCAAAAATTAAAATTTAAATTTATTTTAATACTGTTAAGGATACTATGGTCATTCAAGGATTTGAGAGGGGTGCAAATACAATCTGATGGGGTGGAAAAATCAAGACTCTAATTTTTAAGAGGATGGACTCTTAATGATTATTTCATTAGTTGACCTAACTCAATTAACACATCTTAATACGTTATTTCAATAGCGTTTCAAAGAAAAGGTGTTCGGCAACAACGATAAAAATTAGTGGTTAACACGATAAACAACGTTTCTCAAAACGCTATTATGAAAACGCTAACATATATTTCCATTTATATCCTTTACTATTTTAATGAAAACTACATTTATTTATGTTCTTACTGTTTTAATGATATTATATTTAAATGATATTAATGATTATATTTAAAATATTTGTTATAATTGGAATATTTTTATATTTGTTATATTTAATTTATATTATATCAATAAAAATAATAAAAATAAATAAATTTATGTAATCTTTTAAATAAATTATGTTAAATTGAATTTAGTATAGTAGATATAATTTTAAAATAAAATAATATCCTTTTTAGTTTTTTTACATCTAACCGCTATTTAAAACCGCTACCAATGTTGCCGAACAGTCATTTGAACCGCTATTACAATCGCTAAACGAACCGCTATCTTACACAGTTAACCGCTATCATTATTTTAACCGCTATTTGAACCGCTGATTTCAACCCTGATTTCAACCGCTGATTTCAACCGCTAACGCCGAACACAGCCTAATATATTGTAAAAGACTCAATAGTCCCACAATCTCTAATTCCTATTAATTATTAGTTAGCTAGTTAGTAATAAATATTGACAAGTTGATCATTTAGGCACTATTTGCTAATTCCAACGAAACTCATATGCGACACACAAATTGAGGACCGTAGTTTATATCTCGTCATAGATGTTGCTTTCTGCACCAATGGAGTAGTGATGGTTCACATCGCGGCGTCATCATCATTCTGCACCATGCACCAATCTAGTAGTGAAGGTTCACATCGCGACGTCATCATCATTGCTACCTGCACAAATAAAAAATATATACACGGATAAAAAGTGGTGGTTCACACCGTCTAATTATAACAAAGTAGAAGAGAAAAAGAAATGCATATTAGAGAGATCAAGAGTGAGAATGGTGGACCAGATTCATGTATTGAAGTATTTATAGTAAATTCTGTAACGCTTTAATAGTATAGATTAATTTTCGTCATAAAATCTGATTACATTAAGAGAGAATATGGAGAGAAACCATCACAGTTAAAGGGAAAGAAAATAAAAAAGACAATTGTTAACTAAATTAAAAATAAGTCTATATATATAATTCATAACATATATTTTTAATATTTCCATATATGAAAAAAATATTTAATAGGTTTAATATCAATTTAATGTTTTGTCTCCATACGTAAAAAGAAATATAAATTTAATATTTTTAATATTCATTTTAATATATTGAGAAAGCGGATAAGGATTAAGAATTCATAAATGTCATGCCACGTGGAAAAATATAATTGGTAAAATATGTTTGGATTTCAAAACTTGCAATTTTGCTTGTTTTTCCACCCAAAACTCAACTCTCAACGCGTCACATCAGATTGGTGGGCCTGCTCAGAGTTGCTGCTTTATATATATATATATATATATATATATATATATATATATATAGATTAGATAGCTAATTGTTAGTAACTCTTAAAAATTAATTGGTTAATTATTAACTCTTAAAATATCCAAACACCCCCTAAATAATATTAATAGTTACATTTTTTAGTCAAAAGAGAGTCGAGATTGTTATTTTATTTAAATTTATTTTGTTTATAATTTGGATTAATTTTTAATTAAATAAATTTGGATTATATTATTATTTTAAAAAATTATTATGTAGATATGGATATATTCATAGATAATTTCATATTTGCGGATATGTACCCGTACCCATATCCGTTTAACTTAAAAGGATATGGATACTAAAACATATATCGGATAAGGATATAAATACGGTATATCCGTCCATATTCTACCCATTGTCATCCCTAATTTCATGAAAGTGGTTGGGTTTGGTGAGTTGGGAATACTTATAGAGCCAATTCCATAGCAAGTTCATAATTCCACTCTATATAATCATGTAAATCTTCCATTTTTTTCTTTTCTATTTCGAAAATATTTTCGCGGGTTTTCCAACATCAACCATACTCTTTAAAACTCATTTTACTTCAAAATATTTTTAGAATAAAAATTTATTTTTAGGAATTTAATAAAAAATTTACTTAAAAATTCAATTGTGATCCTAAACTTTTGGATTTTTTTTTTCAAAATTGACATTTAAAAATTATTTGGATGGTCAAAATTACATTTAAGTCGAAATATGATTTTTATCAAAAAAGTCAATTTATAGTCAAAAATTTGACCCTTGTTCAAAAGACAGTTTCGATGAAAAACTGTATTTTTAATTGAAATGAAGGTTTACAATTAAAAGTTATTATTTCTAAAACTAAAATTTCATTTACAAATTACTAGATTTGAAGAAGAAGGGAAAAAAAGGTATTAATTTCGAAAGTTATACCAAGTTTGGTCCAAAATAAAAAAATTCACAAAACATTTAAAATAAAAAATCCAAATTAGTAAATTAAAAAATATTCGTATTTACCAATATTTCAAAAAATCTAAATCTTTATTTTTTCCCTATAAAATTATAGGAAACGGAACCTCAATTTTAATGGAATTTGTGGATGTTATTTATTCCCCCTATGTTAGACTACAATATAGGATCTCCTTATGTGATCGACTTGTATCTTTGGTGAGATTCAACAATATGTAGGGATGACAAATTTTCCCTGACCCGCGGCCTTGCCTTGTCCCAAGGTGATCTGATCCGATCCGTACGTGAAATGGGTCAGATGCAGGCCGTCCTGTCCTGCACCGCATGTAAGGGATAATAAGTTCAAATTTGATTGGTGTCCTGTCTCACCCCACCTTACCCTGTTATGTTAATTAGTTATTTTTTTTTAAATTTTTTTATTTAGATCATTTATTTCTATTTCTAATTTTTAAAAATAATTTTAATTTACTATCAGTATTAGACATAATATAAATATCTAAATAAATTTAATTTTTGTAGCATCTCAATAATATAAAAAATTAATTATTTTTATTAACATTGATTATATTTTTGTAATTTTATTAAATAAAAAAATAGTTGAATATTAAATAATATAATAATTATTAAATTATTTATTTTTCAAACTCAAATATTGTTGTAAGATGAAAATATAATTTTTGACCAAATAGAAACAACATACAAATATAATTTAAATACATTTTTTTTTTAAAGTAAAGCAAGTTCTCGTGGGCAGGAAACAACATACAAATATAATTTAAATACATTTTTTTTAAAGTAAAGCAAGTTCTCGTGGGCAGGACAGGTCCCCGCAGGACAGGTCACGAATTCAGACTTTCTGCCCCACACCACGGACAGGGTAGGGCAGAACAAATAATTCTATTGACAGGGCAGGTGCAGGACAGGTCACGAATTCAGACTTTCTGCCCCACACCACGGACAGGGTAAAGCAGAACAAATAATTCTATTCTATTGACAGGGCAGGTCCAATATCTCAAATACCTGCCCCATTCTCATTCCTAACCATAAGCTCCCTTTCTTGAGCATGTTATGAAAATTATAAATTGAATTGTATTGGGTATATTGATTTGGTGAGATTTTCACATGCACACTAGTTTAGTTTCTTCAAAATTAATAATTAAAGGACTTGCAACTCACTCCTATATTTATTTTCCACGATGTGAACAGTATTTAAGCTTGAAAGACATAAATCATAGTCATGTAATCATCATCCTCTACACTTACATACATACAAGTGAAATCATCTCAGAATCAAAATATACAAAATCAAGCTTATTATGAACTGCTGTGATGTATAACTATGTTTTCGTCTACCTGAAATTTTTCTCCTGCCACCGGTGGTGGATATAGCAAAAGGAACCTATTTAAAAAAATAAAAATAATTAAATAAATATAATTTAAATATATAAATATTTAAATATTAAACTCGATTTATCCAGGCGTCTATGTCATACACAATTATTTTATTACTGATAATGCTTTTTGAAATTTAATAATAGTATATATTAGTTTAGGACCATAAATATAAATTTATCTACTTGAAAAAAAATTTAAAATATTATATAAATTACCAAATATAGCTCCCAAAATAGTGTCGGGAGAAGAGTTGAATGGCAAGACACCATGTCCGCAACATTTAAAACCATAAACATGCTCATTAATTTTTATTAAACAATAATAAATTGTTTTTTAAATTTTGAATCTCACAGCTCACTTGACTAAAATAGTTTTCCGGATAAAACACCATTACTGCTCCACCCGCAAAATTAAAATTAATTTGTGGAAATTTATCTCTCCTCTTCCCAAAACCAATAAACATTAAAATAATAAATAATATAAATTCAAAGAATAAATATATTAAATAATAATATTATTAATAATAGTCTGTAATTGAAAATAAAACGCTGACCCATAAATATTTTCAAAGAATATACTCGGCTGAACTAAATTAATAAACTGCGAGAGGAAATATTTATATGGTTTATTATCACACTCACCTGTTTAAATGCACCACTAAAAAATTTAGATGGATATATTATCGTGAAAAAACGGACGATAAATACTTGATGTGAATTTATGTCTAGTCCCATTGTCCACGGTAACTGGCCTTCTCAATTTAATGTCCGGACCGGATATAAAATTTTTTAGGAAATTTATATAATAATGAGAACTAATATTAAATAAAAATATAAAATATTATGTAATTGAAAATAAAATAATAAATTAAAAATAAAAAGTGAAAATAAAAAATATTTTAATACCTTAATGGTACTAGGAGGCTATAAACCATATTTGTTTCTATCGCCTCTCTCAGTATTAATGTACTTTTATCATTGTTATTTGTAGATAAACCGTGAAAAAAATATTACTGAGATTCTCTGAGCAGTTAATTGACGGGCAATAAATAACCCGTTTAAATCTAACCTTAAAATACCGTTATCAGATTGATCTTTCAATTCAAAAGTTCCACAACTGTTTACAAATTATGTATGTATTTAACAGTTTTAATAAATTCTATTATTTTAATAATTAATACACTCAAATTTACAACATATTAAATATTTTAAAATTTTACTTAAATAGTAGTTTTGGGGAGTGCTTTCGCATGGACAGCGAAATAACATCAGTCACATAATATCCAACTTAGTGTCATCGGCACTAAAACTTAGTGTCATCAGTCGTAACTGCAGACGGTTGGCAACCGCGGACGGTCCGTAACTGCACGAATGTAGAACACGATTATTAATTGCAAATGGTTCGTAACTGCGGACAGTCCGTAACTACACGGATATAAAACACGATTATTATATTAATAATTATAAAATTATGGATTTTTATGGGCACAGACGAAACAAATTAAAATAATAGAAAAAAACAAATTAAAATAATAGAAAAATTCAAATAACAACCCATAACTGTGAAAACATAGTCAATATATTTGAAACTTAAAATTAAGAATTTTTATAAATACGAGTGGGCGGATGCGGTCATGCCCGTTTAACACCACTAGTAGGGAAAAAAGAGCATCACATGTACACTTACTCTTCCGTATATGTGGCACCACTAGTAGGGAAAGAAGAACATCACATGTACACTTACTGCTCCCGTATGTGTGGCCTTACATAATTTGTCGGTGCATGATGGTACGGATGACGTGGACGAGTTCGCAGCATCGAAGAAACTCAGCTCCACGTGCCAAATGTTATAAACTAGCTCAGGTCACTAAAATGATGATAAATGTTCCGCATAGGTCATCACCGTTTAACACTCAATCAAGCTTATACAAATGAGCAAAACAAAGTATTAAAATCGAAATAATGCAAAGGAATTGTAAGAAGAAGAAATATGAACTAAAACATTAAATGAAGAAATAGAAACAACAATCTTGGACTGTGATGATTAGGGACATTTTGGTGTTTTAAAATAAAATTGAGCTATTTTGAAGAGAAATTTAATCTATAAATACACTTCGATTTGTGAAGGGCTGTTTCGTGGACAGTTATACAATTTCTGTAGTTCACTCACCTCAAATCACTCCCGTATCAATAATTACCTTGAATTCTTGCGGAGGGGATTTCAAAAATATTGTTGCACATGATCAATATAAAAATAATATTAAAAAGTTAAATATTTAATATTAATTCGTAAGTAAATTAGTAATCAAAATGTACCCAACGGGAGATTGACAAGTCCCCCTCACTGCGGGATAGTCGTTGCAATCTCAATGCAGTGGGAATTTGGCCCATCACTCATATCACCATCAGCACCGTCATTCTGAACAGTCAAGTATTTCTGAATTAATAATCAGAAAGATATAAATAAATCCAAAACACTGCATCAGCTAAAAACCCAAAAGCACATAATATGAGGTTGTGAAAAAACATATGTTCTAGAACCTAGAAACACTAATCAATGCCCATGTGTTTTCTTTTAAATAAAATTATTACAATCTACCGATCATGAAATTACAGCATACCTACCAGTCTAATTATCTCAACTAAACTAAGTCAACACAATACAATATGATTTACAATTGGTTTACCATATTTCACTTGTATGTTTAAATTGCTGGGTGTCAAACCTAGACCTGGTGACAGGGTCGGGTCCTTCCATCCCGTTCCGGTTTGACCCTAAAAACGGTCTTTTTTATTTTTATTTTTATTTTTTTTTATTTTGACTCGACACGACCTTTAAAACAAGGGATCTTGTATACCCTATATTATAGGGTGGGATAAAATTAATAATTTGACTCTCTTTCTCCGGCTCGACCCTATAATATTAAATTTAATTACATAAATTAAATTTATATTTTATAGAATTTATACTAAATCCTAAATCTAATTTTTTTTATTTGATAAATTTTTTATTTATTTTTATTTGTTTGTTTGATTAATTTTTTCTTTATAATGGGTAGTTAAACTTTAATTGATGAATTATATATATATATATATATTATAAGTTTTATTAAATATTAATATATTAGAGTGAGGGCCGGCCCGAGACCCGCCCTATCCATTCAATGCTAGGGTCAGGGTTAGACCCTCTTTATTTTAGTACAGGGCCAGGTCGGGTTAGGGTCAACAAAATTTGGCTAGCCATGCCCGACTCTAATTTTGATCAAGTCCCAATACTACATCAGTAATACAAAAGGATAATGACTTGTATATAAAGCATCCAAAGAACTTTATTAGTATGAGGCCTTTTGGATGGTGGTATTCAAGAATAAATTCGTGCAGGCTCGAACCAGACCCAAAGCAGACAATATCATACTAATCTAGACGTGACCCGTGCATTTTCGATCAAGAGAAAATAGAATAAAACTTGAGCTGAAGATCTCTATATTGAAATGGATCTCAAAAACGTTTTTTCACTTTTGAAGTAGGAAAGTTATTTCTTCGATTGATAGCAAGACAGACATAGTTTACAAAAGCATGCAGAACTCCTTTAAAGCATAAAATGAGTGGTTATGTCTTCTTGTTGTTTTTGGAACGATGACAAAACGGTGTTAGATAAGTGCAAATCGAAGAGAAAAGGGAATGAGCTTGGACAATTTTTAAGAGTTAATCTCAAAAAACCACCGCAGGTTTGATAATTTGCCCAAAAAACCACATCAGTTTGAAAATTTCCCATTTTCCCACTATTTTGTTACTAACATCATGATATATATAGTTCGGTCAGGGACATTATAGCAATTTTATAATTAAAAAAATAAAATATTTAAAAATTCTAAAATAAATTCTTTTTTTTCTTCTATTTTTTCCTTTTCAATTTTTCTCTTCTTGTATCAGATCTGTTTCTTCTTCTCCCCTCTCTTCTCTTCTTCTTTCTCTTCTCCCGCTTCTCTCTCCTCATTTGTCTTTCTATTTCACATATACATAGATGAAGGAGATGGATGAGATTTGATTGACCGACGTATAACGGAGGTGGAGATGGATGAAACTTGATTGACCGGCGTATGGTGGAGGTCGGCGCTGCTATTCCACGTGTTTGGAATCGCAAATCCCTACGAACAAACTGCGGGTATGTTGGTGTTGTTGTTGTGGATGAGGTCACTGATGAGTATATATCGCTTTGATTTTTGGTGGAGGGTGGTGATGATTTCAAATTTTTTTTTTTTTTTAAGTCTGATTTAGAGTTTTGGTTTGTTTTCAATTTGGGAATTGATTGAGAATTTTGGTTTGTTTTCAATTTGGGAATTGCGTTGTAATGGGTTAAAGGACAGCGGAGGAAGACAGATGAATAGGAGAAACAGGAGAAGGAAAAAACTAGAAAAATAAAGAAAAGGAAAAAAAAGATTTTTTAAAAAAATTTATTATACATTTTATTTTTTAAAAATTATAAAATTACTGAAATGCCTCTAACTGAATAGTAACCATATGTTTAGTAACATAAAAGTAGGGAAATGGGGAAGATTCAAACTGATTTGGTTTTTTTGGAGAAATTGTCAAACTTACGGTGATTTTTTAGAATTAACCCATTTTTCAATTTTGCCCAAGCATCTGGGTTTGATATGGGAATCATCAGGGATGGGAGCCGAAATGGAGGGTGCGCAGGGCAGCGCCCCACGATATGATACAGTGTATTTTAATAAAATTTTAAATATATATAATATGAATTATATCGCTATAATTTACTTTTTTAAAAACAAAATGTTATAATGTATTAAAAATTTTATTATCATTATAAAATATATTTAATAATTTTTCTAAAAGAGTATAAATTAATATTAATATAATTATGAAATTTTCCGTATTATGGTGCTTAAATAATCAAATAGAATCTTTTTAAAAGAAATTAAATATAAGAATTTCTCATGAGCAAATATTAAAAATCATCATGGATCAAATTTTGAAGGTATTTTTTTATTTATCTTTCTATATTTTAATATATTTTTAAAAATATGTAGCATAAATTATAGATATTATAATTCATTGAAATATATATTTGATATGACATATTTTAATAAATTTTTAAATCTATATAGTATGAATTAAATACTGTTATAATCTATTAAATTTTAATATGTATATATTTTATAAATTATATATTGTTATACTTTATTGAAATATTATATTTTTATAAGTAGGAAATATTTTAAAATATGTATATTTATAAGCTATGATAATTAATATAGTATTTAGGGAGAACAATTCAACCCATAAATCCGCAAATCCGTGGATACCCATCCGTGATGGACGGGTGTGGATTTAATTAAATGAGTTTATGAGTGGGTGTGGATTTAAAAATCAAATCCACGGAGGATTCATCACTCGCACCCGTAAATCCACACAAATTAAAAAATAAAAAAAATAAAAAGAACAAAACATGACATGACCTTATGTTATATAGTATCCAATATCTATTTTGTTTTGCATATATTTTATTAGTGTTTAAATTTAAATAGTTGATTTTGGATATAGGCCAGATTTTTTTAAAGTGATATCATGTTTATATATCATCGATTTTTATTAGTGGTTAAACTTAAATAGATTATAATATATGTTTTCTCCTTCAATATTTTCTAATTGATTTTATGTGATTTTATTTTAAATTTTAATGGATTTTATTTTAGTAATAAATATTAGATTGACTTTTTTTTTTCATATAAAAATTATAAATTTATTTAAAATTTATATTAATTTGAATAATACTAATTTGTTGATTAATCTGCGGCTGCATCCGCACCCGGGAATTAAAATCCACGCCCGAATCCACGGATTTTCACGGATGTGAACAATGATTTGAATGCTATTATTTTTCGTGGATGAGGATGCGGATTTAGTCAAACCTGCAACACCCGCATCCATTACCATCCCTAGCAACTGTCAGCCTCCCTTCCCTCCGTCCCTGAGAATCATGACTAACCAATTCAGTACTAGGTCTATTTCCTGAGGAACCAAACAAAACTTAACTGATATAATTGGACTCCAAAAGAAGCTGAGTATATGATTGGAAAATTATTTAATTAGGAGTCCTTCAAGTTTTCTTATGTTTTCTTCAACTTTTTTCTTAATGTGAACTAGTAGTAGTTAATTTGTAGCTTTTTCAACAGCACTTTGGAAGATAAACGCCAACCTTTTTTGTTTTGATTGAGACTTATTTTTATATCGCTAAAGGCTTTTACATATTATTCCAAGGACATGGTTTTGTTAGGAAACTGATTTTGAAAAATAAAAATTGGTGATTTAAACTATCTATACTAGTTTTCTTTTTTATCTAGAATTTCTTTCCAAAAATATTAATTTAGAAGAATTACATATGGAGAAGTACTTTTAGTTGACTACCATTTATTTGTAGCATTTGAATTCTATGGTTGTAAAATTTAGTATCTCTATTGTTGGTTTGAAGAGAAAATCACTGTGTTTGAATTGGGGAATCATGACTGACCAATTTAGAGATGATGAGGTAGAAATCCAGCATTAGGTTCATTGTAACCTGAACATGAATATATATATATATATATATATATATAGGAAATATAATTTTAAATAAATAATTTTACACCATATTGATTAGATAGAAAGAGATTCATTGATATATACCGATAAAGCTTAGTTTGTTGAATGGCTTACTAGATTCATGGGCTTTATAAGAGCTCTTAAATCTATACATTAAATACCAAAAGATTTGGTCTTGGGGCTCTTCGGATTGGTTCCTTCAAAGAGTCTTATTTTTTTCTTCGACTGAATCTCTGTCAGCCTCTACAGTTTATTATTTTACTAATTATTGTGTGGTTTTATTTTCCATTGTTGTTAATTTTTTAATTTGTTTTAACTGTGTTTCTAACAATATATAAGGAAAAACCATTTAAACTTTATAAAAGTTAATAATGAAAATATAAAATATTTTTATAAGAGAATATTTAGATTTTATAATTTTTGAGAGTTTGATTTTTCTAATTTAATGGTTTTCTTCTTTGGTTTTTCTAAGTAGAATTTTCGAGCTTACTGATTAAATAGAAACACAACAAATAAATTAATTTAAATAAAAATTATTTAAATTAAATTCATTAAATTATACTTTTTTTTTTTATAAAAAAAATCCTATAAAAATTTAACTTGTTGCTGATAGTTATTTGTTTGCTTGAGCGCTGATTAAAATATTGAGCTTATGATGTGGTACTATTATTGCATGACTGCAATTTTGGTATTAATTATGTGAAGTTTGTTTTCACTGAATTCTATACTTGTTAATCCATTGAATTTCTTAGTAATGGGGATATAATTGAAGTTATCAAATATGAAGGTTAAGCTAAACTTATTGACTTTATTTGAATTGTATCAGTTCAAGAAATGATTGACTTGGATTTGTTGCATTATTTATCTTGAGCTGGTATTATTCTTTTAATTTAATTAAAGAGCTGAGATTACTTATTTAAAAGTTGCTATTATGTTTCCCTAAACTAGAATTTAATTGAATTAGTTCAAGTTGATAATACATATATACGTCTTTTTTTTTTTTTATGCTGAAATTGCTTTTACGATTTGGATCATGAGGTAGTTCTCCTAATATGGTGAATATTAATAAGATTAGATTTTGTTTTAGTGTTGCCATGTATATTATTGATCATATTAGTCATACTTTGGACACTACTGATACGAAGAAGAAACCTATCCATTTCTTGATTTTTCTGGCTTTGATTACAGACTTTTGTTTTAGAGCCGGAGTTCCTAACTTCCCTGTATGATGTTATCCATCCTCTTAAAGAATTTATGGGACCATTTGCTTTGAAGCAAATTAGGAATAATACAGGAGGGAGTAAGAATAGAAAGAAGAAAGACTCACTGTACTAATAAGTGTTGGGAAAATATGACTAACTCTTATACCATTTGTTAATCAAATCGGTGATCAATTGCATCCTATAAGAAAATTGAATTTTAATGATGGAAAATTTCCGCCACTAAAGCCCTGATTTCCATCACTAATGGTTTTTTTTACGGACGTATAATGAAAATATTCCGTCACTAGAAACAGCGCCTGTCCAGATTAATTCCGTTACAGACAGTTTTGCGATGGAATCAATCCATCACAAATCTATATATATATATAAACAAAATGGTTAGCAGGTTATGTAGTTTATATTGCTTCAAAAATAGACATGTGGCATACAACGTCCAATTTTTGTTCAATTATATTATGCCACGTCTGCCTTCCTATAGTCTCTCTCACTTCTCTCCCACCAGATTTCTTCTCTTCATTTGTGCCTTTGTCTCTTCATTTGATCGTTTTAATTGTTGTGCTTTTGTCTCTTCATCGGCTTCATTTCTTCTATTTTTCAAATCTCCACATTACTCAGACATTCTCGGTCACCAACGTATCGCAGGCGCTTCAGTTTTTCACTCCTGCCTCCAATATCACTCTTCCTACTCTTTTCACTCCCTCATTTTGTCGGGTTTCACTCAATTTATTCTCCAAACACTGTCGTTTTGCTATCAAAGCTTTCTTGTCGTCATCAAATCCGAAATTTCTTGTGTTTGATAATAAAACTACTTTTATTCTGTTGAGTTTGAAGGTGCCCGCAGTCGCATCGAATTCGGCAGCGCTTGAGATGGATACTATTACAGAGGCGGAGTTGAAGGACAATGGATTTAGGAGCATCAGTAACTGACACTCATTTCATAGCAGACGAGTGACTTCGAATTACTTGGTGTTTTGTGTACACGTTTATGCAGAACTTATTCCTCCGAACTGATAGAAACCAGGTAGTTTTATTTTCTCTGATTAATTTTTCTGTGTATGTCTGGTGATTTATGGTAATATTGTAGATACTGTGCTTCAATTCAAGAGGGAGCATCCTTTAGAAGAGAGTGTAACATGCCATCGGATACAAACTGATCGGCCGCTCCGGAAGAAGGATCAAGTTTTTAAACAATATGAACCTATTTTTTATTTTGTTCAGGTAGTTTTTAATCTATTTTTGCGGGATTTGAGTGTCAAAAAATGAAATTCTATTCATTTTTCTTCTTTTTTTTTCCGATAGATTGGTTCGCACCAGTTCCAGGTGAACAATGGAGTTTCTATTTTCATTGAGAAATTAAAGTTCTGTGAAGTGAGTGTCAGTTGGAAAATCAGTTATACCATCAAGCAAGGTTCTGTCTCTTAGTATGATTAATTTTATTGCTTCAGACTATATATTAGCACATGATATCTTTGTTCATCTATATATTGGATTCTTTCATTTGGAAACAAACATTTATGCGATTAAAGTTGTTTGCTTAACTGAAGCACTGAAAAATTCTTGACATCTTATGTTGAAGGTCTTGTACTTGTAGCCGGTTCATGCTCTTATCAGATTTCCTTGGAATCTCTTCTGATTGGCCATGAGGATTGGGTATATTCAGTGGAGTGGGAGCCTTTTTTACCTACATCTTCAGATGAAAAAGTCTATATACAACCCTTGAGTATTTTATCAACTTAAATGGACAAGACAATGATGATTTGGAAACCCGAAAAGGCAACCGGTATGTGGATAAATGTAGTCACTGTTGGAGAATTTAGTCATTCTGCTTTAGATTTTTATGGAGGTCATTGGAGCCCAGACATAAATTCAAATTTGGCACTTGGATATGGTGCATCTTTTCATTTGTGGAAAAATGTTGGTATTGACATAGATAATTGGCAACCTCAAAAGGTACCATACCATCTAGGCACTTTGCTTTTGTGATAGATATTGCGTGGGCTAAGTTTGGTGATTTTATGCTGTCAGTCAGTCATGACAAGGTAATCACAGTTTCTTTTATTTTATTATTCTTTTTAGCGAATCCATTTCAATTGATATATAAAAAAAAATAGTATATATATGTATATATATTATCCTACATATGACTGCAGACAAGTCGTGTATTTGCTCCATGGCAAAATGCAACTGTTCTTGTGGATGGAGATTCCTGGTATGAAGTTGCTTGCCCTCAAGTTCATAGTCACAATATAAATTGTGTGACCATCATCCAAGGAAAGGGGAACCACCGTTTTGTTAGTGAAGCTGATGAGAAAGTTGCAAGAGTTTTTGAAGCCACTTTATCATTTCTGAAAACATTAAATCATGCCACTTCTCAATCATCATATTTTTCTAAACAACTCCTAGGAGATGTTCAATTTTAGGTGCTAATATGTCAGCTCTTGGACTTTCATAGAAGCCTATATATGTGAATGGTAAGTCCCCTTCTTTATCTCTGTTGGCAGATTTTTTTTTTTTAATTTTATTGTTTGAGTTCTTATCTGCCTAATGCAAGCTTTAGGTGTTTCATATAGGATAGTGTTATTACCTATTTATAAAATCTGTAATCCAACTTCCTAGGATTTTGCATTTATGCTATTAAGTCATCTCCATGTTTACCTACTTGAATTGGAAGTAATCAAAGTTGTGAAAAAGAAACAGTCGGTTGTTACTGCTCTGGCAGACTTTTCTGTTAGGATGCCTTGAATCATAAGGAATCCTAAATTACTTGATTCACTAGGAATCCTTTTTGAAAGGAATTTCTATTTTGGTTTTTGGATCTATTTCCTATTTGTTACTTTTCCTAATTTGAGGAGATTTGTTTTTTCCAATTGTTATGGTTTACTTTTCCTTATTGGAAAGAAACTATTAGGAATGTGGGTTTTGTGATCACTATAAATAGAGACGTCTCACAAAGAAGAAAACATCCAGTTCTAAAGAGAATTTCACATTGTGAGTGTGGGAAACACATTCGAGAGTTAGGGGTTTTAGTTTGGGTGCCTTGTGTTGTGAGATTTGAGTGTAGCCTTTTGTGGCTATTTTGTGTGATATCTTGTAATCCCTTTGATCATTATAGTGGATTGTTATTCTCTTCCTTCGTGGAGTAGGCACATTGCCGAACCACGTTAAATCTCTCGTGTCTCTTTCTACTTTCCATACTTTGTTGTTCTGTCTCTACTCTGGTTGGTGCTATTCTGTCTCCTCTTTTCCTAACAAACTGGTATCAGAGCATAAGTTGGGTTTAGTCATGGCATCAACATCATCAACAAAGTTTGATATCGAGAAGTTCGATCGAAACATGAGTTTCTCTATGTGGAAAGTCAAGATGAAAGCAATTCTGACACATCATGGATTGCAGAAGGCGCTTTTGAAGAAAGAAGAATTTCCCAAATCGTGGGATGAAGAGAAGATGGTGGAGATAGATGAGAGAGCATTATCCATGATCCAATTGTGTTTGTCTAATGAGGTTCTGAGAGAGGTTATCGATCAGAATACTGCAAAAGGATTATGGGATAGATTGGAGGCTCTATATATCACAAAGAATCTCACTACAAAATTGATCGCCAAGCATCGTTTATACACCCTGTCGATGGCAGAAGGTACGTCCATCAAGTCTCATATTGATGAATTTCTTCTATTGTAATGGATCTATCTAACATGGACATCAAGTATGAAGATGAAGATCAAGCCCTCATGTTACTTCATTCTCTACCTCATTCTTTCAAGAACTTTAGAGAGACATTGATCTATAGTAATACTTCTCTAAAGTTGGAAGACGTCAAATCGGCACTTTATTCGAAGGAGTTATTTGATAACCAGATGTCCAAAAACCGAGCAGATCATCCTGCTGAAGGTTTAATGGTTAGAGGAAGACCCGAATCTAGAGAATCTGGTAAAAATCGCTCTAGATCAAAATCAAAGTCCAAGTATGTGGTTTGCCATTATTGTAAGAAGAAAGGACACATCAAAAAGGATTGTTGGACTCTTCAGAAAAAGAATAAAGAAAATAGTCAACAATCAGAGAAACCTCCAGAAGTCAGTGTTGTGCAAGATAAGGATGAAGACTGTGATGTCTACACAGTCATTGATGATAATACTAGATCTGATCAAGGGTGGATTCTTGATTCTGCGTGCTCATTCCATATCTGCCGGCAAAGAGAATGGTTCACTTTTTTTGAGGAATCCGAAAGAGGTGTTGTGTTAATGGGCAACGACCAACCTTGTAAAGTTTCTGGTATTGGTTCTGTGAAGATTAGGATGCATGACGGCGTGATTCGAACATTGGTAGACGTTCGGTATGTTCCTGATATTAAGAAAAACCTTATTTCATTATCTGTTTTAGATGATACTGGTTGCAAATTCACTGGTGAAGGTGGAGTTCTGAAGGTTAGTAAAGGTGTGCTGGTAGTTATGAAGGCGAAGAAATTTGGTAGGCTGTATTATCTGATGGGGTCTACTGTTATGGGTTCCGCCTCTGTTTCTTCTACAAGCGAAACAGATACTACGAAGTTGTGGCATATGAGACTTGGACATATGAGTCAGAAAGGCATGGAAATACTGAGTAAGAGGGGTCTTTTGGGTGATCGGAATATATCCAATTTGGAGTTTTGTGAGCATTGTGTCTTCGGCAAACACAAATGAGTCAGCTTCAGCACTGGAATACACAAAACTAAAGGTACGTGGGATTATATTCACTCTGATCTTTGGGGACCATCACGTGTTGCATCAAAAGGTGGTTCAAGTTACATGATGACATTGATTGATGATTTTTCAAGAAAAGTCTGGGTCTATTTCTTGAAGAATAAGTCTGAAGCTTTTGAGACCTTCAGAGATTGGAAGGCATTGGTTGAAAAGCAGACTGGAAAGAAAGTTAAGCGCTTGAGAACTGATAATGGGTTGGAGTTCTGTAGTAGGGAATTTAATTCATTCTGCAAAAAGGAGGGCATAGTGAGACATCTCACAGTTAGTGGGACACCCCAACAGAATGGCGTAGCCGAACGCATGAATAGAACCCTTTTGGAAAAGGTTCGTTGTCTGCTGAGTAATTCTGGATTGACACAAGATTTTTGGGCAGAGGCTGCAGCGACAGCTTGTTACTTGGTGAATCGTTCTCCATCCGCGTCAATTGAGTGTAAGACTCCTGAAAAGGTATGGTCTGGTAAACCTGCTAATTATTTTGAATTGCGGATATTTGGATGTCCTGTCTATGTTCATTCGAACAATGGAAAGTTAGAACCTAGGTCAAAGAAGGGCATATTTTAGGGTTATCCGAATGGTGTGAAGGGATACAGAGTTTGGCTTACTGATCCAAAGACACCAAAATCCATAATTAGCAGAAATTGCATCTTTGATGAGAATACCATGCTTCATCCAAATAAGGAAAGTGTTAGTTCTGACTAAGGTGGAGAGTTCTGAGAAGGAGAACAAAGAGATGCAAGGTATTAGGGTGGAGTCTCCATCCGAAAATCATGAAAAGCCAAATGAGATAGAGACTGAAATCATTGCCAGAGGAAGGTCCTTAAGAGAGAGACGAATGCCTTCGAGATTTGATGATTATGTTACCATAGCTTGTGTCGCTGCACAAGAAATCGAAGGATCTAATGACCCAGTCACATATAGTGAAGCCGTCTCGAGTGATGATTCTGGTAAGTGGTTGGTGGCTATGCAAGAAGAGGTGGAGTCTCTTCATAAAAATAAAACTTGGGAACTAGTAAAGCCTCCTATTGAAAAGAAGATCGTTGGATGTAGATGGGTCTACAAGAAAAAGGAAGGCATACCTGGGGTCGAGAAAGCAAGATACAAGGCACGTTTGGTTGCAAAGGGCTATAGTCAGGTGCAAGGTATTGATTTCAACGATATTTTTTCACCTGTTGTTAAACATAACACTATTCGTGTTTTTCTTGGTTTAGTTGCTATTCATGATCTCGAGTTAGAGCAACTAGATGTGAAGACTGCGTTTTTATATGGTGAACTTGAAGAGACCATATACATGTCTCAACCAGAAGGTTTTGAAGTTGAAGGAAAAGAAAACCATGTTTGTCTACTCAAGAAGTCATTATATGGCTTAAAGCAGTCACCTCGACAATGGTACAAGAAGTTCCACTCGTTTATGATGGTGCATAGTTTCACAAGGAGTCATTCTGATAGCTGTGTGTACTTCAAAAAGTTATCTGATGATTCATATATCTATCTACTCTTATATGTCGATGACATGTTAATTGCTGCCAAGAATAAGTCTGAGATCAACAATTTGAAGAATCAGTTGAATGGTGAGTTTGAGATGAAAGATCTAGGAGGAGCAAAGAAAATTTTGGGAATGGAGATTAAGAGAGATAGAGCTGCCGGTAAACTTTACTTAACTCAAAGAAGCTTCATAGAGAAAGTTGTTGAGCGTTTTGGGATGAAAGACGCACCGGTAAGTACTCCATTAGCTTCTCATTTTAAGCTTTATGCTGATTTGTCACCAAAAACTGATGAGGACATAGAATATATGTCACAAGTTCCCTACTCTAATGCTGTTGGTAGTATCATGTATGCAATGGTGTGTACTCGTCCCGATATCGCACATGCTGTTAGTTAGTTAGCCGTTACATGGCTAATCCTGGAAAACAACATTGGCAAGCTGTGAAGTGGATATTGAGATATTTGAAGGGTACTACTCATGTTTGCTTGGAGTTTGGTAAAGACAAAGGGAATGTTGGTGGTTACGTTGATTCGGACTATGCCGGTGATCTTGACAAAAGAAGATCGATTACTGGATATGTCTTTACTCTTGGAGGTTGTGCTATTAGTTGGAAGGCTACTTTACAAGCGACTGTTGCTTTGTCAACAACAGAGGCTGAGTATATGGCCATGGTTGAGGCTGTAAAGGAAGCAATTTGGTTGAGAGGATTGGTTGGTGAACTCAGCGAAGATTTGAAGGTGACGACAGTCCATAGTAACAGTCAGAGTGCGATTCATCTAGCAAAGGATCAAATGTTCCATGAACGCACTAAGCACATAGACGTCAAGTACCACTTTGTTCGAGATGTGATTTCTGAAGGTAATATTACGGTTCAGAAAATTGGTACTGAAAACAATCTTGCTGATATGATGACCAAGTCCTTGTCTACAATCAAGTTCAAGCATTGTTTGAGCTTGATTGGAATTTGTGATCGTTAAGATTCCCTTACGGGATACAAGGAAGAGGAAGACAATTCGAATTCTGTTTATGGGTCAAGGTGAAGATATAACTGATAGTGATCAAAGAAAGAAGATTCAGAAAAGTTGAGGTGATTCAAGTCAAGGTGGAGATTTGTTAGGATGCCTTGAATCATAAGGAATTCTAAATTACTTGATTCACTAGGAATCCTTTTTGGAAGGAATTTCTATTTTGGTTTTTGGATCTATTTCCTATTTGCTTTTCCTAATTTGAGGAGATTTATTTTTCCCAATTGTTATGGTTTACTTTTCCTTATTGGAAAGAAACTATTAGGAAAGTGGGTTTTGTGATCACTATAAATAGAGGCGTCTCACAAAGAAGAAAGCATCCAGTTCTAAAGAGAATTTCACATTGTGAGTGTGGGAAACACATTCGAGAGTTAGGGGTTTTAGTTTGGGTGTCTTGTGTTGTGAGATTTGAGTGTAGCCTTTTGTGGCTATTTTGTGTGATATCTTGTAATCCCTTTGATCATTATAGTGGATTGTTATTCTCTTCTTTCGTGGAGTAGGCACATTGCCGAACCACGTTAAATCTCTCGTGTCTCTTTCTACTTTCCATACTTTGTTGTTCTGTCTCTACTCTGGTTGGTGCTATTCTGTCTCCTCTTTTCCTAACATTTTCATATGCCAAGATTTAAGTGTTCAGTTGGTTCTAATAATCTACTATTTTAATACCATTTTCTTATGCAGCTACACATAAGATCCGAGATAGAAATGAGAATGGCGGTATTGACACCCTTGAATATATTCTGGATGTTGTTCCCATTGAGTTCACTGGACTCATTGAAGATCATTCATCATGGCATACATTGTGGCCAAAGTTCCACGAACTTTATGGTAATAGTAATAACTGTTTTCACTTTGCTGTGACCATCAAGGATTGCTGGTTGCTTCAGCATGTTAGGAATGTTGTTCCTGACAGTATAATTTATTGCAGATGAAAATACATTGAAAATTTTATAAGTCTGCTGGCAGTTATTTGTTATTGATGCTTAAATCGGCTAGCCCTCTCAAACAAACCTGTAAAGTATTAATAGATTTGGTTTTGATAATGGAAAAGATCTACTTTGAAGCAATGGAATTGATTTGGCTTCTTCACAGGATTGGTTGGAGAAGAATTTGTAAAGACAGAGAAAAGTAGTTTTACTATGGTTGTTAGGCTTAACAATTGTTGGAGTAATTGTGGTGTGAATTTTGTTAGAGCTACTAATGTTAATAATAGATTTTTAGAGTGCAAGGAGGAGCATTTACTGAATTGAGCTCTAGACTAGGAGACTATATAGTTAGGGATCTTCAGTTCCCTGTCAAAAATTCCAAACACTATCCTATTATCTGAAGAATAGATTAACTATTGTCCCAATTTTCCAAGTATCAATCCTTGGTTCTATCACAAAGTGTCTGCCCCTTACCATTTATACTTATTGAAGTCACTAACTAATCCATTTAAAAATAAGGTAAACCTACCCTATTAAGGGTGCCACTCTTCAAGTTCTAATCTCTTGAACAAATTTAATTTGTATCACAGTTTTGAGGTATTATTGCTCTGAATTGAATATAGTGCTGTGTTTAATAGGAGGTTTAGCTACTTGTATTGGTATTGCTCTACTTATTGTAATTATTATTTAATGATGTCTTGTGATTTTTTACTTCAGAAATGAAATTGAGAAGAGAAAATATATTGGGCATTGTGGTAGTTACCTTATAGATAACTAGGAAGAAGACCATGACGGAAAACTAGCTCATATAAACTCCATATTAGTACTTACTTTTTTTTAAACAAGTCCGCAATTTATTGATTAAAATTGCAATCCACGACTTGTAATGTGCTTTAATTGAGTTGGTTATATTAAGAGTATATAATGATTATATGTTCAAATATTTTATAGGCCCAATCAACAACACTGACTGAAATACAGGTATGGAAAGTAGGCTCGTGGAAGGCAGTTGGTTGGCTGCAGTCTCACAGCTTAACAGTGACACAAATTGCATTCTCTCAAGGGACCGTCATTTCTCTATCTTTAAAATCCAAACAGGTATTACAACCTCATCTTGACGTTAGTAATTCAATTTAAAATTTTCCTTTTGGTTATGTTGTTTAATCTGTATACATAATGCTAAACAGTAATATTTTTGGTTGCTCCAGTTTTAAAAACTGAAATCAACCATAAACTTATAATAAGGAAGAGGCACACAAAAGAATAATGGTTATTTTCATGGAATCCATTTGGCCATGAATTTGCAACAGGTTCAAGAGACAAAACAGTGAAGAGCTAGGCTGTAGTAGAGATGATTCATCTATTAAACAAATCGTGACACTACCTACATTCAGTATTGATCGTGAAAAAGAAAGCGGGATCATTGTTCTAGGGATGGAAAATAGATTGATAGAACTAGGATAAGGAAAGATGATAGTAACAACAGTAAGTAAAGCACCGAGTGCAACTACTTCTATCATCATGAAGCTTGATCCATTTCTGTGCCATGTTTCAGCAGTAAACCTTCTTGCATGGAAAAATAACGAGAACACTGGATCACTGAAACTTGCTTCCTGTGGAGCTAATAATTGGGTGATTGTTTGAGGTTAGTGTCTGATCTGACAATGATAAAATAAATTTGAAATCCCTTTGAGCTTG
Organism: Cardiospermum halicacabum; assembly: GCA_031304145.1. Lineage (NCBI taxonomy): Eukaryota > Viridiplantae > Streptophyta > Magnoliopsida > Sapindales > Sapindaceae > Cardiospermum > Cardiospermum halicacabum. Next base: position 21,500,966 of record CM062396.1, read on the forward strand.
CGTATGATGGATTGTGTATTATTTGGGCATACGTACAATTTTATCATGGCCGTTAATTATTATTTTTATACCATTAGATCTCACTCCGACTACCTCATCCCATTAATTACAACATTATGCTAAACTTAGAATAAAAGATGGTTCTGTTACGTATTTATTACAGCAACATTAAATTATATATTACTTCTATTGCTTTACAACTTTACAGTAATCATCCTTTATGATATTTAAGACAACAACTTAGTAAAAAATATTTAAAATTGATCAGAATTAGAAAAAAAAGATGTAAAAGACAAAATTAATATAAATGAAGATTACTACAGATTTGACGGTCAATTGCTATATTAATATATATATATATATACATATATTAATATTAATATATTTATATATTAATATTAATATATATATAAATATAGTATGATATATTAAAAGTATATTGGTTGGTTGACCTATAAATTAAAATGGTATAAAATCTTTTTGATAACTTCATCATAAAATAAAATTTTAAACTTTTGTGTGATTGAATGATCTAAAATAGGTTAGCAATCTATTTGAATTAAATCACCTTTTGTATTGCCTCCCACAAATAAAAGTTAAGATTTTTTTTTTTAAAAGCCATTTCCAGTTTTTTCCCATTATACTACCGTCAAAACGAAAAATATTAAAAATTTTAAAGGTGAATTTTAGAGTTTGGCAAAGCTTCAAAAAATAGGTTCAAGTGGTGCCACATAATATCTCGTATATATCACGTGTCGAATTCTCAGTTCATGTAAACTACACAATTTTTTAAAAATACCGTAAATTGGTGGTCATGCTTGATAAATAGATTTGTCCAATCTATACACGACTCGTGTTGTTATGCAGAATTGTATGTTCGCCTAACATTATTTAATTTGTATATATATATTTTTAAATTATGCTACTTAAATAGTTAATTTAAAATTCTTATCATAAAATACATTTCATTTATATTATTTGAAAATATTAATAGTAAATATATATATTTTTCCATCTTTATAATAATGATAATGAATTAAATAAAATATAAAAATAAAATAATTTACTTAACCATTTTAAATTTATTCATTAACTACTTTATCACATAAATTCAAAAAATTCCAATTTATTTTCTATGATAAATAGAAAAGAAAAATTAAATAAATTATCTATTTATTATATAAAAATACATTCTCCATAAAAAAATGATAATAGTTTTTTTCTTCTATTTTATTTTATTTTTACAACGCGCGGGCATGTACCCTAGTTAAAAATATTTTATAAAAAAATACTAAAAAAATGAAAATTTTCGATGCGTGATGGATTTGGACAAAAGTTGTTTGTGAGAGATTTGTGACAAAATTAGTTCGTCACAGATTTAAGACGAAAGTTGTTTGTGACAGATTTTTCAGCAATTATCAACTACTACCAATTATCAACTACTACCAATTATCTCCTGTATTTTAATTTTCTACCCATTCATTACTACTTAAAAAAATATTAATATAAAAGCTGAATTTGATATAATCACTAAATTAATATCATATACAACATTTATACAAATAATTATAAAATAAATTTGAAACAGAAAAAAAAAAAAGTTCCATTAAAACAACTTAAACATCATCATATCATTCATATTTTACCAAAATATGACATTACTCTTCATACAGGCATTATCATTATAGTATGTTAATTTTTTTTTCATATTGAATCCCACGTAATAAATAAATGAAATCACATTCTAACATATTATACATACCTGAAACTCATAAAAACATCTGGTCTAAAAAAAAAAAACAAGTAAATATCGGTTAGGACGTCTCAAGCAATTTACATGACAGAAATTGGTTGGAGAATAATTGAAAAACTAGCAGGAGAATAATGAAGCGGCTGTATACACATAGCATAAGAATACAAATCCGCCAGTATTTGAAAAGCATAAGCATACGGGACTCACCTCACAACCTTGTGTGAGAACTTTGACCTTTTTCTCAAGGTGTAAGGCATTTCCCTTATTATCATCATCTTCATTTTAACAATCTCAAATTCATTCTGCAAAGCACGAGTTGTAGAGTGGGAGCATAATTTGCAGGAAGAGCACGAGTTGCCTCACTTTCTCCATTCAATTCATCGTTGCCTGCTAGAAGATCACTAGCCTAACCTAATTTTGCAATTTCTTCTGATTCATGGTCTGAAATCTTGAGGAACAGGCAGTATCAGTTTAATATCTTCCTAACTGCTTTTGGATCATTCATCTTGTTTGCTTGCAGTATAGCAGATGAAGCATCATGCCTTTGCACAATTTTATTCCTTTGGGCATCTATCTTTCTTAATCCAGCTTCGATATTGGCTCTCCAGACACTATGATGGAGTACAATCAACAATAGGGGCAATTGTTCTCCATTAAGTGCGCATAAGCTTAGCCAGATGGAGCAGCTTCTCATCCTCCTCTCTGGTCCCTTTGGTCTATAAAACCCATTAAACAAGGAAAAAAAAAAAAAAAACAGCTTCCAAATGCCCAAGATCATGAAAACAAGACAGGTTAGTATGAAAGAAATAAAAATCAGGCCACAGTAGGAAACGCTGCCTTAAATCTCAATTACAAAGCCACATAACAATCATCAAGATAAATGCTAGTCACTTAACCACAAAAACACAACCACACATCATCTACGTGAAAGTTTACAAACTCCCCACTCAAACACACAGAAACTTTGACACAAGCAATAAAATAAAAAATTTAACATAAAAAATAACTAATGCATTAATCAAAAAGCTAACCCTATCTTAGTGATAGGAAAATTATTTCGCGAAGATTTCACATAGTCCCTCCAGTAGGTAGAACAAGCCATTGAAAGAAAATTGGAACCATAAACTACAACTACAAAACTCTACTAAACCACACATTGCAACAAACCAATCAAACAAATAACACTAAACTGAAATCACCAAACGCAGAAGCCAAAAAGGGTCACCAATAAATGACATTGTCAAGCAAAACCCCAGAGACCAAATTGAAGAAAAAGATGTAATTGGAAGGGCAAGAATATCCCTTTTTAATAGAAGAGTCGAGCCATTCATATCAGCGAACCTTACACTACTTAGCGGATTTACGAACGAGAAGGGAGGAGATACGAACCCATTGATTCTTGCCATATTTCTCACCACCGCTTGAGGATCTCATACTCCGTGTTCTTCCACAAGCCGCCTTTTATCATAATCCTCATCTTGCGTGACTTGTTTTTCTCACCACGATTCTGCTATGGGTTTGAATCCTCTACAAAACCCTATCTATGAAATACTTAATGAATTTCTCAATTAATTTTTTTTGTTTTTTTTTTTTTGTTTTTTATATTTCTCATCTTCTACCGGGTTTTATCTACTTCAAACTAGGGTGTCAATTCGTCTTGTTGTCGAATCGGGTCCGACACACACGACTCGTTTACGTTTATGTCTGACACGACTCAACACATTTAATAAACGAGTTGTAATTTCTCAATTCGACACGAATCCGTTTAATACCCGTATTAACGTGTCGACACGATTAATTTGATTAAATAACTCAAAATTTGTAATTGTGTAATTCGATTACCCGTTTAACCTGTTTATCTGTTAACTAGTTAACCTATTTATACATTAATCCATTTAACCTATTTATGCGTTAACCGATTTAACATGTTTATGCATTAACCTATTTAACTTGTCTATCCATTTACCCGTTTAACATATTATATTTACATTTTTTTCTAATACAATAATCAATTGAAATACAAAGTAATAAATAAAATAAAATAAAATAATAAAATTAAAAATACAATCCAAATGAAAGTGTTCAAATATTAATATAACTTTATATAACTATAAACTTAATTTAGTTGCGATAAAAGTTTTTACTGCAAATGAAATTACGCAACAAATTTATTGAAAAATTCTTTAGTGTCTACAAACACAATGAATACAGATAAAATATTTTTAAAAATTAACCTTAATCAAGAGATTCTAGAGTTGAAGAAGCTTGTAGAGTTTCATAATCAATCAAAATCTATACATCACACTCAAGTACTAAATTAATCAATCAAAATCTATACCATCCTCATTTGCAAATTTGATTAAATATATAAAATCAAGAACAATATATTAAATCAAAGAGAGACCTTGGCTCCTAAGCTAAAGATAAAATAATTAGGACTGAGACAATTAGTGCTAGAAGAAACATACAACACGAGAAATCGACAACGAGGGTTGACAACGCTAACAGTAGATAGGCACAGATGGAGAGTTTTGTCTGAGGCAAACCACGAAAATGAGACAGCAGAGGTGATATTTGAGTAATGATTGGTTGATGGCGAGACAAGAGGTAGAGAAGAGGAAGTTGTGTCGGGTGGTTGAAGACAGGAGAGGATGCAGAGAGGCGGAATAACTTCTAATTTTCTAAAAAATATTAGGGTATTGTTAGATTAATAATATATATATATAATATTAAAAAATATTATTTAACCCTTCAAAATTATATAAATTTTATTTTAACCCCAATTATGTGGGTCTACACGTTAACCTGTTAGTCAAACCCCCGACTCAACTCGTTTATAAGAAGGTTAAACGTGTCGTGTCATAAACAGGTCAAAACCCATTTAGCTTAAACTCGATCCACTTATCTTTCGCGGGTTCGTGTCAACCCATCGAGTCATGACCCATTTTGACACCCCTACTTCAAACCATGTTTTGGGGAGTTTTTGTCGATTCGTGTTTAGTTACACTGGTATTAATTTAGTCATTATTAAATAATAATTTAAGATGGAAATTATATTAATAAAATTAAATTTTAATTGAAATTATAATTTTAACTATCTAAATTTTTAAAAATAAATTATATAAACATTTTACGGTAAATTGGGAGTATTTTTTTTTTTTTAATTTCAAATTTCAACCAAAATAATTTTTCAATCAGTTTTGCAGGTATTTTTTAAATTATTTTAAAAAAAAATATTTTAGAAATAAATATAAATTTGAACCACCACTATATTATCACTAAACATATTAGTACACATGGAAGGAGCTACATGCCCACCCTAGCAAATCAAAAAAAATAAAAAAATAAAAATTATATATAATATTTATAAATTTTTATAATAATATTATAAATCAAATAAATATTATAATATTAATTAATAAAATTATATATATATATATTTAATTTAAATCAAATCAAACCATAAAAATTAAATAAATCTTAATATTTTGAGTTATTCAATAATAGTTTAAATTAGTATGATTTTAATTCGGTTTAAAATAAATTTATTTAAATAATATAGTTGTCATATTAAATGTGTTTAAAATTTTATTTTTATAATTTAAGATTTTTATATTTCGAAATATATTAGCGGAGACAAGTATTGGTAATCACAAAGTAAAACAACATACACAAGGTAAGAAATAGAAATAGAAAATAAGACACAAGATTTTTATGTGGAAACCCAAAACGGGAAAAAAAACTACGGTCATCAAGACGAAGAGAGACTAATTTACTATGTAACAATAAAGTAACAGTTACAACCAGAATATCCTTCTCTCACTCCCCAACCCAATTACATTGGTTACAGTCTCACACATAAGCTCTCCAAATGTGGCTCTCACAGGATAACAAGACTCGATTCTAGAACTCAAAATCTCCATAGTCTCCATGGTTCCCATGCCCCAATCGGGCACCTCCTAAACCTAGCCAACTAAATCTACATTGTTCCCTGAGGATATCTAATAATAGATAGAATCACTATATTTATCGCATTAGATTACTTAGTCACAAAGTAATTCTAAACCATTAAGAAAACCTTTTCCGATTTAGTTTTCTCAAAGATCTCTTTTTCCTAATTAGAATCCACTTTAGGAAATACCATTTCTAATCAAATATGATACTTCCAAAACAGTCTTCGAGTCTTTTTCTAATTACAAATCAAGTATGGATACTAGAATATACCTTGTAACACCCGAACCCCCGCCCCGACGGAAGGGAATGCGGAATCCGGATGCTACGGTGCAGAAGACAGATAATAGATAACAAACCAATAGATCATAACCAACACTGAAAGACAATTCTTATAATTCCAAAGTCAAAGGTTCAAAACAAATCCAAATACATAATAGTAGTTTAACTACAAGTTCCAAATGAAAGGTGTCAAATAGAATTATCCAAAGATACGGAATCTGAAATAAATCCCAAAACATAGTGTAGCGGGTTCAAACAGAGAAATAAGTCTAGCAAAGTAAACTGATATGCAATCCAAGTCTAAAGAGGATGCCATGTGAATGCTTAATGCTAGTGATATCCTGCTATCCCACCTGACTGTCTGAACTCAGCAATTTCCATTCCCAAAAGGGTTCAAATATACAAAACAAAAATAATAATAAAAAACAACGAAGGGTCAGACTATCGATATTTGGTTAGTAAGCCAATGCCCAACAAACACATACAGATGCGTCTTATTAAATAGAATAGTATGTCAAGCAAAAATTCAGGTTAGTTATCAACCAAATGGTACAAACAGAAGCAAACAAGTTGATTATCAAATCAAGTTATCCCCAATATAATCCCCTTTAAGTGATCTAGGATAAGTGATTACATATTATTGCATTTAGCGTCTGAGAAAGGCTTTACAGTTGTCAAATTATTTTCAGAAGGAAGACCAATACCGAATTAGGAGTTCGGTATGCAGTCCGGTAGGCTATTTGGTCAGAGAGCATTACTAGAGTTACCGAATAGTATTTTGGTAAGTAGTCTGGTACATAGCTTGGTCAGAGAGCAATTATACATGTCCAAGGAAGGTTTAAGTGATAGTTCGGTTCCTATTCCGGTATGAAGCTCGGTCAGAGAGTTTCAAGTCTCCCAGACATGCCGAATTGTAATTCGGTAGCTAGCTCGGTGAAGAGCTCGGTCAGAGAGGTTGAACAGTCTTCTGAGACTCATACCGAACTACAGTTCGGTAGTTAGTCGAGTAGAAGTTTGTCCAGAGAGTGAATCTAATGATCTCAAGGCTGATCGAATTGTATTTCGATAACCAGCTCGGTAAGGAGTTCGGCCAAAGACCATCCTACGTCCAGTTTTCTAGTTTTTAAGTGACAATCCGGCATACAGTCCGGTTACGGACACTGGGCACATTTTTTCAGCCTAATTCAAATTATCTCTTTCGCCAATAAAAGTCTAGCTATCTAATTGGGTCTATTCCTAGCACTTACAGCCAGTTAGGAGTCACAATTAACACTACCCAAAGTTAGAACCCAAAAGAAAACAACTAGCATCAGTAAGAATCAAACCAAAACATATCCAACACATAACCAGCAGCAGAAACATATCATTATCATAGAGTTTCAGATTACCCAATTATTTAGGTGTTTAACTTACCAGGCATGTCCTTAGTCTAATAACAAAATCGGGAACAGAAACAGACAGATAGGGTTAAACCCTCAGAGATGGATCAAAGATCCCAGAAATGATGCCGTCGCATCCAGAAATGAGCCAAGCTCCAGAAATGATGTCGTCGCATCCAGAAAGTGGTTGGCAATCAACACCATATACGCTTTCGCGCATCGATGTATACATCTAGTTTTCCCTAACAGCATGCTGTTAGCATGTTGTTCTTATCGTATTAACCTTAGGACAAGACTTTAGCAGATTACATAATTCAGATTCCAGATTCCAGACAGATATTAGACAGATATAGACACGAAATCACATGTCCGAATATGTACAGATAAAATGACAGCAAAATACCCAAACAGTTTATATCAAATGCAGCAATTTAAGTTATTCCAAATTAGAGTTCGTCTCGTATAAATTTAATCAATTTACACACAAGCAAACAAAGAAAAACATACAAACGGGGGTGGCGTAAACACAGCTACTTTTATTGAATATTAATTGGTTTAATTTTTTCATATAACCTTACTAAATTAATTGGTTTAATTTTTTTCATATAACCTTATTAAATGACATTGATAAACAAATAAGGGAAAAAGACAAATAGATTGATGAATGAATTCAAAATACGTGGCATTTTATAATAGGTCAAATATGTTCGAATTTCAAAACTTGTAGTTTTTTTTTAATGATTTTCAACCCAAGCGTGAACTCTCAGCCATGTCATGTCAATCTCGTGGGGTCCACTGAGAGTTCCCCTTTTTATATATATATAAAACAAAAGTTGTTTTCAAAACTCCAAAAACCAAAACAATTAGTTGTTTTTAAAATTGGGATTGTTTTTCAAAAGTTTTCAAAATCGAATATTTAAAATAAACGTTTAGAAAAATAGGTATTTTTTGGTAAATAACTATATTTATATATATTATTTATTTTTTCATGGTAAGATTTTAATATTAAAATAATAGGGAACGGCATGGGCAGAATAAGGATGAAATTGAACATCAAGACACGAGTCCAAATCAATCAACAAACATATCCGTCAGAGTCTAACATGTGAGATGTGAGTAAAAGTGGATTTAGAAGAGAACAGCAGCGGTGAACACAGAATTCGAGCCCAGTACCCTTTAGAGCACGATTCATGATATAGGATCAGAGTCGGAGTCATGGAATAGGTTATGAGTAATTGGCATGCATGATAATACAATAAATATGAAAATACTAAATCAAAATTTGAAAGGCTTATTTATTCCCTTATGAGATAAAATTATTTGAGATCACTGGTGAAGCAAAGGTTTGACGAAATGGTGGTACAGGTGTATCCAAGGGATTCGCGCAAACGCATCTTTTTTCGGCTTCAAAACATTTATAAGGTGGCGGACATGGAATTTTTGGTCCACAAGGTCTCCAAACATCTATCCCCATCATAAATAAAAATGAACTATTATAAATGAAGAATAAAATCTCTTTTAAATTTTAAAATAGAAAATATGCAAGTATTCAGAGGTTGAAAACAATTACCAGACACGAGGATCAATAATAAAATTACGATTTTTGAAGTACCAGAGCTAAAGTTCAATTTATGGAATTTATAATGTTGCACAAGTTTTATGTTGATTGTTTTAATAAATTTAAATTTAGATTCAAACTTAATAAAATCTAGACGCAAATCTAGACGCAATTAATTAGATTGGAGCTACCATATTACTATAATTAATTTAAATTTAATTTTACTATAATATAATTTAGATATGAATGGTAAAATTGAATATTCAAAATAATTAAATTATTCATTTTGATTTAAGATGAAACATGCCAAGTTGCTATAATTGATTCAGATTTAATTTTATTTATAATATGATTAATAAACTAATATTAAAAACGTAATTGGAAATTAAGTTCTTTTAACTCGAAAATTTATTAAAAATACAATAATGGGATTGCAAAATGAATTTATTTAATTTGGATATTTTGTATAGAATCATATAACAATGAATTATGATCAATAATAGAATTTTAATTAATTACTAGATTAACATCTTAAAAAAATATAAAATTTAGTTGTTTGATTACCTTGTAATATAACTATTAGATTAGTCGAGAAATTAAACATTGGATATTAGTTTTGATTTTTAAATTACTTATCAAATGTAAATTTATAAAAATAATATATATTATTTAAATAAATAAAATAAAAAAATAATGATGTAATTAATTATAAACTAATAATTAATAAAATTAATAAATATTACCGATAAAGTTAATAAGTATTACCATTTACGTTGAAATTTATTTTTAATAGTTTTTCTAAATGTTCTAAATGCTATTTTAAAAATTCATTTTAATATCAAATGTTATTTTAAAAATTGTGGTATTTTTTTAAATAATTAATTTATAATTTAAATGAGTTAGTTGAAAAGTTTTACCAAATACATAATTTGATTAAAAGGTTTATCTCTTTTAGTGGTTTTGTATGGAAACTGAAAATGGGTACCATTACATGTTAAAAGTATTTAATGGTATTATTATCTTCAATATGAGTATGGATACTATATATGTATCGAAATATAAAATCTCGGTAACTATTAAGTGTCAAGTAGGGGTAGTGGTGGTAGCATCGATAATTCATTACATATTCACTCTAATTCATTAGACAGTAACACAACCATATTTCCAATTCATTCATTAGGCAATATACAGTTCAGTATTCAGATCAATATTACATATTCTCTAATCAATATTTAATTTCTGATTGGTAACAATATCTAGTTACAATAGGTCACTAAATGAGAGTTAAGTGGTTTTCATTATTACCTATTATGATCAAGGTTTTATTTAAACATCATTATTCAAATTGAAATTTCTAGACAATTACATATAAAAGTTTAAATGATGCTAAAATAATATGAATGAAATAAAAGGTTTCTTGAAGGGAAGTTTCATCCTTCAATTTTTTTTTCGATCACCTGGGGTTGATATTCACACACAAAGAAAATATAACATTAGACTATCAATGCCTAGTTTGCAAATTGCAACTAATCGCTCAACAAGCACACACATCTTCCATCCAGTAAACCAAATTAAGAGACGAAATCAAACGATCAATTCTTTTTCCAAATTTTTAGTGGAGTTACCGAGTTATGCTGAGTTGTTTGCCAAATTAGTAGTTTGACATCCTAGGAAGGAAATTGTGTCTAAGAACGCTACTGAATTGAGTACCAAGTTACATCTTAAATTGTAAATTAGAAAATCGATCGGAAACGTCAAAAGCTTAACACTGAATTATTGTTGAATTATGTGTTAAAGCTATAATTTAATAAGTGGACTAAAATGATTTTAGAAGCTTATCACTAAACTATTGCCGAATTAAATGTCGAACTGTAATTCAGTAAGCTGACTAAAAACACCTCAGAAGCTTATCATAGATTGGTTGCCGAATTATATATCAAACTATAATTCACTGAGCTAACTAAAAACACCTCAAAAGCTTATCACCGAATTGATTGCCGAATTATATGTCGAACTATAATTCGGTAAGCTGACGTAAAAATACCTTAAAAACTTATCACTAAATTACCTGCCGAATTATATGTCGAACTACAATTCGATAAGCGGCAAAATTTGCTATGTTTTATGCTGGAAAATTCCAAATTGTCATCTAAGCAATTTGCTCAGTTTCAAGACACAAACAAATGACATTGAAATGCAACGAAACTTTGTACACAACATCACTAGACATCAAACAACATATTTTAATAATTCATACATCAAATGACCCACCCTTTTAAACTCACGACATTGAACAAGTTACCGGTTTAGTCAACTTATGAAAATGCCACAATGAACCAATACTTACACAATAAGGCAATAGTTCATCAATTAGTGTCCATTTTATACATTGCTAGGTAACAAATTAACAATACATCTGAATCATTTCATGTCATGTTAAGGCAAGTCTATCCATTATATCATACAAGATTACCAAGCCGTTAAAGGGTTTACTTATAAGAACCTCACAATCATCAATGTAATCAATCAACATTACAATCAATCATCAATAGCAATCCAATATATTCAGTTGATTAATCATTTGCCAATAAAAAACTATAGAATAGAATTTGGAATTTAATATGGGCTATTACCCTAATATGAACCGAATTTCCAATATAGGCTGAAGTTTCAATATGGCACCCCACTGAAAATATGATACCTTATGCTAAAGTACTTATAATATATAGGCACGCCTTATCTCCTATCTTCTATAAACAAGATTGAGGACTTTTGTATTTTTACTGAATAATCATTAATCAAGTTACCTAATGATTCAATGAAATCAATATTCAAGTCATTACTTCCACAAGCCATGATTAAATTTGATGAGTTATTCATCAATCATAAAGTCAATTTCATTAGGCAATTCGATATTGGCTAAACATGTTACTTTTAGACCATTTTTATCAACATTAGACAATATCAACTCAAAAATTCAACAATATCAGCATATGCATCTCAAAAACACTAATTCAACCAATTTTTTATCAATTAGGTCACAATAATACCAATAACAACAATCATTATCCATTCTCATAAGCTTTTATCAATAATCACCATCAACACCAAATGTTATCAATAGCCATCAACATCATGAATACTCATAAAATAGCATCAATAACCATCCATAAGCATCAACAATTCTCATAATTGCATCAATAACCTCCAAAATCAACAATTCATCACAATTATTATTAATAATCATCCATAGACATTCTCCAATGCATAATCATCCGTCCAATCATTTAATTTTCAAGGGTAGTGCCTAGCATGATTCTATATGCAATACATACATACTCTAACGTCCTAGCATGACAATAATGCTCATCATAATTCGGGAAAAAAATATGTTAGGTATAGTAGTTGAGGTGTGTGAAATAGCAACCATGTAGATTGAATCTATTTCTTGATTTTAATTAGAGAACAGAAGATCTTCCGGTGATTTTCGAGATAGAAAAAAAAATAATAATAATATAATAATAATAATAATGTGATTTAATTTTTTTTTCCTTGCTGATAAAATTCATTACTCTTCTACTGTACGCAACTTCTTCCTGATTTCGGGTCGTTGCTCTTACCAGCTGAAAAGATGATTAAATTTGTTTTTATTTCAAGGAAGTAATTTAATCCCACATCATATCACTGTAAAGTATTTGTGCAGCCTTCTAATTAATTATTAAGTCATTATATAGTTCAAGACATTCTAAATGAGATGTTTAGATTGAAAATTGACATATGAATCAAGACCTTCTAAATGAGATGTTTAAATTGAAATTTGATATATCTAAGTGTCATTAGCCATTAACACTCTTGTAAGTGTACATTAAATTCTAGAGAAATTTGGATAAAGAAAATCATTATTTATTAAAATATCTAAATATTGTAGATAAAATCTTTCAAATTTTAGATATATATATTTTTGTAAGGGAGATTCCAAAAAAAAAAAAAACCAATGTGGGTTGATCTATTAGCCAAAAAAATTTATCTGTTTTATTTTTGGCCAAAAACATTCTTTTGTGTTTTTCCATCCAAGTTACTGCTCATCCATAAGTAATGAACAGTAACCGAAGGGTATTTTTGTAATTTTATATTTTTATTTAAAATATTAATAAAATAAAAATTTAATTAAAAAGTAAAAATTTAAAATTTTATTTAAAAAATTAGATATTTAATAAAAAAAATTAAAAATTCTATTAAAAAATTCAAGATTAAAAATAAAATTTAAAATTTTTTTATTTCTTTTAAATTAAAAAAAAGAAAAATAAAAGGAAATAAAAGGAGGGAAAAGTTAAAAAGAATTAATTTTTAAAATAAAATATTTTTATTTTTTATTTTTTAAATTAAAAAATGGAAGAAAAATAAGAAAAAAATAAGGAAAAAATGAAAAAAAAATAAGAAAAAGAAAAAGAACGGAAAAAATGAAGAAAAGAAGGAATATATATATATATATAATTTTTTTAATTAAAATTACAAAATTACGAAAATACCTCTCAGTTACTGTTCATAACTTGGATGGAAAAACACAAATATTTTAAATAAATAAAAACAAAACGAAACAGAAGAATTTTTTTAACTAATAGACCAAATCCGCGGTGGTTTGTTTGGAATCTCCCTTTTCTAATTTGTTTATGTATTTATTTTTTCTTAAATATTTTTATTATGCTTTTTTTCTTAAATATTTTAATTTATCAAATTCTCTTAATGTTGTAAAAAAAAAAAATTATTATTATTATTAGTGAATCGGATCGCATCACGTTCTCTTAATCCTTCATAAAAAATAAAAAACTAAAAAAGAATAATTATATTAGTAAAGCAGATCTCATCTCATGTCTTATTGAACTACTTCGCTAAACAACCACATTTGAAAATGAAGATGTGAGCGAATTTAATAATTATAATTCAGAGTCATAGTAGAGTCATCTAATCAATTATGGGTAATTACAATGTCTAATAATATAGTAAGTATAAAAATACTAAAATTTTGAACAAGATAATAAACTGATTATTCTGATATAAGATACAATTATTTGGGATCAATGGTGGACCAAAGATTTTACAAATGGTACAAGGTTATCTAGAGGAGTCGCGCAAGTGCATTTTTTTTCAGCTATAAAACATTTATATGGTGGCTCACATTCATTATTTGGTCCGCAAGCATGCGGGATACAACCCCTTCCAGCTCCATGTTGAACACCTATCATCATTATTAATAACCATTATAAATGAATGGACTGCAGTAATAATATAATAAAAAAAATTTGAAATAAATATGTAAGTATTTAGGAGGTCAAAAACAATTTACCTAATATTAGGATCAAGAATAAAATCAAAAAACCCAATTTGCAGGAAACCTTTTCCATCTCTACAATAAGATTTTTGAAATATCAGTGATTTTTTAATTATTCAGTCAGAGTCCAAGGTATTGAATTTATAATACTGCACAGGTTTTATGGTGATTACTTTAACAAATTTAATTTTATATTCAAATCCAATAAAATTTAAAAGCATTTAATTATATTTATTTTAAACAAAATTAAATTATTTATTTGAGTTTAAGATTACTATTGATTTAGATTTTATTTTATTTAAAATATGATTAATATACGAATATTCGGAAAAAAAAATTAAATCATACATTTGGATTTAAGATGTGAATGTTAGGTTGCTATAATAGATTTAGATTTAGTTTTATTTATAATATGTTAATATATTTATATTAAATTCTTTTAACTTGAAAATTTATTAAAAATCTAAAAATATAATCCGGGCGAAATGAATTTATTTAATTTGGATCTTTTGTATGGTATCCAAATAAAAGTTCATAACTTGTAGTAGAATTTTAATTAGCTGCTAAAATTAACATGTTAAAAATATGTAAAATTTAGTTATTTGATTAAGTTGTAATGTAACAAATAAAATAGCTGGTAAATTGAACATTTGATATTATTTTTAATTTTTAAATTAGCTATCAAATGTAAATGTATAAAAAAAAAAAAGCAAAAGTGATAAATACCGTAAGTAAATTGATTAATACCGCAAGTAAATTGATTAATACCGCATTTATTTTCAAATAATGTTCTTAATATAATTTTTTTTTTTAAAAAAATACTATGGAATTCTCTAATTCAAACTATTTTATTTTCATCTTTTTAACTTGTTTAATATTTTTTCAATTATACAATCATCAAATATATTTGTGAAAATAATTTTTATTTTTATTTAAATGTGATGACAAAAATAATAATGAGAAATTGTATACTCAGTCTGTGTTTCAATAATTATTTTGATTTATAGATAGCTTCCGGACATCTGGCGGAGAAAGAAAGCTGATGCCAACAACAGAAAAAAAAAAAAAAAAAGAGTTAGAAAGGAGATCACTATTATATAGTCTATTGATGCCAGTGACGAGCCAATTCGTATCAAATCTAGACAAAGGGAAAGTAAAGAATTTTCACTTTGTAAAATCAGAAACCAAAACACCCGGTGGTTACTTGCAAGACCAGTTTTAACAAGCTATTACAAAAGCTCACATTTCAAAAACAGACCTTTTGATCCATCCACAAACTACACAAGCTCAAATCAAACTATTCTCTGTCAAGACTCATTCCACAGCATGTACCCAACAAATACTTTATAGTCTTTTATCAAAAACTCAAGTTCTCCAAGTCGGCCCCGTTTTGCTTCCGCCTTCATCCGAGCCATTGGTTTTCTTGAAAAAAAAAACTGGTCTTCATTACCTCACGATATCAAAATCGATACTTTAAATTCACAAATAAAAAAAAAACCATCCGTTTAGAGAAGCCATTTTCAAAATTCTGAAGCCAAATCCTGAGTTAGCCTTATTTATTGAAATCTAATGTAGAAAAGAGTCATGGAACCTAAACCCCCTCTTTGTATCATGAAAAATAGTTTTATCCCAGCAAAATACCTAAATCGAAATTTAAAAGGATAAAATTTGAATAGTAAATGCAGTATTAATAAGTTTTTTGCGGTATTTAACAATCCAAAAAAAAAACTATATATATTTTGAAATAAATAAAATTGAAAAGGATAATGATGTAACTAATTATAAATTAATGATTAATAAGGTTAATAAAGATTAGTATTTATAGGTTGAAATTTATTTCTAATAGTTTTTCTAAATGTTATTTTAAAAGTTCATTTAAATGACAAATATTATTTTAAAGAGTTAATTGCAGTTACACCCCTTGAACAATAAAAAATTACACATATATGAACATTTTGGTATTAATATACAATCATATCCCTTTTCTCCATACAAATTAGTGAAAATATAATGTAAAGTTAACTTTAAATGAACATTACATCTTATAAATGTATTCATAATTACAAATTTCATTATTATATTAATACCAAAATATTCATATATGTGTAATTTGTCACCGATCAGGGTTGTGAATGCATTTAATTCTAATTTATAATTTAAATATGTTAATTGAAAATTTTACCAATATTAAGAGGTATATCACTTCTAAGGGTATCAGTATGAAAAATGAAAATGGATAACACTACAACTTAAAAGCAAGGCAGTTGGATTTAAAGGGTGGAATGACCCAGCCCATCCATTAGATATCTAGTTTAGTCTCCACTCAAGAGAGTAGTGGAGATAATCTCGGAAACTAACTCTATTGGTTTTTAGATATTGAGTGATAGATTGAATTTACTTCTTGATTCCAGTGAGAGAGAGAGGAAAGTTTTCAAGTAGAGCCGACAAAATGATTTTGTGGGTTATGTTGAGTCTAATACGAGTACGAATTCGTTTAACTTGAGATAACACGAATACGGCACGATTAGAACGAATTCGTTTAACTTGAGATAACACGAATACGGCACGATTAGAAATTAGAAATAAGTTGACATGATTACGACACGATGAAACACGACACGATGAAACGATTAATAAATGAGTTATTATTCAATTCGACTCGTCAATACAAAATTGATACGTTCACTTGATTATTAAACTGATTGACGTAAATTTTTTAATTATGTATTTAATAAAAAATTATAAATAAAATATTAAATTTTAAAATTACATATATAACCTTAATAAACGGGTCAACCCGTGATATGATTATATCAACACGAACACGATACAATTATTGAACGAATTAAACGGTTCGACATTGATGAAAAGATTATTAAGTTCGTGTTTATTTCAACAAAGTAATTTAATCTCGACTGATCGAACATCTTCCCTTTAATTAATTATTTGCAATTTTGATTTTTACATATTTCCACTGGTATCATAGCATATGGTTATAATATACATATTTGTATGAATTTATCTATAATTTGATTTTCGGATTAAAATTGTTCAAATTCCGAGACTATTCTTATGATCTAATTTTCTGTTTTACGTAAAAATAATAATAATTTTTTTTATCAATATATTCGTCTTTAAAATCCTTCAATTGTATATTATACGTTGAAATTTTATTTAAAACGAAGGAGTTATCTTCTTTTAAACTTTTTCAGAAAGTAAAATGGATTGAAAAACATATTTTTAACCATGAAGAACATTTTCAAAAACAAACACCAATCGCATTTAAAAAGTTTGGATTTCAAACTCTATTTTTTAAATATGTTTTTCAAAAATCGAGGCTACCGATGAAATTAGGATGTAATTTAGAGTCGACTGGTCACTGTCTGATCATCGTCAGTGCAACCGAAGGCGATGCATGTGGCACACACATCAGCGAGGTGCATGAGGAGCTTGGCTTGGGTGCAAACCCAGTTAGCGCTTATTCACGCCTCGTCAGCGCTGCCTACATTACACACGTACGGCACTGTGCCAGCACGAACTATATTGTACTGTGCTGGCGCCAGCACGATGAATATGGATAACTCAGCTGAACTTTGGCACTGACGTTTGGGTCACATATCCAAATCTATAATTGAGCGTCTTGTGTCTAATGGTATCTTAAATACATTAGATTGCACTGATTTAAACTCTTGTGTTCAGTGTATTAAAGAAAAACAGACTAAACAAAAGAGATTAGGTGCCATCAGGTCATCAAATGTCTTAGAATTGATACATACAGACATCTGTGGCCCATTCCCTGTAGTTACTAGGAATGGTCAAAGATATTTTATATCATTCATAGACCATTACTCACGTTATGGGTACCTATATCTCATTCATGAAAAATCGGAGTCTGTGGACGTTTTTAAATCTTATAAAGCCGAAGTTGAAAATCAACTCGGAAAGAAGATTAAATCTGTTACCTCTTGAATCTTCTATTTACCTATTTCTTTTTCTTTCATTTGTTATTTTTATTTGTATGAAATGATCTGACCGTGGTGGTGAGTACTATGGTAGATATGATGGTTCAGGTGAACAACGTCCAGGATCTTTTGCGCTTTTCTTACAGGAATGTGGTATAGTCCCTCAATACACAATGCCGGGTACACCCAGCATGAATGGTGTTTCTGATAGACGTAACCAGACTCTTTTGGATATGGTGAAAAGTATGATAAGTTATTCATCATTACCTGAGTCACTGTGGGGAGAAGCATTAAAAACAGCAGTATATCTTCTCAATAGAGTACCAACTAAAGCAGTTGCAAAAACACCTTATGAGCTTTGGACAGGGCGTAAACCTAGTCTTAAGCATCTTCATGTTTGGGGATGTCCTGCGGAGGTTAGGCCTTATAGGCCTAATGAGGGGAAATTGGACTCCAAAACTGTTAGCAGTTACTTTATTGGTTACTCTGAGCGATCACGAGGTTATAAGTTTTATAATCCTACTACTAGAACTATTTTTGAGACTAGAATTGCAACATTCTTTGAGGGTGTTGAGTTTGGGGGCAGAAATAAAGAAAGAAACATTGTCTTTGAGGAGGAATCGAGTCAAGAACACTTAGTGTCGATTCCTATCATCACTCCTAGTAGTGTTCAGGTTCCTGCACCTGTCACTGTTCAAGTTTCAATACAAGACAATGTTGAACAACCTCTTCAGCAGGATAGAGAAGTTATTCTTCCTCAAGATCAATCTCAACAACCTCAAGAACCCGTGCCTTTAAGAAGGTCCACTAGAGAGAAAAGAAGTGCTATTCCAGATGATTATCTAGTATTTCTTCAGGATCATGAGGACACTGTAGACATGGTAGATAATGATCCAGTCAGTTTCTATCATGCCATGCAGAGTTCCAACTCTCATAAGTGGATTGAGGCAATGGGTGAAGAGTATAAATCTATGCAAGACAATCAAGTATGGGATCTTGTTCAATTACCTGAAGGAAAGAAACCTATTTGTTGTAAATGGATATTTAAGACCAAAAGGGATTCTAAAGGTAATGTGGAGAGATATAAGGCTCGTCTTGTGGCTAAAGGCTATACTCAGAAATAAGGGATTGACTATAAAGAGACCTTCTCTCCAGTTTCTTCGAATGACTCTTTTAGGACAGTCATGGCTTTAGTTGCACATTTTGATCTTGAACTTCATCAAATGGATGTTAAGAATGTGTTTCTTAATGGAGACATTAATGAAACCATATACATGCAGCAACCAGAAAACTTTGTGTCTGGAGACCCAAAGCAACTGGTATGCAAATTAAAAAAATCCATTTATGGGCTCAAGCAAGCTTCTCGTTAGTGGTACTATAAGTTTCATCAAGTAGTTATCTCATTTGATTTTGAGACAAATGTTGTTAAGAATTGTGTGTATCACAAGTTCAGTGGGAGTAGGTTTATCTTCCTGGTTTTGTATGTGGATGACATACTTCTTGCTATTAACTGTAAGGACTTGTTGCATGAAACCAAAGTTTTTCTTTCAAAGCATTTTGAAATGAAAGACTTAGGTGAAGCTTCTTTTGTATTAGAAATTCAAATACATCGAGATTGTTCTCGAGGTATTCTTGGATTATCATAAAAGAATTATATCGAGAAAGTGCTCAAGAGATTTAGTATGCAAAATTGCAAACCAGCAGATACCCCAGTCGCTAAAGGAGATAAATTTAGTCTTGATCAGTGTCCTAAGAGTGAACTTGAAATTCAGCAAATGCAAAAGATCCCTTATGCATCGGTGGTTGGGAGTCTAATGTATGCTCAATTTTGTACTCGTCCAGACATTTCTTTTATAGTTAGCATGTTAGGTCGATATCTCAGCAATCCAGGAATGGATCATTGGAAGGCAGCCAAAAGAGTTTTGAGATATCTTCAGAGAACTAAGGAACATATGCTCACATATAAGAGATCAGATCAGCTTGAGATCATTGGGTATTCTGATTCTGATTTTGCTGGATGCCAAGATAGTAGAAAATCCACACTAGGTTACATTTATCTCTTGGCTGGTGGTGCTATTTCCTGGAAGAGTGCGAAACAAACTCTTATAGCCACTTCCACCATGGAAGCAGAATTTGTAGCATGTTATGAGGCATCAAATCAAGCTATTTGGTTGAGAAATCTTGTCACAGGGTTGCGTATTGTTAGTGGTATTGAGAGGCTAATGAAGTTATATTGTGACAATAACTCAGCAGTATTGTTCTCCAATAACAACAGGAGCTCCTCTCGATCGAAACATATTGAAATTAAGTTCCTGGCTGTGAGGGAGAGAGTACAGAGTGAACAAATATCCATAGAGCATATAAGAAAAAACTCCATGCTTGCGATCCACTTACTAAAGCAGTAATACCAAAGGTTTTTCATGAGCACACTGCTCATATGGGTATCATATTGTTTACAATTGTCTAGCTTTAGTGGGAGTTTGGTCATTATATATATAATTGAATGCTCCTTTTGTTTTGGATATTTTTTTCTATGGAATTGAGTACTCATTTTGTTCTTTATTACACTCTGTATTATTTTGTGTTTGATCTCACTTTAGTGTGACCAGTTGGAAACAGGCATGATTAGATCATATTACATGCAGTTCACATGCTACACTCCTATGATAAATCTATGTCATTTGGGGTTATTGGTGATGTGATTGATGATGGACTTAGTCATGGGAAATGACAATTGTCCCTTCAGTTCTTTATCAATATAACTAATGGACGAGATTGTTATGGATACCTTGTATGACTGTGTTTTGAGCTCACTTAAGGTGTATGTATTTTATTTGACATATGTTAGCCCAAGTGGGAGATTGTTAGAATTGATATTCTAAATGTGGGCTATATATATAAATAGAATACATATAACGGTCAAATTATATAGTCAATTAAAGTTATGGTCTAAGTTTGGATTATTGACTATTAAGGTATCAAATGGTTATAGGAATTAAAGTGTAGAGACCTTTTGTAATTTCTATTTTGTTGAAGGACCAAAATAGAAATTAACCTATGCAATTGGGTATTTATATGGTCGTGGTCTCCGGGAAAAGGATATATGAAAAAGAAAACATTATTTTCCTTCTGTAGTGCTTCCGCTAAGTTCACTCTGTATTCTTGGAAGATTACAAACCAACGGTTCGTCATCTTCAAATTCACTATACGATGATGTCAGGTACACAATTGATTTCTCTTCAAATCCTATTTTAATGATTTAGTATTTGTCACATGATCTAGGGTTTTGTGAGATTTATTAGTTTCACATGATCTAGGGTTTAGAGATTTATTGTTTTTCACATGATTTAGGGTTTAGTGAAATTTATAGATTTTCACATCTCTTAGGTTTTCGTGAAATTAATTGTTGAATCTCTTTCAAAGTCATGTAATGCTATGTCGAGCTGTGTCATTCGTCGTGCGACATCGTGGCCATGTGACGATAGTTTTGAGATTATCCCGTTGGACATTGTTCTCTCGATTTTATATCATTCGTCGCTACTCTTACTGGTGGTAATTTCTCACTACTACAAGTAACACTACCATATTTCCAATTCATTCAATAGACAATATACAGTTCAGTATTCAGATCAATATTACATATTCTCTAATCAATATTAACTTCTCATTAGTAACAATATCTAGTTACGATATGTCACTAAATGAGAGTTAAGTGGTTTCATTATTCCATATTATGATCAAGGTTTTATTTAAACATCATTATTCAAATCGAAGTTTCTAGGCAATTATATATAAAAGTTTAAATGATGCTAAAATAATATGAATGAAATAAAAGGCATCTTGAAAGGAAGTTTCATCCTTCAATTTTTTTTTTCTCGATCACCTGGGGTTGATATTCATGCACAAAGAAAATATAACATTAGACTATCGATACCTAGTTTGCAAATTGCAACTAATCGATCAACAAGCACGCACACATGTTCCATCCAGTCAACCAAATTAAGAGATGAAATTAAACGATCAATTTTTTTCCCAAATTTTTACTGGAGTTATCGAGTTATGCTGAGTTGTTTTCCAAATTAGTAGTTTGACATCCTAGGAAGGAACTTATGCCTAAAAACACTACCGAATTGAGTACCAAGTTACATCTTGAACTGTAAATTAGAAAATCGATCAGAAACGTCAGAAGCTTAACACTGAATTATTGTTGAATTATGTGATAGAAATATAACTCAATAAGTGGACTAAAATGATTTTAGAAGCTTATCACTAAACTATTGTCGAATTAGATGTTGAACTATAATTCAGTAAGCTGACTAAAAACACCTCAGAAGCTTCTCATAGATTGGTTGTCGAATTATATATCAAACTATAATTCAGTGAGCTAACTAAAAACACCTCAGAAGCTAATCACCAAATTGATTGCCGAATTATATGTCGAACTATAATTCGGTAAGCTGACTTAAAAATACCTTAAAAGCTTATCACTAAATTATTTGCCGAATTATATGTCGAACTACAATTCGATAAGCGGCAAAATTTGTTATGTTTTATGATGGAAAATTCCAAATTGTCATCTAAGCAATTTGCTCAGTTTCAAGACACAACCAAATGACATTGAAATGTAACCAAACTTTGTACACAACATCACTAGACATCAAACAACATATTTTAATAATTCATACATCAAAAGACCCACCCTTTTGAACTCACGACATTGAACAAGTTACCGGTTTAGTCAACTTCTTACGAAAATGCCACAATGAACCAATACTTACACAATAAGGCAATAGTTCATCAATTAGTGTCCATTTTATGCATTGCTAGGTAACAAATTAACAATACATCCGAATTATTTCATGTCATGTTAAGGCAAGTCTATCATACAAGATTACCAAGCCATTAAAGAGTTTACTTACAAGCACCTCACAACCATCAATATAATCAATCATCATTACAATCATCATCAATACCAATCCAATATATTCAGTTGATTAATCATTTGCCAATAAAAAAATTATAGAATAGAATTTGGGATTTAACATGGGCCATTACCCTAATATGAATCGAATCTCCAATATAGACTGAAGTTCCAATATAGGCTGAAGTTTTAATATGGCACCCCACTGAAAATATGATACCTTTATGCTAAAGTACTTATAATATATAGGCACGCCTTATCTCCTATCTTCTATAAGCAAGACTGAGGACTTTTGTATTTTTACTAAATAATCATTAATCAAGTTACCTAATGATTCAATGAAATCAATATTCAAGCCATTACTTCCACAAGTCATGATTCAATTTGATGAGTTATTCATCAATCATAGCAAGTCAATTTCAATAGGCAATTCGATATTGGCTAAACATGCTACTTTTAGACCATTTTTATCAACATTTGACAATATCAACTCAAAAATTCAACAATATCAGAATATGCATCTCAGTAACATTATTTCAACCAATTTTTCATCAATTAGGTCACAATAATACCAATAACAACAATCATTATCCATACTCATAAGCTTTTATTAATAATCACCATCAACACCAAATGTTATCAATAGCCATCAACATCATGAATACTCAGAAAATAGCATCAATAACCATCCATAAGCATCAGAAATTCTCATAATTGCATCAATAACATCCAAAATCAACAATTCATCACAATTATTATCAATAATCATCCATAGGCATTCTCTAATGCAAAATCCCCTATTCTATAAACACACAACATTAAGTAATTAATTGAGGGCTTAAACGAAGTTACAAACCTTGACTCAAATAAAGTGCTAGGTCTCCACCACCTAAAGATTGGCTATTTCTTGTTGTTTTCCTATTAGAGCATCTACAATAGAGGGACACTTCAAGTCCTAGTTCTGAAAAACTTAAGAAAAAATATTAAACAAAATCACATTAAGCAAATTTCTCTCTCCTAAGTTCCTCTGAGTTGGTACACGGGACAACTCTCCTCCTCTAATAATACGTTTACAAGTCAGTTCTATCTCTTTTTCTCTCTAGACAATTTTATCAATATTTTTTTATTATTTAATAATAAATTTTATTTTATAGTATAATATTCCTCACCTAATAGAAGAGGAACTCAAGCTGTCTCGAGCTATTGTGGATGCTCTTAAGAACTAATTCAGACAAAATTAATAACACACTCAACCAACAACTTGGCAATAGTGAAGTCACACGAGCAAGATAGACCGTTAGAAACACCTAACCTATTAGAAGCTCTCAACATAATCTTAAACTCAAAATCAATCCAAAATAATTTACACTCAACCAGAAGAATTTTTTAAAACCCATTTTCGGACCTACTCATCAAGTGAGCATAAGAAAGGTTACCTTAGTGAAAATTGGGCTTCAATAACTCCATGTAAGTGATAAGGATAGTGCGTGCGGTTAATTAGAGTTATAAAGAGTTGAGTTTTAGCGGGTAGATGGTGGTGTTTGGAAATGGTGATGGTTAGATTTTGTGAATTTACACCACATGTATTTTAGTTATAAATAAAGTGAGAGAGTGGTACTATAAAGAGATTAAGAGTGATGAATAATAAAAATGGTTTGGTATTTTTCAAAACTTAACAAATTCGGTCTTTAGATTGGATGGGTCCTTTTAGAGCGAATGTATTTCATGCAAATGCTTGAATATTCATCTTGGCTCCTTCGAGTGGAGACCTACTGAGCCTTAAGAGTATTTTTTTTTTTCCAAATATTCAACTATATTGAAAGAACATTTTAGATTTTTCAACTATAAATTACGGTACCTGTTCGATCTTAATGATTTTGGTCATTTCATTCGAAAATAAATAAATCATTGTGAAGTATACTTATTTGTTCGTACTTAACGTATGACCTATATTCATCTATATATATTTTAGCTTAAGTGCAATTATTGAGCAATTTATTTCATCATTCACAACCATTTCGTATACCCATTTTGACATATTCATATAGGATATCATCAAGTCCAATTTAACTTTTTATTCACAAACTTCTCATCATGGACATTAGAACATCATATTTACATTTATCACATCTCTGTACATTAATCCGCGTAATTAGTACTTCCATATTCTGACAACAAGTGCATGGTATCATTCAAGATAAATAACCATACTTCATCATTTGATCGTCACATACACTTTATATTCAATATTTTGTGCTAGATGCGTCATCATTCAAGAATTTTCCGTTTGTCAGTGTTTTTCTACTACTCATGTTAGTATTTATTGCTTACTCTGAATTCATTTTAATATTTTTATATTATTTATTAATTTTTATAAACAATAATTAATTTTATAAATTAATCAGCAATTTAATTTATTAAATTTCAAAATTACTAATATCAAATAACAATTGTATATATAAAATAGGGAAATATACAAGTTATATATCAAAGATGTTAATTCAATGGTTAATTCCAAAAATCATCCAATTTTTGAAACATTTTACTTATGTCACCTGATTTGTAAATTTATAACAAATTACCCCAAAACCAACCAAAATCAAAACCAGCAGTTGTTTTGGTGAGTTGTGGGTGGTTTTTGTGCTTTTTAGTAGTTTTTGTATTTTTGAGTGGTTTTAATAATTATTAAATTTTTGGTTTAATAATTTAACTAAAATTTAAATATTCTATTTAATAATTTAGATATTTTTTATTTAAAAATATTTAAAGTTATACTAAACTAAAATAAATTATTGGGTTCTTTAAATTTATAGGCCACCAAAAGTTTATAGTATAATTATAGGCCCATTTTAAAAATCATACAAATCTTAACTTTTTAAAAGTTTGTTTTCATCCTATAGGCCTAACTTCCCATACTACCATTTTCAATATAAAAAATAAAATAAATATATTTTGAATTTACTTTAAAACAAATAAAATCAATGATCTCCAAAATACCCTTCAACCGGTTGGGGAGTTTGGACCGCTTTGTTGTGTTTCAACAAATCGATATTCACAAATTCGATCTTCTTCTTCTCTCAATTGTCTCATTCTTCTTGTTAATATCAACCTAATCAATCTTCCATCTTCTTCTTCATTGTTATTAGCGAAAGCCTCATCTTCTTCTCCTCTGAAACGAAATTCTCCATCTTCATTGAGGACTCCTCTCCAATTGCGATTTGGGTTTAGGGATTTGCTGCCGAAGTCGTCAACCTGCATTCTGCTGCTGAAATCGTCTATTGGTGTGGAGGTATTTGGGAAATCCTGCTACTTCCGCTGCTCGAGCGTGAGGAATTTTAAGGTCTTGGTCATTGTGGTCTGTTGTTAGGTTTAGGTCATAGAGCTGCTTGTGTTTTGATAATATCAAATGTAAGCTTATTGTAATTCAAGTGGATGTATTTTGGATTTGTAGTATACATAATTGTGCGATGTTACTGCTTTTATATTGAAATATTTGGTCTTGATGAGTTGTTGCTGCTGAATTTTGTTATTAATGAGTTGTTGTTGTTGTTATATGTTGTTGTTGATGATTCTCTATTGGTGATTCTATATGTTGATGCTGAACTTTTGTTATAGTGATTCTATATGTTATTCATCTGGTGTCCTGCTGCTACTGTTGTTATACGAGTTATATTGACACTACTGTTATATTCAAACATTGCTGTTATATTCAAATATTAGCTTTTGATGACCTGCTGCTATTGAAATTTGTTTTTATCGATTTTTGTATGTTCGATTGAAATATTTATTGCAGTGGTTATTCATTTGGTTTCTAGATTCACAGACTGTGACCCTTGCTCACAATCTGTGAATTTAAGTAGTTTATATCTATGATCATTATTCACTGTCTGTGAACAGATAACACTGTGAACAAATAATACAGTCTATAAACTGATGGACTGCATTATTGTTCACAGTGTTATCTGTTCACAGACTATAACTGATAATGTGCACATGTGTGAGCTGTATTCACAGTCAATGAATAACATTCACAGTTTGTGAATAGCGATCACAGATTCATAAACTGATTATGATATCTTGTTATCTTACGAGTTGAATTAATTTTTGCAGATGAATTATGTAAGAGATGTTCTATTCTACGACGCAGAGTAGAATGGTATTGCATACAGTGGTGGGAAACCCAGGGCTGAGGTTTTCGATGTAAGCATTACGCGACAGCAATTGATTGATAGGATTTGGTCCAAAAAGAGTAGACAAAGAGAGAAGGATCGTCTACTGTTGCATTACATGTGGTTGAATCCAGATGGCATAAAAGTTAGGATGCCTATCAACGACAATAGTGACTTGAAGTTTGCTTTTGGAGAGAACCCTTTAGTTATTCACATAGATCCTACAGAAAGTGAGACCTTGGACAGCCTAGAGCCGATTCTACAACCGGTTACTTAATGTAATAATATGAAAGGTAATTATATAGTTCATTAGAAATTATATTATATGTGAACTGTGTTTAATTATGTAATATATTATAAACTGTAATCACATGATATAAACTGTGTTTAATTATGTAGTATATTATCTGTAAATTACAATCACAGACTGTGAACTGTGTTTATTTATATGTTGTATGGTATGTGTTTATTTATGCATTATATGACCTCTATTTAACTATTAAACCTATTATTTGGGAAATTTTAATCGTGACTTTACTTACTCCCCACCTTGTTGGATGAACTGTGATCATTGATCACAGCTCGTAAACTCGGGTCACAGTCTGTGAGCACCATTCACAGTACACTCATGTGGATGACATGGCATCCCCAAAGGAAAAGATGTACCTCTTAGTACTAGACATGACATATTGTGGGTCTAAACATCATTTCGTAATATTTCAGCAACTACTGAATATGCATGCACACCACTCCATCCTTCTACTTGTATACTTACTCATGTGTTTGAGCAACTAAGGCATGGGGTCATTTGTTGACTAACTCCCCAACTTATCGAAGAGCAATTACTCATCACGGAAAGGTTTAGAGGCTTGAATAATCGTGACTTGACTGACTCCCCACCTCGTTGGATGAACTGTGATAATTGATCACGGCTCGTGATTTCGGGTCATAGTTTGTGAGCACCATTCACAGTATATTCATATGGATGGCATGACATCCCCAAAGGAAAATATGGGCCTCTTGGTACTAGACATGACATATTATGGATCTCCACATCATTTTGTAATATTTCGGCAACTACTGAATATGCATGCATACTACTCCATCCTTCTACTTGTATACTTACTCATGTTTTGAGCAACTAAGGCATGAGGTTGTTTTTCGATATCACCGAAGAGCAATTTCTCATCACAAAAAGATTTAGGGGCTTGAATAATCGTGACTTGACTGACTCCCCACCTCGTTGGATGAACTGTGATAATTGATCACAGCTCGTGATTACGGATCACAGAATGTGAACCCCATTCACAGTGCGTTCATGTGGATGACATGGCATCCCTAAAGGTAAAGATGATCCTCTTGGTACTACACATGACATATTATGGGTCTCCACATCATTTCGTAATATTTCGGCAACTACTGAATATGCATACATACCACTCATCCTTCTACTTGTATACTTACTCATGTTTTGAGCGACTAAGGCATGAGGTCATTTTTCGACTATCACCGAAGAGCAATTTCTCATCACAGAAAGGTTTAGAAGCTTGAATAATCGTGACTTGACTGACTCCCGACCTCGTTGGATGAACTGTGATAATTGATCACAGCTCGTGATTTCGGGTCACAGTTTGTGAGCACCATTCACAGTACACTCATATGGATGGCATGGCATGCCCAAAGGAAAAGATGGGCCTCTTGGTACTAGACATCACATATTATGGATATCCATATCATTTTGTAATATTTCGGCAACTACTGAATATGTATGCATACTACTCCATCCTTCTACTTGTATACTTACTAATGTTTTGAGCCACTAAGGCATGAGGTCATTTTTCAACTATCACCGAAGAGTAATTTCTCATCACAAAAAGATTTAGGGTATTGAATAATCGTGACTTGACGGACTCCCCACCTCTTTAGATGCACTGTGATCGTTGATCACAGTTCGTGTTTACGGATCACAGCCTGTGAACCCTGTTCACACTACAATATTAATCTTAACAATTATTGTCTTGGTGTTATTGATGATGTAGACCTATAAAAGATTTTGAATTTGGTCTTGAATATTTCAGAGTACGGAAAAAATAAAGGGGATTATAAAACTACGAAAGATTTTCATTGATGGTAAATTCAATCTGACAATAAATGTTAATAACAACTTAAGACTGACAGGTTGTATGATCCAATTTGACAAAGGTATTCCTTAAAGAATAAAAAATAAAGTAAATGTTAAATGATTTCTCTACAAACCCAAGCTGGGAAGTAATAGAGACAGAGTACAAAATCAGTTGCTTATTATTCAGCTTTTATATCTTCTAACTTTTCTACTAAACCTGCATTTGTTGCTGATACAAAATAGGCACTCATTTGCCAGACCGGAATATTAAGAGTTTCTTTCTTTTCTTATAATGAACAGATTTGATTTCTTACATTACTCAGCCCCCAAACTCGCCTTCTCCCCGGTAGAGTTCCATTGTCTTGGGTACCTATTATAAGAAAATATATGGTGGTAAAGTATATAATGATGTTCTAAAATTATTTGTTGTTTCGCTTCTTCATAGAGAATGACTCCAAATACTGTGAGTGAGTAACCATGCATTCCGGTAATAGAGACAGGATTCCTAAGTATCAAAATCAAAACGACAACAGCTACAGCTCCTTTCGCGTTTCCTAGTACCTGGATGAATTCAAAACTGATAAAGGAAAGATTAATAACAGCAAGGTACAGGAAACTTAAACTACAACTGCAATGTACAAACTAAAAAGTCACGGTTTGTGCAAACCATGACTAGATGGCTAAGACTTATTCATTAACTTGAATTATCTACATGAGTAGTTATTTTTAATATTTTCTGGAAAGGTCCTTAATGCTATTGAATATCTTGAATGACGAAAAATAGTTCACACGTTTATTTATCACGTTTTTTTTTTTACAGGTTTTATGTTGTTCAAAACCTTGAATGAGGCAGCATTGTTGATGCGTTGTTTATCTATAGACCCTGACCATCTCCTTATGTTAACCCTTTGTTGCAAGATTGAAAAATATTATCCGTATAAGAATGTGAATGATGTGCGCAAGCATGTGTATTATATTAACTGTTTGTGAATAATAGTTCATACACTATGAATTGTAATCACAAATTGTGAATAGTATTCATAAATTGTTAAAGGAGTTCACATATTTATGGGTACTCTGTGAATATAGCTTACACACATATGCTGATAGTGCACATAAATATGCATATGATGATTATACTAAACACACTCATTGACAATATACATTTCATAAACAGTAAGATTTTAAACCAAGTCACAAATCATACTTCATTAAACAAATCATACTACACAATGACAGTTCGCAATTCACAATTCATGATTCACAAATGCCAAATCATAATCTACATTACACAGTTGTAAATTCACAGATCACAGTTCTTAAATCACAGTTCACAGCTTAAAATTCACATATCACATTTGCAAATGAAGCAAAATCCATAGTTCACAATTCAAATTTGACATATTACAGTTACAAAAGACTCACCATACAGTTACACATGCATATGTAATTCAGTTATAAAAAGAACAAAAGAAAGGTTGTGAATAATATTCACATTATACACATAATTAACATCAACATCGTCATTGCACAATGAATATCAACACCAAACCATATCAACAACATCAAGTCCTACTAGCAAAATCAAACCCGAGCCGCAACATCAACAGAAAAACACTCAAACACCGACATCAACAATACATTCGACTAGCTCAGATATACGAATGTGAAGACAAAAAAAACCATAAAATACAAACAAACAGAGCAATTCACCTTCGCCGGCGATGATAACTCGAACAGAAGCAGCAGCGACGACGACTCGACAACACAACAGAAGCGACGACGGCTTAGAGAAATGCGAACAACAACAACAATTAGGAACATCGAACGAAGAATAACGGTAGAGATGGGAGTGGATTTTGTGATTTCAAAAGAAGAAAGGAAGAGTTTTTATGAAGAACACAATGAAGAAGAATCGGTTAATGGTGGACGATTTTGAAAACAGAGAGGGGTGTGAAGGTGTGATAAATGTCTAAACGGTTAATGTTTTAATTAGGGTCATTTAAGTAATTTCAGTTTCTATTTTAATTTCTTTGATAGTTATAAAATGCATAATGACAGTTTTGTTAATAACATTAAATTAAAAGGATAGAATTGGAAGTTAGGCCTATGAGATGAAAACAAACTTTTATAAAGTTTAGTTTTGTATAAAATTCAAACTAGGCCTATTATTGTATTTTAAACTTTTCATTGCCCATTTGAGAGCATTTTCACTCAATTATTATATATTTTAGTACTTTTTAAATATTTGGTTTAATAAATTATAATAGTTTAGTTTTAATCTTTATTTTTAAAATTTACTAAATTAAAAAAAATATTGTGTAGATTTAATAATTTTTAAATATTTGGTTAAATAATTTTAATAATTTTTTGTTTAAATTTTTATTTTTTTATTTACTAAAATCTGCCGCAAGAGATTATTTAATTATAGGTATGTTTGAAAATATTTATTAAAATTTTTAATATTATTATTATATTATAATTTTATAGGTTCTTAAAAATAAATATCAACAAATAAAAAACATTTAAAATTGTAAAATAATTATAAAAAATGTTGATATATTTAAAAGTCCATTGGATTTCTATTTTTTTTATTAAAAAAATTATATTTTTAGACTAAAATTAAAATTTTTACAAAACTAAACTTTTTTCAAAAGTTTTTACCAGAAATAGACCAAAATGTATATAATACCCTCAGCTTCCCGGTCTTTGATTTGCTTCCCGTCAAATCAAACCGGGAAGCAAAACTACACCGGGAAGCAGGCAAAATATAACTGCTTCCCAGTCTTCTGCTTCCTGAACCGGGAAGCAAATATATTTTACCTGCTTCCCGGTGCTTCCAGGTCCACCGGGAAGCTCATTTTTACAATTTTTTTAATAAAAGTCTAAAAATATAAAAATTTTAGGGTTGGTCTAAAAGTAAAAAAATAAAAAAAAAAAAAATAAAAATATATATATAAAAAAATTCCATGGTCTAATTTTGAGTATTTTCACTATATTTAATAGTTATTTTATTTTTGAAAAAATAAGTATAAAAATAAAACTCAATTTTTCATTAAAAACTATTTAAATTAGATAATTTTTGGTTGTATGTATAAAATTAAAAATTAAAGATTGAAAATAAAAATTATTAAAATAAAAGAATTAAATTTTTTAAAAAATTCTTGATACTAATTGTAGTTTAGTAAAAATAAAAGTTAGAAATTAAAATTATAAATTACTAAAATTAATAAATTAAAAATTAAAAATTTATAAAACTATAAAAAAATAATTTAAATTATTTAATAAAATATTTAAATATACTAAAATTATCCAACCAAAAATTTAAAAATTATTAAAACTAAATAATTAACAAAACTGCTCAAAATTACAAAAATCACTCCAACGCACAAAAACAACCCACACATAATCAATAAATTGAAACGCCTTTCTTTAAATTGAAACGCCTTTCTTTAAATTGCTCATTTGGATTCTACATTCTACATGAATAGATAACGAATGTTGATATCAGCTTAATAATACATAACAATAAAGGTATCTATTTAACCTATTTTAAAGGAATATGTTTGTTTGCATAAGTTGCATTAGTAACCGTGGTCGTACTCGATCCAACAAACTAAATATAAGTTATCACAATTTTAACCTAAACTAGTGACTAGTGAAATTTGTGGACACTTTTGAGTTCAAATTCAAATTCTGTCATCTTTTCTAGTATTTTCTTTTACCTCTTTCTATAATTTTTTTTTTTTTTTTTTGCAATTTTAATTATCTTAGAAAGGATAAAATTTTCAAGTTATATCAATTTATATATTACATATACAAATGCTTTTACCTTCTCGTTAATATGTAATGCTTTCATACAAAATGTATTTCTAACGTGAGCATCTTTAAGCTCACCTTATCACATAGAAGTCAAACACAAGAAATTTCTACAAATCATCCATGCTAGTATAATAATCATAACATATTATGTCACGCAAACATGTCAATTTCATGATTTTTCAATTATTTAGATTAATCACATTTCTCATGTTATTAATAGTTTTGTTCTAACAATCAATCAAACGAATTTAATCAATCAATCATTCAAGGCAAATCATCAAGAGCCAAAACTCTATTTCGTCCAAACAACCCGACCCTAAAGAAACCTTAACTTTAATGTAGCATTTTGTTATTTAGGGTAAGATACACGGCACTTCTCTAATAAGGAACAACCGATCAATTGACAACCTTATAAAATTTACCAAGTTACAAACTAAAGTGTGATCAATTGCATTTCGAAAATATATCCATCAAAATAATATTTGTTATCCATTTAACCTTTGGAATAGTCAAATAACTTGGTAGGAAAATAACCCAAACAAATGATTAAAAGAATAAACCTTTAAGAGCATCATTATGAACTTAGGACTTCGCATAAGTCCTTTAACTTACTACAAAAGCGTTTTGGTCATCAAAATCCTTTTCTTTAAGAAAATCGATCAATCGAAGAGAAAATAACACTCGTAAGAATATTCTGTAAATTTATTAAAGGTAAATCATGAAGGAATTTTTAAATTATGAAAGCTTGGTTTTCAAAAATAATTTAATATTTTTATAGGTTGAAAATCGTGCAATGTTGCAGGCATAGTTGCATAAACATATGCAACTATTGAACCCTCCAAATTTTGCTAAAACCAAAAAGTCATACAATCAAACAATCCCTGTCAATCAATCATGCAACAACATAAAATCAAGCATGTTAGAGATTTAAGTAGGATTAGCATCCTAAGAGGAGTTTTCGAAATTTAAAGATGAAAAACTACCCATTAAATCTTTTGAAATTATAATAATAAATAAATAAAAAGTAGACATAAAAAATCAAAAATACAACTAATAACTAAGATTAATATCATGGTAGACAGTCTGACCATGTATATCCACACGATCTGTGTGGTTTTCTCCCATTAGGACTCAAAAATAGCAACTCAAACAGTCTGACTGTGTTGATCCACGCATGCTGTGTTCAGCACTGAATTTTGTAATAAAAATTATATAATTGAAAATTAGACTTAATGACGAATTCATAGCCGTAAACAACACCTAAATCGGAGTCCAAATGAGGGGGAAGGGAGGTTTTGAAGTTCAGTGTAAAAACTAGAAAATATCAGCCACCCAGGCAGTTTTTTTTTCTCTTACTCCAAAACACATTTGTTTGACATCGGAGTGCTGTCAAATTTTAAATATATCATCTATAATCATCAAAAAATACATACAAATAATCCATTTGTCAAACGACCCAGCCGTTTGGGTGAACAAAACTGAACAAGTTGCCTATTTGGTCAACCTGTTGTAGCAGCAATACAAGTCAATAATCTTTAATTTCCAAGTTCTAACCTATTCTATCAATACAATAACAATTCAAGTAAAACCAAAGCTTACCAACCAAGTTAATAACAAGTTGATTATCAAACATTCAATATGATTTCCCAAATCATAATCTAGTCAATTAGGCCAATAAAGACCTATACTAACTTGACAAAAAACACATCAAGAATCACACCACCCGACAAGGGTTTTCGACTAAGGATTGACTCACTAAACAAACATTCCAAGCATCATGATCATGCACAAGACATGTCATGATCTCTTATTTAGTCGAGTTTATTAATCATCTTAATTGTCAAGCATGTCTATATCAATTCCAATTTTCAATATCCATAACAATATCATTTTGTTATGAGTTAATTAGGAAGTTTTTTCCTACCACCTAACCAATTTCCTCATAAAGTTATCTTCAAGTTCAAGTTCAAGAACACTTTCAAGTTCATTAGCAAAACAATATTAATACATCATCAAGATTAATCATCAATAACAAGATCATTTTCAAGTTCTTTATTAAAGCTCATTCATTTTTAGCCAAATCATACAAGTCACAATCAAGTTCATCAACTTTTACAAGAATGCCCATAAACAAGACAATAGCTTCGAAAACATGATCAAGATAGACTGAAGTTCCAAGACGGGCAAGCCCATAAGTGACCGAAGTTCCAAGACGGTCCTAACACTGAGAGTACGTCGGAGCCGTAGGTGGATCGTCATCCTAAGACAGGTAAACCCGTAAACAAGACGGACTCGTCACCCATAAGTAAACTATCTGTGTCTACTAAACCATGATATTCTTCATGGGCCGAAGTACTTCTATCCCTAGACTTGTCTTTCATTCTACTAATTATAGCAAGTTTATGAGGCATTTACATGATCACCAAGTATCATCATAAATCATCTCCCGTCATCAATTTCATTCAATCAAGACCCAACCAAGGGTAGTGCATCAATTATGCAAATAATGTCATTCTTATCATTTTTAATATATTACAAGACCTTTCAAGTCTAATTTAAGCTAAATATGTCATTAAAAGCCATCAATTGAAAATTAGTCCAATTATTTCCAATTTGACAATCATGCATCTCAAGTCTTAATTTTTCATCAAATATCATCATCAATCATCAATAGCAATCAAGTAAAGATGCAAGACATAAATTTAAGTCTCTATCCTATTCTCATCATATTCACATACAATATGGATTTAATCCATCCAATCATTCAATTTTCAAGGGTAGCGCCTAGCATGATTCTACATGCAACACATACATGCTCTAAAGTCCTAGCATGAAAATAATGCTCATCATATTAAGTTTTGGATGGTTAGCTTATTTAACCAATTTCATGATACATTAGCAATTAAACATGTATTTCAAGCATCAATCAATAAGTATCAATTGTATAGGGCTAAAAACGGAAATACGAACCTCATATCCGTCAATCCTAAGTTAAAAGCTCACTTTGTAAGATTCTAGTGAGTTGTTAGACATCCTTTAATACTTAAACAACACACTACAAGCATAATATTAACACAAAACATCACTACAAGACTCCAATACAATTCAATCATCACATAACATAGCTATTAAGGGCATTTATCACACTAGATGAGATTAGGGTTTTGCAAAAGGTTTACAATTACTTTAAAATCATTTACCAGCATCCGAGGATCATTATTTCACAACATTTGCAAACAAAAATCATTTCCCCTCAAGAAATAACAAAATATCAATAGTGAAAAATTAGGGTCTTTTATCTCTAAACACAAACAAAAGTTAGGGACACAAGATTATAACTCTAAATTAACTCAAAAACAATCTCAAAGCTTTCAATACCAAATTTACATCACTATTTTTGGAATCTAGAAAGGTAAAGAGAGAAGAAAATCACCTTTGATGAACAAAGTTTTAAAGGCACCCAGATAGCAACCAATGACTTTCTTGAAGGTTATTGATGAAATAAATATGGTGATTTTATGAAATCTTAAGTGATAAATGAAGGATTAAAAGTTAGGATTTGTTGGAGAAAAAGAGAGCAGAAAGGGGAGAATGAGGAAGACTAGTAGGGTGAGTGAGTGGGGTAAGTGCGGTGAGTGGTGGTGTTTAAATAATGTGTCATGACCACTTATGGGCCTAGCTTTGGATGGTGCCATTTTTTAGACCCAATCCAATTACGGATCCATTTCCCACCGAAATTTGATTTCGCCTCCTCCGTAATTCTCCAAAAATTTATTTTCAAATTTTTAATCAATAACCACCATCGATTTCGGAAATTTGAATCTTTCCGTTGAGAGCGGGAAAATCGTAATTTTTCCATATTTTAACGTTTTTACTCAAAATTGACAATTTTCTGAATCTAAAAATTTTTTGATTCTATGCCTCCAATTGAATCCAGTCTTGTCCTAAAAGCCCGATTTTGGTTTGAAAGTCTCTTTTTAAATATTTAGTTTCAAATTAAATAAAAGTTTTTGATCCTAGTTTTTTCTTTTCAAAATAATTTTTCTAATCTCATCATTACCCTTAATAGTATTTTGATTTATTCCAATTAGGAAAGTATCAACAATCAAACTTTCAAAAAAAAATTCAAATTGACCCAAAATTTTAGCCCAATTTATGGCCGTTATAAGACCCTCCAACTTACCAAAAATATTTCAGTTGGACCTTAATTAAAATTTTATAGAAATCCAATTTTATTAAATATTTAAAAAAAATAAGGATCCAATTGAAATTTCGAAAAGTTTAAGAGTTTAATTGAAATGCTTTTGACAAGTTAAAGGATTCAATCGAAACTTTAAATGAAAAATTATATCAACTCAAGAAGTTTATATATGAACTATTTCTAAAAAAAATAATAATAATTATTAAAAAAAAACTTTAATATGAAAGAAGGAAAATAAAAGGATGATTTATTCTCATATATTAAACTAGATTGAGCGGTATTTATCATTCTTATTCAGTATCCTAAAATTTATTTAACAATTTAACACATTTGTTCTACTCTTTATTTACGCAAAAACACCAAAAACACAACATTTTATTAATTGAAAGACATTTGTTCTTTATTTCACTTAGAAATTAAACATTATATCCTATAATTAAATGACATTATATAAAGTTGAGCACCCCACAACTATGGAGCATACATAATACGCATCCCAATCCAAGGTATTTTTGAAATACCTACTACAATAGTACAATACTAGCTAAACTGTGCTCATTTGTACATATAGCTCATGAACCTAGTCAAACAATATTAAGTCAGCTATATAGTTCAAGATCTTATAAATGAGATGTTAAGATTGAAAATTGATATATCGATAGGATAGAGAAAGTTACCATTTATTAAGTTTTTAGATATTAAAGACAAAATCTTCCAAATTGTAGATATGTATATATTTCTAATTTGTTTAAATAAACATATTTTTCTAATTTTCCTTTTTATTTATTTTTTAAAAAATATTTTTACTACATTTTTTTCTTAAATATTTTAATTTATCAACTTCTTTTAACCTTGTAAAAAAAGATAATAATGTTAGTGAATTCAACTACATCTCATTCTTTTAATTCTATAATTAAAGAAAAAGGAATAATAATATTAGTGAAGTGGATCGCGTCTCGTGCTTGACCGAATTACTTCACTAAACAACCACGTTTGGGAATGACCGGATTTAAGAGGATATGAGCAAATTTGACAACACTACATCACCAAGTCATCTAATCATTTACAAGTAATTACCACACCCGACAATATAATAGATTTGAAAATAGTAAAATTTTAAATAAGATAATATGCTGATTTATTCCAATATTAAAATAAAATTATTTGATATTAATGGTAGACCAAAGATTTCACAAATGGTACAAGGTTATCCATAGGAGACG
This sequence comes from Cardiospermum halicacabum, assembly GCA_031304145.1. Lineage (NCBI taxonomy): Eukaryota > Viridiplantae > Streptophyta > Magnoliopsida > Sapindales > Sapindaceae > Cardiospermum > Cardiospermum halicacabum. Next base: position 21,539,638 of record CM062396.1, read on the forward strand.
AGCAAATACATAATTTTTGGGGTAGGAAACATTTATATGGTGGCAAACATTGATTATTTGCATCGCAAGGATGATCGATACAACCCTTTCCAGCTCCGAGTTGAACACCTATCATTATTAATAATAACCCAGTAATAATATAATAAAATTTTCTTTGAAATAAATATATAAGTATTCAGGAGTCAAAAATAATTTACCTGACGTTAGGATCAAGAATAAAATCAACAAACCCAATTTACAGAAAACTTTTTCCATCTCTCCAATAAGATTTTTGAAGTACCAGCGTTTATTTAATTACTCAGTCAGAGTCCTGGAATTTATAATGCTGCACAAGTTTTATGGTGATTATTTTAACAAATTAAATTTTAGATTGAAATCCAATAAAATTTAAAGGCATTTAATTATATTAATTTTTTATTTATTAAATTTAAGATTGATTTAGATGTTACTTTATTTAAAATATGGTTAATATATGAATATTCGAATATTCCAAAAAAAATTAAATCATTCATTTGGATTTAAGATGTCAAGGTTAGAATGCTATAATTGATTTAGATTTAGTTTTATTTATAATATTATTAATATACTAATATTAAATTCTTTTAACTTCAAGATTTATTAAAAATCTAAAAATACGTAATGAGATTGCCAAATGAATTTATTTAATTTGGATCTTTTTGTTGGAGAAGAAAGGGGAACGATATTAACACCCCTTAAACTTGTATTTACACCCCAATAGTGATGGCTTGTATTATATAAATTTATGGCAACTGGTTTTTCATATAATTATTTATTATTACTTTTTTTTTTTTATGTAATTATTATTATTAAAATAAATGGACAACTATAATTTATATTTTTTTAAAAATAATAAATTAATTATATAAATTTAAAATATAATAATTGAAAGTAATATAAATACATTTAATTGATTAATATTTATTATTTTAATTTAATTGTAATATTATTATTTTAATTTAATTGTAATATTATTATTTATAAAATTATTCAAAAGAAACTATAAGTCTGAGAAGAGTAAATTTGGATTTTTGAAAAATAATTTGATGAATGGGGTGTTAAAAAAAATTAAAATTGGTGAGTGGCAAAACCATTGCTCGAGAAGAAAACATTGATGGGCTCTCATTAGAATGTAAGTCAACTAAAGCCCATCACAACAATGGTCTGGATAAGCCCAATCTTCTGCATTCCACACTTGATAATTGTGTAGAAAACTTCAAGAGCATTGCTGGCACAATTCATTCCTGAAGCTTCTTTGGTTATAACAACCTACTCGGTGACAATTAACACTTTCTATTGTTGTATTACAGCTGTGTATAGGACAAACTTTTCTGTTATAATCCTCAACCATTTGATCACATATGAGAAGATAAGATGGTCAGCATTTTGTATTCACACCGTATAAATAGTGAAATCAATAATAAAAATTCAAACTTTTCAAACAAACATTACAGAATATATAATTTACACTTTTGTGTAGTATTCAAATATAAATTCATGGTTCGTAGTAGAATTTTAATTAGCTGCTAAATTAGCATGTTGAAAATATGTAAAAATTTAATTATTTGATTAACTTGTAATGTAACAAATAGATTAGCTGATAAATTGAATGTGGGATATTATTTTTAATTTTTAAATTAGCTATCAAATGTAAATTTATAAAAAAAATAATATATATATATATTGAAATAAATAAAATTGGAAAAGATAATGATGTAACTAATTATAAATTAACTATTAATAAGGTTAATAAAGATTAGCATTTAGGTTGAAATTTATTTCTAATAGTTTTTCTAAATGTTATTTTAAAAGTTCATTTAAATGTCAAACATTATTTTAAAAGTTGGGGTAATTATGTTGTTTTTATTGAGTTAATTGCACTCACAACCCCTGAACGATGACAAATTACACATATATGAACATTTTGGTATTAATATACAATCACATTCTTCTATCCATAAAAATTAATGAAAATATAAGGTAACTTTAAATGAACATTACATCATACAGATGTATTCAGAATTGTAAATTTCATTGTTATATTGATAAATTTATTAATTAAACAAATTTTTATTATTTGATAAGGGGTTGTGAATGTGTATTAGTATCAAAATATTCATATATGTGTAATTTATCATCGTTCAGGAATGTAAATGCATTTAACTTTAATTTATAGTTTAAATATGTTAATTGAAAAATTTTACTAAACACATAATTTGATTAAGAGGTATATCATTTCTAATGGTATTAGTATGAAAACTAAAAATGGATAACAAATTAAAGGCGATTGTTAAATTTAAAGGGCGGACCACATTGAGATGACTCAGCCCATTAGATACCTAGTTTAGTCTCCACTCCCGAGAGCAGTGCAGATAAACTAGGAAACCAACTCTATCATGTGGTTTTTAAGATAGTGGGTGATAGATTGAATCTACTTCTTGATTTTAGTGAGAGAAAAAAAGGTCTTCCGGTGATTTTCGAGATAGAAAAATAAGTGATTTAATTTTTTTCCTTGCGGGTAAAATTCACTACTCTTTTATCTAAATTACTTACATCTTCCTGATTTTGGGTGGTTGCTCTTACCGTTCGTATTTATTTCAACAAAGTAATCTAATCCCGACCGATTGAACATCATATCACCGTAAAGTATTTAAGTTACCTTCTAATTAATTATTAAGTCATTATATAGTTCACGACCTTCTAAATGAGATGTTTAGATTGAAATTGACATATTGATCGAGAGCTTTTAAATGAGATGTTTAGATTGAAAATTGATATATTGAAGTGTCATTAGCCATTAACAGTTTTGCAAGTGTACATTAAATTCTAAAGAAATTAGGATAAATAAAGTCATCATCTACGCTATGTTCCGCGTCAACAGTTAAAACAGTGATTTAGATAGCTGTAGCGGTAAGCGGTTTTAGAATAACTGTTAAAAGAGCGGTTACAATAACCGTTCGGTGATAGCTGTAGTGGTTAAAATAACGATTACACATAAAATTACAAAAATAATTGATTTAATTATTTGATTTGTATTCATTAATGTGAAATAAAGGGTATTTTAGTAGTTTTATAACAGTGGTTGGAGCAAAAACTAATTTGAATAGCATTTGTCCGACCGTTAAGTAAACTGCTAACTGCTAATGATACAGTCGACGCCGAACACACACTTATTAAAATATCTAAACATTAGAGACAAAATCTTTCAAATTTTAGATACGCACTTTTTCTAATTTGCTTATTTATTTATTTTTTCTTAAATATTTTTATTATGCTTTTTTCTTAAATATTTTAATTTATCAAGTTCTCTTAATGTTGTAAAAAAAAAATAATGATATTAGTGAATTGGATCGCATCACATTCTCTTAATATTGTAATCAAAGAAAAAGGGATAATAATATTAGTGAAGTGGATCCTATCTCACGTTTTATTGAATTACTTCGCTTAACAACCACGTTGGGAAATGAGCGTTTAAAATGATGTAAGCAAATTTAATTATAACACCCGAACCCCCGCCCCGACGGAAAGGGAACGCAAAGTCCGGATGCTACCAATGCGGAAACAGATAACAGACATACATATAGATACAGAAAATAAATATACAATAACAGACTTGTAAATCCGAAATCAAAGCTGAAAGACAGTTCTTATAATTCCAAAGTCAATGGTTCAAAACAACTTCAACATAATTCGAGAATAAAACTCATAATGTTCAAAAATACTTAATCTGAAAACAAATCCCAAAAACATGGTGCAGCGGGTACAAATACAGAAATAAGTCTAGTTAAAGTAAAACAGCAATGAAACAAATCTTGAAAGTATGCCAGATGATGCTTGATGCTAGTGATATCCTGCTATCCCACCTGACTGTCTGAACTCAGCAAATTCCATTCCCAAAAAGGGTTCAAAACATACAAAATAAAAATAAAAACAACGAAGGGTCAAACTATCGATGTCTGGTTAGTAAGCCAATGCCCAACAAACACACACAGATGCGTCTTATTAAACAGAATAGCATGTCATACACATATGCAGGTTAGTTAACAACCAAATGGGGTACAAATAGAAGCAAACAAGTTGATTATCAAATCAAGTTATCCCAATTATAATTCCCTTTAAGTGATCTAGGATAAGTGATTACACATTATTGCATTTAGCGTCTGAAAAAGGCTTTACAGTTGTCAAATTATTTTCAGAAGAGAGACCGAAATCGAATAGTAGTTCGGTAAGCACTCCGGCATGTAATTCGGTCAGAGCGCACTACCTGACTTACCGAATTGTAATTCGGTAGACAGTCCGGTAGGTAGCTCATATGTCCGATCATAGCAGACAGATTACAGAGTTCCAATTTCAAATTACAGACAAATAGCAGACAGATAAGGACACTAGTTCACATGTCCGATCATAAATAGATAATATGGCAGCAATATACCCAAACAGTTCATATCAAATGTAGCAGATTATGCTAATCAAACCAGATTCCAGCTTATATCAATTAACCGATTTCGCAAACAATCAAACATAAAAAAGCGGACAATCGTGAGGGCGTAAACACGGCTACTAACCTTATTTGCTAATCCAATCAATCGAATCTACTCCGGTCGGCGATCCTCAACTTGGTCTACACCAAATCAAGCATAAAATCCATAAATCCCAATTTGAGAAAACTAGGGTTTTCAATTAATCAACAAATAGAATCTCTATTAACAACCCAAAAGACCTTAATCACGTGTATAAGAATCACGGGTTTCAAAACCCAAAATCAATTGAAAACTCAACCCTTATTCGATAAACCCTAATATAACAAAAATCCCCAAATCAATTAAATGCTTTAAAACCGAAAAGAATAATAGAATCCATTACCTAGGTGTGAAGAAATCAAGACAACACAAAAATCCCAATTGAAAGCTTTGAAAATCGTGGCGTTGAAATCCGCGGAGAGGTTTTTGGTTGAGAGTGTTTGAAGAACACATAAAATAGTTTTTTAGGTTTTTGTGACAAATGAATTAAAAACTATTATTTTCATATTTATATGGGTGGTTCACCACCAACCCACATGTATATAAATTAATTTAAAATACCTCATTTTAGAATTAATTATATAATTGACTCAAATATCAAATTATTTTCAAAATCAACCAAAAGTCAACTTAGTCAAACCATTTGGTCAAACCGGAAAAGTCAACATTTTTTTCAAAATTGACAATTTTACCCTTATAACAAAAATAATAAAAATTATTAAAAATTTCAAACTAAGCAGACGAATAGCCCCAGATTACGGACGTGACATTAATAATTATACCTCAGAGTCATAGTCAGAGTCATCTAATCATTTATTGGGTAATTACGATTAGGGGTGTCAATTTATGTTAGCGAATCGGATTTGACTGAACCCAACACGAGTCGAGTACGTTTATATCTAACTCAAGTCGACACATTTAATAAACGAGCTGCAATTTTTCAACTCGACACTAATTTGTTTAACACGCGTGTTAACGTGTCGACACGATTAATTTGATTAAATAACTCAAAATTTGTAATTGTGCAACTCGATTACCCGTTTAACCTATTTATCTGTTAACTCGTTGAACCTGTTTGTACGTTTAACCTGTTTATCTATTAACTTGTTGAACCTATTTGTGCGTTAACTCAATTAACCTGTTTATATGTTAACCTATTTAACATGTTTATGTATTAACCTATTTAACATGTTTATCCATTAACCCATTTAATCTATTATATTTATCTTTTTTTCTAATAGCCATTGATGAAGAGCTTCGTCTGCGGCAAACCACGAACACGAAGAGGAGGCAGCAGAGGTGAGTTTTGAGTAATAGTTGATTGATGTCGAGATAAGACGTAGAGGAGAAGTTGTGTCGGGCGGTTGAAGGTGAGAGAAGAAGCAGAGAGGCGAAATAGTTTCTTCTTTTCTAAAAAGTTAGGGTTTTGTTAGATTAATAATATATATTAAAAATTTATTATTTAATCCTCTGAAATTATATACATTTTATTTTGACCACAATTATGCACACGTTAATTTGTTATTCAAACCCGACTCGACTCGTTTATAAATAGATTAAACATGTCGTGTCATAAACAGGTCGAACTTTATTTCACTTAAACCCAACCCCTTATTTTTTACGGGTTCGTGTCAATTCATCGAGTGATGACCCATTTTAACACCTCTATTTACAACGTCGTGATAATATAATAGATATAAAAATACTAAAATTTTAAATAAGATAATAGGCTGATTTATTCCAATATAAAATAAAATTATTTTGGATTAATGGTAGAAAAAAAATTTCACAAATGGTACAAGGTTATCTAGGGGAGTCGCGCAAGTGCATTTGTTTTCAACTATAAAACATTTATATGGTGGCTCACATTCATTATGAGGTCCGCAAGATGCGTGATACAACCCCATCCAGCTCCAAGTAGAACATCTATCATTATTAATAATCATTATAAATGAATGGATTGTAGTAATAATATAATAAAATTTCTTTGAAATAAATATGTAACTATTCAGGAGGTCGAAATCAATTTACCTGACATTAGGATCAAGAATAAAATCAAGATACCCAATTTGTAGGAAACTTTTTCCATCCCTACCATAAGATTTTTGAAATACCAGTGATTATCTAATTACTCAGTCAGAGTCCCAGATGTGGAATTTATAATGCTGCACAAGTATTATGGTGATTATTTTCACAAATTTAAATTTAGATTGAAATCCAATAAAATTTAAACGCATTTAATTATATTTACTTTTAAAAAAATAAATTATTGATTTGGATTTAAGACTACCGTATTGCTGTAATTGATTTGGACTTTATTTATTTAAAATATGATTAATATATAATATTCGGATATTCGAAAAAAAATTAAATCATTCATTTAAGATGTCAATGTTAGATTGCTATAATTGATTTAGATTTAGTTTTATTTATAATGTAATTAAGAGTTAATTGCACTCACAATCTCTGAACGATGACAAATTATATATATATATATATATATATATTTATTTATATATATATGAACATTTTGATATTAATATACAATCACACCCCTTCCATCCATAAAAATGAGTGAATATATAAGGTAAAATTAACTTCAAATGAACATTACATCATATAGATGTATTTTATTATTGGTAAGGGAGTGTGTGTTAGGAAAATCGGGCTCGTCGCAGTGGAATTTATTTCGATCAATAATAAGTAAAAAAAATAAAAGACAAAAAATAAAATATTAACGCACCAGGATTACGTGGAAACCCAAAACCGGGAAAAACCACGGACGTCGGGACGGATAGAGATTTTCACTATGTAGCAAAAGATGTTACAGCCACAACTAGAAAACACTCTCTAACTCAAACCCAATTACAAGCCTCACTCCAAACTCACAAGAAAGAAACTCACAAGACACCGAGGATCTCTCAATTTGTGTCTCTACAATTGAAGACTACAACATCATATTTATAGTGAACCATGACTTACTCACCAAGTAAATCATAATAAACTAGGAAACCTATTATTACTAGAATTCCTAAAAAGAAGGAAAAAGATTCTTTCCTAATTGCAATTTTAATAAGTCATAAACACAATTCCTAGTCAAATATAATACTTCCAAAACAATCTTCAAATCTTTCACTTCTAAAAGAGTCTTTAAATCTTTCTCAGCTTCCAAAGAATGATTAGTATATTGAATATTAATTTTTGTCAAACCCTAACAAACCACCCCTTCACAAATTCTTAAACTTGCGTCCCTTAAACGACGACCATGACTCTATATCGAGTATCATATCTTACCATGAAGATATACACACTTAGGAACCATCAAACGATCCATCCCAAGATTTATTCTGGCACATGTCGATACAACCCTTGCTAATTAGATCATGGTGCAACTTTCTTAACTGATTTTCAAGAAATTTCATCAGTCATCGACATCTTTTCCACCACACAACCGCATTAACGCCAGTACAATGCCCATGTGCAAAACTTGTGGCTGCTAGAAGTACTACATCCTCTTTCATGGCACCATGGTGGTTACCGACCTGCCATGAGGATGTACCCATTCCTCCTTAGAGGAATTCACCTTCATCAGCTTCTAATAAGGAGACACATGGAGTATCTCTATCAACGGAGTCTTTTTTCAAACTTGCTCCTTTACAATCCTTCCTCAAATGTCCCTTTTGTCCACACTTCCAACATAGGATGTTTTTCTTGGACTACCCACTATTCCCATTCTTTTCTCGAGCCATCATAATTTGACTGGTTATCAGAGTTATTATTTTCACTTTTCAGTCTTTTCTCTTCAGAGATTAATTTATTTGCAACCTCCGAAAAACTTACAGTCGAGTTTCCATGCATCAGGATCGATTTCACATACTTGAATGAACCAGAAAGAGACCAGATCAATTTCACGTCTTATCCTCGTCATCAATCTTCACTCCAATAGACTCCAACTCAGATATAAGCCCATTGAGTTCTGCAAGGTGATCAGAAACCTTCGTACATTTATCCATTTTCGATAGATGAAATTGTTCCTTCAAGTAGAATCGATTGCAGACGCTCTTTGCTTGGTACAACTCTTCAAGTCTCCCCCAAAGTTCTCTTGTAGAAGTTGTTCCTTGTATATTGTGAAAACATTCTTGGCCAGACACAGTCGTATCAAACTTGCAGCTCTCTCATCGTGTTCCTCCCATTCATCATCACTCATTAGGGAATTTTCAGACTTTTCGGACTTTTCTTTACCTATTTCTTTTTCACTAGAGCTTTCATAGACTACCGCAGTTGTTCTTCCATTCAAGCCTTATGCAATCCATGTTGGATTAGGATATCTTTGACTTGTACTTGCCACAAGCCAAAATTGATTTTTCCATCGAATTTCTCCACAGCGAATCTTCCGGTGTACATCTTGCTTGTAGACATGTTTACTTCAAATCGAAACGTACACGAACCTCGGCTCTGATACCACTTGTTAGGAAATCGAGCCGGTCGCAGCGAAATTTGTATCGATCAATAATAAGTAAACAAAATAAAAGACAATAAACAAAATATTAACGCACCAGGATTACGTGGAAACCCAAAATCGGGAAAAATCACGGACGTCAGGACGAACAAAGATTTTCACTATATAGCAAAAGATGTTACAGCCACAACCAGAAAACACTCTCTAACCCAAACCCAATTACAAGTCTCACCCCAAGCTCACAAGAAAGAGACTCACAAGACACCCAGGATCTCTCAATTTGTGTCTCTACAATTGAAGACTACAACATCATATTTATAGTGAACCATGACTTACTCACCAAGTAAATCATAATAAACTAGGAAACCTATTATTACTAGAATTCCTAAAAAACAGGAAAAAGATTCGTTCCTAATTGCAATTCTAATAAGTCATAAACGCATTTTCTAGTCAAATATAATACTTCCAAAAGAGTCTTCAAATCTTTCTCAGCTTCCAAATAAGGATTAGTATATTGAATATTAATTTTTGTCAAACTATAACAATGTGAGTGTATTAATACCAAAATGTTCATTTATGTGTAATTTACCATCCTTCAGGGGTGTGAGTGCAATTAACTCTATGATTAATGTACTAATATTAAATTCTTTTAACTTCAAGATTAATTAAAATCTAAAAAAGTAATAACGGGATTGCGAAATGAATTTATTTATTTTGGATCTTTTGTATGGTATCCAAATATAAATTCATGATTCGCAGTAGAATTTTAATTAGCTGGTACATTAGCACGTCGAGAATATATAAAATTTAATTATTTGATTAACTTGTAATGTAACTAATAGATTAGCTAATAAATTAAACATTTGTTATCAGTTTTAATTTTTAAATTAGCTATCAAATTTAAATTTATAATATAATATATATATATATATGTATATATTAAAATAAATAAATTTGGAAAAGATAATGATGTAACTAATTATAAATTAACGATTAATAAAGTTAATAAATATTAGCATTTAGGTTGAAATTTATTTCTAATAGTTTTTCTAAATATTATTTTAAAAGTTCATTTAAATGTCAAACATTATTCTAAAAGTTGTGCTAGTTTTGTTATTTTTACTGAGTTAATTGCACTCACACCCCCTGAACGATGACATATTACACATATATGAACATTTTGGTATTAATATACAAGAGTTAATTGCACTTATACCCTTTGAACGATGATAAATTACACACAAATGAATATTTCAGTATTAATATATACTCACACTCCCTTAAACAATACTAAAATCTTATTTAATTAATAAATTTATCAATATAACAATAAAATTTGCAGTTCTGAATACATTCGTATGATGTAATGTTCATTTAAAGTTAATTTTATCTTATATTCTCACTAATTTTTATTGATAGAAGGGGTGTGATTGTATATTAAAACCAAAAAACGTTCATTTATGTGTAATTTGTCATTGTTTAGGGTGTATGAGTGCAATTAACTCAATATACAATCGCATCATTCTATCCATAAAAATTAGTGAAAATATAAGGTAAAATTAACTTTAAATGAACATTACATCATACATATAGATGTATTCGGAATTGCAAATTTCATTGTTATATTGATAAATTTATTAATTAAGTAAGGTTTTATTATTGGGTAAGGGGGTTGAATGTGTATTAATATCAAAATATTCATATATGTGTAATTTGTAATCGTTCAGGGGGTGTGAGTGCATTTAACTCTAATTTATAATTTAATTATATTAATTGAAAAGTTTTACCAAATACATAATTTGATTAAGAGGTATATTACTTCTAATGGTATTAGTATGAAAACTGAAAAATGGATAACATTACAACTTAAAAGGCAATTGTTAGATTTAAAGGGTGGACCACATGAGATGGCCCAGCCCACTAGATATCTAGTTTAGTCTCCACTCTTGAGAGTAGTGGAGATAAACTAGAACTGGTAAGCAAATATCAGTGTAATCCAAGACAAAAACATTGGATTGCTGTGAAACGTATTCTAGCATATCTAAAAGGCACCTCGGATTATGCTCTATATTATCAAGGTGGTGAAAGCCAACTAGTGGGTTACACGGACGCTGATTGGGGTGGGGAATTGGATGAGAGGAAGTCAACTTCCGGTTATGCCTTCATTCTGAGTCATAGAGCAATCTCCTAGAGTAGCAAGAAGCAGACTTGCATAGCGTTGTCCACCATGGAAGCAAAACTTGTGGCCTACTAGGTGGCTGTGCAGGAAGCTGTTTAGCTCAAAAGGTTGATAGATGACCTAAACCTAAATGAGAGTGAGCCAAAGCCAGTCATTATATACTGTGATAGTCAGACAGCTATTGCTTATACTAAGGATGCTAAGTATCACAGTAAGTTTAAGCACATAGAGACTAAGTACCATTTGTCAGAGATATAGTGACAGAAACATGTAACAGTCACATATATATATCTACGCATGATATGATAGCAGACCCATTTACAAAGGGTGTAACTAAAGATGTTTTTGTCAAGCATTCTAGGTCTTTGGGTCTATGTAGATTGTAAGATCTTGGATTGTTATGTATATGTTTTTAATGATAATAGTTTATCTTCATGAGTTTCTAGCATATAGGGAGTTAATTCATCCGAGAGTATGTCGTCAGGTTTGAGAGACTTGCGCACTTGCACGTGCAGTTGCCATAATTATCCGGTGATAATGCAATATAAGATCTATACACCTATATTCTGAATAGGAGTTTTATGAACTAAGAGGGTTGTATAACATGATCGCCTTGAAATGGTTGTCAAGATGAGATTCTCCAAAAATGGATTAAGAATCGCTCATGAGAACCACAATCATGAGACCTGACCAGCCGGACTAGACTTTTGAATCATCACACTTGAAAAATGGGAGTGATTTCAAGTTTGAGGAATAACTTTGTGCTATCATCCGGATAATGAACTATTGTAATAGACATACGCGCCCAATGTAGTGGCAAGGTTCATTGTCACGCATGCCTTTATACCGTGTGAGCTAAAATTAACCCTATGAGAGATAAGTTTGAGATATTGTCCCTACTCCTTATCCTGCAAAGTCTCATATTATTTATCCTCAGTACAATCTCTCTTGTATCAGGAGTGTTGGGGTAATGACTGTGTCATTGGCGTGTCTTTCTATGGCTACGGTAAATTTGACCTATGTGACATGACTGTAATGTCAGTTAATTTCATTAACTTTTGGGATAATACGAATTGAAAGACTCTGATTGTTTTCACACCATTTAAATCACACGCTAGTGGGCTATGGTTCTTGGGAACACAGTAGTGATTAGAAGTACTTTGAAGTTTTCAGAGCATTGGTTTGTTTGGGACCGAAAGTGTCTGAAGTGAATTCAAATCATGGTAGTTTGGGATAAGAAATGAATTTCGAGATCATTCTTCTTTATTAAAGAAGCTGGTTCATTTGGTCACACCGGTTATTTGCCGTATAAAACCAGTTGATTGAACGACGTGTGTTTTCTCTATTTAAAGTCTTGACGGTCTTTAGTGGGTTGTGCCTCTCTTGTGTGAGTGGGAGAATGTTGAACTTGGGGTCTTTGATGGACCGGCCCAGGCCTTATATTCAAGTGGGCTTAAGGCCATTGGGTCTTGGTGATTGGTCCACCCAATATAGGCCCAACCCAAGTCTCTTACTTGTCCATTAAGTAATGGATAAGTGAGATATCATCTAACAAGAATTCAATTATTTGAATTCAAATAATTTTTAGTTCAAGTGAACTAGTTCTAGACTGTTATAAATAGAGTCCCCATCTTTACGTAAAACACAAACAATGTTTGTGAAGTGAAACTTTTAAGAGGTTTTCAAGACGCGAACAGAAAATCGATTGGAGTTCTTAACTGGTGGATAGTGAGTTGTTTCCAAAAAAATCGATTTCGACCAATTGACTGTAATTACTCTAATTTTATTTCCACTGCATTTATGTTTGCCGATGATGATAGTATACCTATAGGATCATCATCTACATCATATTTTATCACATCTCTATACATTAATGGTAACAACATGTGCATGTTATCATTCAAAATAAATAACCATACTTCATCATTTCATCATCACATACACTTTATATTCAATATTTTGTGATAGATGTGTTGTCATTCAAGAATTTTCCTACTACTCATGTTAGTATTCATTGTCTACTAGAAATTCATTTTAATATTATTTATTTATTTTTATAAACAATAATTTAATTTTATAAATTAATCAGCAATTTAATTTATTAAATTTCAAATTTACTAATATCAAATAACAATTGTATATATAAAATTGAGAAATATATAAATATATCTTATATACCAAAGATGTTAACTCAATATTTAATAATCACATAATCTCTATTTGAAGTATATAAACTCTAGTATTGTTTAAAGAAAATTAATAAAAATATTTTAAACCGCTTAACAAATGAATCCTTTATTTCTAATGCCATCATCGAGTTGTAGTTAAAAAAAAAGTCATATACCTGAACTACTAGTACTGGCTAGCAGAAACATTCAAGGTGCTCTCCATAGCATATGGATTTTAGATATGAAACATCCAATTAATTGAACCACCTTTCTTTAATCTCATTTGGATTCTACATGTATAGATGGACGAATGTTGATACGAGCTTAACAATAAAGGTATCTCCAATCATTAATTATTTAACCTATTTTAATTGATGGGGAAAATGTTTGTTTGCATCAGTTGCATTAGTAACAATTGTCGTATTCGATCCAACCAACTAAATACTAAGTTATCTCGACTTTAACATAAACTAGTGAAATTTGTTGACACTTTTGAGTTCAAATTCAAATTCAGTCTTATTTTCTGGTATTTTCTTAACCTCCTTTTATAATTTCTTTTCTAATAATTTTCACTTTTGGATGAAGTCAAATTACAAAATGTAGTTTTAGCCCATCATTAAAAGATTTATTTATTTAATTAATTAAAAAAATTAATTAAAAATAAATTAAAATCATAAACAGTAATTCCTACAATACCTCTTCCACTGCCGTTTGAGTTTGTATCGTTTCCTATTCATCTCCTTCACTCTCAGAACTCTTCATTATCGTTTGAATCTGTCTGTCTTTCCCCATTCCCCTTCTTCATTCTCGGAACACAATCTCACTATTAAAACTCTTCAGTGACTCACTCTTCACTACCGTTCGTGCTCTCATCCTGCTGATTACTTCAAACAACACTCGCACTCACTCACTCTCAATCTGTGAATATCTCTAACAACAAAGTATCTCACTCAGGGCGAGAACACATCAAGGAAGGACACCTGGTTCGAAGGCATCGAATACTACTTCGAAAACGAATAAAAACACAAATACTGAACCTCACAAGATGCCTTAGCGAGCGACGACGAAGGTAAAAAAGTAACAATTATGTTTCAATTAGGTCAGATATGTTACTCTGAAATGGTTATGATTGAGTTGTTGTAATGGTTGGTTTTAGCAGTGATTTGGTTTCAATTAGGTTAGATATGTTTCAATAGCATTGTTTAATTATTGTTTTGGTTCCATTTTGTAAATGTTATTGCTGCTAGGATTGAGTGATTAATCTGAATAAGGTTAGAGTTGGTGTTGATAAAATCTACAGATTAACGATTTCCCGGTATATAGAACCATGAAATAGGTGGTTTGGTTTTGAGGTTTCCTGGTATATATTGATTTAGTTTTGAGGTTTTCTGGTATATAGAACCATGAAATATGTAATTTAGTTTTGAGATTTTCCGTGTTTTTGACCGGGAAACAATAGTAATTAACTGATATTTCCTGGTTTCAAAACCGGAAAACACAAGTTAATTGCTACTATTTCCTGGTTGAGAAATATGGAAATTTGATTCTGGGGTTTCCCAGTGGTGTATACCGAGAAATCAATTGGAATTATAGGCATTTCATGGTGGTAGTACCCGGGAAATCCCTGTTAGTTAAGTTTCCCAGTTTACAGTATCAGAAAACTCGGTATAAATTTATATAGTTTCCCGGTTTGAAAACCCGGAAAACTGTAAAATGTTTGTAAGTTCTTCTTCTGCATAATTATTGAATTTATCTTTTAAATTTTTTTAAATGGTCATTTATATTTAATTATGTGTTTTTTGTATTTGTTTCAGGTTACTCCAAAGAAGTTGCATTTATTTGAATGTAATATTTGGTTGGATTTCAATTTAGTTTAAAACATGTTCCTGGTTGTAACCCCGGGAAATGGGTAAAATTACATTTCTTGGTGTACAAGACTAGGAAATGTATTTTGCATACCGTTTCCCGGTATTATAACCCGAAAAATACTGTAATTGTGGTCACATTTCCCGGTGTTATATACCAAGAACATACTATTAATCATAAATGATGTCCAGTATGTTCCCGGTACATAACACCGGAAAATGTAACCACAATTACCGTGTTTCCTGGTTTATAATACCGGGACACAGTAAGCAAATTATATTTCCTGGTCTTGTACACCAGGAAATGTAACCAGATTTTACCCACTTCTCGATTTTGTAACCAGGAAATATAATTTACATACTGTTTCCCGGTCTTATGACCCGGGAAACAATGTAATTATGGTCACATTTCCTGGTATTGTGTACCTGGAAATGTAACCAGATTTTAACCATTTCCTGGTGTTAACACCAAGAACCTTTTTTTTTCTTCCATAACTCTAATATTGCTTTAACTTTATGCATAAGATAATTCAAGCGAAGAAGATGTACTACGAAGAAGGGAGGTTAGAATGAAACTTAAGTTTGATGAGAAGAAGAGAAAGAAGTGGAAGAGGATAAGGATGAAGATGATGATGAAAATAAATTTGAAAAAAAATTACTCAAAAAATTATTATTGAAACATGGTTGGAAAAACATTAACATATATGCATATTGAATGAGCTATTAAGAAATAATTAAAAAAAAAAATAGATTTGTCTATTTTCTTGTGTCATCTATCGCGAAACGTTTGGCTAATTTTACATGTTTCCTAGTCCTGATAACCATGAAGTTAGACTGAAATTTCCGGGTCCTAAAGACCGGAAAACAAGCTAAATTCGCATTAGTTTTCTGGTCATCAAGACCGGAAAACTTATTTAATGTTGAATTAAGTTGCCAAATAGTATATTTTTCATTGCTAATTGGATAATTATTGACCTTAATATATAATAGAGAATATTTTGTAAAGTATGATTTATAAATATTTGCTGCTTCAAGCCAACTTAAGAGATACATCTCCTAGATAGGGTACTAATACATAGTCGTGGGAAACATCATGTCTTTTGATTTTCAATATGCACAGTAATATGTGCATGTAATGTTAAATGTATGATAAGCATGTCATATTATAGTATTACAAGGTTTATACCAATAGGAATCCTCTGGCTGAATTAGTAAATGTATATGGGAACACGTACCAAATTGAGAAGTAGTTCTTACTACGAGTGGGATATTTATTGAAAATAATACATTTGCCTAGATAAGGTATTTTCGTGGTCTTTAAACTAATTGTATTCATTAAATTTTGGGAAATAAAATGTTTAAAGTTTATCAATACCGGGAAACTATTGTTTCGGTTTGCCTAGTTCTTCAACTTTGAATGTAGTTTGTCCACTAATTGAGAAAACAAAATACTAGTATCAAGAAGTTGTGATAAATGAATGAATGGTCAATTCCGAACTCGATTCTAACTTCAACTTTGAATGTAGTTTGTCACTAAAAGAGAAAACAAAATACTAGTATCAAGAAGCATAATAACCATTTGACCACCCTTGTACTCGCCATCAATCCATTCCGCTTTAAATTTCACCACGGTCCTTTTCACTCCTATTCCTATAGAAATTCAGTCAACAAAATATTTTATAAAAAATTAAACTGAAAGCAAAAAATTTTAAAAAAAAAAAATCTTACAATAGTCTCCGGTGGTTTCCCGGTCCTATAAACCGGAGAATAGACATAAATTAAAACTATTTCCTTATATAAGGACCAGAAAACTACTTCCGGTAGCTTCCAGGTAGGGTTAGGATTTTTGCAAATTAGGTTTATTATTATTATTATTATTTTTTGGGACCTTTCATAAAATTGGTGGGGACCTTTTTAAAATTTGATAATAATTTTGTAATTTAAATAATTGAATTCAATAAAAAAACATTCATGACTTTACACACCTTTTAAAATACCTTTTAAAATAATTTTATATAATTTTATTTTACATTTTAAAATAAAAAGATATCATTATGAATTTAATCTACTACACGTAAAAACTTATATACATAGTTTATTTCTTTAAAAAAAATTAATATAAATATAAGAATATAACTTTTTGTATAAAAAGTCTAATGGTCCAAATCACCCTTTTCTTTTCTTTTTTTCAATTGATCTAAAGAGGATAAAATCTTCCAATCATATAAAAATTAATGTGATCATATAATTGCTTCGACACTATGCATATTATGGATAACTCAATTATCTCATTTTACAAGCCCAGTACAAATTGATAGCCCAACAGAACCCATACCCATACCTCGTCCGCGAACGAGACCAGAAGCAACAACACAACCCAACCCAACCAAACACAACTCCCACTCTATACATATGCCCTCATTTTCACCGACTAATATTAGCCCATAAAAAGAACATAACATATCTTCTTCAAGGATTCCAACAGACCACTATTTGATTGCTGTTCCTTGATTTTTGTTTTTATTTTTAATTTTTTTTTTCTCAGGTAGATCTTTGTGTTTCTATTTTGATTGAATTTTTGTACGATGACTAATCATATGGCAATGCCAACCAAATGAACTACAGAGCAGAGATGTTCCAACTTCTACAAGAAAATCGAACAGTGAAAAAATGATGCTGATATGTTTTTCTGTCTACGATTGGAGTTATCATAAGAGGACAGGAAAATGTACCTAGAAGAAGGAAGACATGCATACCTCAAAACTTAGTCATCTTCTCAAGAGAGCTTTAATCGTTTGTTTGTCCTCTTCAAGTGCTACCATGCCAAGGTCTGATGGGTCCTCTTACGTCATCTTCGCCAACAATTCACCAAACTTACGAGCTCGTATTCCATCGTATTTACCTACTATTGCCAAGTGATGGATCATTGACAAGATAAGAAATCACATGTATGCATACTTTCAAGGAATTGAACAAAAGAAATGCACTTTGATTTTAAATGCTCTCTGAAAACTACGGGAAAAAAATCCTCTCTACCGGCAAAATTGTTGCCCCTTTCCATGGACAATATATAATAATTTCCATTAATATATAATAGAGAGAGAGTATTTGCCTACTCTTAGTGATCAAAGTTCATATCATTTTTGACTCCCATCTCCGGGCAGGTATTTCAGCGTAGATAATTCCTCTTCTTAATGTCATCCATGCACCATTTCTTTTCCTCTTGCCATCCACTTCACCATTGAGTGGATTATTCCTCTTCTTGCTATCATCCACATCACCATTCTGATTTTCAAAACCATAATTTTAGGATTATAATTACACAGATCAACCATTTGATTGGTATCCTCTTCTCCATTAACAAAAAATCAATGTGTATCACCTGCATATCACCAGTATGAATAGTACTCTAGTGCCCTACAAAATCTAAATGGGCATTAATATCTCCTTAAAAAATTCAAATGACAATCCAAGAATTCATATAAAACAATAACCAATGCAAAACCAAATTTCAAAAATACCTATTTATCAACTATGTCAAAAGTTGAAAACGAAACATCTTTTAACAAGAGAGAGGAAAGAATAATAATGTTATACAGAGTAACATTGAGAGACTGAATAGGATGATCAAGAAATCTAGTTTGCTGGCAAGTTATTGTTAATTTTTTAGTCTTCAGATAACATAAATGCCTCGTGGGGGATGTTTGTGAACCTTAGAAAATTCTCTCGAGAATTATGGAATTTGCTTGACAACCTTTATTAAGTATGGTGTTATATAAAGGGTGATTTTGTACCTTAAAAAAAATATAAAAGATAATTCTGCAAGCGTTTTAGGCTTGTTTGGATCAATGTTCTGGTGCTTTTCTTCATCTGCTCTTTTTGTTTATGCAAAAATTGAAATAAATTAGTTAGCTTTCAGTAAATATAAAATAAGGGTTATTTATGTAGAGATAAGGGAAATTGAACCTTGATTACATTGTTAGGCTTTTCTTTGCTTCTGGTTTATGAAGCTTCATTATTTCTTCATCTTCCTTCTTGTGATTCATAGCATCTTCTTCCTTCGTCTTCTTGATTGTACTTCTCCCTGTTCTACTTTTCCATCTAAGTATTGATTAATAAGAGATTATTTAAACATGAACAAATTGAATTGATGAACACAATACCCTATTTATTCCTAAGGGGATTCTTTTCTCATATATGTTTGTTCATTGTCCACCAATGATCTCTTAACTACCTTCTTAACATACTTAATTCTCTACTGACATTTGAGAAAATGAAATAGACTGATATTAGTTGATTTGGTTTCAATGGACCATTTTCTTTCTCACACAGAATCAACAAAATCAACACACAATCAACGAAATCAATAAAAAAATGGCACACCGAAATAGATAACAAGAAAAGATAGCCCAATTGGGGAATAAATTTTTCTTGGTTTTCTTATTATCTTTCACTGTTTCTTGCACAAATTGAGGATATTGACACTAAACATTCTTCAAATTGGAATAGATACTACTACACTATTTTTAGAAGAATTTAAGAGCCTTAAGTCTCTCTAGTCTCAACCCCAAATATTCTTAGAACATTAAAGCCGGTATCTATAAACCAACCATAACCTAGAAAAAAATAGCCTCACCAACACGAGCAGAATCGGCTAAAGTGTCTCGGTCTCAAAACACAGAAAATAGGCAAAGTGTCATAAGTAAAACACAAAGCAATAATTTAAAATAGAGGTAGAGACAAAAAAAAAAAAGGCTATGCCTAAAAAAATAAAAACAACACATGCTCTAAAACAACACAGCAACACATAATTAACACATATCTAGATCCATTTAACCATATATATATATATATATATATATATATATATATAACACTCGTACAAGGTAGGTACACGCTGTGAATAACGTATCCAGCTATGTAAGTTAAGTAATTCAAATAATGTGGAATACTAAAGACACCAGTTGAAAAACACTCACATTTGCTTTTGCTTGAAAATTCGCACATTCGCTTAGCTTGAAAATACACCTAGCTCGAGCCTTGTAAGTGCCTATAGGCAGGACTAGGTCTTGAAAATTACCTTGCCACGCTTATGTAAGAAACGCTTCCCAAGCCCAGGCTTGTCTGTAGCAACAAAACTGTCAAAAGTAGGGGAACTTACTGTAAAAGAAAGTAATTCTAAAAGAGACAATTCAGTCCAGCATTTCACACTAAAATAGAGCAGGTAAATAGTATCTAATGCATAAAACAGCTAGTTTAAACCCAAATCAGTTCAAGAATAGGAAGAGCTGGTTTCAATTTGTAGAGCAATCACCAGGATATCCCTTGAGAAAACCTCACAAGACTTATCATTTGGAGTACACCAGACTACAGCCTGCACGCGAAAATCAGAGAAGAAATAATTCAACACTGTTCTTTGGGAAATTACACACACAACCAATACATACATCATACGTAATAAGGTCACCCAGTGTTATGGACAGATATTCTTTAAGCAACAATTATTGATCAGGTTTCAATATGGTCTCCTTACCTTATTGTCATGCCCACCTGTGGCAAGCAGCTTTCCATCAGATGAGAAGTGACAACATTCAACCTTACTGGTACCGGTGGTAATGTGCTGGATTTCCGAAAATGGGAAACCTGATGTCACAACACCAAAATCAAACCCTAACAATTGATTGATTATATAATCAAATGATCTCCAAGGTTGATTACAAAAGGGATGCCATATAAGTCCTGGTAAAGTTTTAATTATAAAGAGGATTGTTGAATATTATTTTCATTGAGTGCAGATTGAGATAATTTCAAAAGATAGGCCCTTTTTGAGATTTTTCCAAAATATGAAATCAGTATTGAGTTAAACCTTTGCTGATTTCTGCACACCGAATAAGTCAATTGGATCTGCGTCATCAGGTGATAAATATGATTCAACATTATCATCAAAGGATCCATCCTCCCCTAAGTGATCCACATCACCCTGCATTAGGCCATTTTGGCCACCAAACATGAAATAAAGTAATAATCATGTGAATAATAGACAAAGGATATATAAGAAATTGAAGAATAAGAATTAATTTTTAATTGTCTTTTGAGGTTTGTTTTCCAAAGCTAGCAGCCAAGAAACCTTGATCTTTGTGTAGGTCACCATTTTATACTCAATCAACCAAATTTTGTTCTCTCCACGTGTACTACACATCAAATTATTTCATTCCCAACAGGTAAAAGCAAAAGAAACTCATCTAAGCAATCTAAGTGAAGCACAAATATGATCATATTTTGACGCCATATCACTGATCTCGATTGAAATAATCAAAAGGAAAGACAAATGAACCAGAGAGGTTTAGTACCAATTTATTTGGTGCAGATGACAGAGATCCGAGACCATCAGACCCATAGAAAACCAAAGACTTAGAGGATCCACCATTATGTTTTAAACTGGGCCTTGAGATAACATCTCCTGGTGTGTGAGTAGAAGGTGATGGAGGTGAACCAGGAGAAGTCCAGAAGAGTTTGCATTTCGGGAGCTATTAGTGGGACAAGATGACCTTGGCTGCTTCCTCTTTCCCCCAGCTTGATTTTTTTAATGCCTTAAAACAAATTAATAAACTAGTTAGACTGCTACGAAACAATCATTTGGTAATGTCAACCATGTCCAATCCAACATGCAGTTGCATCCAATCTGGGTGACAGTCTGACTGAAAAAAACCATAAAGGAGTAGGCTTAACACCCAAATATGAGTAAGAAGATTAAATAGAAGATAATAGATAAAAGAAGGCAACCTTTGATTGGAAGAAAATTCAGATATGGTACTGGTAGTTCAAATAGTTAAAAACAAAGTCTACAAATGTATTAGGAGTAATGTTTTAGGCTAAACGATTAAATGCCCTCGTTTCAAAAAATAATTAGTTACATGACCCTCTCATGTATAAAATATTACATTGGAGGGGTCATCAACTAAATTTTATTTTGTAAGAGGTTTTTTTAATTAATTATCTCGTAACGGATTACTAATGTATTAGTAGACTTAAAATTATCAATGCACCTGTTAAACGAACTTTCGTTTCTAATAGACCTAATGTAACGGATTACTAATGTATTAGTAGACTTAAAAAATTATCAATGCACCTGTTAAACAAACTTTCGTTTCTAATAGACCTAATGTCAGCAAGTCTTCTAACATGAGGTCTAACTATAATTGTCTAGCATAAAACAAAACAGTAAGTGGCAATGAGAACAGCATGTGCTAATGCAACTACAAGTCAAGCAGTATAGATAAATTTCAAACCTGATCATTCACTTGAAAAGTGTTGTTTGTCATGCCACCATCCACAGTCAAGCTGCCAGGCCCAATTGTTCTATCTTGTTGCTTGAGTTGGTGGGTTGAATTCAGAGACTGCTGGGCTGAAGAAAGTGGATACTGTTACGGTTGCTGTGACTGTAAATTAATCAAATACAATGAGCAAACCTCCTGGAGATAAAAGTGTCTTAACCATATAACAGTGATACTATTTATGGTACCTTAATCAGAATATCGGTATTTCCACAAGGTGACATAGGACGACTAATATGCAAAGCTGATCCACAGCATTAGCAAGTACATCACTGACGCAATTATCCTTTCCAAGTCCCATAGTGCGATTGTTAATAAGCATTCTTAGTTTTCTGGCCTCTAAACTCATTAACTGATGGAGATGTCATGTTCTGCTGTGCTTGAAGCATAAGATGATATTGTAACTGAAGAGTGAAGGACTGAGAAGACTGCATTAAAGACTTTTGCTGCTGAAGAAAACCAGATCGAATCAGATCCAGTCCCTTGAAACACAAAGGTCCTAAGGGTAAATAAACTCCAACATTTATTTCTTATGACAAAGCACATAGAAGATCCCTTTAAAAACCCTAGAGCATTGTTCCTTGTGAACTCAAAAGTTAAAATATTACTGAGCAACAATATAGAAACACTTTGTCAAGAAAAAGTATAATAAAATAAAATTACAAAAACACTGATGAGATCCTCAAGGAATCCAGGAGAAAAACCAAAACGAAAAGACAGTATAATAGGTGGAGAGCCCCTTCGACATAGTATCACCTCACACTTTAGTATCTAACCAACATCCTTGGTAGCTGCAATATGGTGCTCACACCACCTAGCAAAACAGCACAACTCTACTCCTGCCACCGAGTAGCCTGTTACCTGACCTCAGATGTCAAGTTATATCCCCTATAGGCAGCCCTTTTCGAGAAATCAGTCTAGACTTTAACTGAACTACCTATAACCCCTCACCAAATATTTAGCCAGTAACAGAATAGTGACAACTTTAGAACTTACCGTTAAAGGCCACCCTTTCAGAGTCACATTGCCTCCGGTTAGCACCTAATAGGACAAGAAAAGAGGTATAAACCAAAATGAAGATCCCAACTTATTCAAATTCAAAATCTGTATAACTATTTTAGTTCAAGTTCCAAACACTTGAAGTTGCACTGGCATTTCAACTTACTCGGAAGTACAAAGAGTGGATTGAGGAATGAAAGCTCGAAGACAAAGAGAATCGGGCTTTTCCAAAGAATTACTGCAGCTTTCCCACTCCCTTTGATTATCATATACAAAAAAGTCTCTTCCACTTTCCTACCAAATCTCTCGTTCCAAGATATCAATTCACAAATAAAAGGCCATCCGAGCAAAAGAACATAGAATGCTTTAAAGAAGTGTGAGATCCAGCAGAAGAAGCATCCAAAACATATTGATATCAGATATGGTTTTCAATAATATTGAAAACTAATTTAATTTACAAATATCATCATAAGTCTGTTCATCTCACGAATAGAGTATAACATAGTTCCTCTTATGTGAGCCTTTTTTTCAAATGTCAAAGATACAAAAATATGCGAGCCTTGAAAAATAAATACAAATTGTTGTTTCATTATGATTTGATAATGGCTAATGCATTATTGAAAATCCTTATAATCAAACTACTGGCAAACAATCAGTTCAAAGAAATATGATAGTGTCTTTAAATCTGACAAGAAGAGCCAACAGAGTTACACCAAATAGACAAAGGACAGATTCATTGCCATGAAGCCCAGTCAATGAACCTTAATGGCCCGCAACTCTAGGAGTCATCAT
Organism: Cardiospermum halicacabum; assembly: GCA_031304145.1. Taxonomy (NCBI): domain Eukaryota; kingdom Viridiplantae; phylum Streptophyta; class Magnoliopsida; order Sapindales; family Sapindaceae; genus Cardiospermum; species Cardiospermum halicacabum. The sequence continues at coordinate 21,563,972 of CM062396.1, forward strand.
AGTATTCAGTTCACTTTGCAGGTCTGTTTCAGCATTCAAAGGTTACAATATTAAGTTATAAAAAGAAATTTACAAATGAGACTCTAGGAGAAACACGAGTTACCGGTGAAGACATTGAAGGAGGCTGACTATGACTTTCAAATTGCTGACTGCCTCAAGGTGTCCCATGAAGTATTTGCCTAGAAAAGAGGAGCTTAGCTGATATTAGTTTACACATTAATGACAGACCAAAGAAAGGAACGAATCCATCCATAAAACAAGCTTTAACTATGGGAAGAAACATAACATTCCATTAACAATAATACCGTGGAGGCTGGACACCAAGTGCAGTTGCTTTCAATAAAGAGGCTTGACTGGAATCCAAGAGTTGGCTCATGTTGTCACCTAAACTTGCCCTGAAACAATCAGGCAATGTCAAGTAAAGCCATTCAAAGAATGACACTCTAGAAACCAATATGCAATTAGTACCTTCATAGGCCCCATCATCATAAGAATCTATCTGTAGCGGGAGCTTCAACCGATCTTCATACATTTTTGTAGACAAAGCATTAGCAGTTGCAGGATTCTGCCTTGGGAGAGGTTCACTACTACCACCTCTTAGAAGGTGGCTACATTATTTCTCCGCTGCTGCTGCTGCTGAGCATGCTTCTGAAGTAACAGCTGCTGCATCAACATTTATTCATTCTGCTGAGGTTTCTGCTGTTGCAGTTCTTGAGCCTGGATAACTTGGGTCTGCTATATTTCTATTTCAAATAGCATCATCACATTCTAAGTAGCATGCCACAGTTCTTGAGTCAAGTAATTGTTAACCTAACTTTTGCTCATTATCATTGCAAAGGGCATCAAATAACATAACAAACACCATATAATTCCTCACCAGCTTAACATCTTCAAAGGTGTCTTCATACTGACCACCAAGCTCATTAGCAATCAGAAGCTTCCGACCTTTCCTCTGTTGCATCCTTGAAGAAGTGCTACAAATCAGCTTAGAAGAGAGTCTCCACTCTTCCCATGTGTCCAGAAAAGAGCCTCCTAACGTCAACTCTGTTTTTGCGAGACAAAGGCATCACATCAATACACAATCTGTTATCTTCCAATTTAATCAACAGCTGCAGGCACATCAACATGCAGAATCACATTCCATCACCAAGCTGATAAGAAATTATAAACACAAGAAAGGATATAGTAGATGTTTGTCCAGCAAGATCGATCACTCCAAAGGCTGCCCTGTCTAGCATTCCATAACAGTAATTAATATACAATAAATAAAAATTAAAATAAATATTTTTAAATTTTATAAACAAATCATAAAAATATTTATATATTCATTTAATTTAAAATGTAAATAAAACTTTTAAAATTGACTATTTTAAATTTACTGATTTGATGATTAAATTAATTTAACAATGATATTATTGAAATTTTAATGAAATTGGGGTGGAAATCCATATCATCACGGGTGGAGTTATTGTTTCTCTACAATTTATCAAAACATTAACTTACATTTAGCCAGCTGTCATGTGGACAAGTGCGACAAGTTTTGCCGTTAATCCATGTCAGGTCACTGCCGGTATCGATCATCAGAGTGAATATCTGTGGCGGGGACCCTAGTAGTAATGTTGTGTAGTATAATCTGATTGGAAATTTAAAAATTATATTAATAAATATATTTAATATTAATTTTAAACTGAAATAATAAGTAAAACTTACCCTACAGGAGGCTGGTATGTCCCTGTAACCGAAAAGTTAACCACTCCCACTTCTCGGGAGGGTTCGATACGTTCTTTTGTTGAGAATCGTTGAAGCTTGAATGTTGTATGAATTTCGCCAGCTACCGATGTCGCCAGCACGGCCACGGTAATCCAGCAGACAAATATGGATGTCATTCTATTATTCACTGATAATATATTTTGAAATTAATTTTTTAAATATATAAAATAAATTTAAGACAAAATAAAATCTCAATTACAGTTAAAAAATATCAAATGAAATAATTTAATATACAGAAAACAAAAACCAAATGCACAGAAGGTTCAAACAAAAACTAACTCCATATCAATCCAGCCCGAGGAAAAATAAGACATACTGGAACTTAAAAACACAAAACAACAGGATTCGGCCAAATAAATTAACTCAGGACCTCACTTGAAGCATCGTAGTTTTTAGAGGCACAAACGTATATAGTGCATGTTTTGCAACTTAAACAACAGTAAAACAAGCAACTTAAACAACAGTACAATACTACTACAGGTTTTGTAACTTAAACAACCGTACAATGCCACCCTACAGGAGGCAGAGTACTCTTTGATAATACATGAAGTGAAGATTGAATAACAAAATGCAGAGTATCAGATCATGGCAGCCTTAAACAAAGATAATGGTGAGTATAATGCTAGAGGCAAAAGAAACTACTGAGCAGCCAGAAATGGACCTAGAGGAGGCAGAGGAAACAGAGTTCTTTGCCACAAACCAGGACATGATACCCTCAAGTGCTATAAAAGATGGATACCACAAAACCAGCAGAATTACCCAACAAGTTCTCTACCTACTCATCATTCGTACTTTATTCAAAACCAACAAAATTTTAGTTCTGCGCAGAACTACATAGGTTATTGATAGTGGAGTAACCAACCATGTAATCCCAGGTGCAAGCATTAGGTCAGTGCAGAATACAAGAAATTAGCATTTTCACAATAGACAATTAGTAACCCTATTGTTATAACTCATACTAGTTCATCCCATATTCAGTCAAAAGGTGATTCTAAAACCTTTTTAAAAATTAAATGAAATCGCCTATGTTCCAAAAATCACTAAAAACCTATTGAACATTTCAAAACTTACTAAAAATAACATTAGTATTGTGTTTAGCGATGAAATGTGTTTTTTCTATGTACATGCGGAGCTTCCTTCGGTTGATCGATCATCTGACTTTTTGCATTTTTTCATGACTTAAATCTCTCCTGAGGACTCTAAGCTGTAAATGTACGTGGTTGAAGAACGGATTTTTGGATTATGAAGTTTGATCGATACGTGTGACTACTTTCAAATTAGAGACAAGCCTAGGGAAACTGAAAATAGCACTAATCACTTGCCTAAGACACGAATCTCTTGAAGCAAGAGAATTTCAATGCTTATAATAAGCTTATATGATGATCCTAGGTCCAATTTAGTGGTCATGTCCAATTTAGTTGTTGTTTCAGTGGGCGGCAGGTGTCAAAGGCAAAAGGTAAAAGCATACTAAGTCTACCATTTATATCCTTAGTAAATATTTTTTACTTTTAAACCTATTTGGTAATAATCTTAAATTTAGTAATAGTCATATTATTAACTTTATATGATTTATTTGCAAGCCCGTGTAATGTGCAAACAGGTCATGTACAGCTTAAGGACAACCCACATAAAAATTTATAAAAATATATATATTATAAGTATACTACATTAAAGAATAAAACTATATATTATAAGTATACTACATTAAAGAATAAAACTATATAACAAAGTACTGTACATGTACGTATATATAACAAAGTATTGTACATGTACATATATAAAGTAAAATTTAAAAAATAAAAATGGGTTTGGCCAGGGCTCTATATGGGCAAGCCTGAATATAAAAACCATGTTCTTGGAAGTTTGGACTTTCACGAGTTCGAACCCGTAAATGGCCATGCATATTGTGGGCCGGGCCGGATAGCCGTTTTGACAGCGCTACTTGGTCACTTTTAATCTTCCAAAAGATATTTGACCTTGCGTCCACTTTTGCTTACTCCAATAAGCATGTTCCAAATTGGTGGAGAGGCTTGGACCAGAAAATATATATAACTGGAAATTATTTATTTGAGACAACATGCATGCACTCACAAGTGAGTGAGTATATGTGTCTCTGGTATTGCATTTTCAGAACCCCTGTTCATTTCCAAGTAGCGAAGCTCTTTCTTTCTTCAATTGATAGAAAGCATGCACAAGTCCTTTAAACCATAAACTGAAAGATTGTCTTCTTCTTTTTTTTTTGAACGATCAAAAGAACGGCAATCGTGAGAGAAAAACGAATGGGCCAATTCATGGATGATGACATCCATTTTCTGAACAACCAAACTAATATAATTGGATTGCACCCCCAAAAAAAGAATTGAGACTGCGTGGAGAAAACATAACATGCATGCACTCTCTTCAACTGAGCCTTTCATATATTTAGCATTGCTTGCCTTTGCTCATGTCTCTCCGCTTCCGGAAAATTGTGATGAGGAATATCCTTTCCATTGAGAAAAAAATTAAAAAAAAAAAAGAAAAAAAAAGTGGGGCACAAGATTGATGAAAGAGGAACATTGAATGAGGAATGTTTTAATGCAGTGTAGCACAAGAGTGTGTCTAGCACTTCTCTTTTCAGAAAATTTACCAGATACAACTGGTGAGAGACAGCTGTAATGGAATTGGAATTGAGGACAAAACTTGTTTGGTCAGATTCTTCCCCATCTTGTCACTGCTACACAACAAGGTGTTCTATACCTTAGTGAGATTTTTCCGGTAGAGCACAGATGGTCTTTTATACCTTACATTCTAGCCTAAGGTAAAGGTATAAATAAAAAAGAAATCTTATCCTCCAAATTCTAAACTTCTAAGATGCTAATACATATCACTAATTATATCAAAAATAATTACTTCAATTTTTACCTTCGGTGTATATAATTGAAAATGCATATATTTATATCATTCAGTATGAAAATTAGCACCCTAATAATGGATAATGGAAATATCAATGTGAACAACAAAAATGACAGCAACAATCAAGTGAATTATGAAGTAAAATGTGCACAGATGGAATCAAAATTTGGTCTTGTATGGGATAGTACTGAAATACAAAATCAATATATCAGAATCGATACAAGACTTACGTGACAGAATCAGACAAAATAGCCCTTGGAGAGTTTCCAGACCCACGCCGATTGTCTGCCTCCTTCTGCCCTGACCCAGATAATCGATGTTGAGAAACCGTTCTGTACAGCTCTGCTCTGGTTTCGATGTTGAGAAGCGACTAGATTTCGATGGTAGTAGACGGTAGTGGGTTTTGGTTTCAATGAAAATGTTTTTGGTAAAGTGAGTTTGCTCTGAATAAACCACTCATACAAGTGAGTGAGTGAGTATAAATGTTTTTGGTAATGTGTCTCTGGTATTGCATTTTCAGAACCCCTTTTCATTTCCAAGTAGCAAAGCTTTCTTCAATTGCTAGCAAGACGGAGATTGTTTACAAAAGGATGCACGACTCCTTTAAACCATAAACTGAAAGATTCTGTCTTCTTCTTGTTTTCGGAACCATCAAAAGAACGGCAATCGTGAGAGAAAAACCAATGGGCCAATTCAGGGATGAGAACATCCAAAACCAAGGTCCATTTTCTGAACAACCAAACTAATATAATTGGATTGGACCCTAAAAGAATTGAGTATATAATAGAGAAGTATTTAATTACGTGTCCAGTTATATAATAGAGAAGTATTTAATTACGTGTCCAGTTTTGACTCTGACTGTAGTAGGGAAAATGGTAGGATTTAATTCATTATTTAAGTTTATAAGCTTAAAAAGTTGTTTCTAAGTTTTTAAATTTTACCAAAATTTGTTTCTAAACACTGGAACTCTTCTAATTAACGAGATTAGTTCCAAATTAATATCTCCTGTCATTTCTTCTGAATATCTTCAAAGTCTTTTTAATTCAAATCTTGGGTCTGAACCCATTGAAATAAGTCATTCGTTTCAATATAGACTTCTTAAAAAGGAATGAATATTGAACGAAATCTTTAATCTTCGTAACATGATTAAGTCTTTGGCTCAATTATCCTTGACTCATCAACCTCCTATTAGGAAAGAAATCAACCATGCTATTAGAGAAGTTGAAAATGAAGAATTCATCTATATGCCTGATTCGGATAGCGATATTGCTAATCCAGCAAATGTTATGGATGAAGAAATAAGTCATAAAACTCAAGCTAGCCTCTCGGGTGTTAAGAATGAGTTTGGTAAAGAAATTACAGATAACGAATCTGATCATCGGCATAACCGCCAACGGAAAGAACAATAATGGGATAATGAAGCATTTAGAAAAGGTTACATACGCCAAGATGAGGTCTGTCATAAGGTCTATCATACTAGTGAGTGATACAACTTCAAGTACATGCTCAAATCTTAATATTATGAACTAATTTACTATAATATTAAACAAGATTTTCAACTTCAGTTCACAGAATCCTTATTGTCAAGCACCTTTTTATAAATAAAATTGTAGCTATTGTAGCATGAAAGCTTATACTTTCTCGAGGTTTAAAGCAATCTTATCTAATTCCAAAGCATTTTCAAGATGTTCTCTTGCCAGCCCTAATTATAATAGTCTGTTTTATTGTAAAAGAAAATATCGTGCCTTCTTTCCAACAACCAAACTTCTATCTATTTAGAAAAATTCATTAACACAAGCATTCTACAATCAGAAATAATAAAGTAGGCATACTTATCAATAACAAGCCTTCAACTTCAGAATCAAATTTTATGGTTATCAGTCACATGGTAATTTTACATTTTCTTCCTAATCAACTCTTAATGCTCACTTTATTTCCATATTACTTTGGTAATACTAGTGACTAATCAACGTGCAGCAATATCAATACACTTATCTTACTAATTTAGCAATTCGTTTCCTATATTCAATTCATTCTTACCACACTAATCTATGTATAACATAGAGGTTGTTTGGGAAGTATTAAATCAAAACACCTGGGCCCAATAAATTGTCATAAACCCTATATAACAAAAGCTGATAAAGAGGAAAAAAAATGCAAGACAGTCTCACATAATGTAGATAAAGGAATATCAAATTATAGCAGCCTCCTTATCAAGGAATCCATTAGCTACAGAAAAAATAATTGTTGATTGCCTCATAAAAAAGAACTACTAACCGTATCAGTGTCTTCTGCTGTTGTCCAGGCAAACTTTTGTCATTGGATACAGAGGCCTCTTAATCTTTTCAAGAGCTGCCAATATTTAGTATTCAAACCATCTTAATTCTGAAAATCGAGTAGGCATCCAGTCTAAATATCTCTAGAAATAAATATACCAGAGACATAGTTTAGTTCATACCAAGAATGCTCTCGGGAATGGTACCAGACTAAAGAATTTTCTTTTGCAAGTCCTTATTCTGCACAATACAATAGTTATAGATCTCGTTAGCCGACAGAAACTAAAGCAAGAACTTAACGATCAACAAATATCTTAGCAGAATATCAGAATGTATAAAGCATCCCATATGCAGGAGAAATAGCTGTGAATTATGAATAATGAAATAAACCAAAAATTGGCAGCAGTACTACAAAAAGGAACACGTTTAGGGTTACCTGCTTGGAGAAAGTTAATTCAGATTCAGATGAACCTCTCCTAAAAGAAATTTAAAAATTAAAATAAAATAAAATAAAAAGAGACAGAGAGACAGAGAAATAGAGAAGAGGAGGCCAGAGATTCTGTAAGCAGGAATTTGATGTACGCTAACCCTTCTGATTTTTGTGGAAAGCGATTCGATCACTTGTTGATATTTCGCTGCCTAGAAAGAACTTGATCAACCTCGCATCTGGCGGCTTACCAGCAAGGGCGTAGTCCTATAGATGATACCACTGTTCCTACCAGAAAGATTCCCAAGAACTCGTGCTCCTCAGATTGGTGTTGAAAGAGTCCGAACGTACATCGAGGAGGAGTGTAGCCCCCGTTTCAGTGCCCTTTACTCGAATTGTATCGAAATGAAAGAAGAGTAGAGTAGGGCTGTGCTCAATTACCGCCAAGAGACTTAATCCAAGTCCCCACGTGAATTCACCATCTCTTTCCACTACTTAGAATAGTGATATTTTTATTTTCATATATAATAGCAATGGGACCAAAAAAAGACATACCAATAAAGTTAAACTGCTATAAAGCAATCACACTGGTTCTAAAAACCTGATCATGTGAACTTATTTTCGTGTATCCACTAAAATACTATTGCAGTCTCTCAATCCAACAAAACATGTCCTATGGTCCTATGAGCCAATAAGACCATAAGAGTATATCCATGTTAAACTGGATTATTGTTAATAAAATTGAACATAAATTTTAATTGTGGATGAGATGTATGATTTTAAAATTTAAAAAAAAAAAAATTATCTCCAATATATTTTAGTACGAAAATTCAATCAAATATTATGATTACACACAAATTTAATATGATATAGATTCAAGACATTGGTACATAAAAATATAAAACGGATAAATGAAAATAAGACAGTCAAAACCAGAACAACTGCAAAACAAATGACTGAGATTCAAGAGAATACAACACAACACTACAGAACCCAGGTACTCAACATGATAAAAACAGTAACCGGATGGACCACTCCATCAATTGTTAAACTGTCACAATATTGATCCAAAATAAGTTTGGATTCTGTAGACCTAACCATAAGACAACCCGAGGGGAAGCAAAAGTTATGATTAGCATTCCCTATTGATGGCACATGTACTTCATCACCCAAGTGTTCCAAATGGTCTTACAAATGAATCATTATGAGAAAAATGTATTACGAGGAAGAATATCTTTATGATATGAATAAATCAAATTGTATTTTGTATGAAACAATATTTTTTTTCACATCAACAAAAAAATTTTCACCAGTTCTTGAGAAGCCTAACAATAATCAACCTATCAAGAACATTATCACCTACAACCAGATATGGAAATGGGAGAAGCCATTGAAGAGCCAGAAAAACAAACAAAAGCAAAATTTGAACCGAAAATATATGTTGGTTAGAATATATTTATAATGGTCATAGGCCTGAGATCCGTGGAAATATCAATAATAGCAATGTGATCAGCATTCTAATAATGGAAATATCAAACTACAACAATAATGGACCGAAATTGATAGCAGCAAACCGGTTAACCCCATTCAATTTCACAAAAACAAACTACTACTAATAATGAAGGCAGACAGCAATAACAATAGCAGGTATCTGGCAGACAACAATAACAATAGCAGGTATCTGTAAGGTCATCATTTAGAAAAGCGTGGTTGACATCAACCTTACGTATATTTCAACCTTTGCTAGCAGCAAGACTGAAAAAAGACTCTAATAGTGGCAGATTTAATCACTGGGCTGAAGGTGTTCATAATATCTACACCGGGAGTCTTGTACTTGTTGATAGACCCGTCAAGAACTTGGTTCGGAAGACCCATTTCCAGACCACAACACTCATACCAGGATCAAAAGGAACTAGAGTCCATGTATTGTTCCTTTTAAGTGCCATGTTTTCATCCTTCATAGCAGCAAGCCAATGTGGATTGTGAAGAAGAAACAGTGTGTGTATATGGAGGACTAAACTGATGTGAATAAGAAACAGAGTGTGTATATGGAGGATTAAACTGATGTGAATAAGGTATAGGTGTAGGAGTTACTGAGTATGGTAAATTTTGGTTAGGTGAAAGGTGAAAAGAAGACAGACTGTGTGATTTGTTTGGTTGTGTATTAATAAAAAATGGATCAATGCAAGCTTTGTGCTACACCTATAGCATAAGGAACCGTTCTACAGGCTACTTGTGATGTATTTGAGAATCCATTTCTTCATTGTAGCACAATCGGTGTTTTACAATATGTGACTCACACCAGACCTAATATATCCTATATTGTGAATTTTTTAACTTAATATCTAAAATCTCCTGCTGTTCAACAATGGCAGGCATGTAAACGGGTACTCAGATATCTCCAAGACACTATTTCAATGGGTTTACAGTTCACTCCTACAATTAAACACATAGATATTGACACATTTTATTAGAGAAAAGGTTGCCAGTAGAGTTTTCGACCTCAGACATATTCCTACTGAATCACAATTAATTAGCAGATACCTACACTAAAGCCCTTACTACTGCTCAATTTTGGAGTTTATGCTCCAAACTTAACTTGTTAGTTCCTACCAAGTTTAGTTTACAGGGAATGATAAAGTAAGTGATGAGGAACAGCCTATTACCTGAGGAGCTCTGCAGCTGATCCACCCGAAGCAGTTCAACCAAGTTGTGCTTCCAGCCTATTATCTCAGGAGCTCTGCAACTGATCCGATCCACCACTGCTTCTAGAAAATCCAGCCAAGTTGTGTTTCCAGCCTATTACCTAAGGAGCTCTGCAGCTGATCCGCTCCACCACTGCTTTTAAAAATCCAGCCAAGTTGTGCTTCCAAAATGTTCAAACTGTTACTAGCCAAGAAAGGTTGTTAGAGTCTGTTTGTTAGAGTTGTTAGCCAGTTGGCTAAATCGTAGAGCCTAGGTTGTTAGTTCATTAGGAATTGATGGTCTAGATCTCTGCAGTTCTACTGTATATAAAGAACTAGCAGCTTTGTACCAAAGTCAGTTTTAAGAAGAAATAAAACAAATAGAAAACTTTACCTGCAGCTTCAATGGCTGCTTCTCTTTGAGGCAATTCATCAAACATCTTGGATGCACCGGTAATCTCTAATTGGAAGAAAATTCGATATGGTGCTGGTAGTTCAAATAGTTAAAAACAAAGTCTACAAATGTATTAGTGGACTATAAAACACCCATGCACCGGTTAAACAAATTTTGTTTCTAATAGACCGAATGGGAGGTCTAACTATAATTGTCCAGAATAAAACAAACACAGTAAGTGGCAACGAGAACAGCATGTGCTACTGCAGCTACAAGTCAAGCAGTATAGATAAATTTCAAACCTATCATTCACTTGAAAACTGTGTTTGTCATGCCACAGTCCACAGTCATGCTGCCAGGCCCAATATCTGGTTGCTTGAGTTGATGGGTTGAATTCAGAGACTGCTGACTTGAAGAAAGTGGATACTGTTGTGGTTGCTGTGACTGTATATTAATCAAATACAGTATGCAAACCTCCTGGAGATAAAAGTGTCTTAACCAGCGATATTATTTATGATTCGCTATCTCCACAAGGCTACATAGGACAACTAACATGCAAAGCTGATCCAGCATTAGTAAGTACATCACTGACGCAATTATCCTTTCAAAGACCCATACTGCAATTGTTAAGAAGCATTCTTAGTTTTCTGGCCTCTAACTCATTAAGCACAGTTGTGCAACACCAAATGCAATCTCTAGTCTCTACTAATTGAGCTAAAAGTTATGAACTCTAACACTCAGTACTACTGTTACAACATCATATTTTTTACATTTTCTTTTCCCAGTTTGAATCTGAGACTGAAACTAAATGCCTGTATACAAATCAGTAAACGTGTACTTCTGCCCATCAAAGTAAAGGTTTGAGATCCTTGCAACTAAATGCTGTGTATTATATTTAAACACAATATTTCATTCCAAAAGGAAAGCTCTAATGATTCAATATTAATCTAACAATACAAATATATGCCTGTAGACTAATTATAATTTATAGTCACATGAGACCACACACCACACAAGCAACTCTTAATTCCAAATCAACCTACTCTGTCAATCCTAGAAGCCAATACCCAAATTACATGGAGTCAAGTAATTGTTAATCTAACTTTTGCTCATTATCATTGAAAAGGGCATCAAATAACATAACAAACGCCATCCAAATCCTCACCAGCTTAACATCTTCAAAGGTGTCTTCATCCTGACCACCAAGCTCATTAGCAATCAGAAGCTTCCAACCTTTCCTCTGTTGCATCCTTGAAGAAGTGCTACAAATCAGCTTAGAAGAGAGTCTCCACTCTTCCCATGTGTCCAGAAAAGAGCCTCCTAACGTCAAATCTGTTTTTGCGAGCCAAAGGCATTACATCAATACACAATCTGTTATCTTCCAATTTAATCAACAGCTGCAGGCACATCAACGCGCAGAATCACATTCCGTCGCCAAGCTGATAAGAAATTATAAACACAAGAAAGAATATAGTGCAAATACTGTTTCCACACACCAATCACAACCCAAAATCTAAGAGAAGTTTAGAAGTAATTCACAAACCTCATTACCAATAAGATTATAGCGGATAAAAACATCAATATACTTTTATCTGTAAGGAATAATTCCAATAAATTATCAATATAACATCATAGTTAAAATACAGTTAAAAAAAATCCCAAAACACAGCAGAAATATCATCCAATTATTTGCCATATTTCCATAACACTCACCAAAATGTGGGAATAATAGACATCCTGCTTGACAGCGGGGAATCCAGCGTTCTGCAGCAGCAATATCATCATCATCGCCCCAACAACCACCTGCTCAAACTCGCAAAATAAAACCCAAATCATCAAATGGAAATAAAACCAACAATTATCAAAAGGAGGCTGATGACGTAGAATAGAAAATGAAAAGGAATCAGAGAAGAGAGACAATATAGAAGAAATCAGGAGTCACAGAATTCAATTGATTGGAAATAATGGAACGAAAGAGGAGAGAACAGAGCTGTAACATTTAAAATATCAACCAAACCAAACTCAAAAACAGCCAAAAATCATTATTTCAATTTTATAGAAATTAAAATTAATTTACTGTTTAAGAATCTTTAAAATTTCGAAATTAAAATTTCAATTTCAGATTCTCTTTTTTTTTATTTAGAAAAATAAAATTTCATTTTTAAAATTCAAATCAAATTTATTATTTGAAAAACATGAAATTTGTAAATGTAAATTTTCATTTTAACCTATTCAAATTGGATTAGAAATATAACCCTTGTAATTTACATAAAATGACCTTATCAATTCTGTTGCACTTACATGTAAGTCCTTTTCAAAGAACAGGGTCTCATAAAACAACAACAAACTAAACATTAAGTATGGAGTCTTATCTAAAACAAAACTGTAATAGTGTTCCTAATTTTTGATATTTCAACATTAACAATGAAGATTACTTAAAAGATAGAAAGTACAGAGATAAAACTTACATTATCAGCCTTGTATAACCATGTTGATATCATACATTAAGCCACAGCCTCCCCAGCTGTTAAGAAAGGCTATCTGGTCTCCTGAATTCGCCTATGCTGTCTTATCCTTGCAGCTGGAGGATTCACCAATATAAGTCCCGTACACCCAGCAGACTATTCAAAGTATTAAAATTTAAGCAACTACAAATTAAAGTTAGAAAATTTTCAACAATATGTATGACTCAATTCTATACCGTGCTTTTCCATTACTTTCCTGAATCTGAATCCCTTAAAGAAAGCAACTCTAATGGTGTCTATTGCGTTGACAGCTTCGAAATTATCAATCATAGTAGCTGCTATATGCCGCTCCACATATAAGAAACAATAAACAAATGTTTTTCATAAGGTTAATGTATACCTGATATGTCTACGATCACAAATTTAAAATTTGAATCTTCTACATTATATTCTTCAATCCACCTTAAAATTCTAAATCATGGGAGTAAAGAAAAACAGGATCCAACTCAGTGCATAAATTGGAAATTTTTAGCAGAATTAGTCTATGAAGATAATAACCAATTTTTTCATTGAAATACATAGAGAGTTAGCAAGGTTTATAGGAGCTTCAATGGTTAAAATGAGACACAAGGAATCCTCACCGCATCCTTGTCATGGTGAAAGTCTCAAAATATTTGTCCTAAGAATGCTTCCCATCATAACAGTTCCCAAACTACTTGGTAAACTAGTTAGTTGAGATTTCAATCAAGACTGGTTTATTTATTAGGTACTTTACTCAACTGAATTTAAAGTGACCCCTATATGCAATTATACTCCAGTACAAACTGCAGTATATGATATCTTTTAATACAAACTAATATGATCACTATGAATACAAACTGAATTTGTTATATTTGTATTTGGATTCAATTTGTTAGGAATCCAATCTAATCTGCTAACTTTAATATAAATTTATAGAATAGAAACAGAGAACCTATAGAAGTGATGTGATCTTTAATTACTTAAATCACTTCATTTCTATTCGCAAAAAAGATTACAATGGACAAAAGGTATATTTTTTACAGCTTCAAAATCTATCTGGTCTACCACTACATATGTTCATAGTTGACAATCAATCACCAGTTTGAACCTAGCAAGCAAAAAAAAAAAAAAGAAAAAAGAAAAACCTAGCATATGTGTGCAAAATCATATGTTCATCACCCCATATCATTCGAAGAAAGAAATAATGAAAATACAACGCCAAGATTACCTTATGATTTTAGCAGATGATTAACCACTCTTGCTCAAGAGACTGAAGAACTAACAGATGTTCATCAAGTAGATAATCAATTCACAACTGCTAAATCATAAGGCATTCATCATAAATCTGGGCCCACTAATGGCTACACTTCTCTAAATACATTACTATTAGCAATTTGGTTCCACTCTTCTTCTCACCATATTACATACATGATCAATTTAACACCACCTATTCATTCTCGTATTCTTCTCAGCTAGCGTACCTACCAGATACATGATCGAATTCAACAGTTGTCTATTGTCAATTATCTTCCTATATATGCAATCATAGAAAATCAACAAATTATATCACCTCAGGTCTACTACTATGTATGTTGACAATCAATCGCCCCTGAACAAAACAAAAAAGAAGCTAAAACATGGACTCCAAATCAATAGTTAATCATCACATAACATATTCTTCAAAAGAAACAATTTAAATACAATATGAAAATAACCTTAAGATGCTTATTAGATTATTGAACCACTGCTGCTCAAGAGACTAGCGAACTGACAAATGTTGATCAAGTAGATAAGCTAGTCAACACCAGTACAAGTAGATAAGCTAGTCAACACCAGTACAAGTAGAAAAGTAGAACTAAATTAATTCTTATTGGAATTGGGCCAAATCAACTTCCAAATAGAGATTTTGATCATTCAGTATTTGAAATGAAATGATAGAATCCAAACAAACCGTAAAGTTCACTTTAAGATTCCTTAAAACAAGAAACTAATTAAGGTTGAACAAACAATTCATTAGAACTTATCTTCATATTAAGATCAGTCTCATATACACAAAGTAGTAAATAGAAGTTAAAAATATACCCACCATTTATTAGCAGCTATAGATGTGCCTAAATCTTCCATTAAAGCTGCCAAAGATCCAAACCTAAAAGACGCAGTGTTTAATGTAAGTTAAAAGAGGCATTGTAGAAGGAGGATATGACCTGGTGCTTATTTGGCCAGTTTTTGGTCAGCAGATCATGTTAAATATGAAAGATGATACTGAGCAGCATATTTCAAATTTGGATGGTTTTTGGTCATATCCTTGTTCTGTGATGATCTACTGCTTACTTACTGTCATGCATGGCATCAAAGTGGAGAGTCCACTTTTGGAAGACCACAAAATCAAATTCATTTTCATCCAACTTAACTGGAAAAGATTGAAGCAGATTTCATCATCTCTCTCTCCAAATTCACATAACACAAGTAATCCTGATCACTGCATACTATACTAACAATGGCTCCCATATATGAGATCTACAAGTAACTGCAGTTAAACTAACCTGGTAGATGTCGCTGCATTCTAGTTCCTATTCTCTCTGTGAACTATAGTTTTGCTGCCGCGAACATAACGGAAAAGAATTTATTATAGTATCTATGTGATCACTGGGGAAAATTTTGTCCTACCCCTTGTGTACATCTCCCCAATGTCTTGCTCTGATAGAGTTTATAGAGTTTATGCACACAAATATATATATATATATATATATATATAGAATTAAGGTCGCAAATTCATACCCTCTAGTAGCATCTTCCAGGATATACAGGAGCCTCAAAGCATCACAATTCTCCAGTAACGTAGAAATCTACAAGAAGAATTCAGTATTAGAAATGACTGCATTAAGACTTCTGATTTAAAAAGCTACGCAATAGATCTGTGCACTCACTCTTTTCTACATGCTAACAACGTAGTTATACTTGTTCGACAGTTCACACTCTTGAGACTGAAAGAGAGTAAAGCTTTTTTCAGCTAGTTTTTGTCAAGGTGTTGATCAATAGAAACCTTGATTTTAGACAGCAACATTCAAAAAGCCCATACTCTAGAGACAATCTTTCAATAACTCATATCAAATTAGGAACGAATGATCTCAGATTTTAACTTATACAAGTCAATTTTGTGCATGAATGAGATGCATACATCAGACTACTGCACCCCAAAACAGCAAAAAGCATAATGAACACCACTTACAGATAGCCAGATATTAAACTTGATGCCGTAAACAGATATAGGAAGGACATAATCCCTCGGGCAAGCATGCATATAATGCATGAAGAGCGTATGTGGTGTCTGGAAATAACAACATATCTAACAGGTCCCTGTGTCTTGATTCATAAGTGAATATATATAAAAGGTAATCATTACAATTACTTATCATAAGACAACAAAGGATACTAGTCCGCTCCAAGAGTGGAAGATGAAAGGCTGAATTAAGCAGCTGTATTCATTCTTCTACAGACTGAAATTGTGATATGTGCCAGCAATTCTATAGTTAATTTCTCATATTTCATCTGGTGAAAACATCAAAAGAACAGTATAGTGTACTCTCACAGCTTTACCTCAATTGCTGTTTCGGGGGATTGGCAGTAGACAAGATGAAGA
Source organism: Cardiospermum halicacabum (assembly GCA_031304145.1). Lineage (NCBI taxonomy): Eukaryota > Viridiplantae > Streptophyta > Magnoliopsida > Sapindales > Sapindaceae > Cardiospermum > Cardiospermum halicacabum. The sequence continues at coordinate 21,580,541 of CM062396.1, forward strand.
GGAAGCAAACCAGTCATATGTTCAGAAACAGCAGCAATCGCAGCTTTTATGGGCTTTCTGCATAAAGAAAAAATTATGTTGAATCGAAATTATGAGGGGCGTTTCTCTTGACATAAGCTCTCATCATGGTGTTGAAAATGAACCCATTTGCGCTCTCAATGTGAGTTAAGATTCTATGGCAGTAATTGATGTCAACAAAGGGGAGTGAGTCAGTTGTGATCTTGATTAGTCTACTAGCAGCAAAGGTGTCTGATAAAAAGCCAGTGAGAACCATTTGGGAGAATATCTGAGCGAAGTGTTTGAAACCTTGACACTCCTGCAAGTAAGAGTCAAGGATTGAGAGGTTCATGGTGGGCTTGAAGAGTTTTGGACTGCTACTAGTCCCCTCCAATACTTTATCTCCATTAAAGCCAACACCATTTTTCACATAAATCTCAAATTTCTCCACAGATATCGAAAGATTCCCCTCTGATGCTAAACTAAACGCTACAACACCAAAGCCTCTACTTGGACCAAACTTCCATCCGAAAAAACCAAACCCTTTCTGGGTATGATTCAAAACCCGTTGAAAACTCAATATCTTAAAAGGGTATACTTGAATTCGCTTGTTCAGATCAAAAGTCAGAATCTTTCCACTTGAAAACTTCATTGTAGAGTTACCCAGAAGAGCAAAGGAGTTCATGACAAAGAATTGAAGCAATAAAACGATAAACAAAATGCATTTCTGATTCAGATTACATATTTGAAACCTCTCCGGTAGACTAGATAGTTGACATTGGAGCTGATTCAAGGTGTGAGGAATCGAAAGATGAATGTCGCTTGGAAGTTGTAGCAGAAGAAGAAGACAGAAGAAAGTAAATAGTAGTTAGATTGGGGAGTTTTTGGAGATTTGAATAGAAATTTATATAAGTTGGGCCTAACTTCTTTTTTGATTTATAATGGGCCGATTATAAGCCCAGTGTTTTTAGGAATATGTATTGAACGTTGAGTAGACTTATATCATGTGGAGTTTTACTAACTCGGTTTAACAATTAAATAAGTAATAATTTATTATTACTTATTAATTAATAATGTTATATTTTTAATATTAATTAATTTAATTTAAATAAATAATTATCAATTACTAAGTAATAATAATAAGTAATTCTTAATTTCACAATTAAATAAATACAATTAACAATAATAATATATTTTTCAATCCAAATAAAATTTTATTTTTAATGTAATTTATTTTTTAATTAATTTTTTAAACAAAATGGCTATTTGGATTTTTTAAATTTATTTTTTCTTATAATTATTTAATATTTTAATCATTTAATGAGCTAATAAAAAATTTTAAGAAATAAATTTATTAACATCATTTAAGAATTATTTTTTATCAAAATATTTAAATTGATAAAATATAATTTTCTTTTAATAATAATTTTATAATCGAAATTTTATTTTATTATATTTTGAGTAGCTTTATGTATTTTCAAATTTTATTTTTATATTACGTTCAATTTTAATAATAGTTTTATGAATTCAATTTTTATGTTTTATCTCATCCTTTGTTTTACCTTCACATATGTTTCCATGGTAACTCTATTGTTTAGTATGGTTTTGGTGGTAAGACAGATATTGGTGAGGTGTTTATTTGAATGTATTAAGATGTAATAGACATGTAATGTAATCATATGTAATTAGAACTCGATGGGAATCATAATGGTTAGGTTTATTTCAATGGTTGATTGGTTTAGATTATTCGTGGTACTTACCAATGCCATCAATGGTCATCCACACACCTATATATCGCTAAAGGTTTCGCCGGATCTCATTTATTACTTAAAGGAATCCAGTTCCAGTTTTTCCTACTTGTTCGTTTGCAAATTCTCCTCTGATTGCTTGAACTCCTTGATGGAAATCGCTTTAGATAGGGGTGGAAATGAGCCGAGCCGGCTCGCGAACGGTTCGGGCTCGGCTCGGTTAAAGCTTGGCTCGAGTTCGGATTAAACGAGCTTAAAGTAAGCCGAGCCCGAGCCGAGCCTTAAATGAGCCGAGCCCGAGCTTCATGGCAAAAGGCTCGCGAGCTAAATAAGCCTAAACGAGCTCCATTATTACAATAGGATAAAAAAATAAAATTGTAAAAAATTAGTGTATAAATATAATTTAAATAAATATAATAATATTTAGTGAATGAGTACCTTTTTTTTCATTTAATGTTTTTAATGTTTTTTTTGAAATACAAAATATCAAAATAAATATATAGTAAACGAGCTCAAACGAGCTTCACGAGTTCAAAAGAATTTGAAAACGAGCCTGACGAGCTCAAACAAGCTTTACGAGCTCAAACAAGCCTTATCAAGCCGAGCTTTTATGAGCTCAAACGAGCCGAGCCTATATAATTATCACAAGCCGAGCCCAAGCCTGAAAAAAAAAAAAGCTCGCGAGCCACGAGCCGAGCCATGAGCCAAGCTTTTCTGTACCGAGCCGAGCCACGAGCCTACCAGGCTTGGGCTCGACTCGTGTACAGCCCTAGCTTCAGATGTCACTTTTCGAGATTGAGATATAACTGAGTCAACTCACTTGCTCACTGAGTTAACTTACCTTTTTTTTTCCCTAATTAATCGACTCCACCCACTTGCCCAAAATGTGTGTGACTCTGTTTTGGTTTGATCTTTGTTAGGTTATACTGTCTTCATTGAAATTTTGTTAGTAGGTAAATGCCAAATTGAATTCTTGCTCATCATCTGAATGTGTTAGGTAAAACTTCATTAGTGCCAATTTTAAAATCTATTTTATGTATATTCATATATAATTATGCACCTCAAATGTTGAGGATGATGTGTCTATTCACATGTTGTTGTTTGTGTGTTCTTATTGTTTTTAAGTGGAAATATTCAGTATCCTAATTATTACATATTTGATTTGCAGGAAGAAGGAAACAGTGATATTGATGAGGAGGAGATAGAGGAAGGAACTGGTTGTGTTTTGGAGGCTGTTACTACTATTGGTTCTAAACCTAAGACAAGGAAAGCTACATTGCCTCTTAAAAGAGATAAGGTATGTGACATTACTTCTTAATCGTTATAAACTTATATGATTTGGAAATAGTTCTGTGTTGTTGGTTTTGTTGTACAGTTTCAATTTGTTTATGTTGCTCCTGTGCAAATTGTGCAGTTTTTTAGTTATTTTTAGCTACTTCTATTGCTTCTCTTAAGTTTATTTTAAGATATGCTCATAGCCCATTATGTTTTTAGTTCCTTCTCTTCAATCTTGTGTTTGTTCTAGTATTTATGTTTTCGATATTGGTTAGAATATTGGTATTGTTAGATAGTTGTGATTGTAGTGTTATCATTGTTTGGATTTCTATGATGAAGGCTACGGTGAATATAATTATTTATGGGCCGGTTAATGGTGTCGTTGTCTGTTGTTCTAGGTTTGTAGTGTTTTATCTTTTCAGTGTTTACAAAATAAGTTATGATAATGTTGTAGTTAGCTAGTTTTGATTGTTGTGTTATTAATATTTGGATTTATATGATGAAGGTTGTGTTTTGTTTATTTTACCATCACATTTGTTTTGCCATTATAGTTGGTTTTGGTTGAAGAATAAAGTTTGTAGCATGTAAGGTAGTTTGATAAGTTGTGTGCCTCTAATATACTTGTAATGTTAGATATCAAATTCCCTAGTTAGATCTCAGATTTTTTAAGATGGACGACAATAAAAAATATTAAAGGAGTTATTCTTGATTATATTTATGATCTTAGTTTATTGTACATTATAATCAAATTGTTTTACTAAAGAAAACTGATTGTCTTTCGCTGCTTCCTTATGGTGATTGATAAGTACTATGTTTTTTGTTGTCTTTCTTTGAACATTTGGAAATGGTAGTGTGCCTTTTCGACCTTTTACAACTGCTTCTTGTTATAGTTGATACTTATTTTTATGAATATTCATTACATGATTGATTACTCTCTCTCTCTTACCTTTTTTTGTATTGCACCTGATTATTGTCTCTCTTTTTTTATGAAGCAAAAAAATGTTGGAGCAGATTTGGTTAGAAGAGAGGATTTGATTGAAGAGATAAAAAGAAGATTCATGGATTTGATAAGCTCAATGCTTCCCTAAATATGATGGTTAAGGTGATATCCTGGACTAAGGATGGCAAAATGGGCCGGTTTTTTAAAACCGACCCGTGTCCACGTATAAATGGATTTTAAAAAGTCCAGTTGTTTATAGGTCCAATCCTAAATAAATCTGGTTCGTTTAAAATCCTCTGATTTCCGGATAAAATCCGGTCCTCGTTCTGGATTTTAAAAAAACCCTAAAAAAGTCTAGGCTCTGCGTCTTCCAAAATTTCAGTCAATCTCTGCTTTCATCGCTTCGTGCTCCACCTAAGCTTCGCTTCGCTCCTTCTCCAAAACTACTCCGCTTCACTTTGTGTCGTGCTCTGTGTCATCTAAGCTTCGCTTCGCTCCTTCTCCAAAACTACTCTGCTTCACTTCGTGCCTCTTCTCCATTGTCACTGCTTTCTCTTGCAGGTAATTACTTATCTATTTATCTATACTACTGTTTATGTTAAATATTTGTGTATGGTTAAGTGAGATTGATTGTTTGATTTTGATACCCTTCAATCTTCTTCTATGAACACAATACAAGCAATTGCAGGTTTTTTATATTTTATTGTGACTGTATTTTTGGTTTTACAGTGGTGATTTTGAAGGATTGACTGATATGGGGTATTTTTGTTTGTGTCTAGCTTTTAATTTTTGATGGAATTTTGTGGTGGTTATTGAATATTTCAAATGGGTTAATGGGAATTTGATTGAAAATGCATAGATTAGAGTTGTTGTTGGTTGTATATTAAACTAGACATAAAAATGGTCAAGCTGATATATTTAGCTGTCATGTTTGTTTTGCTATGTATTTATCTTTGATTCTAAGCTTTTTTTTCCTTCTTCTTTATTCTTTGTTTTGATTCATTTTGTTCTACTTTGTGTTAACAATGTAAAGTCATGCCTGCAACCATGAAATATATTAGATTGATAGAGAGTGGAATTACAGTTGTGAAGCAATGACAAGACTTTTCACCATTGCTTGTCTCCTTTTCTCTATATTTTTCATTAATAAGTCTATTAAGTGTAGATTTCATGACTTCTAAATGAATTAGTTATCTTTCCCTCACTGCAGATAAGAGTAAAAGTGCATTGTCTACTCTTGCTTGTAAACTTGAGGTATGCAAACTATTGAAAATTTTTGTGTGCATCAATTCACTTTGAAGGTTGATGAGTAATTTGTCATTTTGGTTTGGCAGGATGTTCTAGCTTTACCTTCCAAATGTGCTAATAGTTCTTACAATCACATCAATGTTGAAGAAAGTGCATGTTCATACAGATCAATGGATCCTAGATCAGCCAGTTGAGATGACAATATGTTGTTAGATCTTTGCCTGCAGAGAAAGTTCCTACTGTATCTTATATTGCTACAAGCGGTTTATAAAGTGTTGATGCCTTTGGAAACATATTGTATAAACACAATTCTTTTTGCTACAAGTTACATCCTTCTAATGATAGTAATAATGTGAGTGCTACTTTTATACTTTGTGAAATGGGCTGGTGCAGTATCTGCCATTATTTGTGGAAAATAGAGATGATATCCTTGTTTTCACTGACTTCAATATAATGTACTTTGCAACAATGTATAACATTCAACGTCACCAGTGGCAACTTGAGCATTGGATCTTTGAAGGTTGAATTGGCTTGCTTTTATTATTTACTTCTCCCCATCGACAATAGATCCAAAGGTAGCAATTTATAACCAAAATTTGTTTCTGGATGCTGATGAATTCAGTGCATACATGAGCTGCCTATCTTAGAAGTGATGCAACTTGAATCGATAAATTTTGTTCTCTCTTCTCTTTTTTATCCATTTGCAAGTAGATGAAGTGTGTATTAAAGTCTGATATAATTCTCTACAGAAATTCATGAGGGGCATTAGTATACTTTCCAACTCTGGCTCTTGTTCTGACTACTATTTTAATGTGATCTAGATCTAGTCAATAGGATAACATAGAAGTGTAGTATTTCATTGCTTGGAAATATAAAAACATAGATATATTGTTGAGATATTTTAGAGACTCAACAACTTCCTATTACTGAGAATTTTAGAACTTTATTTCCTCCAACCTAAACCTCACCAAAACCACTCTTAAACTCCACACCCCTTTTCTATTCTAATAATACTATTTATATAGTTATATTTTCATGATGTTGCTGTGTTGCTGCATCATTTCATCACTGTGTCAAATATCTAGAGCTGTAAAACAGGTTAAACGGGTCAGTCATCACGGGTTTAAACGGGCCGGGCAAATATAGTTCGAGTTTTAAACGGGCTGGAATTTTTTCAACCCTAACTCAACCCTTGCGGGCTTAAACGGGCCGGGCCAGCCCGTATATATTATGACAGTTTATAATATAATTTGTTACCCTACATGTTCATTCATAATTACAACATCATTGTACATTTTAGTTTCTACATATTCATTTCAATAATTGCATGCATCAATTCTTCTCTTCCCAATGTTGGAAGGAGTCGATATATTGGCATCAACACTTATCATCTAATTAAAATAAAAACATAAATTAGGTTAATTGTTAAATAGGTTGGCTCGCAAGTCAACCCGTGTAAACCCTTTTAATCCGCGGGTTAAACGGACTGGGCTAAAAAGTCCGTGTTTTAAACGGGTTATAAAAATGATGGCCCTAACCCTTTTATTTACGAGTTAAACGGGTTGGCCTGCGGGCCTCAACCCATTTTTATAGCTCTACAAATATCTATTCTTTTGTGAGACAATAAACATATTTTGTATTAAGTATATATCATGTTTCTCTTCTCTTTTCTCTCAGACAGTTGACAGACTATTATTATATTTATATTATATTAATACAACACAAATTAACTAATCTAGATTGGAAAAGGGTTTGTTGATTTTCATTTTCACCATTGATGTTTTAACCAGAATTCCTAGATATCACCAAAAGTGAAAAGCATTTTGTACTAGTCTTGACTTATTTACATTTACATTTACTTACATTTACTTTTACTTTGCTTTCTTTCTATATATATATATATATACATTTGCTGTCAATGAACACCTAATTTTCTGTCTCTTTTAAATAATAGCCAATTGAAATAGAGGTATATTTAATGCTATTTTAATTAATGATTTTTTCCCTTCTTTATTCTTTGTTTTGATTCACACATATTAGATTTGTTTGTTAGTTATATATTTAATTAATGCTATTTTAATCATGGTTTTTTTAACAAGCCATTTTTAAGATGACTAGTTCTTAAGCAAGTGAATTTCACACTTCTACTGGTAATAAGGATGATGACGTAGAGATGGTTGCACCTAGTGCTTCCAATGTGTCCCAACGTAAACGAGAACGAGAAAAATCAATAGCTTGGAAGTATATGACTAGACTTTCTGTTGATGGTGAGCAAAGAGCTAAGTGTGATTTATGTGGAAAAATATTGCTTGCAAAAGTAGGATCTGGAACAACTAGTTTGAAAAGACATGTAGAAAAATGTCTTGAGAAATATCAAACAAGTGTTGACACTAATACTTTGTTTGATAAAAACATTAGGAGGGAAAAGGTAGCAAAAATGATTATTATGCATGAGTTGCCTTTACGATTTGTGGAGTATACCGAGTTTCGTGAAAAGATGAATTACTGTCAACCCAAGTTTGAATCCATGAGTAGAAATACGTTGAAGAATGAGATATTGAAAATCTATAATGGTGAAAGAGAAAAAACCATGAAGTTCTTAGATGGATTAGATAGTAGGGTAGCAATCAATACAGATATGTCGACATCAAGTACAAAAATGGAGTATATGGTTATGACTATGCATTTTATTGATAAATAATGGGTATTGCATAGTCGTATTATGAGGTTTATTCGTATTTTATGTCCACATAATGCTGAATCTCTTGGTGATGAATTGATGAAGTGTTTGCTTGATTGGAATGTAGATAGAAAGTTACCTGCAATAAGGGAAAATATCAAATTTTGAAAAAATTACTCGAGACATCATAGCAGTTCCTGTGTCTACTGTGGCTTCTGAATTGGCATTTAGTGCAGGTGGTAGATTTTTTAGCCCTATCGTAGAAGATTGCATCCAAACATTTTAGAGGCGTTAATGTGTGCGTAGAGTTGGATATGGGCTCCCATTCGTGGTATGAATACATATTTGTTTGATTTAATTGTTATAGTAATATTTGGTTATTTAATTTTTAATAAATTTTATTGTTTTAGGTGGTATTCCGAAGGAAGAAGTGTATCCTACTCTAGATGAAGAAGAACCGTCGTCTGAAATCTGATTTCTCTTCTTTAAGGTATGAAACTACTTTGTTGCTGAATATGAGATCTATGAGTATTGAAAAGGGGTTTTGAATGTAGCTTGTAACCTCATGCCTTTAATTATGTGAAAATTTTGGTTCACTCAATATCATTGAACATCTCATTTCAACTTTATCGGATTTTAATTTTTTGTTATCCTTGTGCTGGTGGTTCTTAGTTGGTTTGATGCTGCTCTTCTGGATTTCTTTCTTGTGTTGCCTCGGTTAATTGTGTTGACTTTGAGGTCACTTTGAAATGGAAAAAAGTTTAGGTTTTTGACTTTGGTTTTAAAGCCGTTTTGATGGATTTTGTTGGGTGGTTTATGATTTTTCTTTTGTGTTTTTCTGGTAGGGAATTCGGAAGTAAAGTGTTTGGAAAGGAGAAGGTTTTGATTGATAGTGGAGGCTCTTGGATGATCATGTTAGTGGGTTGTGATTTTTAGTGTTTTGATTGATGAGTTATTGGCATAATTTGTTATAATTTGTGATTTATTTGAGATGAGAGGACTTCTTTTTGGTAGGTTATTGGGAAGGTTTAGTGGGGGAAAAAAATAGTTAAGAAATTCTTTTGTTAAGAAATCCTTGTACTATATGTTGCTATAGTACAAGGAATGATATGAGCTGAGAAGATAATCTTCTTAATGTATTTTTATCTTCTTGTTTATATCTTTCTTTTCAGCTGGTGTTATTTTGTATAATTAGGTGAGAGTGTCTGCTTATATGAAATCAACATTATTTGTTTTACTATGTGAACTAATTAGTGAATAATGTATTTACTTGTGTCATTTGCGGTGGATCCTTTCATCCAACAACTTGAATTTTCGATATTCTATAACACTTACTATGATTCATATGGGTTTCAAAAATTATTTAAATAAGTAAATAAAATAATTAAAATTTTTAAAAAAATTGATACTAGATGTAGTTTAGTAAAATTAAAAAATTAAAACTAAGAAAATATTAACTTTTTAAAAAAAATTATAAACTAAAAAATTAAAAATATTTAAAACATAATGTATTTAGTTTAGTAAAAATAAAATTTAAAATTAAAATTTATTTATTAATTTATTAATAAGGATAAACTTAAAACTTAGTTAAGAATAATATTAGGATACAATTGTGAATAATATGAAAATCCTAAAAAATATCCTAAAAGAAATCCAATATATATATATAATATTATATATATATATATTTATATATATATGAGGATAAAATAAGAACATGGACAATGATAAATGCATATCCTTAATTTTTTAGGACATGATTTTATCCTATTCGTAAAATTTATTTTAGGACATGGACAGGACTTTTGTCCTTAAAAACATTAAGGATCCCTTGCCCATGTCTTGAATTTTGCGAAGCTTATCCTGGACCATCATATATGTAATGGTTTATGTGTTAGGTGGTGATCACATTTTTAACTTTACTAGGAATAACAGCTACAGTATAATATGGAGTTATGTATTAGTTTGTCATAAGTCTATGAATTATATGTTTAAATGTCTTTTGTGGTGATTAGAATCAGAACTCTACCAGGAAAAATATGTTAATATATTTAATAGATGCAAATGTACGAGTGTTTGCAGTTGTGACTAGTTTTTCATAATCATGTGTAAATGATTTGATTTTTTAAATAATTTGAATTGCAATAAAATGTTAGAAGTTTTTATGGACGATAGAAACTGCGCATAAATGCACTAGAATTAAAATGTTTACTCCATGTTTAGACTTGACTAGCCTTCACAAATGAATATCTCTCATTTGTATAAATTTTTGCCTCATTTACACAGGCTGCACGTAAATGTACTAAAAATGATATGTTTTCTCCATGTTCAGGTCTAACTGGCATTCGAAAAATAATATCTCTCATTCATATAAATATTTGTCTCCTTTACATAGCCTGCATGTAAACTCACTAGAAAAAATATATTTTCTCCATGTTTAGACCTATATGGTTTTCACGAAAAAATATCTCTACTGTATATGTTATATTTTTACCTTCTTCACACAAATTACATGTAAATACAAATAGAAAATGATGAAATCATTTGGTGGCCCCTTCACATAGAGGGCTTCCCAAAGAAGCTAGAAAGACAATAATTTTAACTTGTACAGGACAAGCCATCCTTCAAAAAAAAAAAAAAACCTCATTCACAAAAAATAAAAAAATAAAAAATATCTTCTTCACACAAAAGGGTTAACAAAGGTGGTAGAAAGTCAATAATTTCAACTTGTACAGGCTAGGTCAGGCCAGCCTTCACAAAAAAAGGTACCTCCACCAAAAAAAAAAGTTTCCTTCACATAATGTTGAAAATTATTTGCAAAAAATGACATAATATAACCCTTACATGGACTACACGTCCTTCATAAACAAATATATGTCATTCACAAAAAACCAACACCCCTACACAATCAACTTTCACAACCTTCACATCAATCCTTCACACTGTGGTCGGGCCAGTCTTCACAAAAAAAATTACCTTCTTCACAAAAAAATATGTCTCCTTCACTTAATGTTGAAAATAACTCAGTAGAAATGACATGACTTTACCCTTACATGGACTACTTGTCCTTCATAAAAAAAATATATGTGCTTAAAAAAAACCAACACCCTTTCACAAACATCCTTCACATAAATCCTTCACATCTTTCACACTCTGGCCAACCCAACATTCACAGAAGCAATTACCTCCTTCATAAAAAAAATATGCTTCCTCATACAAGGTTGAAAATAATTCAATAGAAATAACATGACTTTACCCTTAGATGGACTACGTGTCCTTCACAAAAAAAAAAATATATGTCATGGTTTATATGTCATGACTATGCCTCCTTCACACAAAGTTGAAAACAATGATAGAACCACCTTATAGAATACCTTATTTTTGGTACCGATAGTAAGAAAATAAGGCATTTCAGTCACATGAAAGTATAAAGGTATTTTCATTCTAGAAAATAAGGCATTTTTTCCAAGTCACCTCGGTCTTTGGTTGCTCGCTGGCAACTTTAACTCTATTACTTTGGGTAATGGAAAAAAAGGATAAGTGATTATCGTAAATGTAAGATGTTTTGTGATTGGATCGATGACTGCAATTTTATTGACTTAGGACATTCTGGCCCTTTCTTCACTTAGGAAAAAGGTGACTTGGAGCAAAGAACTAACAGAGTTCTAGGAAACCTAGATGCCCTCTCCACTTTTCTTGATCTAAAAGTGCATCACTTAGAGAAAATCAAATATGACTAGAGACCCCTACACCTTCAACTCTATGTCAATAGGATTAATTGCCATAACTAAACTCCTATCAAGTTTCTTACTCCTTGGGTTTTCCATGCAAAATTCGGCAACTTTGTAAAACATTCTTGGCAATTATAGATTAATATTGCTTTGTTTATTGATAGCTTTACAAGAACCGTTAGGATGTGGAACAAATATATTTTTGGCAACATTGATAAACAAAAACGACATGTTCTAACTAGAATAAGAGGTATTGAGCTTACCTTGTAATGTAACCCAAATAATATATTTTTTACTCAATTAGAACCACAGCTCAAAGTGGAGTTTGAATCGATTCTACATTAAAAGGAGATTTACTAGTTTCAAAAGTCAAGAGGAAAATGGATTAATTGTGGCAACACTAACACTAAATACTTTAATGTAAGAACCCTAGTTAAACAAAAACATAACTTCATTGAGTGCTTAAAAGGTCCTAATGGTGACTGGATTTATAGAGAAGATCTAAGGAATCTTACTTCCTGTTATTTTGCTAAATTATATACAAAAAAAATGATGGATATACTAACCACAGTATCTGGGGTGATTTTTCTTACCACATAAGCTCACATTCTTCATCATGGAACCACCAACTATTGAGAAATTTCGCATTGCCTTATTTTCCATAAGGCTATAAAAAGCCCGAGTCTCGACAGACTTAATCCTTTTTTTTTTCAAAATCAATGGAATGTGGTAGGGCAAGACATCTTTGACTTTATCCATAAAATTTTTTCAGGATAACAACTAGGTCCTTCTCTCAACCGAATCCACATAGTCTTAATTCCTAAAGTTCCTATCCCGAAGCTCATTACATAATTTTATGCAATCAACCTGTATAATGTAATATAAAAGATTCTTAATAAAGTATTGGTTAATTGCATCAAGCGCTAATGGCCTTTCTTATTGGACCAGAACATAATAGCTTCATCTCTAGACTCCACATCACAGATAATATCATCATGGTGGATAGATAGATTAAAAACTAAAAAGGGGTACATGACAATCAAGGGTGACCTGAAGAAAGCTTATGACATAATCGGGTGGTTATTTGTGAAGGGAACTCTTTTAGTAGCTGTCATCATGCAATGCATATCTAAAACCTCAATAAGCATTATTTAGAATGACACTCCCTCTGAATTTTTCTTGCCTACTAGAGGCATTAGATAAGACTTTTCTCCTTACATTTTTGTTTTGTGTATTAGAAAGCTGGCCCATACTATCAACCTCAAGAAGATTAGTGGGTCATGGCGGGATTTTTAAGCTAAGTGTCTTCTTCACTTACTAGAATTTTTTAAAATGATGTAATTCTCTTTGCAGAAGCATTGCCAGACCAGGTTAAGGTGATCTCGGACACTCTTCACACTTTTTGTCTCACTTATAAGGAAAAGTTAGTATGCCTAAGTCACAAATTTACTTCTCATCTAATGTGTATGACCAAATGAGAAACTATCTAGCTAGTTTTATAGGATTTCAAGCCTTATAATTAAGATCTTAGTAAATATTTGGGCATTCCAGTCTTCCACAACAGACCTTCTAAAAAATCTTTTCAGTAACTGATTGACAAAGTCTCAGAATGGATTAGTGGTTGACAGAGACATTATCTCTCTTTAGCAGGTCGAATTATATCAGCAAAGACTATACTTAATGCAATTCTAACATACACCATACAGCTTATCAAATTACTGACCTCTAGTTGTAATGATTTGGATAAGCTAATGAGAACATTCAGATGGGAATAAACATATGCGCAAAGGAAATTGTCTCTAGTTTGACAGGATGCAGTTTGGCTACCTAAGACAAATAGATTTGGGTATTAGACCAATGCAAATATTCAATAAAAGCTTTCCTAAAACTATCATTCTCTTTACTGTCAAAACCAAATAATCTGTGGGTAAAGCTTCTCAAAGGGAAATATGTTAATCTTGAACTATATTTGTCATCAAATTTACCAACACATATAGGATCACTTATCTAGAAAGGGATAACATCAATATGGAATCAATTGAAGCAGAGTTTGGGAAACTTATTCTTTAATGACTGTCATACAGGTTCCTGGTTGGAAAAATGGGTTGAAAGACTTCCTGGCCTCATTGATCTAGTTCTCATCAAAGTTCAGTTACCTAATCTCTAAAAATCCGATTGCAGAGTTCGTAAGTGCAATGGGTACTTAGACTTTGGATTATTTCTGCCGTATATTACCTGTTACGGCTTATATAAAAATTGAAATGAGTTAATCTCTTCTCCTAGTTTCGGGAATTATATAATCAGTTAGGGTTTATCTAAAACAAGATATTGTTTTGTTAAAAGTGCCTATAGTGCTTTAAGATAACCAGTAACTGCCTAACCTGGGTCTTGTTGGCTCAAGATATGATATTGACATGGTCCGGAACTAATTCAAGTCTTTTATGGATTGTTGCTCACCAAAAAGTTCTTTCTAATTCAGAAAGAGTTAAGCAACATATCTCTACCAATAGCAATTGCCATATATGTGGAAGTAGGGAGGGAACAACTATTCATATATTAAGAGATTAACATCAAGCCTCCAGAGTTTGGTGTATTCTTGTTCAAGGACATAAATTACATTATTTTTTCTCTTCTTTCATTAGCGAATGAATACATGACAATTTAATAACATATTGGGGAGGGAGCTATAATCCAAGGAATATCACTTTTGGAGCAACCTGTTAGCTCTTATAGATCTTGAGAAAGCAGAGTATTTTTCAAGTTAAACAAGTTTCACCTAACCCAGTTGCGAATATGTTAGTAACATTCTGGAAGCATATTAGTGGACCGGCCTAGTTCCGAACAAGAGAATCAAAGTAGAGAAAAAGATAGGTTAGAATTTTCCACATGTTAGAACCTTCAAGTTGAACACTGACGAGAGCGTACTAACATCAAGAAATGCATCAGCCAGTGATCTTTTACACAATCACTAGAGAGAATGGGTAAGGGCTTTATTGCCAATTTAGAATCTCAAGCTAGTATGATTTTTAGGAATGAAAAATATTACTCTTCAGATTGATAGTCATACCTTTACTCAGATCATTAACAACTGAATCATTACCATCCCAATGCATGGAGCTATCTTGACACATATTAAGGACATATTTTTATCACAGTGGAAGATATCAATTAATCACATCTTCATGGAAGCATATGAAGATGATTTAGCTAACTTAGGAGATAGCCTTAATCTTAAATATATTAAGATAGAAACTACTCCATTTTTTATTCCCTAATTATAATAGGACATTTTGGGTATAACTGACCGGATGTGTAATGTGATGTATTGATAAATAAAAATAAATAAATAAATAAACTAATCAATAAAAATAAGACGCACATGTGCGAGCAAACGGTCGGTCGTTAATTTGTTTCCAAGCCAAAAGGAAAAAGGCAAGTTGCATAATTGGGCCTTGAATTAATTCCTTAAAGTTTTAGCCTAATATTATATTTCTTACAAAACTAAACAAATTTCATAAGTTTTTGAATGTACTAGACCAAAAGGTCATTAGTGTCCTTTTTTATTAAAAAATGAATTAAAATAATTTTCAAACCTTTTAAGTTGCGTACAAAGTTAAATATGCTCATATATTTAAAGATTTGAATTTAAAAGTTTTATTCTTAAAATGACTACATCAAATTTGAAAATCTCCCTACCAAATTAAACCATTAAAAAAAACTTCGAATTGAATTAACCCTAATTGCATTGCGTGAAATCAAAATCAATCAACCATATCTTCGTACTACCAAATTGAAGTAAACCTAGTCATATTTACACAATTTCTTCCTCCAAAAACTCAGCATTCTTCTTCAATCGCTTGTAATAAGTATGTTTTTTGATTTTGACATGCTACAAATTATTTTGTGTTGTGTAGATACATTTATAGTAAAGCATATAGAGGTTTCTTTGATAGTTTAGTTTTGCTTCTCATAGTAATGTTACTGTTTCGTACCAATTTTTGATAGTATGAGATTTTTTTTGTCGATATCAACTTTTTTTCAGTAGCTTTTCCATCTCGATAACCGGGAAGCAGTTCAAAAAGTTGTCTGCTTCCCGCTGTCAAAGACCAGAAAGCTGATATTTTGCTTCTTGTTAATGAACCGGGAAGCAGAATATTTTATGAGTTGTTTCCCGTTTTTATGGACCGGGAAGCTACTAGGAAAATAATTTTTGCTTCCCGGTCATGGACACCAGGAAGCAGACAACTTTTTAAACTACTTCCTGGTTATCTAGACCAGGAAGTAGAAGGTGTTTAATGCTTCTTGATTGTTATACCAGGAAGCATAACCTTCCTATATCGTATACCGGGAAGCCATTTTATTTAATCTTCATTATTTTCATTGTGTTGAATTCTTTTAATGTTGATTTAATTCTTTCAGTCATGGCTTTGAAAAAGACCCTGGTAAAGTACAAGGTAGAATGGGTTGACGGTGACTATATTGATGGTGAAATGTTCGTTTTACTTTTTGATATGAATATTTTATTTTTCTAATTGGTAAAGAAACTCTATGCGAAGTTGAAGATAGTAACTACTTTGGATTTCATCACACATGTGCTATTAAAAATTTCTAAAAGATAGCGGTATCAAGTTGTAGATGATGAAGATTTAAATTTTGTAAAAAAAAGATCATGGGGAACACATGTATTAATATGTTGATACTATTGCAAAAGAAAAGGAATCTAGTGTGCATGTCGTTAGGAGTAGTGATAGAAAAACGGTAACGAACAATATATGGATGTTGCCATTGCCACAAAGGATAATCAATTTCCTTTTATTTACCTTAATGAATTGAATACTCATGAGTCGACCAGTACATTATGGATTTTGCAAAGGAGAATGACATACCATTCGTAAGTGTCCAACCAAAATTGTGCAAGATCAAGATATTGCGCATGCATCTGCTGACATGATCAATACCGAAAACATGAGATAACTAGAGGATCCCACAGATGTATCATCGTCTGATGAAGTACCCACAGATCTTGAAGCTTTATCCGAAGCTTTGGACGGAATATAGTTGTATTTTGTCTGAATATAATTTACAATTAAATGATTTGAATGATTAATGTGAAGAATGAGATATACTGTTAAGTTTAAGAAATTTATTGTTTTATTAGATTGCATGAAATGTTTTGTATCACAAGTCTTAATAATAACGCTTCCCGTTCAAGAATACAAGGAAGCAGAGAGATATTTTGTCTGCTTCCCGGTTCCCAAGACCGGAAAATCTTTATTTCACTTTCCGATTCCTGGTCATAAGGATCGGGAAGTAAGATCCTATTTTTTTTTTGCTTCCCGGTGTTGTACATCAGGAAGCTATAAATCACCGCTTCCTAGTGTAGAATACCGAGAAGTAGGCAAAACACGTCTCTACTTCCCGGTATAAATGACTAGGAAGCAAGTTTTTGGTAACCATTCTATGCTAAAAAAATAAAGACCATTACCCGTGTATCGAATTATGTCCCTTGAATTTTTTTAGGTAATTTTCCTACTTCATATTACAACATGAGCGCCACTCTACTTGTACACATGGGCGTAAGGTCATTGTACGTACTACCTAGGGGCGTCTTAAATGTTACAGTTACGATGTTAATAGTCGTATAAGCATTACTATATCAAATTCCATCGCATGAGAAAATTCAAAAAACATGATGTTCCATAGACCTACATAGGAGTACATTTTCCACGATAAGAAACCATGACATGCACTAATGTACGACGCTATTTAATTAAGACACCATTTACATTATATGTTATAAGCTACACCGTTAGAACATAGTCATCGACCATTTGAATGATTTTTAGTTGCAAAAACTAGCTTTCTGGTCATGAGAACCGGGAAGCAATGTCTTATTTTGTCTGCTTTCCGGTGATGCACACTAGGTAACCACTACTTCCTAGTGTAGAATACCGAGAAGTAGGCAAAACACGTCTCTACTTCCCGGTATAAATGACTAGGAACCAAGTTTTTGGTAACCATTCTATACTAATAAAAATAAAGACCATTACCCGTGTATCGAATTATGTCCATTGAATTTTTTTAGATAATTTTCCTACTCCATATTTCAAAATGAGCGTCATTCTACTTGTGGACACGTGTGTATAACCATTATATCGTCTGCTTAGGGGTGATGCAACCGTTTAAAACGTTACAATTACGCATGTTAACAACCGTATAAGCATTACTATATCAAATTTCCATCGCATGAGAAAATTCAAAAAATATGATGTTCCATAGACCTACGTAGGAGTACATTTTCCACGACAAAAAACCATGACATGCACTAAGGTGCGACGCTATTTAATTAAGACACCATTTATATGTTATAAGCTATACTGTTAGAACATAGTCATCGACCATTTGAATGATTTTTAGTTGCAAAAACTAGCTTCCTGTTCATGGCGACCGGGAAGTAAGGTCCTATTTCGCCTACTTCCCGGTGCTGCACACCAGAAAGCTATAAACCACCGCTACACCAAGAAGTAGGCAAAACACGCCTCTGCTTCCTTATATAAATGACCAAGAAGATTTTTTTTTTTTTTTTTATAATGGATGCTTATTTTTCAGCTTCTTAGTGTCTTTTACTGGGAAGTTTCTGTGTTTGCTTCCTAGTACTTTATACCAGGGAGCAAATTAAATTAATATTTACTTCCTGGTTTTAAGGACCTAGAAGCATACACAAACTAATTCCTGTATAATTCATAAAGGCACCTGCTGAAAGCATAATTAATAAATGTCAAAGCAACTTGCATCCAAACTTGTTTGTCATAAACATAAACTACATATCTATTTTTGTATGTCAAGAATATTAAACATAAACAAATATTTTCAACTTCTAGATATTTAATCATCAGTTAACGGCAAGCTGGAATCTGGCATGCATTCCATCGAGTGCTTGTACAATGCATATGCGATTTCCCTTCTAATCCTAATAGTCTCTTCTGTTATTTTTCGAACGACCATGCATGTTGTTTTGTCCAAATGTCTCGCATGTACATGCATACATAAGCACCACAGAAGTTCTGCAATAAAATTTTCAAAAATATAGTTACTTATCCAAATTATATACTAAATAAAGTAAACTAAGATAATTGGTCCTCTATCAGCTCCATTACAGAAGGATGCCCATAATTATTAATCTTGACATTATCAAAGTCCTTTGGCGATTGCCTGAAATACCTTACATCCTTGAATGGAACATATTTTCGGGTATCCTGTAACATAAAATATAACAAAAAACCATTAAATACATGAAAACAAAACAAAATCGTAAATGTAAAACAAGGTGTGCACGAATGGGAACCAGCTCAATTATAAAACTGCTTCACTGCATACTATACCGGGAAACAATTACTAATTTTGCTTCTTGGTCTTGTAGACTGGTAAACAGTTATGTAAAAAGACTGCTCCCTAGTCTTGAGGGCAAGAAGTAATCTCTTATGTTTCTTGCGCTCAAGACCAGAAAGCAGACTACTTAAATAACTACTTCCAGGTCGACAATACCAGAAAGCTAAATTAGTAATTGCTTTCCAATGTAGCAGGCGAGAATCAATTTTAATATCACCCTGTTTTCTAATAATGAGTACTAGAAGCATTCTCAAATGTATTATGCACTCAAGATCGGGAAGCAGGCTAATTATTTTATTGCTTCCTGGTCCATTAATCCAGAAAGCTCGCAACTTTGAATAGTTTCTAGCCTTTAAGACCGGGAAGCTCTTAATTTTTCCAAAAAAAAAAACAAAAACAAGAGCTTCCTAGTGCATAAGCTCGGAAAACAGTATGATACGGATACATGTTTCCAGGTCTCACAAACCGAGAACCACCATTTTAAAGACCTAAATCACAGAAACACAACAACATATCTATTCACCCTAACAACTTCATTAAAAAAAAAAAAACAATATCAACGTTACAATAAGAACAACACATACACACATAAAAGCTTTTACACAGTGAAAATATCAAAACTCTATTACTCCTAACCCTATTTCATTACAAAATCATTATAATAAACTCTAAATCAAACCAATTTCATCAACAAACCTAATTATATCTCTTTCTAACCCTAAATTGAAGGCTATTAAAAACTCAACTAAATTGCAACAGAAACTAATCTAATTATAGCCACCTGCTTCGTCACTGCAGCACCCGTTGGCTTTGATGGCTTCTTAGGTGCTGATTTTCCTCACTTTCTAGATTTACTTGGACTCAGAAACGATGGTGATAGAGCAACGAAAAACCAACAAAGCGAATGAGGAAGATGTAGATGAACGTTGACGAAAAATTGATGGATTTGTAAAGAAGAATAGGTGAGGAAGAGATATACGAAACTGCGAATATAAAACGAATATAAAACGAAGTAGAAGAAATGGTTGTTTTATTTGTATAAATAATGGTCGGATATTTCAGGTTTTCTTAATAATTATATATTTATAATTTTTCTTTTTATTTAAATTTTATTTAATTATTTACTTTTTTTTTTTTTTTTTTTTTAATAGTTTGGATACTATTATTATCTTAACACCGGGCCTAGCCAAGTGTACATCAATTAAAAAAAAAAGGTAGGAAGTATTTTAGCGTGGTTTAGTTTTATAATAAATTTAGTATTGGCGTAAAAATAGTTTTTTAACACACTGAGGGAGACGTAGAGCAGTCAGGGGACTCCAAAATTAGAAAAATGAATGAAGACGAAGAAAGACTCTCCTCCACCACCACCTACACAGTAGACGAAGCCATCACTCACGTTGGCTTCGGAAAATTTCAGTGGCTTGTTTTGCTCTACGCAGGTCTAGGTTTGGTTGCAGAAGTCATGGAAATCATGCTTCTCTCCTTCATTGGACCTGCAATCAAGTCTCAGTGGAGCCTTTCTTCTACTCAAGAATCATCCTTAACCAGCGCTGTTTTCGCCGGATTGATTCTCGGTTCTTATTTCTGGGGCTTCGTCTCCGACAACTACGGCAGAAGGTATATACATTTATTTATGCACGTCTTCGATTCAATTTTCTCTATCAATCGAAATATGTGTTTGAATTGATTTTGATTGGCTCCAGGAAGGGTTTTCTTGGTATAGCTTTGGTGACTAGTGTTACTGGTTTATTGAGTGCTTTCTCGCCTAATCATACGACTTTGGTGATTCTGCGTGCTTTGGTTGGTATAGGACTAGGCAGTGGCCATGTTTTCTTATCCTGGTTTTTTGAGTTTGTTCCTACTCCAAGTAGAGGCATGTGGTCTGCTGTTATATCTATTGCTTGGACTGTTGGATCGGTTTTTGTAGCTGCACTTGCTCTGGTTTGTTCTCATTCTGCATTTTATAATTCTTCTGCTCTCACATGAAAAAGAATTTAGAAGTATTACCTAGGTTTTCTAATAAGTATTATTATACATTTTAATGTTCACTGTCTCAGATTGTTATGCCGACATTGAATTGGAGATGGTTACTTGCTTTATCCTCTGTGCCATCATTTATTGTGCTTCTGCTTTATGGGCTTCCACCAGAGTCTCCTATGTATTTGTTTGCAAAAGGTAGAAGTGAGGATACTTATCATGTTTTGAAGAGATTAGCTGTTGTAAACCGGAGAGATCTTCCTTCCGGTGTTCTTGTTTCTTCTATGTCTGCTAGAAAGGAGGAAGAATTCTATACTACGGATGACACTCCTCTGCTCTCACCAAGTAGGAAGAAAACTGAAATTGTAAAATCAGGGTTCTCATCATTTTCTATTCTTTTCTCCTCTAGATTGATCAGAACTACCATTCTTCTTTGGATTCTGTACTTTGCAATTTCATTTGCGTATTATGGGATTATATTGCTGACATCGGGGTTAAGTAGTGTGAAAATGGGATGTGGTTCCTCTGTCCTGCTTTTGGGAGATTCTGTGGATAAAAATCTTTATATTAATGTTCTTGTTACAAGCATGGCAGGTAATTTATGTTTAATGCACATTTCCAGTTGAAGGGTTCGAAAATGTGTCCCTTAATAGTAAGTCTTATCAAGTAGTTGCTATGCTGATGATTCGTTTACATTTGACTTAATGTTACTTTCCAGAGTTTCCCGGGCTTCTTTTCTCTGCTGTTGTTATAGACAGACTTGGTCGCAAAGTTTCCATGACAATAATGTCTATACTGACTTTCATATTCCTTCTACCACTGGTTATCCATCAGCCTGCCATTCTGACAACTGTATCATTATTTGGAGCTCGCATGTTTGCTAATGGAATATTTGTAGTTCTTTCCATTTATGCTCCCGAGGTTTGTTCTGATCTTTTTCACTGTGGTTATGAGATAATGCTCTGTTTCTTAGGTTCAGTAGAGCTGGTGTTAACCGACTTAAATAGCTCATGGATCAATTGCTTTGCAGTGCCAGATAACACATAGGAAATATAAATGGTAGTCATTTTACATTCTTAATACAATCTTTAGTTAAAATGATAGATAAATCTATACACACTCTTGTATGCAATTTTCACATTTAGCAGTCTAAATTTTCATCAGATGCAATGTTAATTATCTAGGGGATTGAGCCTAATAATAATTACTCAAGTAGGCATCTGGTTGAGCTATCAATTCTCTCCATTCGTTTTTGTCATTGATGATTTTAATTCTAAATCATAAGATTTGTGAATGCTTCACTCTCTGATGTGTGTTCATGTAAGATACAAGTAACATTGATATGGACATAAAAAGCAGTATCTCTGATAAACCTATCACCAATCATGTAACATGTATCTCTTCATTATTGTAGGTATATCCAACTTCTATAAGGTCGACTGGTGCAGGGATAGGAAGTGTAATGGGAAGAGTGGGCGGCATGGTGAGCCCTCTTATAGCTGTTGGGTTGATCGATAATTGCCATCAGACAGCTGCAGTAGTTGTATTGGAGGGTGTAGTTGTTCTCTCTCTGATCTGTTCACTTCTATTTCCATTTGAAACCAAGGGAAGGGAGTTGACAGATTCTATCATTGATCTCAGTCCAAACTAAACTTTTAGGTAAATACTTTGTATTAATCTTGCATAAACAATTATTTCGATATTATGTTACTAGCCTATCATTATCATGGAAATGGTGGTGGGGATATACTTATAGGTTCTTGTATAAGATGATGACTGGTGAAGAAAGAACTTCCTATCTGAGTCCTTGAACATTGTTTTATGTTCGTTTCTGTCTGGCTTGTAGTATATGAATTATTTACTAGGGAATTTTTTGTATTTTCTTTGGAACTCAGAGAAAAAATGTTGTAGTCTATTTATCACTTTATGGAAGTGCTGATTTTCCCTCTGGTTTTAACAATCTCGAGTCTCTTAAATGCATTTCATCTCCCTAGAAATTTGTATATGAACTTAACTGTACTGGATTGGAGACCTACCGAGAATAATAGATAGTTGTTGGCAGTTAATTGGCTCATTATCAATTCATTCCTTTGATCTTTCATTAATTTTAACTCACCATCTGTGCATACATAAAGTTAATTTTATTTGAGAAAGTTGAGAAGAATGCAAAATGACCATTTTGGCCCCTATGGAACTAATTGTTGCTTATTTGTTTCCTTTTTTTTTTAATTTTTTTTTTATTTTTTATTTTTTAAGGATAGACAGTATAAGAATTAGTACCACTTTAAAAAAATAAAAAACAATAATGAATGATAAATATGAATTTGTACTGTGCATTCAAGCAAAGTTGAAACTATATTCTAGAAGTTATATGTATCATATTTATGTTATATTAATCATCTATCACTCAGATATTGAATGGCTGCTGCTTGAGGGCTATATTATGCACATATCTTGGAATGTTGTGTGCAGTTGAGATTTTCATGATTTTTTTTTTTTTAAGTATCAACCCTCTCCTTTTCATTGTTATTTTCATATTGGGTATGATTATTGACCTTAATAGTAATGGAAGTTGTTCTTTATATCAAGCAATAATTGCTTCTTGTTAAAGCTAAATCGCGTTTAATATCAAATAAAATCTTTTGGATGTCTTTTTCAAAGTAGATTTATTGTAAA
This sequence comes from Cardiospermum halicacabum, assembly GCA_031304145.1. Classification (NCBI taxonomy): domain Eukaryota; kingdom Viridiplantae; phylum Streptophyta; class Magnoliopsida; order Sapindales; family Sapindaceae; genus Cardiospermum; species Cardiospermum halicacabum. The sequence continues at coordinate 21,604,202 of CM062396.1, forward strand.
ATATATGCTAGCTTGCCTGTAGGGTGATATTAAAATATTGAATTATTGTTTTAGGCAACTTGTAATATTGAATTCCTATTATCTTACATGATAGGATTGCAATTTCTTCTGTTTCTTTCTTTCTTAATTTGCCATCCCATTTCATTTTGCCTTAAATCATTAAATTAAATGCAAAATGTCAACACTAAAAGGAAACTAAGCAAGATCACCTTGAGGTAAACCTAATGAAATGTTGAATCTTCACTGTTGGGACATGTTTATCTTTGTAAGATGTTTAAATGGAAGACAGATCTGAATAAAATCAATTCTTAGTGACAGTGTCAGTTGACTACATGCCATCAATCCATGTTCTACATTTAATTTTGTTAGTTAATTATTTTCAACTAATCATATGGTCAAAGGAAAATGATGCAAATGGAGAAGTTCAAAACATAAATGATGCTCAGGGCTTAGCTGAACATGCTGTATACCATTTCTTCAAAGGTATGTTTGAGTTAAAAAATATACTCAAAATCTCTATTACATGTGCATTTTTTTTATTATTATTTATGATTGTCTGCTTTGCATATGTTTTGTGAGTTATACCCATAACCTTATGTTTTACAATGAAGAAAAGTTCAGAACTAGACCAATGTAAATTTGTTACATTAATAGATTATAGTTTGATTGCTTTTGGCAGATGAGTGATGAGAGCTACACAATGGATGAAGCACTCACTAAGATGGGTTTTGGTCGGTTCCAGTGGTTTGCATTTGGTTTTGCTGGACTTGGCGTTTTTGCCGAAGCCATGGAAGTAATGATCCTTTCCTTCATAGGACCACAGCTTCGCTCTGAATGGGAACTCTCATCCACTCAAGAAACTCTCTTATCAACTGTGGTATTTGCTGGAATGCTTCTAGGAGCTTATTTATGGGGCCTTGTATCAGACAATTTTGGAAGAAAGTATGTAACTTGCCTCTTCTTTAACTCTTCATGCTGCAAAATTTTAAGATATTGAGAATTCAGATGCTATGTTACAGAAAAGTTCAGCTGGGGATAGCTCTGGTAACTAGTATGATTGGATTGTCATGCGCTTTGGTTCCTAGCTATGGGTTGTTAGTGACTCTTCGCGGTTTGGTAGGTGTTGGAACAGGCAGTGGTCCAGTTTTCGCAGCATGGTTTCTTGAATTTGTTCCTGCTCCAAAAAGAGGCATGTGGATGATTGTCTTTTCAGCTTTTTGGGCACTTGGATCAGTCTCTGAAGCTGCTCTTGCTTGGGTATGAGTATTTCTTTTCTTATGAACATCTAGTGCCTTCTAATTTTTGAGAAGCTGAAGATTTGTCATTTGTGATGCAGATTGTGATAAGTAGATTGAATTGGAGATGGCTACTTGCATTCACTTCTGTACCATCATTTATGGTACTCATTTTACACAATTTGGCACTAGAGTCTCCTAGGTATCTATACATGAATGGTCAAAGAGGAAAAGCACAGGCTGTCTTGGAGAAAATTGCTCTGCTTAACAAGTCAGAGCTCCCTAATGGCATGCTTATTTTAGCTATAACATCTGGTGTTGTTGGTGAAGAACTTGAACATCCATATAATACCTCTTTACTCTCCCTCGGTCATTTTGAAACCCCAAAACAGAAATCAGACTTCTTTTCTTTATCTACACTTTTCTCCTCAAGACTAATCAGAACGACATTTCTGCTATGGTGGTTGTTCTTTGCAAACTCGTTTATTTATTATGGAATCATTTTACTTACTTCCAAGGTAACCAGTCTGCAGAGTGAATGTAAATCAATTGAAATTATCACAGAAACACTACACAATTCAAATGTGTACCTAAGTGTATTTCTCGCTAGCTTGGGAGGTATGATACAACCTATATCCCCATCCCATCTTCATATCTAGAATGTGTACTGATATTTGAACTTGTTTAACAAGTAACATGAAGTAGAAATGATTTTGCAGAGCTACCTGGGCTGGTATTAGCAGGAGTGATGGTGGATAGAGTAGGTCGGAAGCGTTCAATGGTGACAATGTTTGTACTAGTATTCACATTCTTATCAGCATTGGCATGGAATCAATCCAGTACTGTAACAACAGCATTGCTAGTCGGATCAAGGATGTGTGCTTTCGCTGCATTCACAGTCGCCTGTATATTTGCGCCTGAGGTGATCCCTTTTGGTTTAGACTATTAACTTTAAATTAAAATGATTGATCTAACTCTTGTTGTCAATGTAGATATATCCAACCAGTGTGAGATCAAGTGGTGCTGGACTGGCAAATGGCATGGGTAAAATCGGTGGGATGATAAGCCCTATTGTAGCGGTTGGTTTGATAAATGGGTGTTTACAGACAACTGCAATCGTACTCTTTGAAACTGTTATTGTTATTGCAGTGATCTGTGTGGTGCTCATTCCATTTGAAACGAATGGAAGGGCATTAATGGATACTATCAATACAGAGAAGAATTAGGATTTAAAGTAAATGTCATTAGTTTTGTATGTCCTGAGTGTCAAAAGCACTTATTTACTTGGCTTTTATTTTATGGAAACGTCGTTTTCATCTTGGATGAGTGGATAATAAGATAGAAGCTGTCTTTTTCTATCAAGCTACAGGCACATAATTGCTTGGTTATATATATATATATATAAAGATGAATATTTTTGAGGTTGGCAATAATTGAAGTCTTAAAAAAGTTTAATCTTTACTACTCACAGAGATCAATTCTTATTTAGCAGTAGATAAAATAAAACTGCAAAAAGGAACATAAAACTGCCAAAGAGGAACATAAAATAGTACTGGCCGGCAATTCATTTATATATTTTATTCCATTAGTTAATACAAAAATGGTAGTCAGGCCTTAAAGCCAATACAAATTCTGCAACTCATCTATTTCGACCTGCAAATTTTTCTTCAAAGGTAACGTTTATGTTTTGGCTACTTAGTACTAAACCAATTCAATTCATTAGACTAACAGGAGATGGGTTTTGTGTAGATGGCTGACGAGACCTACACAGTGGATGAAGCACTTACTAAGATGGGGTTTGGCAGGTTTCAATGGCTTGTGTTTGGCTATGCTGGACTTGGCTATTTCGCAGAGGCCATGGAAATAATGATCCTTTCATTCATAGGACCACAACTTCGCTCTGAATGGCAACTTTCATCTACTCAAGAATCTCTCTTATCCACTGTTGTGTTTGCTGGAATGCTTCTTGGTTCTTATACATGGGGCCTTGTATCAGACAACTACGGGAGAAAGTAGGTGACACATCTCTGTTTTATGCCCATGATACAAAATGTTTAGATATTGAGAATTCAGATGCTATCTATGTCACAGAAATGGTCAGCTGGGGATAGCTTTGGTATCTAGTGTAATTGGATTATTATGCGCTTTTGTTCCCAGCTATTGGTTCCTAGTGACTCTTCGTGGTTTGGTTGGTTTTGGGTCAGGCAGTGGTTCGGTGTTCTTAGCCTGGTTTCTTGAATTTGTTCCCGCTCCGAAACGAGGCATGTGGTTGTCTGTCTTTCAAGTTTCCTGGGCACTTGGATCAGTCTCTGAAGCTGCTCTTGCTTGGGTATGATGATTTCTTTTCTTATGAACATCTCATGTTTTTTGATTCCTGAGAAGCTGAAGATTTTATCCTGTTTGTGATGTATAGGTTGTGCTGAGCAGATTGAATTGGAGATGGCTACTTGCATTGTCATCCATACCGTCCTTTATCGTTCTCATCTTAAGCAAATTGGTACCAGAGTCACCAAGGTATTTGTACATGAATGGTCAAATAGGTGAAGTACAAGCTCTCTTGCAGAAAATAGCTCTGCTTAATAGGTCAGAGCTCCCTAATGGCATACTAGTGTCTCCTAAAAGACCTGTTGATGATGAGGAAATCACACTTGATCATTCTAATCATACCCCTTTACTTGCCTCGCCGAAACAGAAACAGAAATCAGACTTCTTTTCCTTTTCTACACTCTTTTCTGCAACACTAATCAGAACAACCTTTCTGCTATGGTTGTTGGTCTTTGCAAGTTTGTTTGCTTACTATGGAGTCGTTTTGCTTGCCTCCGAGGTAACTAGTATGCAGAGTGAATGTAAATCAACCGAAATTGTATCAGAAACACTACAAGATTCGGACATATACCTAAGTGCATTTCTCTCTAGCTTGGGAGGTATGGTACCACTGATATCACCCTCCTGTCTTCATTTTCAGAATGTGTATATTGACAAGTAACATGAGGTATAAATGATTCTGCAGAGCTACCTGGGCTCCTATTGTTAGGAGTAATGGTGGATAGAGCAGGTCGGAAGCTTTCATTAGTGATAATGTTCATGCTACTATTCATATTCTTATCACCATTGGCTTGGGATCAATCTAGTGCCGTAACGACGGCGCTGCTAATAGGAGCAAGGATGTGTGCTTTTGCTGCTTCTTCGCTCGTCACTATATATGTTCCAGAGGTGATCACTGGTGGTTTAGACTCTTTTATCTTGATTAAGATGATTGATCTAACTCTACTCTCTGTTCTGTTGATGTAGATATATCCAACCAGCGTGAGGTCAACTGCGGCTGGGCTGGCAAGTGCAATGGGTAGAATCGGTGGAATGATAAGCCCTATTGTAGCTGTTGGTTTGATCAATAGTTGTTTACAGACAACTGCAATCCTCCTCTTTGAAGCTGTTAATGTTGTTGCAGTAATCTGTATTGTTTTCATTCCATTCGAAACAAAGGGAAGGGCATTAATCGATACTATTGATGGAGAGAAGGATTCGATTTCAAAATAAATTAATTCGATATGTCATTTACTGATTACAAAAACATGTGCAAAAAGATTTTCTTGCATAATGTATCACCACAAAAATTTTCAAGATATAGTTACATTGTCAGCAAAACTTAATGTTTTACAAACTAAGTTAACAATGGCTTTCATATATGAAATCTACAAGCGACTGCAATTTATCTAACCTGGTGGATGTCACTGCATTCTACTTCCTATTATCTCAGTGAACTATTGCTTTGCTACCTCGAACATTACGAAAAATAATTTATTGTAGTATCTATTTGATAACTGGGGAAAATCTTGTCTTACCCCTGAGTACATCTCCCCAATGTCTTGCTCTGATAGAGTTTATGACTTCTGCTAAGAATCTTTGGCTTTGGTCTCCTTGGTTTCAACACAAAATAGAGAATACCCTAAATTACTAAAATAGCAGGAATTGTTGTCATATCAAACTCCACAGATACTTTTCTCTCTTTCATGCAGTGAATTGGGTGCAGTAGGGCTATTGTTGTATAAACTTGATCAGCAAACCTACAAGAGAATGATAACTCCTAATTAAAAGAGAACTTGAGGTACAAGCTCACACAGTTAACGACTTATAAAAATTTATGAGAATTAACCATATCAAAACAAAAGATCAATGCCGAACAGCAATGGGTAGAGTATATAGCCGTTAATTGTTAGCTAATAAGCTCCAGGTACTGATAAAAAGAAAAATCTTGGGATTTTCATGTGATTTTGCAGTTCAGTCCACACGAAATGAAGGTCATAAATGCATACCCTCTAGTAGCATCTTCCAGGATATATAGAGGAGTCTCAAAGCATCTGTGTACCGCAATTCTCCAGTAACAGTAGAAATCTACAACAAGAAATCAGTATTAGAAATGACTGCATTAAGACTCCTGATTATTAAAAAGCTACCCAATAGATCTGTGTACTCACTTGTTTCCACACATTGTACAAGATAACAGTTCACGCTTTGGATGTAGTTTTTGTCAAGGTGTTGATCAATAGAAACCTTGATTTAGAAAGCAACATTCAAAAAGCCCATACTCTAGAAACAATCTTTTAATGAACTCATGAAATTAGGAACAAATGATTTCAAATTTCAACCTTTACAAGTCATTTTGTGTATGGATGAGATGCATACATAAGACAATTATACCCCACAGCAAAAAGCATAATGAACACCACATACAGATAGCCACATATTAAATTTGATGCCCTAAACAGGTAAAGAAAGGATGCATATAATGAATAGTGTGTGCGCTTGTGTGTGTGTGGAAATAACAACATATCTAAGGTCTGTGTCTTAATTCATAAGTGAATATATAAAAGCTAATCATTAGAAAACAAAGGATACTTGTCCACTCCATGAGTAGAAGATGAATGGCTGAATTAACCAATTGTATTGATTCTTCTACAGTTGTTATGATATAACTCCGAGCAATTGTATCAGACTGAAATTGTGATATGTGCCAGCCTTGCGAGGTGATGGAATTAGGATTGCAACCCACTGACCAAATCCAGTCCTGTAAATTTGTAAGCAATTATTAGTCATGATCTAGCACTACAGATCAATTACATGTCCTGTAAAGTAATAAGAAATTAATCTGGTACAACAGCTTAATTACAAGTCAATAAATGCCATAAATAAATCATGCAGCCCCATAGCAACGCGTTTTCTCACAATAAATAAGCATGCAAGATGAGAAAGTAAGAGCGACTAAATAAGTATAATACAAAAGTTTAAATGATCAAAATAGAAACAATGATATAGATACAAGTTTTTCCACCACCAAATCGAAAACATGATGAAACAATTTGGTTTTTGTTCTTTTTGAGCAAGACGTTTTAGATCAAATATTATAAATTAGAATGAAACATGTAAAAATAAAAGTAAAATAGAATAGAGAGAGAGAGAGAGTGTGTGTTAATTTCTCATATATCATCTGGTGAAAACACCGGAAGAACAGTATATTATATTCTCACAGCTTTACCTCAATTGCGGTTTCATGGGCTTGGCTATAGACAAGATGAAGAGGAAGCAAACCAGCCATATGTTCAGAAACAGCAGAAATCGCAGCTTTTATGGGCTTTCTGAATAAAGAAAAAAGAATTTACAACCACAATTATATAAACCAGTACCGATATGGCGAGCAAAACACATGAGAACCTAACAATTAAATTGAGCATAGAGCGATAGTTACTGTCTTTCAGCTTTTCCAATCAATAACACATCACATACTATATAAAACCAAATCATAGTAGAAACATGAGCAACACCAAATTGTACGCCATTACCATTATTACAATTCAAGCTTCATACTCTAATTAATCCAGCACCTACTTACATACATATCCAATTAAAAATGAGCCAGCCAGTTGCTATAGAAGTAAGCATGTAGCAGCTTAGCAATAAAAAAGAAAGAACCAAATAGGCTCTCGCTCCAACTCTTGCAAGACAAACCAATAGTCAGAGACAAATGATCCCACCTCCTTTTTCATGGTTAACAAGAGAATTAAGCAATGCAGATATATAATAGACTTCATAGACAAGTGATTTGAAATATGCAATAATGAATAGGCATATGCAATATAACTTCAATAAACATGAGTGTTGCCGCATGCACAGCGTATCTGGAAACATCATCTGTAAATTGCTAAAGCCAATGTTATGAGCATCCATATAAATAATTGTGTTTCTGTATACAAAAAGGTTTATGATGCCTAGACCAAACTACAATAGCATCTCTAAAATATTAGCCAATTTAACCAACAGACACTAAACTAAACGAAATTCCAACCTTAAATCCCACAGAAGTGATTTCCCTTAACACTGAAGATGGCTTTCCAGGACGAAGTATCTGACTGGACAACTATAACCATGTCAGAAAGTGCCTTGGCCTGGTAATGCTTGTCGACTAGTAATGGATCTTCATGAATAAACCAGAATATAGGAACTTCAAAGGTGGACATGCTATGAGCATGTGCCACTGTTTTTTGTGAACATAATAATAAAATTAAAATCAGAAGAGCAAGTAAAGCAAAAAAATCTAAGGTTTTTGCGAATGTTGAGTCAAGAAACAAATTTCTCAAACAAATAGCAGACAAAAGACAGTACAATTTGGAATGAGACAAAAATAAAAAAAGAACATGACATTAATTGTCCGTTTACCATCAAAAGAGTGCAGTTGATATCAATTAATAATCAGCTTCAATTATCTAGCACAAAAGGCATAGACTGATGATGCATAAATATAACCCACACAACATCTACTAACCCAACAGATTAAATTTAGGCAATGAACCTTAATCTAGAGTTTTTGGATTTACAAATCTAACTCAGAATAACAGATATATCAATTCTAATAGATTCATAAATGCATATTCAAACCTAAAAAATTTCCTACAGACTTAAGCCTATTCCTACTTTAATTTGGACATGTTCACAGTATCTACAAGCTAGAACACATTTTTGAGCCAAATGGATATAAAATTTTGACCTGGTTGCTGTAAGCTATATTTGAATGGAATAGCAAGGTGTAAAACTAATTATCTATGTCTGGTAAAATTTTTGTATTGACTTAGCCACATTTTTAACCCTAGAGGATCAACATCTTGAATTCATTATGCACACTAAATTCATATATCAAAGGATAAAAAATGTCATGAACTAAGCAAAACATTGCAGGGCAACCATATTTAATCAAACATTAAATACAACAACTAAAACAGTTTGTAGTAAAGGTGACTTTAAGGGAGCCATGATCATTCACCCTGTGCAATTGATTTTGGAGAATTGCGGAATCAAGATAGGGACGAACAGTTTTCCTGTACGGTCCATTAACAAGCAAAAGTGGCACCGCTGCTGTTCGTCGTGCCACTGAGAATGCCATTGCTAAAGCAGGATCTTCTAAAAGTGTGAACCTAATGGTTTTAATCATCATTGGCGGAACTATGAAAATGTATGAAAGAGCAAAAAAAAATCACCTATGATAGGTATAATAAGCCCTCACAACAGCAACTCAGAATTTCAAAATAAAAAATATGTAATCAAGTACCTCACAGAACAATTAAGTAAAATTGACATATGAGCTCACTCAGGACGAGGCATATTTATTAAAATACATCGAAAGAACAAGACTGTTAAAACACATACATGTGTTGACTAAACATTGGCTTCTGAGAAGGTAACAACAGAGATGACAACCCATCTTGGAGAGCCTTTAGATCCACAGGTAACTGTCCAGTATGTTTAACTTTCTGCATCAATCAGAAATAAACAATAAGGACTTTTTGTATTCAAATTTTCTCCTTCAGACATTAACAAAGTCAGTATTTTAAAATAATAATAGTTAAAAAAAATAGATAAAATACAAAAATAATAAATAAAAAAATAAAAAGAAGAAGAAGCAAGCCTAGGCTGCATCAACACGCATTCCTGAAAGGGCCTAGGCACTGCCATGCATTCTATGAATAAGAGCCATGGGCATGCATTAATATAGTTTTTCTTCCAATACCCAAAACTGTGTCATTTTATCCTTTTAGGGGTAAAACTATGTTTTGAGAGCACCAAAATTGTGGCAATTGGTTTTTTCAAAAACAGACAGGTAAGAAATGAAATAAATGCACTCAAATGAGGTCCTTTCATCTGCAACTGCCAGGTACCCTCCAAGCTAATAAAACCCTTAACTTTCTCCAATTACCACTTCTTGCAGCCATACTTGAACTACAACAGAATTTTTTACCACTAAGGTATTTTCTACATCCTACCCAAGTGTAGTACCCTTAGAACACTGATACACTCATATTCATACCTCCTGTGTGATTAAAAACAACTGACTGAAAGGATATCTTCTCATAATAATGGAATGCACCATCAGCAGCTGACGATGATATGATGTGCCTCACAGACCCCATAGTGTAGCACCTAAATGTGCAAGAAAAGTATCACGTGCAACTGTGTAATTTTGGAACTCTTGCACAGAGACAAAGTAATTATAAAGCAACCAATCTTATAGTTATAGAATAATCCTTAAATAGGAAAATAAAATATGAAACTCACTTAAAGGTGGCATACCTCAGGAGACTCACTGTATAAATTCCACCTCTCCATTCTTTTCAAGGCATCTATGGCCTTTCTCTTATGATTTTCATCATTTTCTTCACCTTCAAAAGACTGGAGTTCGTTTTTCAAATCTTGCATTCTTTCATCGAGCTCTGAAATTATTAATTTAGAACTTTTAAATAAAAATAAGACTTCAATAAAATACACGATCATAATACCAACTCAGTTTGAAAAACTAAAAGAAAATTATTCATAATCTATAAAATGCAAGTACAAAATAATAATAAATAATTTTCCAACCCTATATACTTATGTCTAGGGCCATATGACAAACACATAAAATTATACACACACATACACACATATATATGTATGTATACGAGCCTGTGCATATATATAATGGACAATGCACTTCCCTGTTGTCAAGTTATAACCTACTAGGAAACCATAGTACCTTCACATAGAGCAAGCTTCTTCTTTCTACCCTTGCAGTGTTTGAAAGCAAAAAGCTCATAAATATCAATCTCAGCCAACAGAATATCAATTGCCTGGTGATCTTTCTACATTAACATGAACATACAATTACTGTAGGAAATTATTGAATATAAATAGTTCCAAAACTGATCATCTCATATTTCTTGACTATATTCGTATCCTAGAGCTAGAGATGAGAGATGTAACAGAATTTTCAGAAGAATATTCAGAACCTAGGGATGAAAGATCCCTAAAAAATTTAAATATATACCACCAAAGTACAGATGCCTTCAAGTTAAACTATTAGTGAGTTACATTCATATTGTATCTCTCACTGTACTATGCGCATTGGAGAATAAATGGAGACCTTGCTTCCCAGTAGAAAACTATGACATATTAGATGAAAAGACAGATACTTATTACAATTAATCTCAAGTGCAAGAGATAAGGCTTTCAGGATTTTTGACCACCATTAAAATTTGTTTGAAGACAAAATATTGTAAGCAGAGAATACATAAGGCCATTCCAATTAATTTAGAATAAAGCTTGTATTATATGTTGTTGCAATCCTATGTGCAAAGAAAAAAGAAAGACCTCCTCAAGATAAACAACAAATTAATTATGTGTAATTGTATCACAAAAGGTGACACAAAAGCCCAGCATTTACTTACTTTTTATTGTATGTATTATTACATATCTCAAAATATCAGAATGTTTTCCAGCATGCAAATCTAATGTGAATAAAGGACTGATAAGTGAAACCCCTCTCTGCTCTAGTCAATAAAATGTATTTAGAGCAAAGACAGGATGCACTAATATATTATAAGCTAGGGAACTCATAGTTGTAAACAAATCAATAGCCAAAGGTACAAAAATTATATACAAGGAATCTGGGTTCGGCAAATGATTTGGCATGTGCAATAAAATAAAATAAATGGCATCTACAATTTCTTAGTTCATAAGATAGGACACACATCACCAAATACTGCAAATTTTTCCTGGCTAGCATCTTGCAAGCGATTTTCAGCTTCATCTTCAGATATTTCTAGTTTCCACAAAATGATTAAAAAAAATAATCAGATGGAATTTAGCAACATTCAAAAAGATATACTCCATGGACAGCCACACAAGTAAACTTGAGTCTTAATAAACTGACTAGAATCAATGATAGGACTTGGCACTTCGGCACTTTATGCAACAAATAAGCAACTATAACTGAAGTTGAACCAAGTAATAATGGAGAAGTGGAAATAAACAAGTATTCAATATATCAATGGAATATGTTTTATGCTAATTAGTTGTTTGATAACTTATGGCTGTGGAGAAAATATTCAACATCCAAAACTCAATACTTAGTATATGGCTAGGCTACTTAACTGTTTCATAAATCAAAACCTTAACAACGACCCTGTATAGCTCGTAACGGTAACAATTGGAAAAATGACAAAACGTGGTAATTGTTAAAGGGTATTAGTTGAACAGTAATATAGTCAAGCCCTTTACTTATCTTGAAGGACAAACTAGCCAAACCCTTTAAATGATCTTGAAGGACAAAACATTTACAATAATGGTGACAATCATGTCTTTCAACCAATTGTCTATACCATTCCCCACCAAGATACAAGTCATTTTTCAGTATCAAATATTTTTACAGCAGTCACTCATAATCGAAAAATCATATTACAGCAACGATAAATAAGCATTGATGAAAAGAGTAACTTATATATAACTATGTTAAACAAGAAAACAAAGTGAATCAGCATTCATGAAAGAGTAACAAGACAATCACCTTGAACTGCACCAATTGTCTTTCCCACATTTGGTAAACTGAGTTCTGTCCTAACACCTTCTCCACCAACAGCAGGACCCCATGAGAAAGGACCAGCAGTTAAATCAATGAATGCCCATCTGAACCAGTTATCGATCAGAACACCTCAGAGCACATAAGAAATGAGAAGTGGCAGGTAACACTTGCATCCATTCTTACAGCATGAACAGAGAAACTGCAATAAACAAACTTATATAGCTATCAATATGATAACACTAGGAGTTATAGCAAAGATAAATATTTCACTACAGAAGGGATCAACACAAAAACTCTTGTAATTTACATGACTGAAAATGGGAAGGTGATGCCTTTGCATTCTATCTACACTAATTTTATAAAATGGGGTGAGGACTTCTCCAATCTGCGGAACTCGTGTATGTTCAAATATGTGATCAATTTTCGTGAACCAGCGCTCAAGCTCATTGTGATGAAGCTTGAAATCTAAAAAGTTGATTTAAAGAGCCATGAGAACTGATACAAACACAAGACCACACACACATAAACCGAGTGTGTGTGAGAGAGAGTATAATAAAAGTACACCTTTAAAGTGATGTTGCATACCTCGGTTCCCTTTACCGTCAAATCCTATAAATATGAAATTTACAGGAATTGGAAGATGTATAGATTCTACTTACATAAGCTTCATGTAATTAGCGATATTGCCTGATACAGAGTTCAAAATGCACAAAGATTAGGGGTCTCAATAAGCATTCATAACCTCAAACAGATTTTAATTTTAAGAAATAGCAGTACTGGAGGCATCCAATGTGCTCCACAGGCCATAAAAAAGGCAATCAAGATTTTAGAGCAAAATGGAAAATCTTGTGGCATTTCAAGCTTGAATTGTCATAAAATGCAATTAGTACTGACAAACAATAAGACCAAGTGAACTAATGGAAAAATGAGAGGAAAAAAGAAAGGACAAGAATAATACTAATAAAATTGACGCAATTTTTGTGACATTTTTGACAAAAGAAAAATACCTTTGGCTAGCTACTTTCTTTCAATTCCTTGTACTTGTTTTTCTTGAGGCTCTTATAAATTATTAATACCAAGCATTTACTGCATCAGTTTAATTTGTGTGGGAAGATGTTTAATACAGCTCTAATAGAAAATCTCAGCATTAAGCAAGAAGAATACACAAACTATGGTCAACACATGTCAGTCTAGCTGTGCATGTGTGTTAAAGCATATGAGAGGCCACACGTGGTGGGGACACATCTGAGACTTGGATTCATTTGATTTGTTGGTTCAAGGACTAAAGAGGTGCACATGAGCAATTATGCTCACCGAGTGAGGCAATAGAGCTTTGGCAAATTGCTTTCAACTAACTCCACCAGTTAAATTTTGAAGTTTAGAGCACTAACCTTAACAATGACTTGGTGATATTTTCACCTAGTCTGAATCACATAAGTAATTCAGTTATGGACTCTAATAGATACTGTCTGAATGAAACAGATCAACCTCATAACACAGGCCTCTAATATTATAACATGCCCGTTGAAAATACTAATCAAGTTGCAAATGCCCGTTGAAATACCCATAATCAGATTGTAACCCTTTAATTCAAAAATGAACACACCCCGAATGTATCTCCCATATTTTAACCATAATTCAACTCTAAATATTAACTTGCACAACAGAGGTTCTCTGTCCAATAATAGTCCATCAGTCCTCTAGTTTCTATCCATCCAATTCTCAGCAAATCACTTAATTCCAAACAAGAATGTAGGTAATGTAACCATAAAGTGAGTAATCCACTCAGGAACATATTTGCACACTCCAACGGGAAACTACCAAATTTGATAACTCAATTAAATGTTTGTCTGGACAAAGCAACCGCAAGTTATGTATCAAAACTAAGATGTTCCAATAGAACACTTAAAAAAATTAAAAAATATAATCCACATTGGAAAAAAAGGATATATGACTGTGTCTAGAAGCAAAACCAATGTTTTATACCAACACTATTAACTAAATAGTTCACAAACCCCAGCGTGATCAGCATTTAACATTTTCTTAGCTAGATTTGTTTAAAAAATAAAAAAACTAAATAAAAAAAACGTGATAGTGGTTGAAACCGCCCCCAAAATACCCTAAATCCAAAAGTTGAAAACTAAATGCTGTTTCTTGAAACTAAACCGATCACTAACCGTACACTTCAACGAATTCTCACAAGACCAGTTCGTAAACAAGAAATTGCACTTACTAAACGCAATTAAAAACAAACCAATTAGACAGAGGTATAAGTACCTGCTCTAGAGTAATTGATAGTTCCCATTTTTCCGAGACTAGAAGATTCCAAATCATCAAAAATCTGAAAATCAACGAGTATAACCATAACATTGGCTATTGCAATAAAAAGTCAATCAATCAAAAACCAGTGGAAGAAACAGTCCTTACCGCCTCGTGTAACAGACTCAGACCAAAATTTACTCTTCTCCCCGAGATTAAACAAAGAGAAAACTGACGATTTGGCGGGTTTAGGAGTTGGAGATGCGGATCCATTTGAAGCACATGTTAACAGCCGAGTAAAACAAAGTCGGTCATTAACTTTGTGTCTCATAAACGCTACAAGAGAGACGGAGGTCGTCGGCTTACCAGTAAAATAAGACAAGAGAGACGAGTGAATCTACTGCGACTATGATAGTCCATTTTCGCTTTTCAGAGTCCACCCCACTCGCCTGAACCGATAAAAATGTGTTTTTATTTGGGCTAATTACAACGGGAAAAAAGTTTGAGTGATAATATTTGCCACCCACGTCATATGTATTTACACCCCAACTACCAAATATACCCTTATTCTACGTTAAATAAAAATCTGACTGTCAAATATATTTTTATATTACATTAAATACAAAAGTTAAATATAAATAAATATTATAATTTAATTAAAATCATTTATTAAAAAAATCTTTTAAATATAAATAATTAATTATGGGTGTAAACATTTCAAAAAGTTTGAGTTTCTAAACATTTCAAAATTTATTAAAAATAACCCGAACATTCCCCCACTGAAGTATTTTAATTGTGGGTTTGGTAAAAATTTTTGGTAAGCGTTTAAAATATGATTTCAATTTTAAATTCTTTTATAAAATATATTTAATTGGTAACTCCATTTAATACTTTTTATTTGCAACATTTCATCTGACACGCTTTTCAATACTTAATTTTAACCGTAAATATTTTTAATAACACATAACTAAAAATTAAATAAATTTAATATTTGAAAGATAGACATCAAGACGAATAAAATAATATCCCATTTGACTATATTTTTCTTTATACATAAAAAAAAAATACATGAAAGAAGATTGATCTATGAATAGTTAAAACTATTCAAATGTTGCGAGTATAAAGAAACGGAGGAAGTATTTAATTTTTTTTTCTGTTTAATATTTAAATTTTAGTGTTTAAAAAATTTTCAATCAAAATTTAATATAAAGATTAAAAATAGGAATAGAGCGAAAAAAAAACATCATTTATGTTTTTAGTCATTTTACCATTTATATTTGATAATTATCTAAAAAAACCTTCTCGATTAGATTTTGGATGGAAAAGTACAAAACATCCTGCTGTATATTTTAAGACAAACGCCTAAAAAAAATCTCCTGAAATTTATCTTTTTTTTACAATTATCAAATTTATCTATTTTAACTACTTTTAAACGGGTTCAACTACATACATACTAGTTTAAACAAAAATATAATTATTTTATAAATTATTAAAGTAGCGATTACCCAAATGGCCAAATATTTAATATTAAAAGTGGAAAAAAAATTGGGGCTTTGGAAATGATCAAAATAGGCTGAAATTTACTTGTGCATTGTACAAACAATTTAATTCATCCAAAATTTTTTTAGGGTTGATTTCACCTATTTAATTTCGCTATATGTTTCTAAAAATCCAACTGGTTTAAAAAATATTTATTATATATTATATAAATAAAATATAAACAATTTCATATATTCACTTATAATATGGATTGGATTTAAATATATAGTAGAATTATTATTATATAATTTAATTATATATATTAAATTTATTAGGTGTAAAAAAATAAATGATTAAATCTAATTTTATATAATATTTATTTATTTAATATGTATCATATGGTATAGATATGAAAAAAAATTAAAGAAAAAAAAAATCATCGGATCGGACCGGACAGTGACCATCTTTGTTTAGAGTAATAGTTAATTTCATTCGATGAAATTTTTTTTATTTAATTTTAAGATAGTGAAATTGAAAATGTATTTTTTAAATATAGGTAGTGAAATAATCAAAAATTAATTTTTTTTAGTATTTTTTTCTTTTATTTATTTAAAATTATTAAACTAACCCTATGGTCAAATCACTCAACCGTTTAAAGTAACGGGTTCCATCAAATTAGAGTTTTTTTTAGTTAATTTTATAGAGTTAAGGATGTGTTTTTGAGTAATTTTAATCCGTAAATGGTAAAGTTGTGAAAAAAGTAAGCCCGAGCAAGGTTTTAGCAAGGTTTTAATACGTAATTTAGAGTTAAGGTTTTAATACCACAGGGCAGAGCGGGGCAGGCCACACCAGTTTGCAAGCAGGGCGGGTCTAATATTCCTATTACCTGCCCCATTGTCATCCCTATTAGTAAATTTTAGTAATTTTATATCTACTAGCTAATTTAAAAGTTAAAATTGTTACCAAACGTTTAATCTAACAACTAAGGTAACAATTAATTTAGAATCTAATATCACAGCTAACTGCTATCCCTATTAAAAATGCTAATCTAATAATTAATTTAAAATTTTGATGCGAAACATACTCTAAATTCTAATATATTTTGTTATGATTTAAATTAAATTTGAAGATGAAATGACCAATTTACCTTAATGAATAAATAACACAAAAACACAAATTGTTATTTCTTTTATACCTTCACTAACAAATTCAAATCCATCACAAATTATTATCAATCCAAACTAC
This sequence comes from Cardiospermum halicacabum, assembly GCA_031304145.1. Lineage (NCBI taxonomy): Eukaryota > Viridiplantae > Streptophyta > Magnoliopsida > Sapindales > Sapindaceae > Cardiospermum > Cardiospermum halicacabum. The sequence continues at coordinate 21,621,302 of CM062396.1, forward strand.
CTTTACAGTACAATTAATCCCTCACAAAACAACTTATCTCCTTCACAAATACATCAGATTCTCATCACAAACTGAGATGACAATCAGCTGAGCTCCTTCATAAGCAATTGTAACCCAAAATTTGTTGCTTCGCAAGTTTAAAAGTTCAATAGCAATTTCAAAAATTGTGACAACAAATCATCAACAAAAGTAAGTAGTTATTATTTAGAGGTTGAATTTTCCATATGTAGTTCTTATCTTTTGTATTCCTATTGAAATTTAATAGTTTGGGTCTATGTAATGTTACATCAATAGTTAGGGTTTACGTAATGTTGTATCAATTAGTTTTGTGATTGTTTTAGTTTTGATAAAAAAAAATTCAGTCATGTTTGTCGTAGAATTTTCTATTTATGACCAGTATAAGTAGTTTGTTTTTTTTTTTTTAAATGTTTAGTAGTGTACTAAGATGTTTTATGAACGATAATGAGGTTGAAATCACTAAATGAAAATATAACGTTTTTGTTGTTGTTTTGTCGTTAAATCATTGATTAAGAGATTTAAATAGGATGGTAATATTTTTTTTCTATATTTCCCTAGCACACGCCTTACGCAGCGTCTTATCTCACTACCAGATGCCTTATCCATCATCTGACCGTTAAAGCGTTAGCTAAGCATTTTGATAGGGTGCTTGCTTTTTTGTCTGAATTTCATTAGTAGACGCTTTAATCACTGTAACCATTGAATCATTGACTAAGGTGTTTATTTTAAAATTTTGCTTAGTATTTATTTTTTATTTGTTTGTTTGCTTTACTATTGAATATTGTGAAATTTTATAAAGTATTGATTTAGGGGTTGACATTGGATTCTATAATAGGAAGTAAAGTATATTTAAAGATATAATTGTGTCATTGTATTTCCTATTTATAGATGGAATAATAAGTTACTGTTCATATATATATATATATATATAAAAGTTGTGGTCAATTGTATATATGGAATCCTCTTATAGAGATCACAAATCAGAGAGTAAATATTACAAACAAACTTAATTTTCTTGAAGAAATATTGAAGGGGTCTGCTAGTAAGTACAATTTACAGAAATTTATTCGTGGAACTCCTTTTCATCACTTGTATGAATTAGTTGCGATACATGGCTTTAAGTTTGTGATTCACTATCATCATTCATAACCTCAATAGCTACTGTATAGGAAATCATATTGTCCACACTGATGTTTTCATGATTCCACGTTTCTCTCATATAGTTGAATGGAAATTTCTTCATTCCTTAATTTTTTTTGTATCCCTTCAATGATTTGATTTTCTTTAGTGTTGAAATTTTCAATTAGGCATGCCTTGAAAGAAAATGGATTCGTTCATAATTTTTGCATCACTTTCAATAAGATCATGATCTTTATTCTTCTTCATTCATGGAACAATATCTTTTTATCCAAATGCGTCTGCCACCTCTGTGGCATATATTTGATGACTCTTTTATTGCCATTTACTTTAAAGGTTCAATGACACATTTACTCTCGTTGGTGTATTCACAGCTAGTATATGAGATTTAGTTACATTTATTATATTAGTAAGTGCATTAGGTAAAATATTCTCAAGCAATTGTAATTGTATCATCTCTCGTACTTCGTTATCACATTGACTAGTATGGGGGTCTAAATGAGATAGTGTATTGTTTTTCCACACGAGTTTACATTTATTAGCATGATTTTTCTCCCCCTAAATCGTGGGAATGAATCTTTGTTAAAGTTGTTGGATTTTTTATGCAATCAAACTCATGTATCAACATACATCACAACGGAAATAACAAATAATCATTATTGCAAGAAAAAATCATGATCTAGGATTTGCATAGATTTTGATCCAAAAAGAAACACTTACTTGAATTCGCAGTTTCAAGGAATAGGTGCTGCTCGATTAGAACGACCACCCTCTATTGCGCCACATACGATCACTAGGAACAGATTAGTTGCTAAACTGACAAACTAGGGTTTATGAGATTTTAGGGTTTCTCAAAACCTAATTTTTCTCTTTTCACGTCTCGTGTATTTCATTGACCTGAAGGCTATCTTATATAGCCACACTATTAGTAAAACATGGATTTATTTAATATTAGAAACCCTATCCTGTTCATTTTCGATCTAATCGTGCAACCCAATAGACTTTTATTTGGTCGCGGGCCTAATACAATATTCAAGCCCACTAATTATAATTGGTCTCTAGTAAGACATTATAATTAACTAAATAATTTAAATTAATTTAACCTATTGATAGTTCATGTTATAATCCATTTATTTCATGATATCTTATTTGGACATATGACACGTCACACGTCAACCATATTTTATCCAAATATTATTTTTCGATCCATAAGTAAACTGATAAATCAAATGATATTAATAACATTTATTAATTCATTTCAGCATAGCCATGCACTTTCTCATTTTCACTTACTCGAGTGGACTGATATCTCTTTCTCTTTGTCGAGAGAAATTAATCTCATCTTGTATAATCACTCCCACTGCATAAGTCATATAATGTCCAATTATAACCTTTATGGTTATTTGGTTAAAGATAACGTTTGACTATATTAAAACATCATAATCATCATGTAAGAACTACGACACTCTCAGGTCTAAGGATTCAATGATCATAACTATCACGATAATTACTAAAGACGTCACCATGTAGTAATCTCGTAATGGGTACGTCTACTATTTGTTCTCCACAAATACCTACTAATTTTATTTGTACCATACACATAATTATCGATCAAACTCGTACTAGTTTTCCATTGAATAACTAGGAACTTATTATTATATGTGTAACATGCAAACATAATAATAATAATAATAATATATTTATTATTAATAAAATTGAACCACTAGTAGAAAATAGCCCTTTAGAGCATCTCCAATGGTTCCCTAAAAAATAAATCCTAAAAAACTTGTTTTGGGAGTTCCTAATTATTATTGGGATAAAAAAAAAACTCATGTACTCCAACCGTTCCCAATAAATCACTTTCTAAATATCTTAAATTTTGCCACATCATCCCACTGGGCCCACCTATTATCAATTCAATTAAATCACTCCAACACTCCCACTATATATTGTCAATTAAAAAATAGGATAGGGAATGCCAAAAAGGGAGGCAAATATAGTGATAATTAAGGGAGTTTTTGGGTACGCCTAAATATTGGGAGTGAGATTGGGAACGGTTGAAATATGATTTTCTCTAATGATATCCTAAATTAAAATTTAGGATTGTTTTTAGGGAACCATTGGAGATGCTCTTAGGAATGATCACAAAACCGTTCCCATTATGTGCAAACCGTTCCCCTAAAATATGATAACGGTTTTAATACTATAGGGAACGCATTTGTAACCGTTCCCTATACGGTCTTTCCTTAGGTTTTGGGAACGGTTTTGCCTAATATGGAACCCTTTAGAGAACAGTTTTTAGGGACCCTTTAGAGAATGGTTTTAGGAACCCTTTAGGGAACAATTTTCTGGAATCCTTTAGGGAACGATTTTGTATGACCCTTTACGGAACGATTTTTTTTATGACTCTTTAGGAGAACGATTTTTTTTTCGAAAATAAAGTCTATTTTGGTACAATAATAGCAATATGTTCAACTATAAAAAAAAAATTGAAATTTGGCTACAATATGAATTTTCTTTAAACTTGCTGCAATATGAAAGTTTAAAAGAGACCAATAATTAAATATATTAATCAAAATGATAAAATATTCAAATACAAACATTCACGGATTATACAAAATAAAAGCAGTTCAAGTTCTAGGTTTATTCCACAAAATTGAGTATGTTAAAGAGCGAGACTACACAAGTAATTGAAAAACGACAAAATGAAAATAAGATTCTAAAAAATCATTTCTCCATTTATGTTGCACCATTTTCTTGTCCATCTTGGATCAGTATCACCATTTTCCTGCACATGTGATGAAATTAAAAATAAAAAATTATTTATACAGAAAAATAAATCATGTTAATAAGAAAAAAAATACTAACCAACAATCATACAAATGTCACATTCTAACGATGATGATGATAATAATAATACAAACTTATGATACAATGGTGAAACTCAGTTGATAATTATAGTTTGACATAACAAGATCTGTTATGGAGGTCAGTCAGGTTCCTTTCTCTTTCAGAATCAAATGCTAAAACAAACGAAGCTTTTGCCTGCCAAAATATGGCCTGAGCTGCTGCTTTTCCACCTTCTCGCACCCCACACAGCTGAAACATTAGAAATGATTGAGATGCGAGGCTAATATTCAATGAAGCACATTGTCTATGGGGGAGTGTTATAGCACATATATTATATATTTCAAAATAATGTAACACTAGAAACTGACTTAATTATGGGAATTCTGTTATAGTATGGAATAAAAAACATAGGGTAAAAAATAAATAAACAAAATCTATGGTACTTGCATAGTAGCGGAATAGTACTCTTTCACAATTGTTGTCTTTCCTTCACAAAGTTTTACTCTCATATTTCCTACATGGAATACATGGATTGAGTCTGATGGATGATCTGCGCTGTTCATCTGGGTGACCATTACCTACTTAAATGAAAATAAAAATGTTCATACTAGAACCCACAACATAACTATTATGACAGTAAGAAACTCCATGTATGCAATAACACAACTTATCCACGTCAACTAGCCACACAGGTTTTATATGTTCAATGAAAAATACAGCTAGGACTATCAAAGCAAGCCGAAACCCTTTATACTTGAAGTATGGACTTTACATATCTTGACCACATAATTCTTTAATTATCCGAATCCTTCCTTCAGAAACAATCCAAAAAAAATTGGCCCACTGGCTGTCAAAAGAAAGCACAAACCTATTGAAAGAAATCAAAGAGATGATAGGGAATAAGCATAAGAAGTTACTCATGAATTTGTGTATTGATTTCAACTAAGTTTTGCATTTTCAATTGTAACAAGCTTATATAGACTAAGAGTAACTGGCCAATGTTACAAATAATCCTAAATTTGTTCAATGCCAATAGTATTTTAACTAATAGTGCAGCATGCAAGAACATTAATAGAATCTGAGTATATAAGAGATAAGGAAAACATACATTGAATTCAACATCATGCTTTCGCACAAGAGCCTCCACATGACTTTCCAAACCAGTAGCTACATGAGGAACAAAAACTCAGTTAGTCTACTCTTAAATAAGAAATTAGACCGACGTTTCAATAATTTAATTTAATCATTTCAAAGTGGATATTTTAAACTCAGACTAAATGATTTTATAATGATTATAAGAGTCTCCGCAGACTAAAACTAGGATAGTAACACTATCTATTTTCCTATTTCAAAATCATTTATACAAAATTTCTTTTACCAATTTCTTTGATTAAATAACAGAAGCCGAATATATGAATATAAATAATGAACCAATCCAAATACTAAATGTTAGATTTTAGTTATTTATTTTTTTTAAAAATGAACAATCCAAATACAAATATTTTAAAGTAAATACAATTTCCATTGGGGTGAATTTATCAAGGTCAACGAATAAAACCTATTGTGATACCTAGATTAAGTCACAGTAAGAAGACCTTCAGAGAAAAGGCATCCTTCTTATCTTGGAAGAGGATCTTGAAGATTGGAAAGAGATGATTTTTGCAAAGTTCTTGTAAGGTATTTTTCTATGTCTAACTCTCTTCTATCAAGCTGTATTTATAGAGTTTAAAAAAGGTCTAGGTCTTTTAGGAATCGAAATCCTAATGGAAACGCTTCTTCTTTTCCTATTTTGACTATCTTTACAACTTTATTTTCCAATTTATTAGGAAAATATCATATTTCTAATATTTATCATTAATCATCTTATTAATTATCAAATTATCGAACGACAGCTTTACACTAGCGGTTTTAAGGAAATATTCCTAATAGAACCTTCACTGGTTACGCGACATATGAATTGAACAAACTACAAGCATTCTGGCCCATTCCGATTATGATCGAAAAGGGATTCCTTTGCACCATGCTCGACAGCCCTTCAATCGAAATCTAGGTCTGGTCTTTCTGAAAACTCATTGCATTTTGTGATAACGGTAGGGCCCTAATCTAGCTCTTATTTCGGACAAAACGTGGGCTTGACATGATGGGATCTATATCCCTTTGGGGTGTCTCTCCTTTGCAGGTACCTTATACTTTGGTTCGGGAGGTCAACTGATTTCTGACCATCATAGTAATCCCTATTGCCGTGGGCAACGTGTTGGCCGGGGCAATTTATGGCGAGTCAGCCTTCAAACGCAATGATCCTCTCTTAAATGGTCTTCGACCTCGGGTTTCGAGCGAAAAGGCGTTGAGGTCTTGTTTAAAATAGAAAGGTTGTAAAAATCAAATCTATTATTGTGCATTGAACAAAATATATTTAGAATTGATAAGGGGTAAAGAATAAGGAATAATAATACTTAACAATATGATCAATTACAAATTCTCAATAATCTTAAATGCTAATAAGCATTTATTAAGTAATTACATTTTAAAAACATTTTAAAAGGAAGGAAACATTTACAAAATCTTCTCAAAATTAATCATTGATCTCTTTGTCGTATCTGGGGAAAAACATTTTAAAATGAAGGAAAAACATAAGCGGAAATGATTAGTTTGTAACCTAACACACATAAATTCATTTTTTTTTCTCAATTCATTTGATAAATCAATTTATGTAAAAATTTTATGTTAGAAATCATTTAACCCCGGAGGTTTTGTAAATGAGATATTTAAATATGGTAAAAAGATTTACATGGAGGATAACCTCTCAAATTTTTGTTACACATATGTGATGGTACATCTTGAATAAAACTCCTTTCAAATAAAATTCATATATTTGATGGTACGTCTTGAATAAAACTCCTTTCAAAAACATATTTCCTTTTTCCCAATTCCCTTTCTAGGAAGAAGAAACTTTGGTGGTTTACTTGTATCACAAGCTAACGATGTAAGAATCAAGCATGCACATGTTACACAAATGTATATGTCATAACACCATATCAATATCTACATATAATGCATGCTCTAATACACATAATCATTTATGCATACAATACACATCATGAAATCATGTGGAAGAGATAAGGAAAGATGACTTGCAATACAAGCATAAATAGGTTTGGAAACATGAAAGGTATTTCTTATCCATAACTCATTCAAAATAGTATTTTTCAAATTCACTCACTTGATCATTTCATAAAAATCATTATAAAATTAAATTATGGATACTTTAAACCTAGTTAGACTAAAATCATTATAAGAGCCTCCACATACTACTCTTAAACTCAGTTAGATCATTTCACTTGATCATTTTAAAATGGATATTTTATTTTTTATTTAATATTTAATTTAATATTTTTATAAAACCATTATAAAACATCAAAAATGATTAAATAATTTTTAATATATTAATGGGGATTGATATTAGCATTTTTTCTATTCAAATCTTCCTCTAATACCTAAACCTTGTGTAAGATTATCTGGTCTATTTTTGGACGTCTAATTATTGAATAATATTTTCAAATAAAGCACCGATTTGATGTTTTCGAGTAGTATTATGAAGGGTTGACTTTAACTTCACACTTAATGTCCATGTTGGATACATCCATCGTAATATATGAGGATTCTTCAATTTAGGGCTTGATAATCGGTTCTTGGAAATCATTTTTTTAGTGAAATTCTTTTTTTATATTTAGAGTCTCCATTTAGCCCATAATTATTTTGCACTCTTCCGGTCGATAACCTCTCTTAGAACTTCATTAGACAAACACAATTGGATCACAAATATTACTCTCTTATTTATCTCTTTCTTACTGTCTTATTCCCACTATTTGGGTCATTCTTCTTTATTCAAAAATGTCTTCTACAATCCATGATGTGTCAGAATAACTTTCATATTGACTTTCCACATAGCAAAAATCTTATTTCGATCTAACTTCTCAATATCGAACTTTATTAGGAATAGAAGAAACAAAATAGCACCAACCATAATTGAAAAAGGCACAACATAATAAAAAGTAGAAAGAGACGCGAGAGATTTAGCATGGTTTGACTATTTACCTAATTGATAAAATCCATTATAATAATAAAGAGATTACAAGATATCTCACCAAAATAATCATGAACAGCTTCACTCAAATCTCAAAATTCAAAGCACCTATCTAAAACTTAACTCATGAATGTGTTTCCCATATTCTCACTGGGCCTTAATTTTTTTTCTTTTAAATTATTGAAACAATTTTATTTTTAGTGATAATAAATTATACTTTTCTAATAATTTCATTCCAACTAAGGAGTATAAGTCATTCAATTAAAAAAATAATTCATTTTTAAATAAGGAAATAAATAAATAGAAAATAAATCTAAAATTGAAATAGAAAAATCCTTCGAGAAGAATTTCCTGTGAATCGCGTAATTAGAATCACTAATAATAATACAAGATATCCTACAAACATATAAGGCATATCTGGGTACATATAATCATAACACATTCTCACCTACACATTGAAATATAACATTTACTTTTCAATTTATTATTTGTATTTTTAGTATTTGGTTATAAATAATTAATTTGAAAATTCTAAAAAATGGGCTTTTTAAAGTTTAAAATACAATTATAGGCCTGTTTTGAAAAACATACAAAAACAGACTTTTAAAAGTTTATTTTTCACTCCATAGGCCAAGTTTTCCAAAATACCCTTGAAACTTTACAATTCACAGATGCTGTGAATTATGCTCACAGTCTGTGAATTACGCTCACAGCTGTGAATGGCCTATGTAGTGAAAATTAAAGTTTAGTTTTGCAAACTTTTCAAAAGCGGCCTATAATTGTATAGTAAACTTTTTATGACCTAAAAATCCAATGGACTCATAATTAATTTTACAATAAATTCATATGAGAAGAAATGGTTATTTTCACCTTTTACTTTATTTTCATCGTCCATTTCACCTTCTACTTTATTTTCTTCGCTAGTGTTATTGTTATTTTCAAACTTCAATTGTCTACAATGCCTTTTAATATGTCCTTTCTTGTGATAATGATAACACTCAACATTGGCGTACCTGTTTGACTTCCATCTAATTTAATTCATATTCCCTTGACCTCTAGTCTTACTTCTTCCATTCCTTTCTGTAACAAGGATTTTTGAAGTAGATGCTGATCATTGAGCATTTCTCCTTATCTCCTCATTCAGAATGTTACTCTTCACCATATTCATGGTTATAGTACCATCTGAAGCAGAATTTGACAAAGAAATCCTAAAGGTTCCTATGAATTTGGAAGTGTACCAAGCAACCATAGAGCTTGTACCTCATCGTCAAACTTTAAACTCATTCATGCCTATTGATTTATAATACCCTGATAGGTTATCATATGATATGTCAACAAAGCACTATCATCATACCGCAATTGCATTATCTGCTTCATCAGAAATAATTTATTATTTTCGATTTTCCTAACATACAACTCTTCAAGCTTTGTCCACAAAGTTCGAGCATGTGTTTCCCCATCACATGGTTCAAAATATTATCACTAACCCATTGCCTAATAAACTCACACACTTGCCTATATAGCAAAGTCCACTAAGCATCAGTCTTGTTTTTAGGTTTTTCAGCAACAATAACATGTAAGTGAAAATCCTTAACATACAAGAGATCTTCCATCTTCCCTTTCCAAACATGATATTTGGAACCATTCACAGTAATCATTCTACTTAGATTCAAACTTCTATCCATATTCATCTTTTCCAATATGACAACCCAAGCTCTGATACCATACTGTTGGGAGAAGTACACACAATCAATCAAACAAGCAGCGGAAATCCTTTTCCCTTAAGATGAATACAAGCTAATCAATTTAAGTAAAGCACACCGTCGAGCACGCTCACACAAAATAATATAAATAACACAAATAACACAAGTCGATTTTTACGTGGAAAACCTTCTCAATGTGAGAAGTAAAAACCACAGGACCATAGTCTACTCCAAAACTTCACTATGATCAAAGAAATAGATTACACAATGTTCCAATACCAAATAAGTAACCAACAATAGCAACAATCCTAATAACACCAAGATTAAGGTCTAAGAACAAGAAAAAGAAAACAAACCAAATAGCACCCACGTTCTGATGAATATCGCTCACTACAGAAGTCTCTAAATCCAATTTTCACCGTTCACAATAAACTTTAATATTTCTTTAACAACATATCCAAAATTCAGCTCGATCCAACAGCTAACGAAAGAGATAAAACCCTTTGAATTCGATGGCTCAGTGTTGTGACGGGAATCCGACAGTCTTTCACTTCCGGCAGTATAAATTTTTTCCAAGAACTCCAATCAACAATCCCAACGGTCAATCTTCAGAACTATGTGTCTTATATCTACACTTCAAATTTGAGAGAAGTTTTCAAAATCCTCAGACTGCGCGGAAGAAGAACAAACAGTTTTCTTCTTTTTCTCTCAATCATTTTTCTCTTCTTTCGATGGCTACATGATACCGATAAACCCTAAACTCCTTAGATATTATACTAGGGCTCCTTAGACTTATTGGGCCTCACAAATAAAAGAGAACCCAACCCATCGGGTGGTTTAGACACCAGTCAAATACTCAATCTTTAAATGAGATAAATCCATTTTGTAATCCTAACATTTAATTTAATCATAAATAAATCAAAATCAAATATGTCTATATTTTATTAAATTAAATATTAATTCTGATTTAAATTAAATGCAATAGATTTAGATTTGATTTAGATTTGATATCATCTTCTAGATTTGATAAGATCACCTTTAAATTTCCGCACATTATAAATTCACTAAGTTGGATTTCTAATAAATACTAAAGATTATTATCTAGTATTTCAAAATCTTTGTGTAAAGATGGACAAAAGTTCTAAATTGTTTTTCTTTATTTTATTTTTGATTGCAATGTCATGTAATTCTTTTCAACATCCCAAATATTTACTATGACTATTATATAGCAAGTTCAACTACAACATTCTTATTCTCATTTTTTTACAATAATTCTTAATGATTATAGGTGTTAAACTTGGAGCGGGATTTTCTTGTGTACCGACCCCTTGCAAACCTAAGTATCAATGTGATCCACCTTTTGTTTGTTGGATAGAAACCAATCGATGTGAATGTCCCCCTAGTGATTTTATTTCTAAATTATTCAAGCTCTCTCCTAGTGATAACCTTCATCATTAATTTTAAATAATATATTATATAAAAAATAAATCTTTCTAAATAAATTTCTCTTATCTTTTTTTTTTTTCATTCATAGTGGTATATTTCAATACATTAAAAGATGAAATATAATTGGGTTGTTTAATGTTAGTAATTACTTGCATCAGCATAACGCCACCATCCTTATCATTTTGAATATCCTTCTTTTTATATATATATATATATATATATTTATATATTTATAAAATGATAATATGATTAATTGGTTTGACTTTGGTTTGTTTCCCTATGATAAAAGGGTCCGAAAATGTCATGTTCAGCTTTTCTAGCAAAGTTTTCTAGTTACAACTTAGCAAGTAGTCTCGGGTTACATTTTTTTTCATAAGTTTTCTAGTTACAACTCGACAGCTTCAAGATTTTGGATTTTACAGGTTTCTCTCTCCGTTTGAACTTCTATTTGTGTGTCGTTTGCATCATGCATCCATTTTAAAGTCTATTATTTATTTATGATTTTTAAATCATTTATTATGATAATCTTCATTTTTTAAATTTGAAAAATTCTCACCGTGCGCATGAATTTCATATTTAAAAAATAAACTTCATTGTCGTTATTCTCTTTCGTTTGAACTCCAATTTGGGTGTCATTTGCAGCTACAGATTCGTATTAATATCTAATACTTGATTATGATTTTTTAATAATTTATTGGCATGAATTTTTTGCTCTGTTTTCGAAAAGCTTTTAAGTGTTCATGATATTTTAGATTTTGGAAGTGCAATAAATACCTTCGTTTTATTCATTCAATCTCCGATTTACTCACTGTTTACAGTTATTAACTTGTATTAAAGTCCTTCTTTTATATATTCTTTCAAAATAGAAAAATAAGATCAATAATAATTCAAGGTTTCAATTCCCCTAAGTGTTTTAAAATACTTGATTCTTAAAAACTGAAACTTCTGTAAATTAAAGATCTCTGGTTTAAAATTGCCTTTAAAATATTATAAAATGATCAAGTGAGTGAATTTGAAAAATACTATTTTGAATGAGTTATGGATAACAAATACCTTTTCATGTTTTCAAACCTATTTATGCTAGTATTGCAAGTCATCTTTCCTTATCTCTTCCACATTATTTCATGATGTGTATTGTACGCATAAATGATTATGTGTATTAAAGGATGCATTATATGTAGATATTAATATGATGTTATGAGATATACATATGTGTAACATGTACATACTTGATTCTTGCATCGTTAACTGGTGATACAAGTAAACCACCAAAATTTCTTCTTCCTAGAAAGGAAATTGTGAAAAAGGAAATATATTTTTGAAAGAAGTTTTAGTCAAGACGTATTATCAAAGATATGAATTTTTATTTGGTCACTGACACAAATTTGAGAGGTTATCCTCAATGTAAAGAATTTTACCATTTTTAAATATTTCATTTACAAAACCTTCAGGGTTAAATGAGTTCTAACATAAAGATTTTACATAATTGATTATGTGTGTCAGGTTACAAACTAATCATTTCCGCTTATGTTTTTCCTTCCTTTTAAAATGTTTTTCCCTAGATACGTCAAAGAGATCAATGATCAATTTTGAGAAGATTTTGTAAATGTTTTCTTTCTTTTAAAATGTTTTAAAAATGTAATTACTTAATAAATGCTTATTAGCTATGTAATCGTATTTAAGATTATTGAGAATTTGTAATTGATCTTTATTGTTAGGTATTATTCCTTATTCTTTACCCCTTATCAATTCTAAATATTATTTATTTTTTTCCGGTGCACAATAATAGATTTGATTTTTACAACCTTTCTACTGTAAACAAGACCTCAGCGGCTTTTTGCTCGAAACCTGAAGTCGAAGACCGTTGCATCCGAAGGCTGACTCGCCATAAATTGCCCTGGCCGACACGTTGCCCACGATAATAGGGATTACTATAATGGTCAAAGATCGATTGACCTCTCGAGCCAAAGTATAAGGTACCTGCAAATGAGAGAGGCCCCTAGGGGATATAGATCCCATCATTTGGAGCTCACCTTTCGTCCGAAATAGGGGCTGGATCGGGGCCCAACCGTTGTCACAAAATGCAATGAGTTTTCAGGAAAACCAGACCTGAATTTCGATCGAAAGGCTGTCGAGCGTGGTGCAAAGGAACACTTTTCGATCGAAATCGGAATGGGTTAGAACACTCGCAGTTCGTTCAGTTCATATGTCGTTTAACCAGTGAAGGTTCTATTAGGAATATTTCCTTAAAACCACTAGTGTATAGCTGTCGTCCGATAATTTGATAATTAATAAGATGATTAATGATAAATATTAGAAATATGATATTTTCCTAATAAATTGGAAAATAAAGTTGTAAAGATAGTCAAAATAGGAAAAGAAGAAGCGTTTCCATTAGGATTTCGATTCCTAAAAGACCTAGACCTTTTTAAATCTCTATAAATAGAGCTTGATAGAAGAGAGTTAGACATAGAAAAATACCTTACAAGAACTTTGCAGAAATCATCTCTTTCCAATCTTCAAGATCCTCTTCCAAGATAAGAAGGATGTCTTTTCTCTAAAGGTCTTCTTACTGTGACTTAATCTAGGTATTATAGTAGGTTTTATTCGTTGACCTTGATAAATTCACCCCAATGGAAATTGTATTTACTTTAAAAAATTTGTATTTGGATTGTTCATTTTAAAAAATAATAATAAATAACTAAAATCTAACATTTAGTATTTGGATTGGTTCATTATTTATATTCATGTATTCTCTTCATTTTTCCATTTAAAATTTATGTATCATATTTCATTTATGACATACTCCATTTATTATATTAATGAATCATAAAATACATCAAAAGATGTAATAAAAAAAAAGGTAATAGTTTATTAATGACATATAAGTAAATAATTTAAAAAGTTAACCTATTTTATAGGCTCATATTAATAATAACATGAAAATAAATAAGTTAGAAAATGAACTTAATTTATATAAAGAAATACTACAATTCTAAGTACACCATATATATATATATAGTTTTATATTATATATAGATAGATAAATAAACGGCTTCAGTTATTTAATCAGAGAACTTGATAAAAGAAATTTTGTATATACGATTTTGAAATAGAAAAATAAGAAGCGTTGCTATCCTAGTTTTGAGTCAGGATAATGACGTTACACAACTTATTCTAACACACTCTTTAACTTATTAGGACCATAAATTTTAATCAACGCTACACAGAAGTAAATATACACAAATTAAAAATATATATATATACTCTCACCAGTTTTGATTTAATGTTCAGAATTAATCTTGATATTTTAGCTTATTTCTAAATCACCCAAAACGGTCCAAATTAATGTTAGAGTGTAATTCAAGTTCTCAAGTTGAAAACTCTTTTCCGCTGTGAATTCCATTTTATTATTTCGATGATTTATTTAAGAATTTATTTAAAATGTGCTTTTCATTTTTACATTCTCACCGCTTCCTATGTTTCCATTTAATAAAATTTAATTTAATTTAATTTTTATAATAATTTTCTTTTCATCCAATTAAAACAAATTTTAATAAATGCTATAATGGTATTTGTTAAAAAAAAATGCCCTTTATTTAAAAAAAAATAAAATGTATCATATTCAAAGATTTCAAAGAGTTTTTTAAATTTTAGATATTTCTAGGCAGGAAACTGAATTCCTATGTTTTAGTAAGTGTGTGTTCAGTGTTAGCTATTTTATTAGAGTTTAACGGTTTGAACAACGGTCTAAACAACATTTGATAAAAATAGGTGTTCCGCAATAGCGTTTTAAAATAGTATTTAGCGGTTCATATAACGGTCTGACGAACGCTATTCAACATAACTTTCTCCCTCAATCGCTATATTTAAAATACCAAAATATCTTTTTGTTTTCCATTAATAAATAAAATTAAATAATTGCTTCAATCTTTTTTTCTTTTTTTTTTTGTAATTTTATATTTAACTACTATTTTTAACTATTATAGCTATCACCGAACATTTATTACAACTATTGACCGTTATTGTAACCATTATTTCACATTGCTAACTGCTATCGTTATTCAATCCACTATTTTAATCGTTAATTCTAACTGTGCCGAACATAGACTAAATCAAATCTAAATATAATTTTGATGGATCCCAAACTTAAATATTATGTGGTAATTTCAATGGTAAAGTCAAGTTATAATAGATTTGTCATAGCAAGCATTCAAATCAACTTGTCATCATTTGTTCTAGGAATGTGACGTCAAAATTCAAAACCAAGATGATCAAGTTTAGCAAAATATGATGCACCCGACTTTCGGCATTAATTTTGGGTATGGAATTTAGGGTCCAAATTTGACTGGTTGAAGGGAAACGGCGATCTGAATCAAAATAACACTAAAGAAAACAAATTGTCCAAACATATAAATTAAAAAGAGTTTTTCATTCCAATTTTCTATTATCCCGTCACCCACGAAATACAATTAATCCACTTCAAATATATATTTATAATATTGTAAGAATTACATTACTATAATAATCAACACATATTTCAAATATATAGAATTATCACGTAGTGTTCACAATAACCAATATATATTTAATTTTTTATTTATTCAACCGGTTTCAGATTTGGGCTGATTTTTCAGGACCCAAAATCCAACCAAAACTGATATAACCGGTTTTAAGTATACCAAGACCGAACCGGACCTATTAAACTTGAAAAACCGATGAAACCGGTTTGGACCGGGCCGATTTAGTTGGGCCCGGTTTTTATGCCCACCCTTAATAATAACCAATCATTTTTTTTTAGTTGTGGGATATTTTTTTTAAGAAAATTATTCTAATTTTTTTTTATCTAATATTAAGGAAAATGTCATATATTGTTTTAAATAATATTAATAATATGGGTCATGCTACAGTACTGGAAAGTTATATTCCAGTAATGTTACCCAAAAATTTTTACCAACTATAACAACTTTTCAAAATTAATAGTAGACTAAGAATAGTGTAATAATTCAATATAATTTATATAAATTTTAATAAATTGAATATAATCAAATTTAAAAAATTATAATTTAAATTATATAAACTTAATTTATTTTTGACAAAATAAAATAAAAAACAATTATAATATAGTAAAATATAAATAAAAAAATAAATTTTTTTGATAAATTAATTAAAAATATTAAATTTGCGATGACATTGTTGATAGGTTTCGAATCGAATGTGGAGATTGCGATTTTACGTTGATTTAATAACAAAAATAAGGTTGCGATCTTATCGTTGGCAGGTTGTGAACCCAACGTAGAGGTTACTATTCAATGTTAATTTCATAAATTTTGAGGTTGCGATCCATTTGTTGAGAGGTTTTTATTTTACGTTGATTTAATAACAAATTTAAGGTTGCGATCTCATCGTTGGCAGGTTGCGAACCTCGTTAGAGGTTGCAATTCAATGTTAATTTCATAAAACTTTGAGGATGCGATCCATTCATTGAGAGGTTGTGAACTTCACATAGATGTTGCGATTTTACGTTGATTTAATAGCAAAATTGAGGTTGCGATTGTTAGGATTTTGACGAAAATTCGGGTATATTCAGATATCCATAATGGGTTGGTAATTAGGAAAAGACTCGAAGACTGTTTTGGAAGTGTTATATTTGATTAGGAATGGTATTTCCTAAAGAGGATTCTAATTAGAAAATAGATCTTGGAGAATCCTAAATAGGAAAAGGTTTTCTTAATGGTTTAGGATTACTTTGTGACTAAGTAATCTAATACTATAAATATGGTGCTTGTATCTATTATTAGATATCCTGAGAGAACAATGTAGATCTAGTTGGTAAGATTTGGGAGGTGCCCGATTGAGGCCTGGGAACCATGGAGACCATGGAGATCTTAAGTTCTGGGATCGAGTCTTGTTATCCTGTGAGAGCTATATTGGGAGAGCTTATATGTGAGACTGTAACCAATGTAATTGGATTGGGGAGTGAGAGAGTGATATTCTGGTTGTAACTGTTGCTTTATTGTTACATAGTGAATTAGTCTCTCGTCGTCTTGACGGCCGTGGTTTTTTCCCGTTTTGGGTTTCCACGTAAAAACCTTGTGTCTTATTTTCTATCTCTATTTCTTACCTTGTGTATGTTGTTTTACTTTGTGGTTTCCAATGCTCGTCTCCGCTGCAATAGATCACCGATTTGTTCAACAAGTGGTGTCAGAGCTAGCCGTGTTTTCCCAACAACTGGTATCAGAGCCCTTGGTTTGTGAGCTAGCGTTGGTGTAGTCCGTGAGTTTTAGTTTGGTCAAAGTAAACATGAGTTTAGGTAAGATGAAAGCGAAAGGTTTTGAAGGATAGGTAAATCTCCCTGAGTCTCTAGAAGTTCTAAAAAATATAGATTTGGTTTCTCTGATCGAGTTTATAGTTGGTTGCACGAGAAAAAAACAAATCAAAGCTGAAAAAAAAATCACAAGTGTTGTCAAGATCTAGTCTGCGATATTCGTAGAGATGAAAAAACTTCGACAGTATTTCTCGAGCGATGGCGGTGGTGATCTACGACATGTATGACTGTGGTGGTAAGGTAGCTTTGAAACTTTTGTGTTTCTTTGTTAACGCAGGTGAAGCTCAAAATATGTGGTCAAAGATTCAAGTCTGGTCAAATAGTCAAAACAAAATTGATGGTTTGACTAGAGGTGTTTTGGAATCTTTATGGGCTGAGAATTTTGATCGATTGGCTAGTAAACTCGAATAAGGAAGAACTGAAGGGGCTGTTCTGCAAAGGCTCCGACTGTACGCTGGGATAGGTGTCCTTATGACATGTTTTGAACCACCAAGGTTGTCATGATAAAGGATGAAATAATTCTAGCGTGTCCACAATTTGCACGGGCATCTGATCAGCATGGATGTGGGTGTGGTGGAAAGTATGTCGATGGCTGAGGAGTTTCCTGGTAGCTGATGTAGGAAGCTGCACCATGGTTTATTCAGCAAGTGCTTCGACATGTGCCAAGAAAAGAAAATCTTAGGTTGATGGTTCCTAAGTGGTTTGTCTTGGGATGGATCGTACCTGAGTGGGTATACTTTCATGGTGGGGTATGATGACTCTGGTTTGAGTTGTGGTCGTTGGAGAGGGACAAAGAGAATTTTCGTCAAGGGGTGGTTTGTTAGGATTTTGACGAAAATTCTGGTATATTCAGATATCCATAATTGGTTGGTAATTAGGAAAAGACTCGAAGACTGTTTTGGAAGTGTTATATTTGATTAGGAATGGTATTTCCTAAAGAGGATTCTAATTAGAAAATAGATCTTGGAGAATCCTAAATAGGAAAATGTTTTCTTAATGATTTAGGATTACTTTGTGACTAAGTAATCTAATACTATAAATATGGTGCTTGTATCTATTATTAGATATCCTGAGAGAATAATGTAGATCTAGTTTGTAAGGTTTGGGAGGTGCCCGATTGGGGCCTGGGAACCATGGAGACCATGGAGATCTTAAGTTCTGGGATCGAGTCTTGTTATCCTGTGAGAGCTATATTGGGAGAGCTTATATGTGAGACTGTAACCAATGTAATTGGATTGGGGAGTGAGAGAGTGATATTCTGGTTGTAACCGTTGCTTTATTGTTACATAGTGAATTAGTCTCTCGTCGTCCTGACGGCCGTGGTTTTTTCCCGTTTTGGGTTTCCACGTAACAACCTTGTGTCTTATTTTCTATCTCTATTTCTTACCTTGTGTATGTTGTTTTACTTTGTGGTTTCCAATGCTCGTCTCCGCTGCAATAGATCACCGATTTGTTCAACAAGTGGTGTCAGAGCTAGCCGTGTTTTCCCAACAGCGATCTCGTTGTTGGCAGGTTGCGAACCTAACATAAAGGTTGCAATTCAATGTTAATGTCATAAAACTTTGAGGTTGTGATCTATTCGTTGAGAGGTTGCGAACTTCACATAGAGATTACGATTTTACATTGATTTAATAATAAAATTGAGGTTACGATCTCATCATTGACAGGTTGTGAACCTAACATAGAGGTTGAAATTCAATGTTAATGTCATAAAACTTTGAGGTTGCAATCCATTCGTTGAGAGGTTACAAAATTCATATAGAAGTTGCGATTTAATGTTGATTTAATAATAAAATTGAGGTTGCAACACCGACGTTGATAGGTTTCAACCCCGACATGAAGGTTGCGATTTTATGTTCATTTATGAAAAAAAAAGTTGCCATCATTTCATGGAGAGAATGTGAACCCTACATGAATGTTGCAGTTTTAAGTTAAATTTAATTTTTTAAAAAGTGAGACTGCGACACTGTCGTTGGCAGGTTGCAAACCCTATGTATAGGTTGCGATTCAATGTTAATTTCATAAATTATTGAGGTTGCAACCCTTTATTGGGAGGTTGTAAACTTCTCATAGAGTTTATAATTTTACGTTGATTTAATAATAAAATTAAGGTTGTGACACCAACGTTGTCAAGTTGCAAACCCGATGTGAATGTTATGATTTTATGTTCATTCATTAAAAATTACAAGTTGTTATTGTTTCATCGAGCGGTTGTGATTTTATGTTAATTTTTTTTTTTAAAAAATAAGGTTGCAATCTCCTCCTTAATAAAAAATTGAGGTTGCGGATACCAGGTAGAGTTGCGATTTTATTTTATTTAATTAAAAATAAGGTTATGGGACCGTTGTTAACGAGTTGCGAATTTCATATTGAGGTTGCAATTTTACATGAATTTAATAAAAAAAATTAAGATTGCAACAACGTCATTGACAGGTTGCGAATTTCACATAAACTTGCAACTTTACGTGAATATAATCAAAGGTTAATGTTGTGACACATTCGTTAGTAGGTTTCGAATCTCACGTAGAGGTTGCGATTTTATGTTGATTTAGTAAAAGATTAAGGTTGTGACACATTAGTTAACATGCTGCAAATTTCACATCGAAGTCACCATTTTACGTTGTTCAAATAAAAAACTATGCTTGCAACGTCTTTGTGAATAAATTGCGAACACAATGTTGAAATTACAATTTTATATTGATTTAAATAAAAAATATATATATTGAAGTGCGACGCTATCATAGATAGGTTGTGAATCCCACGTAAAAGTTGTAACATTAAATTGATTTAATTAGAAATTAAATTTGTGATGCATTGGTTGATAGGTTTTGAACCACTCATATACATTAAAAATTATGTTTCCGACACCGTCGTTAAGAGATTGTGAATTTCCCTTTTATATTGCGATTTTACATTTATTTAATTAAAAATAATTGAAGCAGCAACATTAATATCAAGAGATTGCAAACCCTACATAAAAGTTACAATTTTATATTTATTTAATTAAAAATTAATATTGTAAAATTATAATTAGAATGCTATTATATAATTTATGTAAATTTATTCAGTCTTATGTTAAAAATACATTATAATTAATATGTAAATAGAAAATAAAACTGAATTTGATAAATATAAAAAATATTTGAAATTTTTTTTTAAATTAATAGCAGGTAGAAGGTAAAATATTATTTAAAAATTATTATTATTCTCATTAATTTAAACCATTAGATTGCTATTAAATTAATCTAATGGTTAAAAAAAGTGTGGGTAACCTTACCTACAATGTAGCTAAATCCTACTAATAATATTATTTAAAGAATTTGGCTAAATTAGCTCAACAATAACGTTAACTACTATATTTTATAACCTTCAGATCAATTTAATAGTAAATAAAAAATATTATAATATAAACTTAATTAAATAAAAGTACCTGCTACCAAATAATTACTGATTTAGTGATTTTTAAAATAAATTAAATTCTATTATAATTGTTTAAAACTATAAATTCTTCATAATTATAAGTAATTAAAATTATTTAATCTTTTTAGGATTCAATGTAACATTTTTACGTTGGAATCGCACATTGATAATTAGCCGTATCTATCATGTTACATTCATAACCTTTTTATATCGAATTTGTAGCATCTTTACATCAACATAGAATTTTAATATAACTTACCAGAAAATCAAAACCGCTAACCTGGATTAGTTAACTAAAAAATATAATCAAGTCAAAATTTAATTTTATAATTTTATTTCAAATAAAAACTCCGATGCTAGGAGCACTTGTTCATATATTTTATATCGTGGAGTCGTAATATTATTGTTATAACTAATTCAATGTAAATTCGCAACTAGAACATCCCATTCGTAATCTTTCTACGTTGGAATCGTGCATTGATAATTAAATATATCAATCACGTTACATCCGTAACCTCTTTACATCAAATTTGTAAATACTTTAAATAAGATTCGTAACATGGAATTTTAATGTAACTTAATTGAAAATCAAAACCGTTAACCCGGATTAGTTAATTAAAAAATTTCCACAAGTCAAAATTTGATTTTATAATTTTGTTTAAATTAAAAACTCCGATGCAATGAGCACTTGTTCGTATTTTGTATATCGTGGAGTCGTAATATTATTGTTATAACTAATTAAATATAAATTCACAACTCGAACATGCAATTCGTAACATTTCTACATCAAATTAAATATATTAATCATGTTACATACGTAACCTTTTTACATCAAATTTGTAACATCTTTACATCAAATTCGCAACATGATTAATATATTAATATATTAATCATGTTACATTCGTAATCTTTTTACATCAAATTTGTAACATCTTTACATCAAATTCGCAACATGAAATTCTAATATAACTTACCTGAAAATCAAAACCGTTAATCCGGATTAGTTAACTAAAAAAAATAATCGAGAAAAAAATTAAATTTATTATTTTATTTAAAATAAAAACTCCGATGCTATGAGCACTTGTTCGTGTATTATATATCATGGAGTTGTAATATTATTGTTATAACTAATTAAATGTAAATTGGCAACTAGAATATCCAATTCGTAACCTTTTTCCGTTGGAATCGCGCATTGATAATTAAATATATCAATCACGTTACATTCCTAACTTCTTTACATCAAATTTGTTACCTCTTTACGCAGGATTCGTAACATGAAATTTTAATGTTACTTATTCTAAATTCAATACCTCTAAGGGACTGTTTGGGATTGCTTCTGCTTTTGGCTTATGTCTGTAGAAGAAGAGAAGTGGAAGCCATTTTCAGGAAGCTAATTATTTTTACTTCATCTGGAAGAGCTTCTAGGAAGGCAGAAGCACTTCTTCCAGTTATCCAAACACCATCTGAAACAGCTTTCAGACGCTAGAAGCCAAAAGTCAATCTATCTAAGCAGGCCCTAAGTCCTACTAGTTATTTAACAATCACAATAGAGATGAAGTTTAAATTAATAATTTAATTCAATACAAAAACTCTAAGATATATGTACGATTTCATGGAGACGTAACAACACAGATATAGTTAAAACAATGTAAATTCGCAACTTGAACAACCAATTTGTAAGCATTGTACATTGAAATCGGACATTGATATACATCTAAATCACGTTACATTTGTAACCTCTTTACATCAAATTTGTAACCTCCTTACATAAGATTCGCAGCTTGAATTTTAATGTAACTTATTTTAAAATCAAAACCGCTATCCCGGATTAGTTAACTAAAAAAAAAGTAATCGAGAAAAAAATTTAAAATTTATTATTTTACTCAATATAATAACTCCGATGCTATGAGAAATTGTTCGTATATCATGGAGTCGTAATATTATAGTTATAACTAATTCAATGTAAGTTCGCAACTTGAACCTCGAATTCCTAACATTTCTACGTATATTGTATATCATGGACTCGTAATATTTAAAATTAATATAAATTAGTTGTGTGAACATTCAATTCGTAATATTTATATGCTAAAATTGCAACTTGATGCAACTTGATAATTAAAGTATATGAATTACATTATATCTGGATATCATATTTGTAATTTCTTCATATAGGTATCGCAATACAAAATTTAGATATAACTTAATTTAAAATTAAAAATTTTAAATCGAATTACTAACCTGAAAATATATAATTTAAGTTAAAATTAATATGTACAATTTAATTTAATATAACTATATAAAATTGTTGAGGATTATGGGATAATATTTATTATTAAAATATATAAAATTAAATTAATTAGATATTTTTAATAAATAATATATATTTTTTAAAACAAAATAACAAAAAAAAAATACCTGTGATAGCAAGTTAACATCCTCAGGAAAGGTTACTGAAATTAAATTCCAGTACTGTAGTATGACTTTTCTTTTAATAAATATATATAATTCATGGAAAGATATTATACATAACTTGTATGAGTAAATCTCAAGGTTATAAACATATTTTATAAAATCAAATTTTAAATATAAAGTAAAAAGATATTAAAATATAATTTATATTTATATAACTAATTAATTTTAAATAAAATATTCATAAAAAAATAAACCAATATTATTTTTATAAATAAAACCAAATTAATTATATTTTGAATGTACAAATTTAACATAATATTTATATAAAAATATTTAATTATAAAATATAAATATTATATCATATTACAAATTATAATTGGATCTCTTTTTATGTCCTCATTTTAAATTTTATAGATGCGCCACAAGTTCCACTTTATTTTACTTTACTTAAATTAAACCAACTATTATTTTTACTACCGCTAATATCCAAGCCATGGGAGTCAATAGATCTATAAAAAAATTTAATTAAAAATATATAACAAATGAGAGTATTCCTATAAAAAAAAATTGGTATTTATAAAATGAAATTGACACTTATAATATTTAACTTAGACATAACTCTTAATATCTATTAATTAAAAAATAATAATAAATAAAATTATAAATTAAAAATATATTTATTTACAAGTATTGAAATGAAAATTTAAGATAATTATAAGTAATTATATACAATTTGAGAGGTTAATTAATTTATGTAACTATTAATTAAGGAGTATAATGTGAAATAAGATTTTTTTTTATATAATTATATACTTTTCTAATTCATTATTATTATTATTATTATTATTTATTATTATTTTAACAATGAATTGTAATTTGATTTTTTTTTTGCATTTTTTTCTTTTAATATAAATATATTTTTTTAAAATTCTTTTATCTTACTTTTACTTTATTTTCAATTTTATTTATTTTTAATAAGTTTTTAAAAACAAGTTAATTTTAATAATATTTTTTAACTTTTAATATAATTATTGTTCACATTAGTATTATTATTATTTAAATTGAACACAATTTTTTTTGCCTAATATTGAATAATATTATTTTTAATAAAAAACATTAAATATTTATCTTTAAATTTATAACTATAAATTTATGAATTTGAATAATCATATAATAACTAAGAAGGAAGGAAAAATAAAATAAAAAGAAACTAATCTTAATTAGGATGGAAATCAACTTCCTATGTGTGGTGCCAAATAAACCACAGTCAAATATTAGGCTAAGATTGCTTGAGAAAAATAGCTTATAGCTTACAATGGTGATAAAACAAAATCTGCTCTTGAGAAAAATAAGAATCGGATCCTTTTACAATCATCCGCACCTCTATTTATAGGAGGTATCTGGGTTCTATTTCTATAAGGATTGAGTCTCCTCATTTTTATTTGAACTCGGTCTCCTAATTGTATTTAAAGAAGGATATCTCAGTTGGAATTGATTCAGGAAACCGTATGTGAAGCGGATTGGGCTTGGGCCCTTTTATATTGTCCAGGAGGTTGTTGGGTTCGTGTCATCTTTCTTGGCTGCAAATGGTAGTTGGGCCTCTTGGGCCTGCTTCGGCTGAAGGCCTGTTGGCCTGCTTCTGCCGAAGGCCTGCTATCCTACTTCGGCCTGCTGGCCTGCTGGCCTGCTTCTGTCGAAGGCTTGCTGTCCTGTTTCGGCCGAAGGCCTGCTGGCCTATTTCGGCCGAAGGTCTGCTGTCCTGCTTCGGCCGAAGACCTGCTGGCCTATTTCGGCCGTAGGTCTGCTGTCCCGCTGGCCTGCTTCTGCCGAAGGCCTGCTGTCCTGCTTCGGCCGAAGGCCTGCTGGCTTCAGGCGGAGGCTTGATTCTCGATGTATTGTTTTTGACTCGTTAGGCTTTGGATCTTGATGTACTAGTGTCCCGAGATGGTTTCGAATGGAGCCTCTTTGGGGCCTGGTAAGTTGCTTGTTCGGGCGAAATAGCTATGACCGAAGGACTTTTTCGTCCGAATTGACTGGGTCTTGAGCTCTAGGCCATTTTGCTTGTGAAACTCTGAAATCTTTTTAATTTGCTACAACCTTACCTTTGACCTTTAAAGGTCGTAGGTTATTTTCCCACTACAATAATCCCTCATTGCTACTACTTGATTTTTCAAGTGTGGCAATGCAAGTTAGTGGGAGTTTCGATCGAAGGTTCAGGATCAATGTTATTTGCTTTTAGGATTACGGCTGAGAATTCGGCCAATCCCCAGTTGCACTTTTCTTTCGTGGTGTCCATGTATTTGCATAAGTGATTTCGACTGAGATATTTTTAGCTGAAAGTATATCGTGATACCTGCTCTTAAAAGCTTTGTGATTTCGGCCGATGTTTAGGACGAGTCTACGGTTGGTTCCTTTGGACCCGTTTCAGGTAGTGTTTTGCTTTTGGTACTTTACTTTCCTTGTTTTCATCTATTGTTGTCGGTAGACAGGTTTGGGGATCAATCCCCCAGTTTCTGTCTTCGGCCGAGGAGATCATTTCTTGTGCTTTTGGCTTTGGACTAGTTCAATCCCCCATTGTCTTAGAGGATTTTCTTAGTTCTGGCCTGATTTCTGAGTTTGTGTTTGTTTTGGCCGAGTTCGCCCCCCTTAGTTTCTCTGACTACTTCGACCGCATCTCCCTCGAGTTTACTGGGATTTCGATCGCGTTTTTGCCGCCTTTTGCTTCTTGTAATACTTCGCCCGAATGTAATTTTGTTCAATGAATGAAAATATTTATTATTTTGCTCATGACTTGGTTTTGATTATCCGTCTCTTCATTTTTGTTGTTCCTTTGGTGTGGAACCAATCCCCTAGTTTTTGCTTTTGGTCAAATGGACCTCTTAGTTTTGGACTTTTTTCGTCCTCAGTCTCTGGAGGTTTTCCTTGGCTCGTCTGATTTTATAGTGAGATTTTTTTCGGTTGATTCTTCTTGGTAAGCCTGGAAAGATTCTTTCGCCCGAGGCCTTCCGGGTTTGTCGGGGGTTGCCCTTTAGGCAATTTTTGGATTGCATTTGGCAATTGATCTTCGCCCGAAGCCTTCCTGATTTACCAGAGGTTTGCCCTTGGCAGTTTTCGGGTTGCCCTTTGGGCAGTTTTTTGATTGCCTTTGGCAATTGATCTTCGCCTGAAGCCTTCTGGATTTACCAGATGTTTGCCCTTGGCAGTTTTCGGGTTGCCCTTTGGGCAGTTTTCAGATTGCTTTTGGCAATTGGTCTTCGCCCGAAGCCTTCTGGATTTACCAGATATTTGCCCTGGCAGTTTTCGGGTTGCCTTTTGGGCAGTTTTCGGATTGCCTTTGGCAATTGGTCTTCGCCCGAAGCCTTCTTGATTTACCAGAGGTTTGCCCTTGGCAGTTTTTGGGTTGCCCTTTGGGCAGTTTTTGGATTGCCCTTGGCAATTGGTCTTCGCCCGAAGCCTTCCGAATTTACCAGAGGTTTGCCCTTGGCAGTTTTCGGGTTGCACTTTGGGCAATTTTTGGATTGCCTAAGGCAATTGGTCTTCGCCCGAAGCCTTTTGGATTTACCAGAGGTTTGCCCTTGGCAGTTTTTGGGTTGCCCTTTAGGAAGTTTTTGGATTGCCTTTGGCAATTGATCTTCGCCCGAAGCCTTTTGGATTTACCAGAGATTTTCCCTTTGGCAATTTTCAGGTTGCCATTTGGGTAGTTTTTGGATTACCCTTTGGCAATTTTTTTGTCCGTACTCTTGATGACCATGAAAATAAATGACTACAAGAGGAGGAAAATCGTATACATCAACAGATAATGAACAGAAAGAAGAAGCAGCATGTGGTAAATCAGTCATGATGATAAGTACAACTTACGAATAAATTTTCAGTTTAATAGAGATTCATGCATAAATTTATCTTCAGAACTGAAACTACAGAGGCTAAGAAGAGGAGAGTATAGAAGCGTACCTGCTAAGATCGAGCGGTATTAGAAATTATTACGAACCTGAAACCCTAAGCTTGCTAGGGGAAAATCCAATCGCCTGGGAGCCAACAGCGCTTTGAGGGTTTTGTACAAGAAACTTCACTCAATTTTTTGACTTGGATCACCCGTTGGTCTAGGAGAATCTTGCGCCGCTAGAAGAATTGATGTCTGGTTCCTCTTCCATATCTGTTCTCTTCCACAAGAAACGTGTTTATTAGAATAGGTAACTATAGAAGGTTCACGTAGCTGTCTAATGAGGATATAGAGATTGCTGTTTGTAAAATGCCTTGTGGTGGTCAGAACAATGTCAAAGACAAAGATGTTGTGGCTTCGTGCACGGATAGTGTTTGATCGAGTTTAACGACTTTTATTCCGTCTATGGCGGCGGAGTCTGGGCGGTGCCCGCATATGGTTTTGGTGGATCGGGATTGGCTTTCTTGTGGTCGTGGGTTCGAGCCTGTTGATCCGTCATTGGAACTGCTTGAATTATTTTGTGGTTTTACGGCTTTACGTTGACCCATTGTTTTTTTCTGATGTCCCATTGCCAGGGGTCTCCCCAAAATTGAGTTTGTGCTTCTGAATGGGTGAGTATTTCCGGCATGGTTGTCGAGGTTTCTCCTTAGAGAGGACATTTGACTTCTTTCTGAACTCTGCTTCTTTCCTCCATTGTTCCTTCTCCACTTCAGATTTTTTGAGCATCTCTCTCAGGATTGCCAGCTGTTCTTCTGGCGTTTTTGGGACTTGATCTTCTGCATTAGTTGTATCGGGACTCATCTTACTGACCGGGGTTGATATTTGATGAGATTCAGGCGGAAAATTTTCGAAAATGATCGGAGATGAGATTCTGGATTTCAAGAAATCTCAACCTTGTGAGTGTGAGGTTCGTAGCCCCACGGTGGGCGCCAAACTGTGGTGCCAAATAAACCACAACCAAATATTAAGTTAAGATTGCTTGAGAAAAATAGCTTATAGCTTACAATGGTGATAAAACAAAATCTACTCTTGAGAAAAATAAGAATCGGATCCTTTTACAATCATACGCATCCCTATTTATAGGAGGTATCTAGGTCTTATTTCTATATGGATTGGGTCTCCTCATTTTTATTTGAACTCGGTCTCCTAATTGTATTTAAAGAAGGATATCTCAGTTGGAATTGATTTAGGAAACCGTATGTGAAGCGGATTGGGCTTGGGCCATTTTATATTGTCCAGGAGGCTGTTGGGTTCGTGTTATTGGGCCATTTTATATTGTCCAGGAGGCTGTTGGGTTCGTGTTATCTTTCTTTGGCTGCAAATGGTAGTTGGGCCTCTTGGGCCTGCTTCGGCTGAAGGCCTGCTGGCTTGCTTCTTCCAAAGGCCTGCTGTCTTGCTTCGGCAGAAGGCCTGCTGGTCTGCTTCGGCCGAAGGTCTGCTGTCCTACTTGTCTGCTTTTGCCGAAGGCCTGCTGTCCTGCTTCGGCCGAAGGCCTGCTGGCTTCAGACGGAGGCTTGATTCTCGATGTATTGTTTTTGATTCGTTAGGCTTTGGATCTTGATGTACTAATGTCCTGAGATGGTTTCGAATGAAGCCTCTTTGGGGCCTGGTAAGCTGCTTGTTCGGCCGAAATAGCTATGGCCGAAGTACTTTTTCGGCCGAATTGATTGGGTCTTGATCTCTAGGCCATTTTGCTTGTGAAACTCAGAAATCTTTTTGATTTGCTACAACCTTACCTTTGACCCTTAAAGGTCGTAGGTTATTTTCCCACTACACTATACTTTATGTATATAATTCATATATATAATTTTCATTGTAACTATAACTAGGGGTGAGCATTTGGGCAATTCGGGTAAATTTGGGCAGAACCTTAACCGAATTATAAAATTTGAGAATTTTTTTCTTTACCCGAATTACCCAAAATTTATCTTTACCCGATTAACCGATTTAACCGAATTATATAATGGTTTTCGAATTAACCGAATTACTCGATTTATAAAATTTTTGACCAAATTTAACCAAATTATATAATTATAATGGTTAAATGAACAATGGTTAGAGGTTGAGAGAAAACAAAGAAGAGAAAAGAAAAGAAGATATAAGGTTTAAGGATTTTTAATGAGATGTGAACATAAAAGGAAGAATTGGAAATAAAAAATATTAGTATTTTATATTTCGGGTAATTAGGTTAATTCGGTCGAAATTCACATTACCCTAATTTATCCGAATTGCCTAAATTTTTAATAACTCTTACCTGAATTATTTAATTAATATTTTTTGACCGAACCGAATTACCTGAATACCCGAATTACCCGTATTACCCAATTCCCCAAATAATTTTGCTCACCCCTAACTATAACAACAATAATTTTTATTTAAAATCTTATAAAATATTTTGTCGATTATTATTTTATGTTATAATTTTATGAGTAGGATATAAATTAATTTAATAATGAGTCCAAATTTAAATTTATAATTTATAATTACGATAATAAATTTAAATTAATTTTAAAAGTATCATATGTAAAATAAAGTAATTTTGTTTGAAAGTATATTATTTTATTATAAATAAATATTTTTATATAATTTTTTAATGGACAAACACTTTATAAATTTATTTACACTATTATAATTTAAAATTTTTTTAAAGATGATTTAATTAGCTTAATTGATTAAGAAAGATAAAATAAAAATTATTAAAATAATAATTTATGTTATTATCAAAGAAAATATTTAAATATTTAATTTTATTTTTATTCTTTTTAAATTTTTAATTAAAATTTAAAATAAATAATTATTCATTAATGTCTTAATTTATAAATAAATAAATAATCCATAATAACTAATATATTTATATTTTAAAATTTGATTTCATTTATTATTAATAAAATTTAAATAAAAATAAATATTCTTAATTAATTGAAAAAAGTCTCTGATAATAAGACGTGAAAAGATTTCAGAAAATCATCTATTCTTAACAACTTTGGTGGGACCACCTCTATCTGTTGCTAACCTTCATATAGGAGACCACCTTATTTCTACTCGCAAGAGATAAGTGTTCGAAAAATTCGAAAACCAGAATCGCGGCACCCTCCAAAACGTCTATGTGGTTGAGGCGGGGATTAGGCGGGAGATGGACGGTGTTGGAAATTTTACTAAAAATACTGACTAACTATAAAATGTAATTAAAAATTATATAATATTTAAAAATTTTTTTATATATGTTCTCATTCTTATAAAATCATAAGTAATATGAATAAAATATAACCATATGAATTTAAATAAATCACTTTAACTACGACAAATAGCTCTAACTAAAAGACGAGCGTTTAATCAGATCTAAGCGGTCAAGGCGTTAGGCGGGCGCCTAGCGGTCCAGACGTCTTGTTCAAACAAATAAGACATAATTTTACTGCTAAAAAAATAACTATATTTAAAAATTTGGTTTAATTTATTATTAATAAAATTTAAATTAAAATAAATATTTTAATTAATTAAAAAAATCTCAAATAAAATAAAATAAAAATATCACTAAATAGGAATAATAGCGTTGAAAAGATTTCAGGAGGTCATATCCCTTTAACAACTTTGGTGGATCAACTCCGTTCGTTTACTTTCTACTCACGACATCAGACAAAACAGAAACAACGTCGTTTTTAACCTCAAAAAAGACGTGATTTTACTGTACAAAAAATCCATAATACCATTAATTAACGTGGTTGCTATTTCTCACAATCAAATTACTACACCCAATATCAATATTACTAAACATCCATAACATGTTTAAATAATTACTTTAAATATCTTTTCAATTTTATTTTACTATTTTAATATAATAAAATTATAAATTATTTAAATAATATTAAAATTACTTAATTAACTTTAATTTAATAATTAATATAATTTATATATATATATATACACATATATAATTGTCTAGTTAACTTAAAATCCCTCCATTGATTCATATTTGATCTTTACTAAACTACTGTAAATACATTACAAATAAAAAATTTATGTAATTAAAAAATATTGGATTAATACATGATTGTAATTTTACTAATTATATAATGTTGTTTGAGTACAGATGTAGAAGTGAATGATCACGAGTATCATCCACTCCCTCGTTAATATGATTTCAAAGAAAACTAAAATTTTGTTAAGTTTATGGAGAACATTAAAGATGACGACTATATGATGTTCTGACTATATATTCGTGTCTCATAAAATTATGATATTTTATTTTATTATGGTTTAAGGTTTAGAATATCATCCGGAAAAAATATCAATCAAATCGAACTATAAAACTTTATAAATAAAATAGTAATTTTCAAGGATATAAATGGTATAAAAAAATTTATAAAATAAATTAGTTTATTTTATAAAATTAAATTTAATTATATATTAAAAGCAGATTATAATGTTATATTTGGAAAAAAAATTACATGTAATAATTAGATTATGAGAAATAACAAGCCCCTTAATTAAAAACCAACTATTATTGGTTGGTTGAGATTGTGATGAGATAACACTCTGTGTTTGGGCCTATTTGTAACTATTTGTAATGTATTGAGGCTTTTGGGCCTGATTGTTTGATGAATAGTTTTTGGATTGTTGGATTGTGTATGTAGGTTACTTTATATGATGGACAAACACTTCCGTAGATTTGGGTATGCGGTGTTGGACACTCTGACACCGTGTTCCAATCGAGTCCATTAAATAAACACAAATATCCGATACGCCACTTTATGCGTGTCATATATACATATAACCACACTTTTAATTATTATTAATTAATTATTTTATTTTATATATATATTTTTAAAAATATTGATTTGTCACTTGTCAATTTGAAACGCTCAAAATCAAATTAAAAATCTATAAATTTCGAATATTGAAAGGTAAATGTTAGCGATTTAACATTATTTATGAATTTATACTACAGATTATATATTTTAATGTAAAAATATAAGTGTATATATTATATAATTAATTATATATCCAAATATATTTCCTACATTTTCTAATATAAAAATATTATTATATATTACTCCCTCCGTCCCATTTTAAGTGATCAAAGTGGGCGGAGCACACCAATTAAGAAAAATTTTGAAAATTGATGAAATACATTAATTCTATACAAATAATATATAAATTGAAAAAATTATCCTTAGTAGATGTATTAACATTAAGAGTAATGATTGATAGCGTATTCTTTGTGACAACTTTTTGTGTCTACTCTTACATGACAAGAATTGATTGGGTAAATAAATTAATGCATTAATTGTTATAAAATTTATATCCAATGATATATTTCCACGTAAGGGTAGGCAACGAAAGTAGACACAAAGAGTAGACTCCATGATAAAAAAATAATAATTTTAATCACTTGAAATGGGACGGAGGGAGTATCTTTTAGTAACCATATAAAAACTGTATCATATCTTAATTTTTTAAAATTTATCATGTTCCGTGTTAGTGTCCATGTCCACGTATTACTGTCGTATCCGTGCCCATGTGTCAGTGCCCTGATTTTTATGATCCGGAGATCATCCACATCATCTATCGTATCATGTTCCCAGCGAACATGCAATCTAATCCATATATGAATAAACCTTCGTGTGCTGGTCAAGAAGGCTGCAATTATTCGCTGACATATAGAGATGATAGTCGCACGGAGGGGTTTTACGTGGTAGATCATTGGTCCGCCAAAATTCCCTTTCAATAGTTTTTAACTATTAAATTAATAATTTATAATTTATTAATTTATAAAATTGTTATTTTATTTTTAAAATAAAATTAATTTTTTTTTTAATGAAAATTTTAAAAATCTTATATTGATGAATGTAAACAGATGTAGCACCTCAGTTTCTGAGAGTTTGCATTATTCCGATGTTGTTGATGGGATTCTTGGATTAGGTCGATATGGCCTGTACATAGTTTCCCAATTAGCTTTTGAAGGAAAGGTTCCCAAGGTATTTTCCCATTGTCCATCGAGAGATGACAATGCCGGAAGTACATTGGTTTTTGGAAAAGCCCTAGAACCTAATATGACTTATAGCCCACTGCTTCCATCGTGAGTAAATGCGTATTGTTTATTTATTTATTTATTTTTTGCCTTTTCTTTTTTACTTCACAATATAAGAAAATTTATGTTTTTATAATACATTTAGGATACATTATCATTTAAAATTGGTCGGACTATCACTCCATGGTCGAGCTTTGGACATTAAGGGAGAACGGGCCTTGGTCGACAGTGGCACAACTCAAATGTATCTGTCTTTGAGTGTAGTTTTTTTTTCCACGCTAAGTTCCTCCAATTATATTTTAATTTTAATTTTTTTAATTTAATGATTATTTTAAAAAATTGAAATAGTAAAATTAATCCATAATTCAATTTTTAATTGTGCAGTTTGTTGATCTAGTTTAACCGATTGGATTTTTTTTATATTACTGGCAATATGTGTTTTACTGTAAATTCCAGATTTTTTAAATTTTATTTTTTATTTTTTATAGCAATTAATGTATTATAGACAATCTGTTTCTTTATGAATCAGGGTTGACAAATTTCCAAAACTTAGCTTTAATTTTGTTGGGAGGAAGTATGATCATCTACTGTGAGGATTATCTCGAGCATGTAAGTTATTTATTTCAAAATTTAAATAACAATAAAAATTTAAATTTTACTCAATAAAAAATATTATTATTTATATTTTATAGTTTGCCGATAATAAATGGTGTATTACCATTTTAAAATTTCCAAATGAAAAAATTTTAGGAAGTAATTCTATAATAATTATTATTATTATTATTTTTTTTTATTATTTTGAAAAATATTTTAAATCATTTGTAAACTACTACTTTCCGTCTTTTATGTTTTTTTTTCCTTTTCTTTTAACTAATATTTTCAAGGTTTTCTCTTTTTTTTTTTTTAAAAAAATAAAATTTCAGAAAGAGCTGTGACCAATAAAATTATTGTCTATGGTCAAACAGGCTGCCCCGTCCTGTCCGAACCCGTAGCCGTGCAAATACGAGCTTTATGCGGGCATAAAATTCCGCTTTCTAAAGAGTATCATTTTGATGGCCGTGTCCATTCATGCGGGTTTGTCGGCAGGTACGGGTACAGTATAATGATTTTTATTTTTTTTTAAATATTTTATAGTACTTTTCTATATTTTTTTTTATTATTTGGAATATTTATTGTGTACATACAATCCAATACCATTATATGCTATTAAAAATTATAATAGCTTAATATTTGAAAAATAAACATTAGGATAAATAAAATAAAATTTCACCTTACTATATTATTTTTTATACATAAATAATACGTAAAAGAAATTATTTGATAAATAATGCATATCATATTAATATTTGATCTATGAAAAAAATATTATTTTTTATACATAATAAATAATACGTAAAAGAAATTATTTGATAAATAGTGCATATCATATTAATATTTGACCTACGAAAAAATTGAGGTAGTATAATTTATATATTGTCTTAGTTGATGCGATGCATATGTTTTATTTTCAGAGTTTAAGATAAATTTATTTAAATATATATAATTTTTTATAATTTAATTACATGATTTAAAACTTTTTATTTGATAGTTTGAAATATTTTTTATATCTAACTATAAATTATTGTCATTATAAATATATATATATTATTTATAATTTATAATTAGTTATTTTCATATTAAAAATGGTTAGAATTTTTTTATAGTGTATGAATTTAAATTTATTAATATATAGAATTGGCAAAAAAATAAATATGATATATATTTATTATATAATTTATTATGTTTATAATTTATATTATAATTTATTTAATAACTTTTGAGTTTATAAAATTTGATAATACTTTATAAATAATTTTAAATTAATTTTTAACTAATCACTTTTCTAAATTTATAAATTTTAATTACATAATATTATAATTAAATATATAAAAGTATTTAAATATAAAATATAATTATACATTTAAAATTAAAGGAAAATGAATATTATTGGTAATGAAAAAAATAGATAGTAGAGTGGATTCGAACTCCACACATTTTAAATGAAGATAAAATACATAACCAATTGAACCACAGTGCACCTGTAAGTATATATATGTATATATATAGTTATAATCCAATTTTAAACCGTACCTCCAATTTTAGACAGTCAAACAGAACATGTTGATTCAGTTTATGCGTCTCCGGTACACCGATATCGCCTTCGTTTAACCACCGAAACCCACCACCGTCTACTACCATCGAAATCTAGACGCTTCTCAACAAGGAGGCAGACAATCGGTGTAAGTCTTGTATTGATTCTGATATTTCAGTACTGTCCCATAAATACCATACAAGACCAAATTTTGATTCCATCTGTACACACTTTACTTCACTATTAAACCTTTTCTAGTAAACTTTTCTCTTCTTTAATAGGAGCTCTTGTTGGTAGAGTAGATCGCGGGAGAGAATTGGCTTCTTGAGAATCCGCTGGAGTCAGATTAGCAACGGAGTTGACACTTTTTCCTCTGAAATTGTTAAAGAGCATTCAAGTATGTTTCAAACCCCTAGGATATATTTCATTTGCAGTTATAATTCACTTGATTGTTGCTGTCATTTTTGTTGTTCAATGGCGATCACATTAAAATGAAAAGGGGTTCTGAAAATGCAATACCAGAGACACATATACTCACTCACTTGTATGAGTGTTTATTCAGAGCAAACTCACTTTACCAAAAACATTTTCATCCTCGCCGGTACACCTTCGAAACCAAAACCCACCACCGTCTCCATCATCTACTACCATCGAAATCTAGAAGTTTAGAATTTGGAGAATAAGATTTCTTTTTTATTTTCATACTGAATGATATAAATATATATATGCATTTTCAAAAAAGATATGCATTTTCAAATGTGTGGTGGTTGTGACCAAAATGGGTGAAAATAATAATCTTCCCAGAAATTTTCCAAATACCCACTTCTCCACTAAAGCTAGGGCTGCAAACGAACCGAGTATATGAGGTGCTCGTATTCGACTCGTTTATCAAATATCAAGTTCGAGCTTGGTTCGAGCTCGACGAGCTGTGTAAATGTTTATTCGAGCTCATTCGAACTCGTTCGATAATTCTTTTTTATGTTCGAACTCGACTCATCTAAACTCGTTTAGTTAGCTCGTTTAAATTAATCGAGCTCTGCTCGTTTAGAGCTCATTTAAATTAATCGAGCTTAGCTCGTTTAATATCTAGATTAGGCTCATTTAGCTGCTTGTTTAGTAGCTCGTTTGAGCTCGTTTAGTACAATTAAAACAAAAATAAATTGAGTTTAAATTAAATCTAAATTTTAAAAAATCCGATATCTATTTTAATTTGAGTCTTTTTTTGAATTTGGGCTTTTTTTATATACATTAAAAAAAAATTTTATTGATTTTTATTAAAAAAAATATGTATTAAATGAGTTATAAATAAGCTCGTTCGCAAACACAAACGAGTTTTAAGCAAACATAAACGAGTTATGAATGAGTCCGTTCATGAACATAAACGAGCCGAACAAGGATATGTTCGGACTCGGCTCGTTTATTAAACGAGTTATAAAATTTTGTTCGTGATCGTTCATTTAAGTGTTGAACGAGCTTTGACCGAGTTTTGACCGAACTGTTTACGAACCGTTCACGAGTACTCATGTTCGTTTGCACCCTTAACTAAAGCATTCCTCGCAGGGTAAAGTTGGTTGGGCTTCATTTTTTAGAAGTTCGGTTGGGCTTTAGGTAGCGTTGTCAAACAGCTGCCTGGACCTGCCCGTGCCCGTACCCGTGTAGGTACGGGCCTTATGTGGTCACGGGCTTTTAAAAGCCCACTTTTTAATTGGCATCATTTTGATACTCGTGCCCGTCTTTGCGGGCGGATACGAGAATGCTCGGTTTTTTTTTTCTTCTGTTAGTGACTTTGGTAAGTTATGATATTTGTGAATGAGTTTTTTTACAATAGATTATGTTTATTTTTTTACAAGTTAGTACAAATGTGATATTTTCATTAGTAAAATGTGGTTGATATTAGTTGAATCAACTCTTTGCCTTTTCATTTAACAGCTAAATGATTTAATTATATAGGATATCTGAAGCCGATTGTGTTGCGTGGAAAACACCGGAAAGATATAGGAATAGATAATGAAGTAAAAGATCTTGAAAAGAAGTTCAAAACTAACAACTCATTTTATAGAAAACAAGATCCAACTAAACAAATAATTAACTATACAAGCAGTAAACTCATTAAGTTACACAAACATACTAACGTATTTCAAAATGCTCAAACAAACATAAACATAATATTATAACTAAAGATTTCATCTCCAAAATAAAAAAAAACATTAAAAAGTGAAGTAGTTATCAACACACAAACAAAGATAAAAATAAGATCCAAATTAAATTTTAGAGCACGTATATTTTTATATTTAAATGCGGGCATGTTCGCAAGTAGCTCATGCCCGGTCCGTGCAGATACGGATTCAAATGGGCCGAGCCTCAAAAACCCGCATTCTAAACGATCTTTTAATTTAAATATCCATATCCGTATCTAAAAAAGAAATACGGACGGACACGAGTACCCGCGGACATTAAGTCCATTTTGACCGTGCTAGCTTTAGGAAAAGGATTGGTGGGAGGCTCATCACAATTTTCTTGAAGTGAAGAGACATGAGCAGAGGCAAGCAATACTAAATATATAAAAGGCTCTATATAAGCTCAAATCTAAATCTCTATTATAATAAAAGGGAAAGTTTAGAAAAGCAAATTAACCACAGCGCGACAATTGGCTCTCTAATGATCATACACATCGTAGTTTTTAATTCAAATTACATATATATCCTTAAAATTGAATAATTGCATACGTTTTTTTGGTAATTTTAATTTTAATCTCTACTATCTCCGTTCTAAAATACTAATTGTCAATTTTGAAAAAAAATAAAATTTCATTTTAAGTGTCAATTTTGTTTTTATATGAGCTTTTATTATATTTTTTCCATTGTTGCCCTTCATTAAATACATTATATTAAATTACTTGAACTTAACATATTTTTAAAGCATACATTAAATAACGGGTAATACAGTAACAACACGTAACATTAAATATTATTCTTGGTTCCACCACAATGTGGACATATAATATGGAACAGAGGTAGTATTGTTTATTTATTTTTTTAAATTTTTTTTGAGAGGTTTGGCCAAAAATGAAATAACAAGTTCTTCTTCATTATTATTATTTTTATAAATTCTTTATTATTATTATTATTATATTCTTAGGTTTATGCAAAATAATTTTCTTATTTTCTCAATGTGATGGTCTGAACCAATCAGATTAATTTTAAAAAGAAAAATGAGATTATTTAAATGGTAAAATATCTTGATGATTATATTACAAAACCCATGCTTTTTATGTCTAATTTGAGATGAAATTCTGTCTTTGGAGTGATATTATTTAT
Organism: Cardiospermum halicacabum; assembly: GCA_031304145.1. Classification (NCBI taxonomy): domain Eukaryota; kingdom Viridiplantae; phylum Streptophyta; class Magnoliopsida; order Sapindales; family Sapindaceae; genus Cardiospermum; species Cardiospermum halicacabum. Next base: position 21,660,116 of record CM062396.1, read on the forward strand.
ACCGAATGAAATAGAATGTCTTTGAAACGGTACTAAAATATGAAATATTCTATTGTTATTGACATGACATAAAATATGCCATATTTATAATTAATTTCTATTATGGTTGTCGGACTAAATTGATAATTTTTATACTAAATTACTTTATTTGGTACTTTTATGCAGTTTGAGAGTTAAATTACAATACGGAAGATTTATGAGTTCTGCAAAGATATTTACCAAGTCAAAGTTAACTGAAGAATTAATCTTTCTTAATAGGCAATTTGTTTATTTTAACTTTTGAATTCTAAAGTTCAAGTTAGATTTTACAGGAAAGAATTTTCTTAATAGCATATTAAGCTATGCCCTTGACACTTACCTATGCTTATAGCCAGCTAAACCAATTTAACTCGGTAAAGTTTTCTTTCCTGTTTTACGTGTTGTGAGAATTGCTCTTAATTGTTTATTTCTTCAGTATTTATAAATTCTTTGTGTTAATTGGTTTCGGGTTGAATATATTAATTTATTTGATTGATTAATATGGACAATTAATTAACTAATTAGGTTAGTATCTTGCTAGTCAATAGATTAAATACGTAATCGTTTAATTGATTTGACCTAAGTAGCAATCAGTGTGATACGTCGTGTTGTGGGAATTTATAATCATATTTAAATAAGCGCGCTTGTTGACTTGTTTGGTATGAATTCGGGTCTTTCTATTTCTTAATGCGATCTTCGGTTGAACTTGACAGGCGCTTGTCAGGATTATTGATAGATAAGGGGCTGATTAGAAGGCGTTTGTCCGGCAAGTCTAATATCTAAGGAAAGATTAGTTTGTTAGGCGCGATGTCAACATTTATAAGCGAGTTTATTGAATTGACATAATTTATTTCTAGTTTCAATGATCAACATAGAACTGGTTTGATTGACCTTATTGGATTGTTTAATTTATTTGATCTCTATATTTATTTATTTTTAGTTTATTAATTAAACCAAATCTCAAAACCCCCAATTCCATTTGTTCGCTAAACCGATCATTCAAAAGGTAAAATTAATTACTGTTCTTTGTGGGATCGACCCTACTTACCACTACTACAACTATTTACAAGAAATAATTATTTTATTTTTGAAGAATTCGGCACACGTCAGTTATCATCTATTCTAAAATCTCGAACCACATGTTGCATTTTAAACAGTAAATTTTTCATTACTCATATTATTATTATTATTACCTTTTTAATTTTATCAAAATCACATAAATATCAATTAATTATTATATTTTTAATTAATGATTGATTCTGAGTAGGAAAAGATAAGTTGATTAAATTTAACTTCAAAAGACAAATTAAAATAGTGTGTATATTACACCAGTGAAAACTTATTTCAAATACCAGACATTAGTATCAAACTTATGTCAATTAAACAAAGTAATTTGGAGATATAATTAATTATCGGTATATATTATTACAGTTTTAAATATTTAAAATACATGTTTAAATACTGATATTCGGATTTAAAAGTTGCAACGTTTTCAATAATTAATTTAATTATTAAAAGATTTTCAGTTTTCCATTTCTTTCAAATATAGATAGTTTAATCAGTTAACAAATTAATTTAATTATATTACTTAATTAAATAAAAGCAAAATAAAATAAAAATATATTTTAATTAAGTTAATCAAATTAATATTGAAATTAAATAGTATAAAATAAAAATAATCTACAAAATTCCGCATAACATGATTTATTTTTATTTTAATGACAAGAATTCCTAAAAAAGAGGGAAAAAATACTTTCCTAATTGCAATTCTAATAAGTCATAAATACAATTTCTAGTCAAATATAATACTTCTAAAACAGTTTTCAAATCTTTCACTTTCAAAAGAGTTTTCAAATCTTTCTCAGCTTCCAAATAATGATTAGTATATTGAATATTAGTTTTTGTCAAATCCTAACAATTTACAATTAGGTCTTCGGGTTTGTCTTTTCTTTTGTAGTGGAGTGTAATTTTTGGTGTTGAATACCTTAATTTGACGGTATGATTTTGACTGTAGAGTTATTCCATTATGTGTTTGGCATTTGTTATTATTATTATTTTATATATCTCTAATGTCTAAGTTTGCATCTTGGTTTGATTATTTGGTTACTTCTACACAGTGGCAGATCCCCCATATAAAATGGGGGACAAAATGTCCCTCATTTTTCATCAAATATTTAAAATATTTATATTTTAAAATTATATTACTTTGGATTTAGGTTTATCATTTTTTAAAATTGTATTATATTAGTATTTTGTTTATCTTGAGAAGTTGAAGTTAGCGAATAATGAAGTGAGAAAGATTTAGAGTGTGTTTGGCACTAGATGTTACATTAGCGATTGAGTTAGTTGTTAAAGTAGCGATTAGCTGTCAGCTGTTAAACTAGCGATTGAAGTAACTGTTTGAGATGAGTGTTTGGTAAGAACAATCAGATGTTGAAGTAGCTGTTAGATATAAAATGACGTAAAAGGATAATATATTATTTTTATAATTTTTAATTTATAATATAGTTTATTTTATTTTTAGTATTGATATTCATCTATTAAATAATTTTTAAAAGATTTTTAATTAAAATTCTTTAATATTGTATTCATCAATTAATTAAAAATATATAATATAATATTTATTAAAACATTTTAAAAAATCATAAAAACTTGCAATCACATTTAATAAATTAAAATAATATATAAATTATTATCATTAAAAAATTAGAATATAGTTAAAGTGTATAAAAAAAATCTAGTTCAAAAGAATAATTTTTATTAGGACATTTTTGTAATAAACAAAATTGAATAAGGGTAGAATGGGAGCTTTTTGATTAGCGATTTGTGGACAGCTACATCAAGTAGCTGTCAGGAAATCGCTAATTGAACATCTAATCGCTAATAAAAAAGCTACTCCCAAACACCTAAATTTCCAAATCGCTAACTTAAAATCTAATCGCTAATTAAAAATCTGCTTACCAAACACACTCTTAAAAAAAGTTAAAATATATTTATTTTAACAGTTATACTATTTTATTTTACTGGAGTTTTTTTACTTTTCAAATTTAACCTTATATTAAGTTCTTATTTAAATGTTTTATGAAATAATAAATTTTGTTAAGTTTATGTAATATTTTTATTATTATTATTTTGATGTGATAGAATGATATTTTTTATTTAACAATTTAAATATAAGAAAAAATTGAAAAAATGTCTATGAATTATGATTGATTAGGTTTGGTTTGTGCTAGTCTCGAAAAATGACATAGGGTGGTTCATTTTTTTTGGAACTACCTTTTTTTATTCTCTTTTTTTTTAATGTCTATAAATTGGGCTTTATGAAGTATGTTTTGTGATGTCTAAAAACGATTTATAGTGGGTTTTTTTAGTATGTTGTTTTCGAGTTCATTTTTTACTTTGTAGTTAAGTGTGTTTTTGTTTTGATTACGTTAATTTGAGTGTGAGGGTTCGACTGTTGAGCTATTAGTTCATTAGTGATCAGAAGAAATAATTTTATGATGGAAATAAATTGAATTTTTAATGATTAAAATAGACAAAATAATAAATTTTCACATAACTTTAGGAATCGAGAGGGAGAGAATTAGATTTTAATGGAAGATAAAATTGTTCAAATAATTATTTTTGAGGAGATCTATGTAAATTCAACTTATATACCACTTTTCTAATTAGAAAAAGTAGGGAGATTTGACTATTTATTTAGGGTAATCCTCCGCTTTTAAAAATAATTCGAAACAACCCTCACTTTCACACGAAAAGTGGTTTTTGTTGATGGTTTTGTGGTTTTACTCTATTTCTATCTTATTTTCACTAATTACATTAAATATTTATCTTTATACCGTCATTATTAACCACTAATTAAATTATGTTATTTTTAATAAAAATAAATTTATCTTAATTTTAATTTTTAATCAAATAAATATTTTAATTTATTAATTTTTGATAAAAAAATCCAAAATATATATAAATTTATTTCATTTTATTTTTTAAATGAATCAAATTTTTTGAATTCTAATGAAAAAATAAAATGAAATAAATTCATATTTATTTTAGATTTTTTTTAGTATGCTTTTACCTTTGACACCTACCACCCCACTGAAACAACCACTAAATTAGACATAGGATCATCATAACGGGCATCAACGGACTGCCATCGATCATGGACCGCCAGCGTCATGGGCCAAATTTTGACACCACTAGTATTCTTTGTTGTTTATTCCTTCGGTGTTTATATAAATTATTATTATATTAATTTTATCTATTACTTAAAAATTAATTTGGTCTTCTAAGGTTGTTTTTGAAATTTAAAAATAAATAAATGAAAAAGAAGTGTGCATAAAAATTTGTGGAAGGCAATATTACGCTCATTTGTGACAAGTTAGAATATAACATAATCATAATTTTGAGATGACTAGATTATAAATACTTATAAATACAAATTTGTGATATTTAAATTCTCACTCCTGGGGATAGTTATTTGACTTACTTTATAAAATGAAATTTCTTTAGTTGTGCAGTTTTGTCTGTCAAATTATTTAATTTGAAATTCCTTTAATATTTATTTACATACTTACCATGAACAGAATGACGAAAACATATTAATTATGGATCAGGACCGTGGTTGTGATATCCGTGTCATAGGTGGTGGGAGTTAGACACCCTCCGACTTCCGTAAAATTTTCTATATTGAGAATGTACAAATTTTCAACCGAATAATTTTTTAAATTAATAATTTAATCTTTAAATTAATATTAAGTATTAAAATTTTTAATATTATATTTATATATTTTTTAAGATTTATGGTACATAAATTCTTTTAGAGTCTCCTCTGTTGACTCGTTGATGATGAAGACAAAAGTATTTAGTTTTTATACAATCTGTTATTTATTTGGTTTTTTAGATGAAGACAAAAGTATTTAGTTTTTATACAATCTGTTATTTATTTGATTTTTTTAGATGAAGACAAAAGTATTTAGTTTTTATACAAACTGTTATTTATTTAGTTTTTTAGATGAAGACAAATTTATTTTATTTGTTAGATAAATAAAGGTATTTAGTTTTACTTAAACTACTCAATTGTTAAATATCTGTTTGTTATTAGAGTTGTTCAATTATTAAATATCTTTTTAGTCAAACTTATTTTAACTAAATTTATCATGATAGGATTTCGTTAGATCATTGTTTGTTTTGCAGATCAAGTCAAAGAAGTCTTTATCAGAGAAGATTTTATTCCATCTATTCTGCAACCAACTTCAACGTCTATTTTGAAGACTCTATTTAAAAGCGTGAAGTTGAAGTGTTTAACAACACAGAAAAGAAGAACACGGAAAACTACTTGGCGCTCAAGATCTTTCTACTTTCACTACAAGATTTAATCACCTTCTGCCTTAAGTATTTATTTTTGTTAGAGTTTGATTATTTCTTAGAGTTGTTATACTATTAAGTGAAAAGAAAAAATCTTAGACGTAATTTTATTTGTATTAAATTGGGTGGCTAGTATTTGTAGCAGGGTGCTACTGGTTATAGAAGAAAAGGGTAAGTCTTCTAGGATTGTATTAGAACCCTAAGGGAACAATATAAATAAAATTAACGTCTAAATCCTACGGGTTTAAAAAAACCCTTAGGCGGAGAGTAGGCCATTTTAACGACCGAATTTCGTAACAAATCACTGTGTTCTTTCTTTATTTATTTTGTTATATGTTTTATTTTTGATATCTGTTTCAAGACTTTGAATATATAATTAATTCTTTTTATCCGCGATTATCTGTAATACTCTATTCACCCCCCCTCTAGAGTATTATTTTCCTACGTATAACTATCAATTGGTATCAGAGCTTGGCTCAACAGTTGTAAACTAACCTTCCGTTGAGAATTTTGTAGGAAATTATCCATTATGGAATCTGCAGGAAGTGGTGGATTTGCTCAAGGAAGATCAATAAACAGACCTCCTCTGTTTGTTGGAAACAATTTTCCTCACTGGAAGTCTCTAATGAAGATGTTCATTATTGATCAAGACATCGAGCTATGAGAAATCATCAAGAATGGACCAAAGATTCCAATGACCATCACAGACGCTGGCACTTCAAAACCAAAAGAAGAATCGAATTTCACTCAAACTGACACTGAACTTATCTCTAAAAACTTTCGTGCTATGAACTTACTTTACTGTTCTTTAAGTGCTGATGAATTTAATCGTATATCTTCTTGCAGTTCAGCCAAAGAAATTTGGGACAAACTAGTGGTTACATATGAAGGAACTAGCCAAGTTAAAGAATCAAAGATCAGTATTTTCATGCGACAGTATGAATTATTTATGATGAAAAGTGATGAATCCATCAAAAAGATGTTTACAAGATTCACTGTCATTATAAATAATCTTGATGCTCTTGGAAAGAAATTTTCAAATGAAGAAAAAGTTAGAAAAATCCTTCGTTGTTTGCCAAAGAATAAATGGAGACCAAAAGTTACTGCAATTGTAGAAGCTCAGGATCTTAGAAGTTTATCTCTTGATGATTTACTTGGAAAACTAATCACACATGAGATGGAGCTCAATGAAGAGGAAGAACAGCCCTCTGCATCAAAGCCGTTGGCCTTGAAATCCCAAAAGCATGAAAGCTCAGACGAAGAAGAAACTGATGATGAAGAAGATCCATTCGCAATGCTAGCCAGAGGACTTGAACGAATTCTCAAAATGAAGAAACAGTTCAAGAAAAATAAATTGGATCAATCAAGATCTTCACGACATAAAGGTAAGTTTTCAAAATCTTCAAATAAGAATAACACGTTATCTTGTTTTGATTGTGGCAGTTTGGAACACCTGGTGAAAGATTGTCCAAATAGAAAGAAAACCTCTTTTAACAAAAAGAAATCGAAGAAAGCCATGATAGCTGCTTGGAGTGGATCAGATACAAGTGATACTGAAGAGGAACAAGCAAATCTCTGTCTGATGGCAAACCATGATGAATCTGAAAATGGAGATCATCTTGAAAGTGTGGTAAAAAATCTCATCTCTAGTTCTCCTGATGTTCTATTTGAATTTATAAAAAATTTAATTGTCAATGAGGAATGCTTGATGAAGGAGATAGAATCTCTCAAAGCACACATAAGAAATCAGGTAGGCATTGAGACAGATTTGGTAAAAGAATTAGATCGGTTCAAAACTTCTCATTCAAATCGTGACAACGATATCAAGGCCTTGACAACTGAGTCCAAGACCTTGAAAGAGCAAGCAGTAATGTACAAAAACCGCATTCAAGATCTTGAACTAGAAGTCAACAAGCTGAATGATAAGTGTAATGAACAACTATATTCTCTTACCAAGTTTGCTGGTTCTCATCAAAATTTAAATATGTTGCTTGGTAGTCAGCAAATGACGTTGAATAAAAATGGGTTGGGATATCAGAAACAATTTCCAAAAAGAAAGCCTACCATTTTCACCAAACCTAGAGGTTATATCACTCAACCTACTTGTTTTTTCTGTTGTCGAAAAGGTCATACTAAACTCACTTGTTCTTATCGTCGAAAAGATCCTTAAATCATTCGAAACACATTCCCTGTGAGACTTAAAGATCAAATAAAACAGATCTGGGTTGTGAAGGGTACTCGTCCACCAAACATGATTTATCCTGAGTATGACCAGAAATATAATATATGGACGCGAAAGGTTTGATGTTTCTTTATTTTGTAGAGAGAACAGAAGTGGATCTTGGATAGTGGATGTTCACGGCATATGACAGGAAATGCTTCATTATTTTCTGTTTTGAAGAAACAATCCACCGGATTTATTACTTTAGGGGATAAAGGAAAATGTAGCATAATTGGTATTGGAAAGGTTGGAAACAACTCAACTAATGCCATTGAAGATGTTTATTTAGTTGACGGACTACGGTACAATCTTTTATCAGTTTCTCAACTGTGTGACAAAGGAAATCGGGTGACTTTTTATAAGGAGAAATGCGAAATTCAGAATGTCAAAACTGGTAACATCATTCTAACTACTTATCGTAGAAATAATGTTTATGAACTGTCAACTAACTCTCTTATAGAAAAGACACTGACCTGTCTCAAGGCTTTGACCGATGATTCAAGACTTTGGCACCGAAGACTTGGACACATTAGTATGCACACACTACACAAGCTTGCTTCTAAAGACTTGGTTCGTGGACTGCCTAAACTGAATTTTAAAAATCATACTGAATTGTGTGATGCTTGTGTAAGAGGTAAACAAACTCGCATTTCATTCAAACCAAATCATGATGTAAGTACTTCTAAACCCCTTGAACTTTTACATATGGATTTGTGTGGTCCTATGAGAGTCAAAACTCCAAAAGGTAAACAATATGTTCTTTCTATTATTGATAATTTTTCTAGATTCACCTGGGTATTCTTTTTGCGAGAAAAATCTGAAGCATTAAAGGAATTCTCAAAGCTGTGCAAAGAGCTTCAAGTGGAGAAAAATGTCTCTATTATATCCATTCGTACAGACCATGGAAGGGAGTTTGATAATTTAAATTTTGATTTATTTTGTGAAAAATATGGTATTAATCATAATTTTTCAGCTCCTAGAACTCCACAACAAAACGGTGTAGTCGAAAGGAAAAATAGAACGCTGGAGGATATGTCTCGAACAATGCTGTTGGTGAATGAACTTCCTCAAAATCTGTGGGCCGAAGCAATAAATACTGCCAACTACATTTTAAACAGATGCCTAATTCGACCCATATTGAAAAAGACGCCCTACGAGTTGTTCAAAGGGAGAAAACCAAAGATTTCATATTTTAAGCCATTCGAATGTAAATGTTTCATTCACAATAATGGTAAGGATAATCTCGGTAAGTTTGATGCTCGTAGTGATGAAGACATGAGTTAGGTATGTTAAATAAGGAAGCATCAACGTAGGGGGAGCAAAAGAAGGGAGTAACAGATCTTAAACAGAGCTTCAAAGGTATATTTTTTTTCTTTTCATAGGTTTGAATATCGTTTCAAGGCCTTGAAAACTTAATGCGAAATCTGTTTGACACTTGGACCAAACCCAGTTTTATTCAATTAATGAATAAACACTGGTGAGATTTTTTAAATAATTTTTGTTCATCATGAAGTTCGAGAAAAGCAGCAGTTCCGTCCTTCTTAACTATGTTCCCTTCTGTCTAAAACATTTCTCTAAACCTTAACTTTTATTTTTTTGCTATGTCCAAGAACATTAACCTCTCCCTCCTTGATGGAGACAAAAAGGGGGAGAAAAATACTATATCTTTGTATATAAACTTTTGTTCTTATGCAGGTTATGCAGTTATTTTTGTATATATATGTTCTTATGCAGGTTATGCAGTTATTTTTGTATACATATGCTTTTGTTCCTATGCAGGTTATGCAGTTTTATGTTCTGATTTATGTTTTAGCTGATGAATATGTTCTGATTTATGTTTTAGTTGATGAATATGTTCTGATTTATGCTTTGATATATGTTCTGATTTATGTTTTGATAGATTGCTTACATATCTTAGATTAAATGCTTACATATTTCAGCTTATGCAGGTTACATATTTCAGTTTATTTGCTTACATATTTCAGCTTATGCAGGTTACATATTTTAGTTCATTTGCTTACATATTTCAGCTTATGCAGGTTACATATTTTAGTTTATTTGCTTACATATTTCAGTTTATGCAGAAAAATATAGTCCAACTTGAGTCCTGATTTATTTTTATAAGTTTATTCAGGTCAAGACGTTGAAACCATGTTTCAAACCCTTGAAAATAACTGAATAGGTATTTTGTCTTCATCAAGGGGGAGATTGTTGACTCCTTGATGATGAAGACAAAAGTATTTAGTTTTTATACAATCTGTTATTTATTTGGTTTTTTAGATGAAGACAAAAGTATTTAGTTTTTATACAATCTTTTATTTATTTGGTTTTTTTAGATGAAGACAAAAGTATTTAGTTTTTATACAAACTGTTATTTATTTAGTTTTTTAGATGAAGACAAATTTATTTTATTTGTTAGATAAATAAAGGTATTTAGTTTTACTTAAACTACTCAATTGTTAAATATCTGTTTGTTATTAGAGTTGTTCAATTATTAAATATCTTTTTAGTCAAACTTATTTTAGCTAAATTTATCATGATAGGATTTCGTTAGATCATTGTTTGTTTTGCAGATCAAGTCAAATAAGTCTTTATCAGAGAAGATTTTATTCCATCTATTCTGCAACCAACTTCAACGTCTATTTTGAAGACTCTATTTAAAAGTGTGAAGTTGAAGTGTTTAACAACACAGAAAAGAAGAACACGGAAAACTACTTGGCGCTCAAGATCTTTCTACTTTCACTACAAGATTTAATCACCTTCTGCCTTAAGTATTTATTTTTGTTAGAGTTTGATTATTTCTTAGAGTTGTTATACTATTAAGTGAAAAGAAAAAATCTTAGACGTAATTTTATTTGTATTAAATTGGGTGGCTAGTATTTGTAGCAGGGTGCTACTGGTTATAGAAGAAAAGGGTAAGTCTTCTAGGATTGTACTAGAACCCTAAGGGAACAATATAAATAAAATTAACGTCTAAATCCTACGGGTTTAAAGAAACCCTTAGGCGGAGAGTAGGCCGTTTTAACGACCGAACTTCGTAACAAATCACTGTGTTCTTTCTTTATTTATTTTGTTATATGTTTTATTTTTTATATCTGTTTCAAGACTTTGAATATATAATTAATTCTTTTTATCCGCGATTATCTGTAATACTCTATTCACCCCCCTCTAGAGTATTATTTTCCTACGTATAACTATCATCCTCCATAAAAATTCACCGTAATTATTGATACTGAAAGCAACTTAACTGTAAAAGCTATTAAAACTGTTCCGAAACATGTTCTATTTTAAAACGGCCAAATGTCCCTAACCAGCCATTAGTGATGGAAGAAGGTTGTTTATTCTATTTTAAATTTTGTTCATATTTCTTATTCTTACAATTCCATTTACATTCATTGGAGTTTAATATTTTGTTTTAGTTATGTATATTTAGTTTGTATTTAGTTGGATAGAGTGTGAAATGGAAATGAAGTATAAGAAAAATTGTAACTTTTTATATAATCAGATTTAATATTTTAAATTGAATAGATTAACCACCATTTTTATGATTCAAAAAGCTCCACCACGTCTAAGTGCTTTCCTATGCACATCCGGTATGCAGTAAAATTCGAGGAAATAAATCTTCCTGTGCTGGTAAGAAAACTGCACCTACTCACTGCAATATGGAGTTTGCACTAACCTACTCACTGCAATATGGAGTTTGCACTATGGCTATTCAGCACCACTGAATCCTCCAAAAATTTTATTTGGGTAAATATTAAATCTACTATAAATATATACTATAAATATATATATTGATTTCGGATTTCCATATTCTTATTATTGTGTGTTAACTATTGCTTTAAAAGAAAGGTGTTATATTATTACAATAGTTTATAGTATAATTTAATAGATGGACAAATAATACTGTGATGAATTTGAATTAGGTGTACCGCTTCGGAAGTAGGAAATTTAGTTAGGATAGATGTTTCTTTTCATGGGATATTAGGATTAGGACCATATGGTTTGCCCTTATTTCCCACTGTCTATTAGGCAACGACGATGGTGAACGCAACTGGTTTTTGAAAAGGTTCTCCAGCCAAATATGTTTACAGCCCTCTGGTCCATTACTCTTTATTTTCTTATTTATTGGCAATTTAATTATTAATCATTTCAGGTCCTATTATTTTTTATCCATTCTCGAGACATTAAATCGGAGGGAGTTGTTGGTTTATTTTTTGATAAATAATTCCACAAAATTTTAAATTTATATTTTATTAGTTCAATAGTAAATTTTGGAACTTTTGCGAATCCAAAAATATAAGTTATCACTATTTAATATATAAATTATAAATTATAAATTAAATTATTTATTAATATAAAATATTTAAATATTATTTATTAACGTGTTATTATATTTATTTTTTCTTTATTTTTTATATAAATTTTATATTTTATAAGAAAAAATAAAATTATATATAATATATAAATAAAAAATTAAAATTAAAAATATATGTTTCACCCTATGAATTTTAAATAATTGATTATGAATTGTATTAAAAGAATTTAAAAAATTATATATATTAATTAATTAAAAATAAATTTAATTTTTTTTAAAGTTAAATATATAGTTTAAATATAATTAGGTTATTATTGATATTAAAAGAAAAAAAAAAAAGAAATTGAATGTACATATTTAAAAAAGCAATATTACTGCACACATATTTATGACAAAATAGGCTATCACACTATCCGTTATTTTTTTTTTAATTCGTTTAATTCGAGCTCGTAAGAGTTCACAAAAACGCGAATATAGTATTTATGTCCATGTCTGGGCAGTAGGACACTAAAAATCCTATTTATTTTAATGGGTTATTTCCAAAAACACCCAATTTTTTCAAACGTTTTACTTTGAACATCCGGTTTTGAAAACTTTTAGAAAACTACCCCCAAAATCAAAACCACTAGTGGTTTTAGTATTTTTTGTGAGCGGTTTTGGTGTTGTATGAGTAATTTTGATTTTAGGGAATTTCTGAATCTCCAAATTAAAACATATAGAATTTCAAAACCACCCATACAACATCAAAACCACTCACAAAAATACTAAAACCACTAGTGGTTTTATTTTGGGGTGATTTTTCAAAAGTTTTCAAAACCGGGTGCTCAAAGTGAAATGTTTGAAAAAATGGGGTGTTTTTGGAAATAACCCTTATTTTAATTATGTCCATGTCCGCACGTATGGGCCGCATAAGTATTATATATTTTTTGTATATATATTAATATGTAATAAATATATTTTATTTAATATAATATATATTTTATTTTTTTATATATTCAAATATATTTAAAAAATTATATTACATAATATATTTTTAATTTTTGCAAATACATGCTCAACTATTTATTATTATATTTGTAGAATTAAATGGTCATATCCATAAAATTATAAAATGTCTTCAGATTATACCATTTTATAAAATTTAAATAAATAAATAAATAAAATTAATCTAGGTATATTCAGTGGCGGAGCCATTTATAAGGGTAGTGTCACTTAACACCGCAGCATTTTAAAAAATAAAAATTGTTATTAAATGAAAAGGGCAAAAGTAAATTAGTGTATAAACATATAAGTATGGGACGCCATAGTATTTTAGTATTTGACACCCAGCTTTCAATTTCTCTCTTCGCCACCGGGTATATCATCAAATTATATAACCAATAAATATGACACATAAGACAAATCTCTAAAACATATATTTTTTTTTTCACCATAACATAGCTTGTCTTGCTAAAAAAAAAAAAATTAATTGACATGAAAATGTTAATTAAGTAAGTATGAGCAATTTGCCTCCAATTCCTGATATATTAATTAAATATTGAGAGTAAAAATAAATTAATCTTTCCACAATTTTATTCATAAAACAATTTAAAAATTAATATAGAGGTACATCAAAATAACCTTTCGAAATTTGTTAGAACTTTTCAAAATAATATAATAAAATTCTATAACTCAAACAGAATAATATATTAGAATCAATAATATAATCGCACTGATACTAATTATTCATATTAACACCGGTATCCGTGAACCATACATGATACAATCTTCTACTGAATCAAGGAACTTATAACCATAGAGACACTGTTCATCTCACTAAATTATGTGTATTATTTTTCATGCTATTTTTGGATTTACTTAAATATCTACTATTGATTTGACCTTTTTTTTTTTTTTTGTTATTTTATAGAGTTGGAGCTGAAATTGAATTATGAGGATTTTTAAAGACAGTTTAAAAGAATTACCAACTAAATAAAATTTCAAAAAAAATAAAAATTCAAGAGATATTATCTATTTTAAACAATGGGGCAAGAGTACATTTATATACATATTTAATATTTTTTTTAATTTTATTAACTCTCAGCATCCTTTTGTGGGAGAATGTATTTATGAAAATTTTTGGCTCCACATCTTTATATGAGAGAAGGCAAGAAGGCGGCAATTTTTTTATTTTTATAATTATCCTCATTTCTACAACGGGGAATAGAGGCAGGAGTGACCCACCAAAACTATAGTGCCACCTGCCGACCAAATTATGGTTAATATATTAAAAGAGTAAATGCAACTGTTGTGAACATGTCCAAGGGTGATGAAGGATGTGATGATTAACTTAGAGAATAGAAGAGTAAGTTACATTGATCAAGCAAAGCAACTTACATTGATCAGTGTACATTGGTTATCTCCCACGCGAGGCAAGAGTGTTTTAATAAGTAGGTTATTTTTGTAATTTCTTGTATTTATGCGGGGTAAGACGGTAAATAGCAGTGTTAATCAGTTTGTTGAAGGTAGATATAGTTTGTTATATAACCAATTGTATGGTGCGGGTTCACATGGTATCAGAGCTTTGTTAATAACATTTAATTTCACTAGGTTTTGATGTTCTCGATACAGATATGAGAGAATCAGAAGCAAGCTTGATAGATTCAAGGTTTTGTTCAGATTTCAGAGAAACATGACATCTGGCGATGGAGAGAGACTGTTTAACATGAGATTCTACTAGAGTGGAGAACCTTCAAAACTCCGATCACCCTGGTATGTCTTTGGTTTCAACATAATTGAGTGGTAGAAATTTTAATGTTTGGACATGTACTAGGCCTGCTGATATCCAAAATCCTATATAAGAGAATTCACCTGCGCAAGTGTACGCTATCAAGTAATATAAAGAACTTTAGCAATTCAGGTATGAAACCACAAGGACTACGCTAATTAAACTCAACTTATAAACTCCCTACTAATTAGACGTACAAATTTTTAAAATATGAGAGGAAGTATCAACTAAACGGTTAAACAATTATTAACGAGAAATCCTAGGTCTACGATTTCACCTACCTTGAACTCTAAGCACATTTGTGATAATGGATGTCTATCTATTCTCAAGGTTCTTGCATATTCCCAAGTTCTTCCGAATCTTAGAAACCTATCAATCAAATCAATCCCATATTCCTATGCAAACCGATTAAATTGATGCATTAATTACCCTATCATTATATATATATCTCGCAAATTCTATCCCTAGGCATTCAATTGATATATATTTTTGAAACCCTAAATCTAATTTATAACTCTCTTTCGAATAATTATAGAAAATAGAATAGGATAAAGATAGTCAATCAATCATCAAGCATTACGAATAAGTATCAAGAAGACAAACGTCACTAACATTAATCACGAAGTGTATCTCAAAAGTTTCATGGGTGGTTACATCGCAAACCTAAGAACAGACTTAGTTACACATCATCATCATGGAGGAAACCCTAACCAACAATGTTATTCTTAACATGGTAGAGAGAATTCACCCGTAATGTTCTTCTCCAATTGCTTTAGATGAAATCGTATGATCTTCTATGTGTTCTTGTTTTTCTTGCGCCCGTCTCGCGATCCCCTCTTTGTGGTTAGTTAGACCCATTTTATAATCATTCACGTCATAAGACAAACTTGCCCTCGAGATAGGGGTAAAATCCCAAAATTGCCCTTCGGGACAGCATCGATCGCCAGTAACTTAGGTTTGCCTGCTGGCAGCGGGCATTATTGGCAGACGGCTACAGAGAGCATCGTTTTCGTTTGCCGTCAGCTTCTTCTCCTCTCGCTGGCAGCGGATAAGGCCCTGGAGTGCCACTTTTGTTTGCTGCTTTAAGAAGTGGAATTTAACTTCTCCCGCTCAGTTTTTGCTTCGGTTTCTTTTTGATACTCTATTGGTGTTCACCGTCTCCTTTTATACTCCCATGCACTCCAAAATGCCTATCGGGCTCAAAACCTAAAATCACTCGTAACAACATCAGTTTCTCCAGAAATACTCTCAAATTCATCGCAAAAGTCTAAGTTATATTGGAGAAAAGTATGTTATTTGCAGACATATCACCTGCTGAGGGATCTGAAGATCTTGAAAAGTGGAAGAGGGTTGATTGCATGGTTACATCACGGATATTGAATTAAATATCAAAAGAGATTGTTGAGGCATTCTTGTATGCTTCATCATCTTCACAGTTGTGGAATGAGATTCAAGAAATGTATGCTAAGTTAATGGACCATTGATCTATCAGTAGAAGAGAGAAATTAGCTCCACATCACAGGGTAATATGAATGTAGCTGAATATTATACAAACTTGAAAATGCTTTGGGATAAACTGTTATGTCTCGCTCCAATGCCAAAAGCTGATCATTAGTGTGAAACATCAAGAGAAATTATGAGCATGATGTTTTCGGGTCAGTTAATGGAATTCTTGATGAGGCTTAATGATAGGTTTTATCCTATTAGGAATCAAATTCTTCTTTCGGAACCACTACCGAGTGTAAACAAGGCATTTTCCATGGTTTCCAGAGTCAATAATCAAATGGATGTCCAAATATTGCTTAATAGTGACTCAAATAATACTGCTCTATTGCTAAGTCACATAGAAGGAATAAATCTACGGATGAAAATGTGTGACAGAGTGTGAGTAAGATAAAGGAAAACAAAAGAACTGATAGGGAGTGTAATCACTGTGGTGGTAATGGACATTTGAAGGAAAATTGCTTTAAATTGGTGGGATACCTTGAGTGGTGCATATGTCCAAGAGCTCAGAGAGGGGGCAAAATTATGCAAATGTCTCATATGCAGGAGATAAGAATATGAATGTTGCTGATAATAGTGAGAAGACTGCTAAAACAAGTGAAGTTGGATCTCAGATTTCTGAAATCATACGACAGGAAGTTGCTAAATATCTGAGCAACTTGAGTCCAAATATAGCCAACTTGGTTAGCATGCTGGAATCATAGGGTAACACAAATTTCTTTGCGTTAACTAGTTACTTGAAGCTTGGATAATTGATATTGGGACAAGCAGTCATATCACTGATAACTTGAAGTTGTTTAACAATATTTATAGTCTTAGATCACCCTGTACTATTATCTTTCCAAATGGAATAGCTTTACCAATCACAAAAGCTGGAAATATAGCCTTGCAGACTAACCTCTTACTCATAGATGTCTTATACATACCACAGTTTAAATTCAACCTTATTTCAGTGTCAAAACTAACCAAAACCAACCAAATTAAATGCACTTTTTACCTTTCTATTACTAAAATGCAGGAGGAGCAATTTAATCATGTGATTACTACTAGAAGACCGGTTCGAAGTTTGTATATTCTTGACAAAATTAGAGAAAAAATGGTGATGATATTTCTTCTAAGAAGTTATCCTCTACAACTCTTAATATCAAGAATATTTGTAATAAAACTAATGTTCTTGCTGTGATTTTATTCATGTTGTTAAAACTCTTGTTGCTGAAGTATCTTGTAAAACCTATGCTGGTATTTCATTCAAGGTCTGGTACCAAAGACTTGGTCATGCCTTTGTTGGTGTATCGAAACACATTTCATGTATATCTTTTAATGAAAATGACAAATATA
The DNA here is from genome assembly GCA_031304145.1 of Cardiospermum halicacabum. NCBI lineage: Eukaryota > Viridiplantae > Streptophyta > Magnoliopsida > Sapindales > Sapindaceae > Cardiospermum > Cardiospermum halicacabum. Next base: position 21,677,645 of record CM062396.1, read on the forward strand.
CTACTTGTTCAGTTTGTCATACAGCTAAACAGCAACGACTCTCTCTCCCTATAAAACTTGACAGGGCTGAAACTATGTTTGATCTTATCCATTGTTGATTAATGGGTTCATATCTTTATTATGCCATTTCAGGTTCTCCTTATTTTGTTACCATAATGGATGATCATTCTAGAGCTATTTGGATCTATTTTATAAGATACAAATCACAAACAACACAGATTCTAGAAACCTTCCTTACCTATATGCAGAAGGAATATAATCATACCATTAAAGTTATTCGAACTAATAATGGTACAGAATTTACATCTTCTTCTTGTAGAAGGAATATATGCAGCTGCTCTTGAAAAATGGTATAGTCCATCAAAGAATTACACCTTATACACCTCAACAAAATGCAAGAGTTTAGAGGAAACACAAAGACTTACTAAACTTAGCAAGAAGCTTACTCTTTCAAGCCAATTTACCATTGAAGTTCTATACAAATGTTGTTCAATCAGCTGCTTTCATCTTAAACAGACTACCTTCAGCTGTTATTAACTGAAAGTCTCCTTTTGAATGCTTGAACAAAGACAGCCCCTCACAAATCAAACTTGATCCCGGAGCCCATCACTGCATATTCATCGGTTATATTCCAGGCTTCAAAGCTTATAAGGTGTATGATCTCAAGTCTCATCAGGTGATCATTAGCAGAGATGTTATCTTTTATGAGGATAAATTTCCTTACCAAACAATTTCAAATAAACTTGAGATGTGCCCTTTACCAATACCTGATTATTCTGCTCAAAATATAATAGATCCAAATACTCTAACTAATACTCCTCTTGTAGGTGATCTAGATGATTATCATTTTGATACTCATTCTCCTAATCAAATATAAAATCCGGAACATGAGTTAAATACATTAGTAGAAAATCCTAGTATACAGCTACAAAAAATTGAGCATGTTGTGAATCCCTCAGAGTCTCAGTAGAACTCCAGTGATCTTGATCATATATCAAGACCAAATTTTAGTGCTCAAATTCCTTCTATAACAAGTAGTAGAGTTCTAAAACCACCAGTTTGGCTTTCAGATTTTATCATGAATATATATACTCCTACTAACTCTTCACTAATAGTTACAGGTGATAATTATTCTCTCTTGTAGGCACTAAAAATCTCAAACACTCACATTTGTCTCCTTTCTAAAATAAAGTCAATCCAAGAACCAACCACCTATAGTCAAGCTTTACATCATAGTGAATGGCAGGAGGCCATAGAAAGTGAAATAAAAGCCTTAGAAGCTAATCAAACTTGGGAGCTTATTGACTTGCCTAAAGGTAAGAAGGCTATAGGTTGTAAATGGGTTTACAAGGTGAAGTTGAAACCAAATGGAAATGTTGATCGGTTTAAAGCAAGATTAGTGGTCAAAGAATATAGTCAACAAGTTAGGATTGATTATTTTATTTTTTTAGTTAATTGTGCAATTGTAAAAGTAAGGTTTATAATTGAAATTTTAGAAAATAAGATGGTGAAAAATATTTAAAATATTAATAAATAAATAAATGAGCTCAAGTGAAAAAAAAAAGTAGAGTACAAAAAGTTAAGTGAACAAAAAATTTAAGTACAAGGGGTTAAGCGATAAAAAGGCCAAGTATTAGGGGTAAAATGAAATTTTATTATAGCATTTAATACACGCCACGTCACGCGCATGTGGCGCACTCTAACTAAAAGTGGCGGAATGGTAGAAAAAAATCAAGTTGAGGGAGCTAAATGGTAGAAGATAAAGTACAAAGGCTAAACGGGACAAGCAACAAAGTACGGGGCCAAATGTCATTTATCCTAATCAGATAAATCCATTTTGTAATCCTAACATTTAATTTAATTATAGATAAATCAAAATCTAATAGGTCTACATATTAAACTAAATATTAATTCTGATTTTAAATTAAATGTATAATTAAATGCAATAGATTTAGATCTGATTTAGATTTGATGAATATATCATCTTCGATAAGATCACATTTAAACTTCCCACCATTATAAATTCCCTAAGTTGGATTTCTAATAAATATCAAAGATTATTATTTAGTATTTCAAAATCTTTGTGTAAATAAGGACAAAAGTTCTAAATTGATTTTCTTTATTTTATTTTTGATTCTTTTCAACATCTCAAATATTTACTATGACTATATACCAAGTTCAACTACAATATTCTCATCTTTTGTGTGATGATTTTTAATAATTATAGGTTTTAAACTTGGAGCGAGATTTTCTAGTGTACCGGCCCCTTGCAAACCTAAGTATCAATGTGACCCACCTTTTGTTTGTTGGATAGAAACCAATCGATGTGAATGTCTCCCTAACGATTTTGTTTCTAAATTATTCAAGCTCTCTCCTAGTGCTAACCTTCATCATTAATTTTAAATAATATATTGTATGAATATGCTATGAGTAAAGATAAATTAGCTTTACTCATAGCATATTCAATAAAATTCCAATGCAATCTATCATACACCTCCTCTATAACTATCTTGATGGCCATATATTTCACGTTTTTTTTAACCGTTTTCCCAACATTATCCATTTTCTATCTACCAAAAATGAAATTCAATTGTTCAAGGAAAATAAGCCCGGTGATCACATATTTCATTTTGTTCACCATGACAAATCATCTAATTACCTAGTCAAAAACTTCAACTTAATAACACGTTCAGGGCAATAAGTCCGGTGATCACATATTTTATTTTGATCACATTAGGATAAATTATCTAAGTATTTAGTCAAAAACTTCAACTTAGTACCACAAAGTCAAATTTAAAGGTATGTTATTAGCTGGGATTAATTAGTATAGGATAAAATGAGATGAGATTGCTTTATAATAGTGTTCAAAAAAATTGGGATACAACAATTTTTATAAATAAAATTATGTTTGGTAATACTAGAATGGAATAAATATTTGATGAAGATTGGTAATTATTTTTTAACTAAAATAAAAAATAATACTCATTTAATTATTTTACAAAACGGATTTATTATAATAATTATGAGCTCATTAATATATACATATATAATACATTCGTATTTTATTTTAATTTTTTTAAAAATTATTATTTAAATTTAAATTTTTATGTTATTATGAATATTTTTAAGTTCATTTAATTAAAATTGAATTAAGAAAGTTATTATTTTATTAATAGATGGAATGCTGATAAATTTCAACCAAATTTATAATAACACACCTTCAAACATAAATAGTATCAGGAATAGATTAAACTATTATAACAGAAAACAACTTATAAGAATTCGCTCTATCAATCAATTAACAAATAAATTACCAGTAGCAGAGTTCGAACACAGTTTAAAATATATTATATTAGAGCAAGTAATTAATCACCAAATGTAGAATTAAAATGATGAATTGCGAATTTGTTTCAACATCACATTGCGAAAGGTTCTCTCATGTCCGGTTGTTTTCTAAATTTTTGAGGAACACGAAGGCTTTTCATGTTTAAAAGTTACATCTTGATTAATTTTTGTGTGTACCCTCTTGTCAGTATTCAGAAATTATAAAATAAAAACACAATAAACACATGTTATGGTATATTTATACTTTTATAAATAATTAATTTAATTTTTTATTTCAATAAATTATATTTAAAACTTAACAGTAGCATAATAAGTAAATATATTAAATTATTTTTTTATGAATGGTAATATTTGATATGAAGAAATTATATAATTATATATTTTAATATATTTCATAATAGTTGAATAAATTAAATTTTTACAAAATATGTGTATAAAATATGTAAAATTTTTATTTTATTTAAATTTAAAATTTAAAATTATAGTTTAATAGTGTGGTCAGGAAATAACTAAGAATCTCCGACGATTAATGGATATTTAAACAACTTAAATATTAAGGAAGTGATTCCACGTCAAGTCCAAAACTTAATCCATAATTATTTTATTTTCAATTGTTCCACAAATAATCTGATAACACTTTTTTTTTTAATTCTTTTTCATAGCCTCATAGAAGGAGGAAACTCAAAATCAAAATATCATCTGATATATGTCCAAACTGAAGAATGTTAATAAGACAATTATCGATAAACTTTTTGGCACTCACCTTCAACGTGGCACACAGTCATTGGGTTGCTGATCAGGCAACAACCGCACACAAGTTTTGCTTTTGTTTCAAACATGCAAAATTCAGAAACAATGAATCGACCATAAAACATTAAGACATATTGTTAAAGATCAACCATTCAAGTAATCACTCACTTTATCATAAGTCTAAGATTTTCTCATCGTTGTCTTTTTTTTTTTTTTCCTCTCTGAAATGGTTAAAGATCAATCAAGCACAGAACCACTCAAAATGCTATAGGGGTTTAGGAAAAGGATTGATGGGAGGCTAAGCAACACTAAATATAAAAAAGGCTGGCCAAAGGAGAATTTTCCACAAAAATAGAACGTACTGGGAGTAGGAATGATCATGGGTCTCGTAGCAGGTGAGACCAACCCTATTTTAAAGGTTTGGGTCTAATTTTTTGGATCATAAAGATTTGGTTCCGAATTTGGGTCTAAAAATAATTTAAAGGGTATGAGTTTTGATATTTTTAAACTCTATCTTTTGAAATTTTGAATTCTTTTTAGTTTTAAATTTAAATTTTATATTTTTATTTTCTTAGAAAAATTTAAAAAAATATATACTATGAGTGATTCTAATAGTATTAAAAATAACAAATCTTCATTATAAAAATAAATAATATTTAACAATAATACCCATATTATAATGAGAATAATAATTATTTTTTAGTAGATGAACATGGATCACAATATTAATTAAATAGTTCTCTTTTAATATCAATTGCAATAATATATTTAATAAATATTTTCAAATTTGATCATTTTTATTTGTTTTTAATATCAATCAATTTTATTTTTTTTTTTTTTTTTATTATTAATTTTTTTTTTATTTTTTTTTTCAATTTAATAATTTAATTTTTTATTTAATTTTTAAATTTTTTATTTTTATTTTTTTATTTTATTATTCATTTTTTTTTAAAAAAAATATTAAATAAACTGATATTTTTAAAATTTTCTATTTATAAAAAAAATACTTCTAAAAATATATTATATAAATGGAATATTTTTAATGACAGTACTGTACTCTTTTTTAAGTTTATAAATATATTAATAATTTTAAGAGGTTCGGATGTGCGTGAGTTTCTAATTCGTAGTATGTCTCTGTTATCGTTCATTTATGTAGGCCACACTTCCCCAATTATTCTTAGGCCACTCTTTGAAAAAAAAAATGTCAAATAAAAAGTGTCTCTTACAAGTTCTATCAGACACCGACCTTCTTCACCAACTCATTTTTCTTCTTCGGCTAGGGTTTTACCGGGGTTTTACCGTAAGCTCTTTTATACGTGCTAATTTTCAATCTCAATTTTGATTGTTTGGTTATGTGAGTTTGTTTAGTAATGAGGATGTGTAATTCTTTTTTTATCTATTGCTTATTCTTAGTGAACCGATGACGTGGTTGTGGGTACACCATCTGAAAAATCCATAATTATATGGTGATAATTCTGGTGATCGTGTCCGGACCGTCTGTGGTCACATACATCCCACGGCCATTGCACAGACGGCCCGCGGCCCAAGTTTTGACATCCCGTATTATTTATTGTTCATTTCTTCCATGTTTATATTAATTAATATTATATTAATTTTATCTATTACTTAAAAATAAATAAATGAAAAAAAAAGTATGCATACAAATTTGTGGAAGACAATATTACCACTCATTTGTAACATGGTAAAATATAAGGATATAATCGTAATTTTGAGACGATTAGGTTATAAATAGTTATGGTAGTCCTCTCTGGATTCTCACGTACTCGGAAGCTAAATTTCTTTTCAAAAATAAATAGATAAATTGTGTCTGTACACAGCGAAAACAGTGGTGGTTAAGGATGGAGGATTCTTGAGTAGAAGAAAAGGGCATAGAAGAAACCTAGACCTGCCAACGTGGGTGTAAGTGGTGGAGTTGGAGAATCTCTGTTCTTCTTCGTCTTCAGTAATACTTAGGCTTCGGTTTCAAGAGCATCTTTCTTCTCTCGATAGGTCATTAACCTTGCTTCAGCCTGATTTCCCCAAATAAAATAAGATATATTAATGCCTGGGAGGTTTAGATGGCGATGCAGGAGATGGCAGCACTGTGGATGGCCGTGTTCATGTTGCTGTGATGTCCCAATTTCAAACAACAGCACTGAAGTTACAACGTCACCGACTAGGAGCTTCTGCTTCTGCTTTCCCCGTCGCCGGAACATATAATGCTTTGGATGATGTTGGGTTCTTTATGTTTTGAAATTTCTTTCATATATTATGTCTTTTCAAAAATTAATTCAAAAAATGTCTGTGACCGCTGTATATTTATTATCGATCATGATGGGGCTACTGGTGTCATCCGTAATGGGTCAAGTTCCCTCCGCGTTTCAGCTGCAACGACTATCTGACAAATAACACCGTTTCGTGAATTTTAAAGCCGTTAATTTTTCATTGCGGGGACATATGAGTTTTTCATTGGGTAAATATTAACAATAATAATTATTAAAAATTTTAACATTATTTCTATTTCTTTTTCCAAAATTTATTATACAAAAATTCTTTTGGGATCACCCAATAAAAATTTATGGTTATTAACTGTAAGAGCTATCCTCCAAACACCCATGCCTAGCGTTTTAAATTTATTATACCAAAATTTTAGTTATTAAATTTTTTCAGAAAAAATATTTTTTTAAAAGACTTTCAAAAAATCAAATTATAAAATACATACTTATTATTGGCTATTTGTACTACAAATTAAATTAAAAAAAAATTATTGATCAGACTACAACCTAATCAAAACAACCCATAAAAATAAAGTATAAAAATATTGTTGAAAAATAAAATAAATAATTAGTGTTAATCAAGTATAGTAAAAGAAGTTTACATGAACAGTTAAAAAATGTAAATGCATTCATTTTATAATTTATATACTAATTCATAATTTTTATTTTCAATTAAATTGGATGATTTGGCTTCTAGATGGTTGTTTTTGTGAATTGTATTGCTAATATTTTATAAATTTATAATTGTATAGATTACGAGCCGTCATTTTTATGATCCGAAAAATTCCACCACATACTCAGATGAGATGTGCGGAAAAATCCAAGGAGGGAATAAATCTTTCTGCGCGGTTGGAGGAAGCTGCGGATACTCGCTACAATATGGCGACGAGAGTGGCGGATTTGAATTTTACGTGACTGATTTGTTGTACCGCATCTCAGAAAATCAAATCCTCCAAAATTTTATTTAGGTAAGATTTTTTTAATTATTAGTGTTAAATTATTTTAAAATTTTATATTTTATTAAATAATTAAAAAATATGAAATATATTATATAACTAAACTATATATTATATAAAAATATTTTATTTATTTATATTAAATACTATTTTAACTTTCATTATAGCTCACGCATCGATAATATATTTATATAAAATTTTAAATATTAATATATTGTACAACAAAATTAAATAAATAAATATTTGGAATATATATCACATACCCGTATAAACGGGCACGGACATTACAATATTATCTGTAAGAAAGTGAACTTTTATAAATCCGTGCATATATAAAGCTCGTACTTGCACGGGCCGGAGATAGATAGGGCCGGACAACTCATTTAATTTGAAAATAGGATAATAATATTATCTATAAAACAGTAAATAAATATTAATTAATATTTAACCAAAAATTAAATCAAATTTGTAATCTAGAATATTGGTTTATGGTTTTTTAATTGATATAAAGTCAAATTAATTATATTATATTTAAATATAATAATCACATTAATTAAAATAAATTTGAAATCAAGTAATCATATTTATCTAATACAACTATGGGTTATAGTAATTAAATTTTATAAAGTATGACGAGTTATAAAATTTAAGAGAATTGAATTAATCATTTATCATCCATTCAAATAAATTAATATTATAAAAAAAGTTTTTAAAAAAAATAAAATAAAATAAAATATAAGTAATAATTAAATATAATAAATATTGAATTAGTTAATATATATACTAATAAAAATTTTAATTTTCGAAACCAAATTTAAAATGTTGATAATTGTCTTCTTTATAAATCAAACAAAACTAAAATTATAATCAATATTAAATTGAAACTCTTAAATTAATAAATTATACTTAAATATAATCAAACCATTTATCAAAATCAACTTACAAATAAATATCAAATCAATATTGTAATATCAATTGAATAAAAAAATTTTCATTAAAATTAAAAAGTTAACAATAAAAAAATAAATAAATAAAAAACACCTTCCATTCCATTTTTATTGAAAAATAAAATAAAATTATAAATCTGAACTTTAATATTATATTAAATTTTATAATTTATTAATTAATTAAAAAATATGAAATATATTATATAATTTAATAATATCTTAATTTCGTAGTAATTATTATATGATTTTGATATTTGACTCTTGAGCCACTTATTTGAATTAATAAAGTTTAATAAATAAATTAATATTATTGTGGTGAATACGTAGTATGGAGGTGGCTATTGATGGGATCCTAGGTTTGGGACCGTATGGTTTCACCGTAATGTCCCAATTAGGTTTTGAATGGAGGATTCCAGAAACGACAATGGTGGAAGCATACTTACTTTTGGAAAAGCCTTGGATCCAAACATGATTTACAGTCTCATGATTCGATCCATGTAAGTGATTTATAATTTATTTATTATTATTATTATTTTATATAATATTATATTTTTAATTAGTTTAGGCCCCATTATTATTCGACATTGATGGGAATATCCATGCATGGTATGAATCTGAAATTGGACCGACCTATTTTGATCGACAGTGGGATGACCACTGTAGTCTTATATAAGGATATTTATGGCCATTTTGTCTCCATGGTAAGTTTACCACATCCTCATATTTTTATTGTAGAGATTATCAATAATACACATTAATTTTTTTTCCCTCTTGTAAAAGCTGATGGATGTTATCCAAGCTAAGGAAACATATAAGGATTTATACGGCAACCCATGTTTTGTTGTGAAATCTATGTACATCTGTCACATTTTAATTATTATTATTATTATTATTATTATTATTATTATTATTACTTCTTGAAATTTTTTAATATATATTTCTTTTATTAATTATCAGAGATAAATTTCGGAATATTAATTTTAATTCGTGGGCGGAATAATCACTCTTTCTCCAGAAGATTATCTTGACTCTGTTATAGACGGACTTTGTAAGTTATCAATTTCGAATTTTAAAATATGTATGGTAAAACACTAATTCAAGAAGTTTGGATATTTTATTTATGTTATAAAATCTATAACTTGAAATATACATGCATGCATGTTACGTATAACTTTGCATATATAATTATTACTTGAATGTCTAAACAACATTAAAATGTAATCTATCTATATAACAATCCAAAGTCAGACCCACTTCAATATTTCTAAATTTGGTTTCAAGTGGTTCCCACTCTAACAAATAAATTCTCTGCATGTTATAATGCCAAGTGCCCGTTGCATGTTATAAATTATAATGCACATGTAACTTATAGCTTAATCTTGATAATGTCATGTCAATAATAATAAAGTGAGATTAACTTTTTAATAATAATCACTCATTTTATACTATTTTTAATTACTAATTTTTTTCGTAAGTGATATGTATGACTACATTTAAATTCACACTCCCGGGGATAGTTATTTGACTTGACTTTATAAAAGGAAATTTCTTTAGTTGTGCAGTCCTTTTGTCTGTCAAATTATTTCATTTGAAATTCCTTTCATATTTATTTATATATTTACCATGAACAGAATGGCGAAAACATATTAATTATGGGTCACGACCGTGGTTGTGATGTTCGTGTGATCGGTGGTGGGAGGTAGACACCATTTTTGGTTATTTTTCTAGATTGAGAATGTACAAATTCTCAATCGAATAATTTTTTTAATATATAATTTAATTTTTAAATTAATATTAAGTATTAAAATTTTTAATATTACATTTATATTTTTTTAAATTTATTGTACAAAAATTCTTTTCGAATCTCTTCCATAAAAATTCACCGTAATTATTGATACTGAAAGCGACTTAACTTGGGTTAATTGTAAAAGCTATCAAAGCTGTTCCCGAAACATGTTCTATTTTAAAACGCCCAAATGTCCCTAACTAGCCATTAGTGATGCAAGAAGATTGTTTATTCTATTTTTCAAGTTTCGTTCATATTTCTTCTTTTTACAATTCCATTTACATGAATTCGAGTTTAATATTATATGCGTATTTAGTTTGATGGAGTGTGCAATGGAAATGAAGTATAAGAAAAATTGTAATTTTTTATATAATGATTTTAATATTTTAAATTGAACAGATTAACCAACATTTTTATGATTCGACGAGTTCCACCACGCTTTCCTATGCACATCCAGTATGCAGTAAAATTCAAGGAGGAAATAAATCTTCCTGTGCTGGTAAGAATACTGCACGTACTCGCTGCAATATGGAGTTTACGTTATGGCTGTTTATTACCACTGAATCCTCCAAAAATTTTATTTGGATAAAATTAAAATTTATAGTTTATTAATTAATAAAATATATACTATAAATACATTCATTAATTTGTGATTTCATATTTTTATTCTTGTGTGTTAATTATTGCTTTAAAAAAAATAATGTTATATTATTACAATAGTTTATAGTATAATTTAATACATGAACAAATAATACTCCGATGAATTTGGATTAGCTGCACCACTTCCGAAGTAGGAAATTTAGTTAGGATAGATGTTTCTATTGATGGGATATTAGGATTAGGACCATATGGTTTGTCCCTTATATCCCCAGCTAGCTTTTGAGGGGAAGATTTCTAGAGTTCTTTCCCACTATCGATTAGCAAACGACAATAGTGAACGCAACTGATTTTTGAAAAAGTTCTCTAGTCAGCCCGATAGTTCACATGAGCAAACAGCTTATGTGAACAGGACCCCAGGAAGGGTCATAAAATTTTAATTTTTTATTTAAAAAATTAATATTAAAATAAATTTTATTTATTTAAATAAGTTTGAAATATATAATTTGTCGCGGCCCTGTTTCCAGCCAAATATGATTTACAGTCCTCTGGTCCATTACTCTTTATTTTCTTATTTATTAGCAATTTAATTATATATATTATTAATCAATTCAGGTTTTATTAGTTTTTATCCCTTCTCGAGACATTAAATTGGAGGGAGTTGTTATAATTGACATGTGGTTTATTTTTAGAAAAAAATCCAAAAAAGTTTAAATTTATATTTTATTAGTTCAATAGTAAATTTTGGAACTTCTGTTCCCAAAAATATAAGTTATCACTATTTAATATATAAATTATAAATTAAATTATTTATTAATATAAATATTTTAAATATTATTTATTAAGTGTTATTATATTATTTTTTCTACTTTATTTTTTATATAAATTTTATATTTTAGAAGGCAAAATAAAATTAAAAATAATATATAAATAAAAAATTAAAATTGAAAATATATGTTTCACCCTATAAATTTTAAATAATTTATTATGAATTGTATTAAAAGAATTTAAAAAATTATATATTAATTAATTAAAAATAAATTTATTTTTTAAAAAAGTTAAATATATAGTTTAAATATAATTATGTTATTATTGAGATTAAAAAAAAAGGAAAGAAATTGAATGTACATATTAAAAAAACAGCAATATTACTGCACATATTTATGATAAAATAGGCTATCACACTATTTTATTTTATTTTTTTCCTAATTCAAACTTGTAAGAGTTCACAAAAACGCGAATACAGTATTTATATCCATATGTGCCCGTAGGACACTAGCAATTCTATTTACTTTAACTTTTTAATTATTTTTATATATATTATATATTATTTTTATATATAAATATGTATTATAGATATATTTTACTTAATATAATATATATTGTATTTATTTTTTATATATTATATTCAAATATATTTAAAAATTTATATTATATAATATATTTTTAATTTTTTAGATATATACTCACCTGTTTATTATTATATTTGTAGATTAAAGGGTCGTATCCACATAATTATAAAATGTCTCCGAATTATACCATTTTTACAAAATCTAAATAAATAAATAAATAAAACAAACTAATCTAACATCCGACGTCCATAAGTAGAGGCGGAGCCAAGGGGACTGGTGGGCGCCATGACCCTAAGGCTCTGAATATAATTATTAGTATGTAAATGTATTCTTTTTCTATTATTATTATTAAGATTTCTTTCTAAATTGAAAATTTTATAATTAAAAATATGATATAAAAAATTATTTTAAAAGAAGATCTAAATATCTAAATTTTAATAAATAAATTATATATTTAATTTTTTTTTTCTAAATTTAAAATCTTATAATTAAAAATATTATATAAAAAATTATTTTAAAATAAAATCAATATCTAAATTTTAATAAATTATATATCTAAATATTTAAATTTTAATAAATTATAATAGTAAATAATTTATATTATATATTTTCAAAAATTCTAAAAATAGATACGAAAAATTTAATAAGTATAAATTTATAATACACATTAATAAAAATTTATTAAAATATATTATATTATGACGCATAACTTTGAATTATAACCCTATATACTTATACTTTTAAAAATATATTAAATATGTCATATCATCATACGTAAATTTTCAATAGATTATATTATTATATAATTTATACTATATATTTTTAAAATTAAATAAAATATATCATAAATAAAATAAAAGTTTCAATAAATTATAATAAATATAATACATATTATAATTTTTATTATAAATATGATCTAACGTACCGCGGGCGCTGCCCCGCACCCCGTCTCATTTTTGCCCCTCTCTTTCTATTATTTCTAGCTCCGTCCCTACTTATAAGAGTGGTGTCACTTGAGGTGTCACTTTATACCACACGATTTTGAAAAATAAAAAATTGTTATTAAATAAAAAGGGTAAGAGTAAATTATTGTACAAACATATAAGTACGTGACACCATAGTATTTTAGTATTTGACACCATAACTTTCAATTTCTCCCTTCGTCACTGGGTATATCCATTAAATTATATAACCAATATGACACGTAAGACATAAATCTCTAAACGTATTTTTTTCACCATAACATGCTTGTCTTGCTGCAAAAAAGCAAAAAAAAAAAAAAAATTAACATGAAAATGTTAATTAAGTAGATATGAGCAATTTGCCTCCAATTCCTAATATATTAATCAAATATTGAATAAAAATAAATTAACCTTTCCAAAATTCTATTCATAAAACAATTTTAAAATTAATATAGAGGTACATCAAAATAACCTTTTGAAATTCGTTAGAACTTTTCAAAATAATATAATAAAATTCTATAACTCAAACAGAATAACATATTAGAATCAATAATATAATCACACTGATACTAATCATTTATATTAACATCGGCATCCGTGAATCATACATGATACAATCCTCCGCAGATCAAAGAACTTACAACCAAAGAGACAGTGTCCATCTTTCCTGACTGAATTAAGTGCATTATTTTCCTTGCTATTTTTTGATTTACTTGAATATTTACTATTGATTTGGCTTTTTTTTTTTGGGTTATTTTATAGAGTTGGAGCTAAAATTGAATTAAGAGGATTTCCAAAGACGGTTTAAACGAATTACCAACTAAATAAATTTTTTTAAAAAAAATCAAGAGGAATTATCTATTTTAAACAATGGCGTAAGAGTACATTCATATACATATTTAATATTTTTTTTAATTTTATTAATTTATTTTTTTTCTCTCAGCATCCTTAAGTGTGAGAATGTATTTATGAAAAATTTTGGCTCCACATCTTTATATGAGAGAACGTCAGAAGGCAGCAAATTTTTTGTTTTTATAATTATCATTATTTCTACAACGAGGAATAGAGGCGGGAATAGTGCCACCTGCGAACCAAAATATAGTTAATATATTAAAAGAGTAAATGCAATTGTTGTGAACATGTATAAGGGTGATGAAGGATATGATAATTAACTCAGAGAATAGAAGAGTACGTCACGTTGATCAAGTAGAGCAATTTATGTTGATCAGTGTACATTGGTTATCTCCCATGCAAGGCAGGAGTGTTTTAATAAGTAGGTTATTAAAGATAAGATGGTAAATAGCAGTGTTAGTCAGTTTGTTGAAGGTAGATATATTTTGTTATATAACTAATTTTATGATGCGAGTTCTATTAGCATATCAATAAAAAAAATATTTTCTTATTAATTCTCTCTTCTTACTTTCTGAATCTAGAATGTTCACATAGTATCAGAGCTTTGTTAATAACGTTTAATTTCACTGTGTTTTGATGTTCTAGATACAGATATGAGAGAATCAGAAGGAAGCTTGATAGATTCAAGGTTTTGTTCAAATTTCAGAGAAACATGGCCTCTGGCGATGGCGAGAGACAATTTAACATGAGATTCTACTAGAGTGAAGATCCTCTCCACCTTCAAAACTCTGATCACCTGGTATGTCTTTGGTTTCAATAAAATTGAGTTGTCACATCCGTCAGACCGGGTGATTTTTTTTCGGTGTTTTGACCGTAAACCGTGTCCGAAACTGTAGGATATCATTGAATTTGAGACATCTGAATTCTGTCCTAAAATTTTTTTTTTTTTTAAATCTCCATTATCAAGTTGAGTGTTTTCACAAAACAAATGGTTTTTACTTTGAATTTATAAATAAGAAAAAATTGATTTATTATATTATAAAATAATATGGACTAATTTGAAAAATTACTAGTCATGTGACTAGTTCAATTTAATTTACGAGACCTATAAAAACTCTATTTTTCTCTCATTTTCTCTTTTACGAAACCTAGCAACCATTTAGGTTTTCAAGTTCTTATTTTTCGTAATCAAGGTAAGAGACTCTCACCTCTAGTTTCAATGATTTTCATTTTTTTATTTATTTTATCAAATATTGAATTTATTAAAGTTTAGGATTCCAATCCCTAGACAACTTTCGAATTGATTTTTCCCCGCACACCCCAACTCAAAGGTAACCCTGCGTTTTACTTTTCCGTTTGATGTGAATGTTCGTCCCCATTAATGGAATGTCAGTATATGTTTGATTTAAAAGAAAAAGAAAATAAAACCTCTTTGATTTGAAATTCGTTTAAGATGTCTCAAGGTCACTAGTAACCCTAACCCTGTTAATTTTGATTCCAGATATTTTGTTTTGGTTCTCGATCCTGTTGGGATTATTTTTACTGTTGGTTATTTTTGTGACATTCAGGTGACGGTGCTGATGCTGGTGCTATTGGAACCGTGCAAGGGGACCTGTAGGCTTAGTTGTGGGAAATTGCTTTGTTGGTTAGTATTTCAGCCCTATTGTCTTTAATTAGTGATTTTTATGTTTGGGAATTGTTTGAATCAATGCATGGTATGATAATTGTGATACTCACATGTTTACGTGAATATGTTTATACATTTAATATGTCTTGAAAAACTAAATAGGTCATGTGACTTTTGCTTTGGATAAATAAGTTTGTTTAGAAATAAACACCTAAGTGCATGTCTTAAAATAAGAGACTTAGGTATCATGCGATTTTATTTTGTTATTGTTATAATGCTGTTACTGAATAATCCGTTGGTTAGTTAGTATAGGCTTGGTTGTGGCCTTAATTATTTATTCTGTTAAATTCTAAATTTTCTAATTAAACGTTAAGCAAGATTAATAAGCCTTATCCTTATATAAGTTACATGAGACCGGCATGTCGTAGGGAAAAATTAGAAGTACTTCTACACGCTAACGCGTGCAGGCCTAGTTCTGCCCTTAATTATATTTTGAGGCTTCGGCCATCTCTGGATATGACGGCATCACCTCTGTTCTGTTCTGGGTCTTGGGATCAATTCTGGATCTTCAGATCACCTCTGTTCTGTCCCGATTTGCTAACTGATCTAGGATGGGCTGCTTAATTGAAGCTATAATTTGCATATTCTGAACTCTGATATTTTGTATGTAATATTTTGGATAAATGGACTTTATTTACATTAACTGTTTGAAATTCTGGTTAATTCCTTAAGCTGGTAAAGTTACAGTTTTTGTTAGCTAATCCGAATTTTATTTATTATCTGAAAATCTATTTTTATCTGTACCCTTGAAATAAATTATTAGTTTGTAGGATTGTCAACGAACCACTTAATTATAAATCTTGGTGTGAATGTAAATATATCTGGTAATTATTTTTCTTGAATAATTGGCTTGGTTGCTCTGAGTTATGCTGCATAGGATCTAAGTTGAAGCTGTGGTCTTATCTAAAATATTACATTAGACGTTGATAAGAATTCTGTTGGTTATTGTTATTTTATGTGTCAGAAAATTCCTCATCACTTTGTCCAATCACGACATCATCACTGCATACTTACAAAATTCAATGATGACTACTTCTTAGCATAATTTAATATATGTGGATGATTTACTTATAAGGGTTATTTCCAAAAACACCCCATTTTTTCAAACGTTTCACTTTAAGCACCCGGTTTTGAAAGTTTTGAAAAACCACCCCAAAAATCAAAACCACTAGTGGTTTTTGGTAATTTTGTGAGTGGTTTTGGTGTTGTATGAGTAATTTTGATCTTAGAAAATTTTCGAATCTCTAAATTAAACATATAGAATTTCAAACCACTCATACAATACCAAAACCACTCACAAAATTACCAAAAACCACTAGTGGTTTTGATTTTGGGGGTGGTTTTCCAAAACTTTCAAAACCAGATGCTCAAAGTGAAACGTTTGAAAAAATGGGGTGTTTTTGGAAATAACCCTTACTTATAATGGGGCCAAAATTGTCACATATTGAGACAATGAAGATGTCTCTGCACCAAGCTTTTACTATCAAGGATATTGGTCATGTGAAATACTATTTAGGTTTGGAAATAGCTAGATCACAGGTGGGAATGCTCATTTCCCAGCAGAAATACATCACAGATTTGCTAGTTGATATAGGTTTAACATATTGTAAACATGTTCTTACCCTTATACTTCCTGGTTGTAAACTCTCATTTTCAGATGAAAAACCTCTTGATAAACTTGACATGTACAGGAGAGTTAGCAAGTTACTTTACCTTGGTTTCACAAGGCCGGATATCACTCATGCTACTCAAACATTAAGTGAATTCATGAGTGCTCTTTCATCTCTTTATTGGACTACTGAAGTACATGTCCTTAGATATCTTAAAGGGATAATGTCTTATGGTTTATTTTACCCCGCAAATCAGCCTCTAAAGTTAGAAGCACACAGCGATGATGACTGGCAAGCTGTACAGACACTGGAAAATCCTTAACTAGGTTCTGTGTGTTTCTTGAAGGTACATTGGTATCTTGGAAAACTAAGAGCAATCAACAGTTTCAAGGAGTTCACCAGAGGCTGAATATAGGGCTTTAGCATCAACTACATGTGAATTAAAGTGGATGAAGTTCATGCTTGATGACTTTCATGCTATGGTTCCTCTGCCGATCACTCTTTATTGTGATTCTAAGTCAGCTATACAGATTACGCCTAATCCGATCTTCAATAAACGCACAAAAAAACCTCGACATAGATGGTTGTATAGTTAGAAATAAGTTCAAAGCTGGCTTTATTCACTCAGTTCACCTCTCCAGCAAAGAGCAAATGACATATTTTTTTAACTAAACATCTTCCTTCCTCGCCTTTTTATTATCATCTTTCCAAGTTAGGACTTATTTCCATGACCTAACTTGAGGGGGGTGAACATGTATAAGGTGATGAAGGGAAAGATTATCTCAGATAATAGAAGAGCAGGTTACGTTGATCAAGCAGACCAACTTACATTGATCAGCGTACATCGGTTATCTCACATGCAAGGCAAGAGTGCTTTAGTAAGTAGGTCATTTCTGTAATTTCCTTTATTAATGTAGAGTAAGACGGTAAATAACAGTGTGAGTTTGTTGAAGGTAAATATAATTTGTTATTATATAACCAATGGTATGATGCAAGTTCTATTAACATATCAATAAAGAAAATATTTTCTTCTGAACTCTCTCTTCTTACTTTCTAAATCTAAAATGTTCACAAGTGTAAGAAAAAATGATTCCATAATTAGTAATCTTGTAACTTAAGTAATGCCCAAATAAAAATAGCGTCCTAAACACCAAAATCCTACTAATTTTAAGTAATGTGAGTATTAGATTATTTACGTAAAATTTTATTATTAAATTATATTATTTGTAAGTGGGCTCAAAATTCTGCACCGCCTAAAGCCCAAATTTATTTAAGAACAACTCTAGAGGTAATTTATTTAAGAACAACTCTAGAGGTAATTTATTTAAGAACAACTCTAGAGGTAGGGGTGTAAACGAGTCGAGTTCGAGTATACCAAAACTCGACTCGACTCATGAAAGATTATGTTAAGCTTGAATTCGAGTTCGAACTCGTCGAGCTTTCAAAAATCAAGCTCGAGCTCAAACTCAAATGATAATCGAGCTACTCGAACTCGACTCGTTAAAGCTCGTTTATTTTTTATTAATAATTTTTTAATTTTATATATTTATTCTTGACTTGATTTGGACATACTCGAGCTCAACTCGTTGGTATTACTATAGTAGAGCTCGATAAGGCTCGCGAGCCTTACGAGTCGAGTAATATAGAGCTCGAGATCGACTCGTTTCTGGAAAAAGCTCGACTCGAACTCGTGAACAGCGAGTCGATCTCTAGTATTTCTCAAGTCGATTTCGAATAACTCGCGAGTAGCTCGACTCACTTACACCCCTATCTGAAGGGTTATTATCAATCGAAGAGGGGGGGAAAGAGAGTAAGGAATCCATGCTGAAGCTCTTATTCATGCTTAATTTGTAGATGGACCCCAAAAAGCTTTAGTCCAGTATTAGATGATGATGAAATAAGTGTTCTGGGATTGTTGCCTATTTGAGCAAAATAAATTCGTTTGATGATGATTGGATTGATGTATGAATATCATTTCTCTATATTTTTTTTTCTCTTTAAATAAAAAAGAAAAGAAATTGATTGTTTTATGTTATTTTTAGCTACTGGTGTTTCTATACAATATCATGTTAACAGGAAAAGAAATTATGTAGCGGTTCATTGTCCCCGTTTCATGGGGAGGATATATTAGTTCAATAGGGCGAGCTTATATGTAAACATTTCCTATTTACATTCCAAGACACGAATGAACAAAATTAGATGAAGTTCGACGTAATCAATTTCGCATCACGCCACTCAGAAATAAAACAAATTCCAGTTTACATCGTGTGGTATCATTACATAAACAAAACATGACTGAACTGATACATTAGGCGCCATATACAACATCCGACTTTTGACGTGGAGGGTTAACGAGACATGAAACGTGAAGATAAGGAAAAAAAAAATTAAAAAATCAATTAAAAAATGAATTACAATACAAAATAGACACTATATTACAAAAATAGGTCATGGAGGGCCTGAAATGAAGGAAAGATTAGAAGAATTATGCCCAGAAGATCATAATGACAGCAGTCTTCCACCATAATTGCTGGTCCTGAGAGTGGCATCATAATCCAAGCATTCATTCCTTTGGTCAGAGTTTATGTATTTGAAGCAGGAAGGCAAGGCAACATATGAAGAAGAGATTGTAGTAATAGGCAAAATTGTTCACTCAATCAACCTCCTTTGCGCTTTTAAGCACCTGTCCTCCAGAGTATATAACAAGCCTATCAGGATATGGCTGAAATTTGCATTTTTTTTCTGGTTCATGTTTTTATATAATATCATGAATGATGAGAGTCTTGGACCATCAAGGTAATTCGCTTAGCACTCTCTGCGCGGAGGATGTTATCTCCTTTAAATCCAATCTGGTAGGAGAAATCATATTCAAGATACCTCAAACACTTGCTTTCCGCATCAATTAATTAATTTGGTAAAATTCTAAATACATGCAGTCTTTGTTCTCTATTTAATTAGTCTCCATTAAAGTCTAATTTTTAGGAAAGAGAGATGATTACCTCACTAGAACTATCAGGGGAAAACCACCGCAAGAGCACTCCTAGATTTACAACAGCAGGAATCAGCTTAAAAAGCAAGGGTGTAGTAACCTGCAATATTACTTTGTCAGGACATAATCGAAGACATCATAGAAGTAAGTGTATATATGTTGTGGTGACTAACAGACAACACTCAAGTGATTTGCTCAATTTAGACCTAAATTTCATTGTTAGGTGACCCTCCTGTTTCTCACGACATATTCACCCTTTTCTCCTCTCTCTTTGTGCAGGTCTTTGTAATCAAATGGCAAAATATGTTGCCACAATCTTTTGCTTTAATTTTACTAAGGAAGCAAATTCTAATTAAATCGATAAATGTTCATCATCCAACACAAAGGAAGTATCCAACATACCAGGCTGAGAGCTGTTGTGCCTAGTAGAAGAAGATACAACTTCCCCTGCATTATCAACAGGCAAAAAAGGTTTAGACAAGTATATGAAAAATAAAACCAGTAAGAGTAATTAATGATTGTGACACAAACTATATACAACTCACTCACAATTCAAATCCACTATCCTATATACAACTGGCCAGGTAAAGAGCATGATAACAACAGAACTTTGACAATTTTACATTCTACTTATACAGAACAGCTTGAAAGAAATTTTCATGGATTGATCGTCCAATTTACACCAGATCTATATTTTAAATCAAGTTGTATATAAATTTATAACTTCAATTACAATATTTCTCCATTTCCATTAAGTTTCATGAATTGTAGTTTAAAGCCCTCAGCAAATACATGTATGGCAAAGCCACTCAAACTAGCCTGATAAACATTTTACTTAGAGAAATTATCTGGGATTAAGAGAATCATACATGTAGTCTTACGAAAAACTGGCTAATTAGCTGCTTATAGCTGTACAAATTGTTGGGAGCAGTACAAACCTCAACTAGATGAAGATTAGAAGCTCGACTAAGAAGAACAAAAGCAAATTCTCCAATTTGTGCTAGAGACATTCCAACCTACACATATGCAGAACCTGTCACCTGAATGCTACAAGGAATAAGTAAAATGTTGACTTAAAGGTACTAGTAAATCAGCCAAATCTTACAAGAATTGAAGTTTTGTTGTTATAACGAAACCCCTTGACAACAGCGGCAACCACAATGGTTTTTACAACAATCACCAGTAACACAGCTGCAAGTAAAATGTCAACATGATTCCACAGGAAATGGACATGAATCAGCATCCCAATACTGGCAAGAAAGAGGGCAGCAAAGAAGTTGCGAATTGGCTCAACCTACAAGATGATTAATGCCAACAAAGATTATTGAGATTTATAATTATCACTACCAATATCTTATCCCAAAAAGAAGAAATGATATATGTTTATTAGACATAGAAATCAGCAAGTTTGAGAAATGTACAGGAAAAAGAAAAGAAGTTTGGCATAATAGAATATTTAGATCCACAGATCATCACAAATGACATAAAGAATAAAAATAAGAAATTAAAAAAAAAAAAAAAAAAAAAAAAAAAAAAAAAAGAGACATGGGTGCACATATTATAACAATAAATAAGCATATACAAAGGTATATTACATAATAATGGCTGAAGTTAGTATAATGGTATAGATTAATTTTTATGCATTGACGCAACTTCTAACATTTAAAAAGTCAGGAACTTGTAGAACTTTTAAAGTAAAGAAATGTTCCGGAATATAGTGCAGCAATCAATCTTCTTTTTGACTATGCTTCTGGATGCAAATAGTGTGGAGCCAATTATTTACCCTAAAAAGTAAACTGTGAGAAGAAATATTTAAGCCTGGCAATCTGGTTTTTCCCATTCTTGTTTTTCCCATTCTTAGGAACAATCGTAAATAGAATGACTCATATTCTTGAAATATTAGTATCAACACAAAAAACCACTTGAGAAATAACATTCGTAAATATAAATATAAATAATAAAATAAATTAATTAATTAAACATATAGGTCAGCCTGGTGCACGAAGACATCCCGCGATTATGCCGGGTTCAGGGAAAGGCTGCACCCAAAGTTGTAATGTAGGCAGCCTACCCTGATTCCAGGGCTCCAAACTGTAACCATACGGAAGCAACTTTACCATTGCTCCAAGGCTTCCCTCCAACATTCACCAACTTACGAAGTTTTTCTTTTCCATCTAAACACTTATTTCATGGTTTTGGTCAAATTATGTGCTAATAAGTGATAGGTGTCAAAAGGAAGAGAACAACAAACAAGGATTTAGACGATACATATTTCACAAGTGTTGCTAGACAGAAACTAACTACAATATAAATCTTCCACAATTACAAAGTGTATTAACCAAAGTGAAAGGAGAAATGCGGAAGTCACTAGGAAACAGCAGAAATAGGATAAAGAAAGCAAACCATACTTGTTCAAGGGTATGCTGAGCAAGATCTGTTGTTGATATCATCACCCCAGCTGCAAAAGAGCCTAATTCAAGACTTAGACCCAGCTTATCGCTACACTGCAAAGTAACAGCACTACATATATCATACAAAGAAATATATATCCATGAAGAGAAATGTTTTCTTCAGAAAAAGTGTGCTACAGCAGATAGAAGTCTTCAATAAATGATACACAATAAAATTTCTACAACATCAATCTGCGGACGTTCATGCATGCCAGACAAGTATTTTAAGAGTGCCAGTCCCAACATAGGTAGAAATTTGGAAAGAAGACGAACCCAAGCAACAAGTAAACAAAATGCCACGGATGCCAGTTGATAGAGTTCATTAGTCTGCAAAAATAATATTTCAGTCAATAGAGAGCATTAGCCTGCAAAAATAATATTTCAGACATCAGTACCTATCATACAACACAAAGAGAAAGCAAATATTGTACAAGTACCTGTGAGGATAAACTTATCATTAGCTTAAGAAACCAGGGAACACATGTCCGAGATAAAATCGTCAAAATGGACAAAAATGTAAGCAACATCACCAACCTGAAAATACAAGAAGTTAAATGCAGATGAAGAGACAACCAGGTCAGGAAGAGCATCATGTAGACATTCTAGTTGAATCAATTATCAACCTTATTCATAAGCAAAATTATTTATCACTTTATCACATTTAGGGTCTCACAGTACATAATAAACTATAGACGGGCGCTAGTCTATAAATAAACTATTGCAAATCAGATGTCACGATGACATAGAACTTAAGGAATTTAGTCACTCACATAAGCTGGAAAAGGAAAAATTATTTGTATCAATCAAGGAGATTTATTGTTACACGATATACGGCAATTAGGTATAAAATTCTAACATGAGCTTCGCATGCAAAGTAAATAGTAGACAGTATTTCACACGTACGATTTAGTCATAGATATTACTCCTTGAAGAACACCAGAACTGCCACCAAGAACAGGAAGTAGAGCAAAGAGTAAACCAACTGCACAATCCTGTGAGGCCAAGAGGCATGTCAAAAACAAAGAGAATTAATTTTAATGATACTCTTAAAATAGGCGAGTGGACTGATATTATGAATAAGTGTAAATATAGACATAATCTGCAGAATGTCAACCTGTAGGATAAGGGTACCAACGGTAACTTGACCATGGAGAGCACTGATGCTATTTCTCTCCATCAAAAATTTTAAGACCTGAAGAAGAGGTCATCATGAATATTATAACACTGAGCACCAATATGAACAGAGAGTTTTTGCAAACAGGAGTAACCAAGAACTCTTGCATGACAAGAATAAGTTAACATGTCAACTTAATCAAGAAGAGGACTATTATTCTTCCCGTGAGCATATTGCATAGGGAAAGAGTGATTCAATTGTCCAAAAATAAATTAGCCAACTATTGAATATATAAGCTAGCCAAATATCAAAAGTTAAGCTACATTTTTGGTAATCAGCACCCACTCAAATGATGATAAGACCCATATAAAGTTCTCTGTTACATAAAAGTAAGAACTCTGTGTGTGTACTAGTTACTTTTTAGTTTTATTAAAATAAAAATAAATAAATAAAACCAGAAGGAGGTCAATAAAACAAACAATTAAGAAATCTTTTATATGACTTTACCATATATGTGTCTGTACTGTTTCTTTACATGATTCAGGTGTATGGTGGCACTTGTATTCATGAGAGATAAATAAAGTTGTAATAGAAAAATATATCAAATTCAACATTAGACAAACAGACACATTAAAGTTCACCTCTGCACACACATCAAGATCAAGCTTCAAGAGGCTTTCTAGCTGGTTGTCATTTTGGATTTTAGTTTTCCTTGAAGAACCAAGAAAATCTTGCTCCTAGGAAATAACTAACCAACCAAAATGAAGAGGGGAAAAACTGTTGCTAGTCATTCATTTTTACATGATCAGCCCAAAATGAGGATAGTTCAATTGAATGGGTTGCTATCATTAGATGTGAAATCTTAAAAAATAATAATAATAATAATAATAATAATAATATATTTAAAATATAAAATAAAAAGAGAGAGAGAGTAAAAGTTGGTACTTCATATAAAGCCTAAGTTGATAAACGTTGATGCAAAGGTATAGTAACAATTTCCTTTCTAATAAACATTTTGCTGAAATCTGATAACTAAAACCAGGATAGCCAAAAGAAGAGGAGGACTGGACCCTAAAAATTTGTAATATGACATGATCACCTACTCAACATTGATGCAGATAACCACCATAAGTCATAGGTCTACTTTGGAGTACAAGAATTTGATGGTAGGTTTTGAACGACTTCGTAGACGTCTATCTTATTCTCAAAATAATCCAGTAAAGAGATACTTATAATGATTTTACAATTATTGTCATGAGTTCAATCAATGTTGTATTCATCAACAGTCAAGAACCTTAGATAAATTCTTGGTGTGGAGCTATTAAGAATAATAGGCCCAGTGCTACACCAGGAAATGACTGCTAGTATGGGAAATAAAACAACTGAGAATGGTATTCAAACAAACAATAATTCACCAGATTCTACCAAGGCAGTTACTATATGTCACCAATCAAACTACACCCATGGGAAATGGAGCGGAATGGGATGAGAAGTACCCCAGGCCAACCATTTTTTTTGTTAGATGACTTAAGAGAAAGGGATTAAAAACTTTCAGGGCCTACCTCATGAAACTTCCATTTCCCACTTTTTTGGATATTTCATTGCAAGGTATTTCATAGGATTCATTTCCCATCCACTTGGGAATGGAAAGGTAGAATTTTTTTAAAGATTTTATTATATAATAGCATTTCTACTTGATATGTAACAGATATAAATATATTTAATTTTATCAGAATCTCAATTTCTATAAATAATATACTATTTAATCTAATCCAAACTAGTCCCAATCCAATAAAGGCAAAAGTGGTTTAGAAATACTAATTCCATCCAATTCATCCCATACTTCTCATCCTATCGTTGCCAATCCCATCCCATCAAATCATGTGCACTCAAACACCTCAGTATTCTAGCACATCACATAAAGGTGCAAGAAGATTACCACAGCAGTGGATGACATAGAAAGCAGAACACCGACAAATACTCCTTCGGAAGGCTTACCACCACATAACTGCAAAACAGTGCATAGATGGTGCATCAAACTCCATAACCTAAAACTTCAAGTGCAAGCAGTAAACTGCATAACACACAGCAAAAGTGTAGAGGGGCAATTTATCTTTTCCGAGCTAGAATATAAATAAACCATATTCATTAATGCAAACTACAATCACAATCAAAGAAATAAGATCAGAGACTTCACATAAACTAACAGAATAGAGTGAACGTTGCATGTTGCAATTAAATCACCGAAGAAAAACTCATAAAAATAAATCATACCGAAGCTATTATCCCACATAAGCACATAAATAGAAAAATTTGGAGGAGACCTCCTAAAACAGCAACAGCTCTAACAACTCGAAGCTGTGAACAAGGCATTAATAATTAAATTCACATCAAAAGGAATAAAACCTGTATACAACCAATGCACAATATAATTATAAGCAAACCTTGGATGTAGAAAATTCCAATCCTAATGCGAAAAGAAGAAAAATCACACCAAACTGAGCCACTGTTTCAACCTGGCAACATATCACAATCACAAGATGGCAGAGATTATTCACCATGAAGTTTTACAACAAAATGGCAACAAAAAAAAGGTTAGCATGAAACGATGTCATGATAGTAGACTTGTATCCAACTTTGATACTAGTTTCCACATCCTAGACCAATTATGTGCACAATAAGCAAAATAGAAACTCTGAAGTTCCATTTAGACTGTTGGTCAGCAAGAGTAATCTGTCAGACCAGATTTCTTTTATCATAAATCAGACTACATCTCATAATATGAAGGGACATCAGAAGTTTATCACAGGGGTTTCAAAAGTTAGAGACTAGTAAAGTCATATTGTTATAACCACCTTTCCCAAATACATTTTGTCCTATACTCTATAACCTGATAGAACAAAGCTACAAGGGACATCCTGCCTATAAAGCCACTTGGACAACAAAGACATAAGATATTCAAATCGTAGTCAGGCTGACAAAACTAAAATCAGGTCAAAATGAAGGAGCACAGGACAAAAAGGGCACAAAAATATGCAAAATAAATTAGAAAAAGCATAATCAAACTAAGTGTTTCTTTTTAGTGAATGTAGATAATGTGTCATGTCATACATGAACATATCTATATATAAATGCTTATCCTTCCTTCCAACCATTATGTATAATAAGCTCTTAAAAATAAAATGCAAAAGTCAAAGCACTCAATATAAGAAATCAAAGGTGAATGTGTCGAAGCATTAATCTGATTATTAAACTTTTTAAATAAATCATACAATCAAGATGCTACTCTGCATGGTCAAAATTCCTTCCACTAAACAACAGAAAATTATTCTTAATCTATTACTTATTGAAAAACAAGATTCATGGATGGTAAAGTATGGACGTCTGTAAACACCAAAAGCAACATACTTGCACCATTTCGCTGACAAAGCTGAAACCCCCAGGCCCGATAACTGATCCTGCAAGAAGATATCCAGTAATAACCTGCAATAATATGAAATATGTTCCTTCAGGGGGTTCATTAAAACAACCATAAAGTTTTCCAGAGACTAAATTTAATCTTCAGTAGGTAAGATAACATTCCATAAAGTTCTAAATGATAACACAGAAGCCTAAATGAGCAATGAAGTGTCACTAGAACTCTAACCGGTTGGCCAGCACAAGCAAAAGCAATTCCACCACAAGTTGCGGAGACAATAACAACCACCAAATCTGATATCAATCTGCAATTACAGCATTTTGAAGATATTGTAAGAGCTACAGAATATGTTAGATGCTAAAGTAAAAGCTCTAAGGAAAAAGGGCAGGCCAGTGCACGAAGGCATCCTGCGACTACACATTGTCCGGGAAAAAAGAACAAAGTAAAATACAATGTAACCTAACCTCAAGTCTAGCTGTAGAACAGGATACTTTGACTTAGGATTGGATATGATAAAAACATTATCCTGTATAAAAAATATTGCATATAATCAGGGGATAAATTTTCTTAAAGAAATATTAACATAAAACATGATTAACCACAAAACAGGACAAATATAAATAGCAAAGTAAGAAATTGTTCCATGAGGTATAAGAGAATACCTTTCTATCAATTAATGTCGGTGTTTCTTCTGCTCCATTTTCATTATCCAAGTTAAAAACATGATGAAACTGGAATGACCTATAATAAGGCTCAAAATCGTATCAGAATTTGCGCATAACCAGTGAATTGATATGTAAGCTAAAAGAGATGCACTTGCATGTTGTAATGACAGAGATCTGAAAAGGACTGAATCAAAACATGATTTTCAAGGAAACAAAAACATACTTATCCTCCTTGGTTTCATTTTTTTTGGACTTAACTCTGGCAACAGTTTCCAAAACAGCCTGGCAAAACCCAACATTCAGAATTCAGCCACAAGTTGGAGAAAGCAATAATGAAACAATTAGTCAAAAACCTGAGTGATTCACTAATTGAAAATATTTACTTGATAGGGGACAATTTGTAAACATATAAATAAAAGCACACCCCAAGTATCCTAAATAGGAGATCATATATATATAACAACATCCTCTAAATACAATAAGCATTTCAATGATCAACTTTTAACCAGTGAGCCATCAGCATTTCAATAATGATTATCATAGTTCTTATACATTGTATGATTTTAATACTGAAGGGTTGATCATATATATAACAACATCCTCTAAATACAATAAGCATTTCAGTAATCAACTTTTTATCAGTGAGCCATCAGCATTTCAATAATGATTACCATAGTTCTTATACATTGTATGATTTTAATACTGAAGGGTTGAATCATCAAAAACTATTCAGCTTTTATCTGATTCAAGCACATAACTTTGTTGAATACTCTATGTTTTGGTGAACCATTCCTTACAAGTTATCACCCCGTAAAAGCTTCACAAGACTGACACCTAATCCTACACTGCAACACCAAACAGCAGACTAAAAGCGCCGGCAGTCTCTCGCTAACACCAGAAATCTATTAATTGAACATGGCATATAGCATTAAGATAAACAGAAACCAACCTGCTGTCCAGCAACACTATTATTGAAGCTGCCCGGATCAGTAGCTGCATAATAGAACAGAAATGATCAAGCAAATCCACACGAATGCTTTCAAAATCTTCATTGAACGTCAATTACGATAATCAATCAATTGAATACGTTAAATTAAGAGCACATGCAAACATTAAAAACCAGAAACTTTACCCCAAACCAAATGATTTTCAGCTTTGCTTGAACAAGTATACTTTATTTAATTAAATCAAACAAATAACACTATTAGCAAAACTGCGAAGAATAGTGATACTAATTTAGATTAAACAAAAGAGGAAGTAGCGTGTTAAACTTTAGCGACATTGAGTAAAACAAAGCTGATCCAAAACCTGGCGACCCTAGCGCAACACAAAATGCAGATACGGATAAAAACCCAGAGGAAGAGCTCAGATCTAGTACGGACCTTCGTTCTGGTCAGTCTCGTTGAACTCCTTTTCTAGAGCACGATCGATTATGTCGGCGAAGCTGTCCTCCTTCGGCCTGGCGAGCGTACCGTTGCCCGACTCTGTGGCGGTGGCATTGATCTCGGACTCTGTACCGGCGGAGGCGCAGCAGAAGAGGAGAGAAACGACAGCGAAGAGAGTAAAAGGCGTCTTCTTCATAGCGAGTTCACGAAACAAATTCGAAAGCCAGCGGTTAAGGAAATCTCACTTTTCCTTCTCGGTGTTAGCGTGGAAACTAAAACGGAGATTTTCTGGACTCGAATCGAAATGGTGCCTCGGCAGCAGACAGTGAGATGTCAGTCGGGTGAAGGTAGCAACCAAAACAAGATAACGCGCCAGAAAAAGCGCGTGTTAAGCTAGAACCAAACTAAATACAGGCTGATTTACATTTGGCGATATTTTTTATTTAAAGGAAAATCTCCCCTCAACTTTAACTATTTATGGGCATAGCAAAACTTTTCAAGTTTTCGACGTAAACATCCCTTTTTTTTTTAATAATTATTTAGGTTGAAGTAAAGGATAGCATTTGGTACATTTAAATTATAAATTAATTTTTTTAAAAAAAACTTATATATTTACTAACTAATGTTAAATTAGAATTTATCATTTAAATTAATTTTAAAATAGTGTTTAAAAATACTATTATAAATATTTTTTATTTAAATATTAATAGAATTTTCCCCCTTAACTTTTTAAAATTAGTTATATTACTATACTTCAAATTTATTTATAAAAAGAATTATAAAATATAGGACATCCAAATAAGCCATCCAAATTCATAAAAACTCTTTTACATTTTCAAGAAATTACAAAGAAAATTGCGTTTGTTAATTTATTTATTATTTTATTTTTAGATTACAACTTTTGATAGGTTGTGGATTTGAAACAAAATTTGAGTAGATATTAGGGTAATTCAAAGTTTTAAAATGGCTAAAATTCAAATCATTTCTTATTTATATTTATAATAAATTTTTAGTAAATTTACATATTAGAGATAATTTAAATTCTAAAACAAATACCAAATATTTAATCTAACGAATAATATTATAACTACTTTACAAGTTATCTTACAGCTAGTCACTACCGCTACTCAAATTATTAATCTAATAAATAATTGAAAATCTAATGTCAACCTTACATATAACGCTGAAGTAGTAGAATTATATATGAAAGGTAAAACGTCAATGAAACACATAACTTTTTAAGCATAGTTTACTATTTAAACACGTATACTTTATCCTTTACCGATTAAACACTTAGAAGTTGACAATTTCACATATTTCAAACATCTTTTACATATTTCATTTATTATCTTCTTTTTTGTATGTATGTTTGCATCACACGCGTTATGACATTACTTAATCTCAGTATTTCTTTAGGTGTAATAACTCACTCTTCTATGACTATTAAATAACTACTAATTATCTGCTAATTATGCATGTCAACCATTCAACAGTACCATCCTAATATGCTCGTAGTCCACTCCATATACGAGTAGGGTTCTAAACTTACTTCCACAAGTCACATAATGAGAGCATATTTTACATTAAATTCACACTTAATACATGATGTTCATATCGAAATGTATAAACTTAATATAAAATCTAATTTCAAGTAAATTAAGCATATACAAGATAACATCATGATGTATAAAATGCTCATAATTTATACTATATTTATTATTTTATTCACTAATGAATAAAGTTTTTAATAAAAAAAAAATAAGAGAGAGAGAGAGTAGACAACATCTTATTCTATCACTAAAGTCACTTCGCTCAGTCATCCACTTGCATCAACACTCCGTTATAGCTTTACCTGAAACATGATAGAAAAATATAAGTATTTCTATTACAACATGATCATATCATAACTTAGTTGAAATATAACTTATGGATGATTTTAGGATCCATAGCTTCTAAATTTTTAGTTACTTAAGGCATGTGACATTTTGAGTAATACCGAATGTTTACCAACACTCGCAATTAGAATACAAATAACAATTAGAGTAATTTTTTATGCTAAGAATTCTATTACCACAACATTGTATGTACACATCTATAGTTGTTACTTACAACTTATCTAAAGGCTTTCATGTACTTCACAAGTTACAAGAAATTATGTTTTACATGTCAAATAGTTTAAACAATATAACTTAAACTTAAAAGTATGGCAAAAAAAAATTTTATAGGCCATAAAAAGTTTACTATACAATTATAGTCCACTTTTAAAAAGTTTGCAAAACTAAAGTTTGAGTTTCACTCCATAGGTCATTCACAGACTGTGACCGTAATTCGCAGACTGTGACTGTAATTCACAGAATCTGTGAATTGTAAAAATTCGGGGGTATTTTGAGAAATTTGGCCTATGAAGTGAAAACTAAACTTTTAAAAGCCTGTTTTTGTATGTTTTTCAAAACATGCCTATAATTGTATTTTGAACTTAAAAAAAACCCATTTTGTAGAATTTTCACTAAAAGTATTCTAAAGACTCAATAAGTACAAGGATACTTAACTGAACGAATATACTACAAGATCTACTAATTGATCTTAAACTCGCCGGGAAAATACTCATGCTCCTTAAAATCTCTCTACGCGTGATTCATCGATTAATTCATTTGAGAACAACAAGACTCTGGTTGTGGTCACTCTACTTAGAGACCACTAAACCAGATCTCTACCGTTTAACATCTATATCAATATATCTTTTAAAACACATCCAAAATCCAAGATGATCCAATGATCAAATCAAAAGAAAATCTAATTTTAAGCTCCCTCTGATTCGAAATAACCTTACAATTTACTAAATTTCTCTCAACAAGAACATCGAAATGATAATCACAATGGTAAGTATCTAGATAAGATGTCGGGTATTTTACCTCTAAATTTGAAGACGGTCCCAGGATTACAAGTTCGACTAATAACAAATCTCGAAAACGGTAAGAGTTGCTTCTCGCCCGATTGTCCCTCTTTTCTCTTCTCTTATCTTCCTCTGTTTTTCTTTTCTTCTTTTTTTTCCTTTTGAGTTTGCTTTTATTTTCTATTTTTTTCCTTCCTTTTGATTACTTTTGTCAGATAGGGATTTTGAGAGCTCTCTGACTGAAATACTTTCATATAATTTAAAACTCTTATATATTTTTAATATTCTATTAAAACATAACAGACTCACCAATTTAACTTAAACTTGTCGTACTCGTTTAGTTTCTCTTAAATCCAACTTCAACTCCATATGTCTTATCTCATCTCATTTTTTATATAGTATTATATTATTCTAGTAATATAGTAAAATAACAAATAATTGGCTTATGAAAAATAAATTTATAGTTTACTTTTCCAGTAATTACATTATGGATGTAACTAGAAAGCTACCGTGTCAAACTCGTCACTAATATTCTTTGAGTTGTGTAATAAAATGGAATGTGAATTAGTAAAGAATAATTACGTTAAATGTGAATGTAAAAGCAAAAATCAAGTTAAACAAGATTTAGAATTTGTATAACTTTATTATCGTTAATTTTTGGTCATAAACGAAATTTGAAAGTCCATTTCTAGTTAAACGGGATTACGAATCTATACAGTTACGTAACTTCCAATTTTCGTAAACATTGAAGCGATCGGAAGAAAACTTTAAGTTCTAGGGCTTGCTTTTTGTGTGAAAATCTAAAAATACTTTAATTTTTTTTTTTTTTGAAAAATACACACACACACACACACACACACATATATATATATATATATATATATATGTATGACATAATAATCACAGAAGCCCCTAAACTTGATTAACCTTTTCAATTTAACCCTTTAACTATTCAGATCGAGTCAATTTAGCCATTTTCACTTATGTGACAGATAATGTGACACAAGTGATTTAGAGTCAAATATATACAACAAACTTACCACATCATCCACCACATAGGTTAAAAGGGGCAAATCGACCCCATATGAGATAGTTGAGAGGTTAAAATGAAATCTCGCATAGTTGGACGATCAAATTGAAAAGGTTCGCCAAGTTTAAGGGTTTAGGTGGTGATTATGCTTATATATTTAGAGCATCCTACAATACCAGGGGACACTTTGGGTTCCAACTCTGCTATGTGGATCCTACCATATATATAATAAGATAAGTTTAAAATAATCAAAAAGTTAAAAAAAAAAATTAATGAAATTGTGCAGAGAGTAAAAAAAATAAATAAAAAAGACATGGACTAAGATGATTGGGAGATTGAGAGTTGTCCTCGTCCCAACTTAGGGGCACTCAGGAGTAGGGGTGTTTATAAATATCTGATCCGCAATATCTGTCCATGATCCGGGGTGATCCGATCCGAAAAGTGGATATCCGATCCGGTAATTTATATTCCGGATATCCGGATAAAGGTGGTTCGGATATGGAATATGATTTTATATTTTTGGATATCCGGCAGATATCCGGTTTTCTAAATAAAAGATTAATTTCGTTCGGTTAATGTAATAAACATATATATATTAATCTGATTTTAATTAAAAATGTTCAATTCATAATATTTTTTAAATAAAAATTGAACATTTTGACAACGTAGTAGAATTATTTTAAAATTATTTTGGTTAATGTTATACATTAATTTAATTTATTATTTACTGGGAAAATTTATAAATTTATTACCACCGGATAATCCGGTGATCCGATCCAGTATTTTCGGATATCCGGAGTCTGGATATCCGTAAATTTTTTGACCGGATATGGAATGAGATTTTACCGATCCGGAAGGTGCGGATATCCGGCTTACTGGATCGGATCGGATCGGATCGATCCGTTTGAACACCCCTACTCAGGAGAGAGAAAAGATGCAATCATGACATGATGTTATTTAGATTAATATTATTTTATAAACCTTTTCTGAATTAGGACTTGAATTGTCCCTCTATTGAGGATGCCCTTATGACTCTATTTGTTTATTTTGGTTTTCACTTCTGATTTTCCTTTAAAATCACTTATGCCCTAAAGTTTTTAAATTGGCTTTATATGATAAAAATATATTGTGTGTGGTTTTCTTCCTAGAGTTTATTCACTTTACAATTCATGTATTTAATGTGCATTTAAGTTTATTAATATATGTTTATTATTTTATTATATTTCATGTTACAATATATGTACTTTATGGTTTTCTCATGCTTTATGCTTTGATAAGGGTTTTAAAGGTATATATTTTTTAAATGAAGCTAACATGATATGCTTATTTAAATCATAATATATTTGAATCACAAAGGATTATATGTACAAACAGTGGATCTACTTAGGGATATGGTAAAAACATTAATAATTAACGAAGATTTATATCTATTATTCAATTAATTACAATCTCAAAAGAGTTAAGTAATTTACATTAAAAATATTTTGATAATGATGTAGCTTCTTGACACCTGACACAAAGGAGGTTGATAAGGTGGGTAATTATAGAGATAACATAGTGATTGGATGCAGAATATGCATGACTTATATTTATTTTTTATATTTGTTTATGAATAAACTAATAGATTTGGACTAATATCTTTATGTAGAGACAAATAAACATTAAACCAGCGCACAATACTGATAAAAAATACTTATCATTTGGAAGAGTCAATTCATGGATACATCTTGAGAACACTTCATTCAAAAGCATATTAATTGTAAAACTCCTTGTTGCACTTTTTTTAATGATGTGGATCTCGTAAAAGCTCAAATCAACTAAAAAAGTAACGTTGACCCTTTTGAGCTTGTTTGAAAAAAAAATTGTGCGAAATGAGAATAAAAACTTAACATGGATACAAATTTACGGAAATAATATTTGATCTTTCATAATTTTCTACATTTATATTATATATAAAGTAAAAAAAAAAATTAATCAGACACTGGATGCAATTATATTCTATGCAATATTATCAAATGAATAAAGTAGAATGCATTTGGTCAAAAAGAAACATAATGTCAATAAACATAAAACATACACTAAAATATTGTAATATATAAATCCCCAATTCACTTTTCTCTAGTTAACTATTTTAACAACAATTAAAGTTAAATATCATATA
This sequence comes from Cardiospermum halicacabum, assembly GCA_031304145.1. Classification (NCBI taxonomy): domain Eukaryota; kingdom Viridiplantae; phylum Streptophyta; class Magnoliopsida; order Sapindales; family Sapindaceae; genus Cardiospermum; species Cardiospermum halicacabum. The sequence goes on from CM062396.1 coordinate 21,712,870, forward strand.
TATTCAAATAATTTTTATCTCTATATTTGATATGGACATTATGTCCATTTTTAGAATCATACCTAGCGAAAAATCATATCAAAAGACAAGCAAATTAGTAATGACTAAAGTAATCAAATTGCAAACCATGATACTAGTAAACAACAGGAAAGTCTGGTGATAGCCAACTAATTTTACCTAATCATAACTCTAAAATAAAAAATATAACCACGTAAATAACCCCAAAAGGTATTTAAAAAAAATTATATAAAATTAAAAAATAAAAAAACAATAAAGAAAAAAAAACAAAGAAATAAATGTGACCTTGTGGAGCCAACTTGAAACCAAACCACTGTCTCATTTACTAAAACCTTATAGATAAACAATAATAGATAAACCTTATAGTTATAACAGCAATGTTACAAAATGACAACTAAAGCTTCAATCATTGTCAGATAATTATCGATGCATCTAATTGAATGCATAATGTATACATAATTTAAAACACAAAAACTTTGAATCAATACACAAACAATATTTTTAACACTTATATATCTCTAATCTACTGAATTAACAAAATTTACAATATTAATGTCTACAGTTTCGAAAGACAAACAACACCCAGATTAAGAACCGATACTGAGAGAGAGAGTACCCATTTTCGCGGAGACTCCATGAAGGAAATGACGGAGCGGAGAAGCCAACATGTAAGAGTAAGGCTTCTTGTTATCTTTGAAACTGATTGAAGCCGCCGCAATCACCCATTGAACTCATAAATATAAGTGCACTCTAAGCAGTAGATATCCTTGAAAAGAACCCATCAATTTGACAAAGAAACTAGCTCCTACTATTCCTATAATGACAGCCAACATTCCACTAGTTTTTCCTATTTCTGTAATCCAAAAAGTTTAAGAGAGAGAATGCAATTAACAAAAAAGAGCATTTTAAATAAAGTAGATTGTTTGTAATTTAACCACCCACATAACTTTTTTATTTAGTTTTTAGGAGATGTTAATGAAGTGAGATGAATAATGAGTTAAATTTAGCACATTGAAATGGGATATGAGTTAAATGAGGGATAAAATAATGAAGGGTTCAAATTAAGTTGGTAGGTAATAAACATGGTTTTGGATAAAAATACATGCTAACCTAGTCCAAACCCATGAAAAAAGCTACTTTAAAATGATTTCACATGATTAAATTGGAATTATCATTGAGTTGAGAATCCATTTCTAGTTTACACGTATTTTCTTTTTGGTTTTCCTGGAGGTGAGATCTTAGCCCTATCATTAGTTTTGATTTAGGGTTATGATTAGAATAAGAATTCTTTAAGGTTAAGTTTGAGTTAGAAATTATAGGTTCTATGCATGTTAGAGTAGTGAAATTATGTTTAAAATGATATTGGTCTTAATCATGGTACCGATGCGATTACTACTGCTTATATTATTGGTGTTTAGATAATATTATTTATAACAGTCTACTTTGATTGCGTGGTTTCGAGCCATGGGAGCTCCGACAATTTGGTACCCCGAATTATATTTCCTAGCTCCGTTCCTGGATGTAATCAACACCTCGCAACTATTTAATTAGAATGCAACTAGCGAAAATGATGAGCCTTTGCACTTTCAGCCTATAAGTAAGTCCATTTGAGTTTGAAACTATCAAAAATCTTTTATATGCATCCCAAAAGCTCATTCAATTGTATTGCATAAAGATACTATGTTGTATGTGGATGATATGCTCATTGTTGCTAACATCATGTCTAATATATGTGAATTAAAAAAGTAGCTAAGTGATTAGTTTGAAATGAAGGATTTGGGTAGTATGAAGAAGATTTTAGGAATGGAAATTTATAGGAATAAAATGGTAAGGAAACTAGTGTTGTCTTAACTGTCCTAGGTCTAGCAAGTTCTAGAAAGGTCTAACATGATAGATGCAAAGCTAGTCACTATGCTGCATGCAGCTCATTTCAATTTGTTATCAAATATATCACCCAAGATAGAGAAAGAGGTGAAGTAAATGTCAAATGTTCTTTATTTGAGTGTCATAAGTAGTGTCATGAATGCTATGGTGTGCACTCGTCCAGATATTTCACACGCTGTCAGTGTGGTGAAAAGAATATTGGCAAGGTGTGAAGTGGATATTGAGATACTTGAGATATAATACTGATAAATTTGAGCAATAATGTTTAGGATTATGTTTATTCAGACTACGTATGGGACTTGGACAAAAAAGAAGATCTTTAACAGGTAATGTGTTCATTCTTCAGGAAGTGTCATTAGTTGAAAAGCAACGTTACAATATTTAGTTGCTTTATCTATAACAGAAGCATAATATATGACATTGACGGAAGCAGTAAAAGGAAGATAAATGGTTAAAAGGTTTGGTGAATGAGCTTGGAGTGACACAAGATAAACAGACTATATTTTGTGACAATTAAAGTGCTACATCTCACTTGAAACAAGATGTACCATGAGCGAGTAAAACACATAACAGCCAGGTATTATTTTATGAGAATGAAGTGTTAAGAGGGATTGTTGTTGTGAAAAAAAATATCTATTCATGAAAATCCTACTAATATGATGACTAAGACAATTCCTTTTGGGAAGTTTAGGTAATGTCTAAATTCAATTGGAGTTTGTAGTACTGAATAAGACCCTTCGGGGGGAAAACAACAAAGCAAGAGCATGGTGAATATTCTTGATGAAGTTGAATGAATTTTAAACTAAGAGGAAGATTTGTTAAGTATGTGGTTTAAAATTAATTAATTTATTATCCATTTATATGTGTTTTATATTCAATTGAATTTAAACCATGAATTTGGTTACAATTTTTAGCATTTCTAAGGTTATGAACAAGAGATTGCTTTTAGTGTTCAAATCAATCAAAATCAATGAATACAAAAGAACGAGAGTGAGAGTTCTCGAGTGTATTAGGATTTTGGAAAATACTGGAGAGCGAGTGTTTTATATGCTTGTAAGTTGGCATATTTATAGTGAAATATTTATTTTTCCTTTGCATATGGACATAGGTCATATTGACTGAACCACGTAAATCACCTGTCTTTATTTATTCTTTATATTCCGTATTAATTTGTTAATGTTGTTTTATTCTCAAATTCGTGAATATTATAGGTTTCATTTGTTAGCCTTGATAAATCCACAATATTAACTTCCTAAAAACTGTAGTGATGTTCAGCCCTAATGTTCCCTAAAATGAGCAAGCCATCATTTCTAATAAGTTAGGGTGTATAATACATTGGGATAATTTATTGGAAGGAATAAAAAGTAAATTTTTGTTGGATTAAAATCAATGTTCGAAGGAATCATATGCTTTCTAAGGAAGGTAAAGAGGTCTTACTAAAATCTATGGCCCAAGCTGTGCCTTTCTACTATATGAGTGTATTTCAGATTCCTCTTTCTCTTTGTGATGAATTTCAGAAGATTATGAATGATTTTGGTGGGGAGGGGGGATAAAAGGTTGGATTCAAAAGGGATCCATTAGTTAGCAAAGGAATGTATGTGTCAAAATAAGAGGGATAGGGGTATAGGCTTTAGAGACCTTCATTGCTTCAACGTTGCGATGCTTAGTAAGCAGGGGAAAAGATTAATTAATCACACTCATACTCTTTTTGATAGAATTCCAAAAGTCAAATATTTTTCTAAGGAGGATTTTCTTAACGGTAGACGTATGAAAAATGCAAGCTATACATAGAAGAGTATGAAAAATGCAAGCTATACATAGAAGAGTATTTTGTTGGCTAGGGATGCATGAAGCATGAGTTGCGATGAAGAATTAGAAATTGTAGAGATATGGTGACGCCGTTGGATCCTTGGATTCCGCGGGATGAGACATTTCTTGTTGAAGATAACACCTTATTTATGGTATGCGAGTTTGTGAATTATTCAAGGACGAGGGGTGAGGAGTGGGATGAAAAGTTGATCATTGAGAAATTTTCTTTATAGGACATCATTACTATACTTAATACCCCTTTAAACTCCATTATTGGATCTCCTATTCATCTAACCAATTGTAATTCATGGGTTTCTAAAGAGAATAGTCTTTTTAGATAATACTTTTATGACAATTTTATCATAGTTTTAGTTACCGGTCTAAAAAAAAAAAGTAAAAACTCCAATAATATATATATATATATATATAAAATACTATTTAACCATAGAATTATTAGATTAGAAAATCATATTTAAATAGGCTACTTTTAATTTTACATACTAGATTTAATCATTTTATTGTGTTAATATATTATTTAAATAGAGCATATTTTTTATATTATTATATTTTATTTGTGGTTCTGATTTAGTCTAATTATTTTGCTTTAGTTTTGAAGTTCGGGAGAAAACACTTGATGACATATTATCTTCATGGATGGTCTAATAGCATTCGGAGGAGTATCCACATCTTTATAGTTTAAATTCATGTCATGGGAGTTTTTTTTTTTCTCCTATGATTGAATTAAGAGAAATTACTATTATCAATTTAATTTTATGTTGTTACGTGTATAAACTGTTTAAATTATGAATTTGAAGTGCTTGGGTAATGTTTAAAGTTGTGAACTTGAAAAAGTTTAGCATGGATGATAATGATTTTGAACTTCAATTTTTTTATTTTATAAGATGGAAGTTGAATAAGCTTTCAGATAATGACAGACTTTTGAAAAGATCTAACCCATAAAATAAGTCTATATCAAGTAAATAGGTCAGATTCATACCTAATTTTTAAATACAACCCTAGACTTCAAAGTCTGTCTTGACCTGGTCCATTTTCACCCCATTTTCACCCCTTGTAATGGAGCTCATTTGTTAGCAAGACATTTGTGATTAATGATATATATATATATAATTGTTAGGATTGCTTTGAATCACATGGATTTTCTTTTAGGAAGGTTTTCTTATTTTGAGTTTGGATCTATTTCTTAATTGTTTGATTCCTTATTTTGGAAAAGATTTTGTTTTCCTAATTGGTTGATTGTATTTCTTAGTTGGAAAGAAAACAAATTAGGAAAGTATATTTGATTATCATTATAAATAGAGTTGTCTTATGAAGAAAAAAATATCTCATCCCTTTGGGGGGGAGGGTGATCATCGTATTGGTATCCCATCCCTCTAGGGTGGTGATCATTGGATTTGGGTCATACCCGTGTGGATAATGATCATTGGGGTTGGGGTCTCACCATGAAGGAGATTTCATATGGGGGTTGGGGTCTCGCCATTATGGAAATTTCATATTGGGGTTGTCTCGTCATTAAGGAGATTTTGATTGGGGGGTTGTCTCGCCGTAATGAGATTTTGTTTGGAGGTTGTCTCGCTCTCGCCATGGTGGAGTTATTCGCCTAAAAGAGATTTTGGTTGAGAAAGAAAGCAATTTTGTATGGAGAGAGAAGCTGTCTGAATGACTTGTAATCTTATTTCTCATAGTAAAATTGTTATATTCCGTGGATTAGGCTATTTGCCGAACCACGTTTATATTGTGTTTGAGTTGATTGTTTTGGTTGAATCGAACTAGGAACTAGGAAGAAAGTGAGATAGAACCGAAAATTTCCTAACAATATATATATATATATAATATTTTGGTGCTGACAAATAAAAATAGTGAAAATAAGCAAAATTAGACTTTATCAACTTTATTTTCTTAGTTTTAGACCAACCCTAATTTTTTTTACACTTTTAAACTTTTTTATAAAAAAATTGTAAAACTAAACTTTAAATTATTATTATTATTATATATATTTTTCAGAAAATGAGCTTCTCCATATGTACTACCGGAAAGCAAACAAAATTGAATTAGCTTCCCGGTGTGTAATACCAGGAAGTTGAAATTCGCTTCCCAGTACTACACACCGGGAAGCAAGTTTGAATGTTGTCTACTTCTTGGTGTGTAATATCAGAAAGTAAAACTTCGCTTCCTGGTGTGTAATATTGGAAAGCAAAAATTTGCTTCCTAGTATTACACATTTTTGCTTCCCGATATTATACACCGGGAAGCAGGCTTGAATTTCGCTTGCTTCCTAGTGTGTAACACCGTGAAGCTACTGATTATATTTTCTTTTGGTATTGAATTTTGTCTGCTTCCTGCTTCTTGGTGTGTAATACCAGAAAACAAAATTTTGCTTTCAGGTGTGTAATATCGGGAAGCAAAAATTTGCTTCCCCGTATTACACATTTTTGCTTTCCGATATTACACACCGGGAATCAGGCTTGAATTTTGTCTTCTTCCTGGTGTGTAACACCGGAAAGTTACTGGATATATTTTCTCTTGGTATTGAAGTGTAAAGTGGTCATTTTGTATTTTTTTTTTTGGTAAAAAAAAGTTCAAAAAGTTTAGTTTTGTAAAAGTTTTAATGTTGGACTAAAAATATAATTTTTTTAATAAAAAAGTCCAAAAGTGCAAATCACCCATTATTTTATTAAACATTCAATTTTCATTTAGTTGAGATGGTTACTTGGGACCATAGACAACCATAATAAACCATGACAAACTATAAACAACCATTAAAGTCATGAAACCATGCTTTCCATAAAACATGAACTCTCCATGTTTTACTACCATAAACACTCCATTTGGATGTTTTACTACCATAAACACTCCATTTGGAGAGAAGACTCTCAAGTTGCATTTGATTCTACAAGCTCTTATATAGAGCAATTAGTAATCATTACATCAAACCATTCAATATCAACTTTTCATAAACCCATACCTATAAACTCATTCCTACTAATGCTTTACTTACAAATTACAACTATCTCTAACCACGTCATAAAGTACCAAGTACAACTACTACAATTATATTAACTAAACTAGATATAGAACAATTACATTTCAATGCAACTAGAATGATTTGCATGACTACCAAAATATCAATTTGCTAATTTATAAGAAAAGTTTCATACTTCATCAAGTTGGAGATAGTGTAAACCAAAGACATCATTTCCCCAAGTCTATTTCCCTCTCAAATGTGTATTTCAAGTAGAGTAATCACATTAATCCATAGAGCTGTCTACGTTTAGTAAAACTATGCAAGTCAAAATGGTAACTCCGATGCGTCTAGGTGCACATGATGGTAGCTCAAAACAAAGCAAAGTGCTCAAAGATGATTGATTTCAACAACAGAATTAAATCGATCTTTACATGTCATGCTATGTGTAGTTTAGGTAAATATCATAAGGAAGATTTTGTTAATGAAAAGAAGTACCAACTAGGAGGTGAAACAGGAAAAAAACTTGACAGAAAATGGCCCATCCTAGTCCCTTGTTTCAGATAAACCCCCTGGTTTTGCACATGAAGTTTCTCAGTCCATGCCAACTTCCTAATCCATGTTGACATATTTAATACAAGGGGCTATATATCCAATACAAAGGAAACTTAAAGCCATCACAACCACTCAAAACCAGGGAAAATTCACCAGATCGCATGCTGAGGTAAACTGAACTTGGACTCCTTACACTCTACTCAATAGCACATCTCAGCCTATAAATGCCCCTCTTCAGTTACCTATTTTTCACCATCAAAATAAATCAAATATAACAGAGATGGAGATCCCAACAGTAGATTTCAATGCTCTCCAAGGAGAGAATAGGAAGAACACAATGTCACTTCTGAATGAAGCTTGCGAGAAATGGGGTTTCTTTCAGGTCAGTATGAATTGCTGGTGAATTTTAGATATACTCTAGAATTGATGTTTACAGTCAGACTGTCTCTGCAGATTGAGAATCATGGGGTAGACAAGGAGCTGATGGAGAAGTTGAAGCATTTAGTGAAATCACACTATGATGAAAATCTAAAAGGGAGCTTCTATGAATCCGAGATTGTAAAAAATTTAAAGAGCCAAGATTATCTGAAGGATACAGATTGGGAAAGTAGCTATTTCGTTTGGCACAGGCCGGAATCTAATATTGGTGAGATACCTACCTTATCAGAAGAGCTTCGGTAAGTGATTTAAGTCCTTGAAGTTATAGACTAATGTTAAAATATGATGCTTATGTTTGAAAAAAAAAAAATGATGCAGCATAACAATGGATGACTACGTCTCACAAGTAATCAAGGTGGCAGAGAAGCTTGCAGATCTCATGTGTGAGAATCTGGGCTTAGAGAAGGGATACATAAAGAAAGCATTCTCATTTAGTTTTGACAGAAGTCCAAGCATTGGGACAAAAGTGGCACTATACCCACAATGCCCAGAACCAGAACGTGTGCGAGGACTAAGAGAACACACTGATGCAGGTGGGATCATTCTCTTGCTCCAAGATGAAGAAGTTCCAGGTCTTGAATTTTTGAAAGATGGAGAGTGGGTAAAGATTCCGCCATCAAAAAACAACACCATATTTGTGAACACAGGAGACCAAGTGGAGGTTCTGAGTAATGGAAGGTACCCGAGTGCTCTGCACCGTGTCATGACAGAAAAGAAGGGATGTAGAGTCTCCATTGCTACTTTCTATAATCCTGCTGAGGATGCTATTATTTCTCCTGCAGCAGAACTTTTATATCCCAGTTGCTATAAATTTAAAGATTACTTGAAGCTTTATGCTACTACCAAGTTCTCGGATAAGACTGCTCGATTCAACTTGATGAAGGAAATGGAGAAGGATTGTAAATAGGCCTCTACTAAGGCAGCAAAAATGAAAAAGAATAATATTCTTCTCTTGTTGAATAAAATTTCACTACTCTATTAGCTTAAGTGTTGGTCCAAAGGAGTCTAGATGCTCATGTCATGGTTATGAAAAATCTTTAAAGGTTGAACCAAACCAATGCAGAAATATTTAGCAAAATCCCATAACATGGACATACAACATATCAACTCCTTACATTTTTCAGAATCAGCAGGAAGAAGAATTATCATTAGCATTCAAGAAAGAAAATGATTATCTCCAAAATAAGAAATGCCTAACACAACTAATATTAGCATTCTTTCAATGAATTAAAGTGAATTTCACTGGAGCAATAATCAGTTTCTAGAGCACAGAGTAGAAAGAGTAGTTAAATAATCTTAATTGTCATTAATCAATCTCAAGCAATACCTCAGTAAAGCAACTCGCATAGATAAAATCTATCAACAGTGGTCATATACACCAAAATGATTAAAATAAAGTTTCTAGATGGTAGTCAATTTAGATAATATGGATTTAGTTACTATAGTATTTGTGTTCCCAACAGTTTGAATCAACAAAACCTTGTGAGACTTCAACAACGATCCACATTTGGTGACTAAACATAACAAAAAGTTTCCAAATTTCAGAGATTTGGGGTACATTTCAGCTAAATTGGGAACTCTGTTCACAATATGGTTAACAGCATCCACAGTCAGTTGAATATTATGATCTAATATATTTTGTAACAGAGCAAAAAATGATTCAGTCCATACCAGTTTGTCAGAGATGAGACTTCTGTGGCATGGAAGACAGATGAATCTCCTCTCATCCTCTCCTCCACAAAACAGTTTCTGGAAGAAAGCTGAAACATGAGCTGGGTGCAAGGACTCCTTCAAAATCTTTGTGATGAAATCGCACATGACTTTGTTAATTCCTTCTCTCCGCAATATCAAAGGAAGCAATATCGCATACACCGCAGCCCTCTGATGGTTCTTACAGTACTCAACAGTCGCAGTCAAAAGCACACGAGAAGCTGGCTCTTCAAGGACCAATAACTTAGAAAGCACAACTGAACAAAGGACCTGACTCGGCCAAGTGAGTTCATCTTCACTTGCACTAGAAAAATGAGTAACAAGAACCGAAGCAGTTTCATCATCCATCTTCCAAGGCTCAATCAAACCCAAAACCACGAGTGGATCTGCTCCTTTCTCTAAACAAAGCTCACGCATTTCATCAGCTAAGCCTGCTGTCTTCAAACTAGATTCGAAATTCATAAGCCGAGCCCTCAGATCGACAGCCATTTCTTCAATGTGGCGCTCTATATTAACATTCATTTCAATGTCCAGTTTTTTCATAACTTCACTAAAATCTTCTTCCACACTCTCCCCAACTTCACTCAATGAATTGTCATCAATCTCATCCTCGTAAGAAACCTTTTCTGAACTAAACTCATCAGGTGATATGGGAAGCCAATGTAATACCAAGTCTTTCTGATAGTTGATAGAATTCTTAAGCCAGCCTGGAAGAGAATCAAACTCTTCATCGACTGCAACCGACCTATGGTTAGAGTCAGACAACACATCGAGCAGATTACGTGCAGCTCTTTCCACCCAAAAATCAACCTCCCCATCAGCAGCCAAGACATCTCTGGCTAATCCAACTAATTCACGCCGACAAAACCTCTCGTTCTCAACGGCCAGAAACGTCAGAATTCTGGACTGTACGAAACCCGGTAGAGTGTGTATGAGCATGACCCTGCAAATCAAAGCATCAGGTATTAAAAACTGAAATCGAATGGTGGAACAGATAAATTAGCTGAAAAAGGAGGTCTAGGTTTACGTTTTCGAAGTAGAAGAATGGTGAAGGACAGTGGCATTGCAGGGTTTAGTGAGCAAAGCAATGAAAGAGGCTGTTGTGACGGGTGCTGCGGAGGTCGTGTTAGTAAAAGAGTGTTGGAGCAATAGAGAAGCTTCAGTTTCAGGAGTGGGGTTGTTCAAGAAGATGTCCATCAGAGGTATCCACGCCTCCATTTCCCCCTTTGCTCGGCGGAGGAAGTGCATATATATATATATATATATATATATATATACTAAACTTGACAAAATTTTCAAACCATTCCCTTGAATCAATATACCCTTTGTTTGAAGTATGATTTATTAAGATATATAGCGTGGTTTTGATTAAAAATTATGTGTTTATAGATGGTTTTCTAATTAACGTTTTTAAAAATAAATAATAATAGATTTATTAAAATGTCCACATCTCACGTTATATAATTTGTCCCAATTGTTTTCGCCGTTATTTTTCATATTTAAAATTACAGAAGAATGGAAAACAAAACAAAAATATAGGATAAGTAAAAATGAAAGAAGAAATATAAATTTAATCAAATAATTAGAATCACAGTGATAATATAGTAAAAATATTTAAAGATATATAAAATATGAAGATATAAAAAGGGAAAAATATGAGTCGGGAAAATGAAAATTAAAATAAATTTAATGAGGATGAAAGTAACAATACTATTGGGGAAAAAGAAACGATATGATATTATTTATAACCTAAAAGTAGTTTATTGATAAAAATATATTATAAAGAATAATTTTGGAATAAAAATTATCAAACCATCCCAACATACCAATTTGATGGTTTAAAAAAGTGGAGCAAATTGAACCATGGAGAACCCTAGACAACTATATATTAATGAATGGAAGTGGAAATAAACATAGTGTGGTTTGGTTATAACCAAACCATACCATTTAGAACCACCCATCTAAACAAGGAGCAAAAGGTTCGATGATCAAGACCACCTACAAGCCACACCATTCCACTTTCATTCATTGTGAGGTGTATCGTCTCTATTTCATTCATTAATTTTGTGGAATACCATGTAAACTCATAATGTGATGTATAGCTGGTCTCAACCAGACATATTCAAAAGCAATTACATATACTTATATCCATACATGTGATTTTGTAATCTATATTATAAACAAATATCAATAACATACATAAATACTTTAATATATTCAAAAGTTACTCATAGGTAATTTATATCCTAAATAGTTTAACATTATAACAAAAAGGTAAGCATAGAGTTTACATCTTTATCCAAATATTTAGGATATAAAATATTCATGAAATCAAATAGGTTGTATAATCAAGTTAAAAAACATGCAAGTAAATTAAATAAGATGTGGTCTCCAAGCTAATTCATGATATGCAAGTTCAAAGAAACATGCAAGTAAATCAAATAAGATATGGTCTCCAAGCTAATTCATGATATGCAAGTATGTTACTAGCTCACTCAATCACTTATTCATATATTTAAGAAATAGATAAAAGAAAAATAATAAAAGAAAGGGTTAGTCTATTATTTTATGGTTAACATTCTCATACTCAAACAACCATACAAGAATGCTTCTTTTATTACACGATGTGTATCACATAATATCATAAGCTATAGGGTTTCCACTAATCACTCATCAGAAAAAAAAACATTCGAAAATATAATTTTTCAAAAAATTAGGAAAGATGTCAAGCTATACCAAGACCCTTGCAAAGTTCTAAGCTTGGCAACACAGAGAAAAACAAACTCGAGGCTAGTTGCCGAGATGATGTCGAGCTACTTACTGAGATGTAGCTCGATATCACAAAGATAAATGAGAAATTGAGGCTACTTGCCGAGCTAATTGCCATGCTGTAGCTCATTATCATAAAAGGTTCAGTGGTTAATTATTGAGATGATGTCGAGCTACTTGTCAGATGTAGCTCGATACCATAAAGAGAAAAGAATCAAATATTGTATACCAGGATGGTGTCGAGCTACTTACTGAGATATATCTTAGTACTACAAAGAAAAAAGTCAAATAGTGGTTTTTGCCGAGATATTGTCGATCTACTCACCGAGGTAAGCTCAACATCACAAAGGAAAAAGTGGAACAGAAGCTAGTTGCTGAGTTCCGGCCGAGCTAGTTGTGTAACATCGGGCCCCCGCCCCCGGATGACCCGAGACGCGATGGTCAAGTGCCCCTTGTCACATATACGGTCTTAAGGCTAACCGCTAGCCCCGGAAACCACCATTACGCTTTCTAGCATGCTTTGTCCTCCCTACCAATCCCAAGATTGCTTCAAGCCAAGCATGCTTAACTTTGGAGTTCTCAAGTTCTGGGCTATCGAAAAATAATGTGCACATTGGTGATATGGGTAGCAATTCACTTCCTTTTAACCATTTTCTCAATATTGGGGTGTTACAATTCACCTCCCCTTAGGACACAACGTCCTCGTTGTGGTTTGCCCACAACCTTTCTAGAATCTTTACCCCGCTAGACTATTGTCCTGGGCTCTTCCGTCCACCGGCGCACCTCGCGGTCGCAGAATCGCTCTGACCCCATTTGTAACATCCGACTCCCATCCCTGGATGACCCTAGACCCGGTGACCGAGCGTCACCTTGTCACATATACGGTCATAAGGCTGAATATTAGCCCCATAGACCATCATTATGTTTTTCAGCATGCTTTGTTCTCACTTGTATGGTTTCTAGACAAACTTCCCGGAAGGTCATCCATCCTAAAATTGCTCCAAGTTAAGCACGTTTGAGTTTGGAGTTCTCAAGTTCTGGGCTCCCGAAAAACAATATGCACATTGGTGATATAGGTAGCAATTCATTTCATTTAAACCTTTTCTCAATATAGGGTGTTACAAGTTGCCAGGATCCTAACACGAAACTTACGAAATCTTAGCTAGAGAGGGTTGCAAAATGAAGTTATCAAGATAGTTGCCGAGATCCAAACTCGAAAACTTACAAAATTATACTTAGTCTGGGTAAAATAGAGTTGTTTCAAGGTGGAAGTTACACAATAGCATAGACATCTTCCAGGGTAGTTTTTAATAATTGAAACCAATCCAAAATAAGTGCAAATAAATCATTCAAGAGTGTTATGGTGGTTCTAACATTATTTCATCTACATTACCAATTCAAATCCAATTCATGTCATTAAAAAATAGCAACCACAACACATCAAATTTTTAATTTTTACCTTTAATTCTAACTTATATAGTGAAAACGAGATATATAAGGCTGAAGCTAACATATAAGAGTTAAAACTCACATATAGGTCCAAATACCGAATCCGTGAAATTCGGTAGTACCCCCCGTAAGCCGGATAAACACATTAATGGATTCACTATACACATATAGACCCAAAAATCAATGGTGTCATCGCACCCATATAGGAGTCATCATCTTAATTCTATAACTAGGTCACTTAGCCAAGTTTTTACACATGAGATGTCTCGAATTTTCCTAATGTATATCATTTCAACTGAGGGCATGAGTCCTTTTAGTGATTCAAGCATCGTTATTTTTCAATGTTCTTTTAATTCATTATCATCTATGGTCACCTAGAGGCTTTGTAAGTTCCAAAACACCGTGTTACACACATATAGACAATAGTACCAAAACTATGTACATATATCCCAAAATCCACATATATATACATCAAAGTGAATAAGGTCAACCAACCAATGTTCCATCATATAGACAATAGTACCAAAACCATGTACATATATCCCAACACTTGTAAATGGAAGTGGGTTTGATGTTTGGGAATAAGATTTTGAAGGTTTGAGTGGGGGGTGTGTATGTGTGTTAGAAACATAAATAGTTGATAGGAGGGGTCTGAGAGATTTCGAGTATCTTGAGCGAATAGTTGTATGTGTTGTAGATACTGATAAGAGTAGGTAGGATTTTGAGGTTTAATGATGGACTTTAGTGAGTGTTGGGCCTTTATGACCCATTCACCTACTAATTGATCAATTCACCACCCGAAATTCTATTCTACTCACCGGTAATTTTCAAAAAGGTCATTTGACTTCTAAAATTATTACATTCCTCTGGATTTTCCTATAATGTTTAAAAATTATTTTCCTGGCTTACGTCGGATGAGTTTACTTTTCTACCTCTTGTTGATCTATGGCTCTGAAATAAGTTAATACTTAGAATAGTTAACTAAATAATTGATGAGAATTTAGAAAATTGAAATAACTTTTATTTCAAGTAGTATAATAAATTACTATAATTTAAGTTAATTGAGCTTTTCAAACTCTAACATATGGCTCACCAAATCTTAAAAAAAAAATGATGGCATTAAACTGATAAAAAAATCTTTATTTCTACTCTTGTACTCTATCAAAAGCATTTACCGATTGACCTCTTATAGCATCCTTTCCCACGGCATACAATATTTGTAAAATTTTATAGCGATGATTTTGATCATTTTCTTCTTAATCAGCTAGTTTAGTCATTAATTTCCACTCATAATCCTCTCTCCACTTCATTTATAAACACTAAAAATTAGTGGATTATTATAACCTCTAAATCCTTAAATTTGACCCGAAAACTAGCGAAGACTGACATGAAAATAGAGAAGAAACAAATAAAACTAAATAGTAAAGTAAAAGTTCTGAACCAACAGATTGAGATCTAAGTATAAAATTTCAATTTTGGATCTCAACAAGTGGAGCTCGTCGAAATTTTTAAAATATACATTTTCAAAATTGATAGAAAACTAAAAATCTCCAAAAATTAAATAAAAACCAAATTCTTCATAAAAAAAACCCACTTAGAAACCGATCAAAAAATTTAAAATTAAAAAGCATATATATATATATTTAAATAAATAATAAATAAATATTTAAATAATTAAATAAGGAAGGAAATTCTCCTCCAATAATTTACTTTTTTAGAAAAAAAAAATTAGACAAAATTATAAATTTATTTATGAAAATTTTGCAAAATTAAAATTTGAATTTAACTTCACAGATCATTTTCTGATCATAGTTCACATAATTTGGAATAGTAAAAATCTAAAATAGTAAAAATTAGTAAAAATTAGAAGGTATCCTAAGAGCATCTCCAGTGGAATGTGAATTTATTGATTTGCACATCCACGTGGACATTTTGGATTTTTTATTTAAAAAATTCACTCCAATGGCAATGTGAATTTACAATGTGCAGGTGACGTGGCAGAAAAAATAATAGAGGGTGTGGAGTAGAGCTTCTATTTTCCACGTCCTAGTTCACGGTGTCAATCATCAATTTTAATATTTTAAAATTGTAATTACCATATTTCTATTTAAATTATAAATTAAAAAGGAAATAAAAACTTAATTCTAATGGATTATAAATTAGAGAAATCCGAATAGACAATAATCACTGTGGACGATTTTTACTTTTTTTTCTCGAGAAATATTATTTTTGACACATCATTATTCACACCCTCTATTTACCATGCCATATTTGCCTCAATTCACTAAACCATTGGAGATGCTCTAAAACACTAAACTTGTGGAGAAAAACTAAATTTAATTTTATATTTTTTTAAATCAGAGCTATAATTATATTTTTTTAAATAAATAATTATTTGACTTTTTTTAATTAATAAATTATTAAGCCCCATTTTTCTTCCAAACCCCAAATGTACTCCTAATCTCCACTGCAATTTGACCGTTATCTTTTCTTACTATGAAAATTTAGAAGTACTAAGGTGAATTGAGTTATAGCTATGTAATTCGGCACACCAATACCAGTCATAAAAAAAGCTTCGACAACTTTACTTGGAAAACAAATAAGTTAAAAGAACACAACACCCGTCACAACCGGACAGAAAAAGATTAAAAAAACAAACAAGTTCCCCATATATAGAGGCACACAACTTTCACACACCAAAACCTCATCTCTTAACTTAGAAATCACCATGGGACTTTCCAACAACATAACAGCAGTTCTGAACTTCATAGCTTTCCTCTGCTCAATCCCCATCATAGCAGCTGGCATCTGGTTAGCTTCAAAGCCAGACAACGAGTGTATCCACCTCTTCAGATGGCCTGTTGTCATCCTAGGTTTCCTAATCCTAGTTGTGTCTCTCTGTGGTTTCCTTGGTGCCTATTGGTACAAAGAGACACTTCTGGCTTTTTACCTCTGTTGTATGGCCATCCTCATAGGTCTCCTCCTCTTTGTCCTCATCTTCGCCTTTGTTGTCACTAGACCTGATGGTGCCTACTCTGTCCCTGGCAGAGCCTACACTGAGTACAGACTTGATGGCTTCTCTTCCTGGTTGAGAGACCATGTTGTTGATCCCAAGAGTTGGAATAAGATCAGAGCTTGTCTTGCTGACACTGATGTCTGTCCTAAACTCAACCAGCAGTTTGTCTCTCCTGATCAATTCTTCATGGCTCATATCTCTCCTCTCCAGGTATGTTCATGTAGTTAGAAGTCTACAGTTTAAGAAGAAGCTAGAGAAACCACTTTAGTTAGTTTCAAGATCTACATTGATAACTTGAGAAGAAACTAGAGATCAGTGGGCCCATTGTGCGGTGTATATCTATATTATATGATAACCATTAATGTTTTTGAATTGATTGATAGCAACTCAATTATTGAGCATTACACTGAGAAACAGATCATCATATAATTATTATTATCAGGGCTTAAGATGTTCTTTTTTTCTTATTGTGGTGGTACAGTCAGGATGCTGCAAGCCTCCAACAGCCTGTGGTTACAATTATGTGTCCCCAACAGTGTGGGTGAACCCCACGAGCCCAACAGCTGACCCAGATTGCTTTTTGTGGAACAATGACCAGAACCAACTCTGCTACAATTGCAATTCCTGCAAGGCTGGTTTACTTGGAAACCTCAGAAAAGAATGGAGAAAAGCCAACGTGATTCTGATTGTGGCACTCGTAGTTCTGATATTTGTGTATGTCATTGCCTGCAGTGCCTTCAAAAATGCCCAGACAGAGGATCTCTTCAATAAATACAAAAGGGGTTGGGCTTAATAGTTCACAAACATTCTCTGTTATGTTTTGTAGAACGTAGTGATTATGAGTTTGTGTATGTTGTTTCGTTTGTTTTGTACCTTTCTTCTCTGAAAAAAGACTAGTGTTGTGTGTGCGCTGCATATATATATTTAGTCAAATTCTAGTCTCTCTATTTTGCTGTAAACTTATGGAAGAATCGCATCTTAACATGTGGGTTCTTAGGAGGAAGGAGAATATTTTATCTTTTCAAAAAAGTCTCAGAATGAGTGTTGAATAAAGACACCGACCATTCTAGAGTGGAGAAACAAAGAAAGGAGCTTTTTCCCAAAATCGTCTTTTTTCTGATTAAATTACTGGAAGTGCAAGAGACTAGAGTGGGTTGAGAAGGTGGGAACAAGCTGTTTTCAACGTTTGAAGACTATAGCTATAGGGTCACTTTTTCTATATACTAATAACAGAAATACGTCTTTACACAACCAATAAACCAATAACGAAACCTACCAACAAAAAGAAGATGAAGTCGAGAGTAACAGTTATATTTTATAAAGATATAAGTATAGGACGATTTAGAAAAACAGAAGATGATTGGAAAAAGATATTTCAATCAATGTACCTGATATTGAACTAGCAGTTACTTTACATCACGAATGGCTAATAAGAGGGCTAGTACTCTTAAAGTTGGTTGACTTATGCTACAGAGGATGCTTTTCTTGAGTAAACAACGTACATGGGGTCTGAGCGTCCAGGGTTGGGAGATATATCCACAGCCTGTGGAGAAGCTAAATTAGTCCGACTACGTTACAATCTATGATGAATAAGGAACATGTTTAGTACACAATCATGTTATTATCCTGCATGTGAAATCTAGTTCCAGACCACTTTCAACTTAAAAACTAAGTTTGTGCCCTGAAGGAGTATTCGTGGAAGACTTATATATAAAGTTCCATTCGAAGCCATATGCCAATTTGAAAAAAAAGATGTTCCCGATTCAACAGTTTAGCATCAAGTATGCAAAATGAACAATTCACAGTGGATATGAATCAAAGTACTTACCTGCGGAGGTTCAAATCCTCCAGAATAATGGAAATATGCTCCTACAATCATAGCATGGTCAGCATCACCTGTTGCTGTCCATATGGAAATTGCTTTTGTCCAAAAGCACCGATTAGAAAAGCTGTATCATAAACACATTCCATAAAGTTATAAATGGAAGAACAGGATAACGAGTAGAAGACATAAAATCAGATCGGAGATGCTATATCAAGTAACATCAAGAAAATTAATGATTGAAGGTGATACCAAAACATACATTTTCAGCTAGTATAACCAATTGAAAAAATCATATGTAAACCATCTGGCGAGAGTTAAATAAGGATGACAAATAGTCTAGCACAATCAAAATCTAGATGTCGAATGTAAAGAAGAATGCATATATATTTAGTTTTAAATGACAGCAAATACTTGTTTTGAAAGCTCAACAAAATTAAATTGCAAATGTTATCTATATTTGACACTAGATTTTATGTGGACAAAATACTAACCTCATTATAGCCAGCCCTCCTGGTTTTAGAATCCGGTTCATTTCTTTAAATACTTCGATCGGCTTTGTCAGATAATCAACACTAACCTGGATGATTGTAAGTTTGAGCATCCAATATATAAGCAGCTTACAAACATTATAATGTAAGCAGCACTGAAAACAGTAAAGTAGAAAGACAATAACAAGTTTCAAGAGTTAGCACACCCCTGGAGCCTTAGCTCAAACTATACTTGATAATTCATTACCCTATTGTTAATTGCTTACTCCTCTGGATACCCTAGAAGGCTACAACATAGCATAACTTGATATATGATGCACCTGAGTACTCTGAACAAAATAGCCACATAAGAGACTAATATTTATTCATCACCAAATTTTATTCCCTTCCAAAAGAAATCACCAGACAGGTATTCCCTTCCAAAAGAAATCACCAGACAGCCTGTAGCGTCATTCAGTGTTTTCAATTGCTCATCATTGTCCACCTATTTCAGCAATTTTTTTAACATCAATCAACCATGAAATCCTAAAAGCATGCAGTCCCTACAATTTCTCTTCCGGTACCAGCAATATGCAACTTTATTTTCCAATTTTTAAAATGCATTTTACAAGCTAGTAAAGTCCACAGAACTCAATAATCCAAGAGCTATTCACTTGATAAACTTTTGTGATGAGACCACTCCAAACTAAATTCTCCTTTAAGACTTGGACTGAAAATAGGTCCAAAACTAGGAAATTTCTTTATTATTATTATTTTTAATGTCCTGTATAGTGAAATCACCTGTAATGACTCGTCTTTACCTTATTTCCGAGAATTTGAATTTTAATACTTTATATAGGATCACACAATATTATGACAAAAAAGCACACAACCGACTTTGACATAGGATCAAACAATTCATACCTCTAACCATGATATTTACTAAACCCTTCCAGGACTACCTCCTCTTTTATATGTATCTGTTGCCTCATTTAATTCCAATTGCAACAGATTATTTTGCTAACTAACAACTACATCTTCAGTGGGTCGTCCATGAACATTTTCCTCTTATGATAACAGCAAGTCCAGCACCCTAATTGGCTAATAATTCCGTCAATATCCAGTTTAAAACAGGATCATAAAACAAGTTTTACTGGCAATTGAGTTGAGTTTGTTTGGAGTGCAAGTCACTTAAGTCTGATTTTGATTCAGCATAGATCTAGTAAGATAGCTGTTTAACTAAGGCAGTCATTCTTCTTAAATGGAAAACAAAGAAGCAACACTTTGCTAAATCATAGAACTTAATGACAAAGATAAGCATAACAAAATGACAGTAATTTATTGTCTTGTGCATAGAAGGCAAAATGAAGGAAAAATTGAATGGTGAAATATTTAGTGAAAATCTCAATGGAAGAGGAGTTCCAATTATGATACAGGTTTTACAAACAAACAAAAGTAACCTGACAGAATATATCTATTCAACTATTTAAAAACAACTATCTTTTAAGTGATTCAACTTAAAAAGGGCATCACACTCGTGGTACTTAATGCCATAGACAGAAACATTCAAGAGACAGAGAAGATCACATACCACATTAGTAATAACGTCAAAGGTATTATCACCAAATGGAAGCTTAGGATTTATATTTAAATCTTGAACAATATACTCTGTCAGAACCTGAAACAAAATAACAAAATAATGATTTATCTTCTCACCGAGAGGTTATGTAGTTTGGCATGAAATTGTAGCACACAAGTTACAGCCCATAATCAAGAGGGTCTAGTTTGGAATGAGGACCAGATTTAACTCTCATAATATAAAACTTATTTACTGAAACAAATTGATAGTATTTATGGAATAATGCAGAAATAGCTTTACTGGATTGCGCTTGAGCTCTTCTTCATTCATGCCCATCCCTACTATCAGCTCTTGCTTGTATCCTGGTGGGTAATGGCTGACCTACAAGTAAAGCTATGATTATGTCAAAAGACAGTAAGGATCAATCTTAGGAAGAGTGATGAAAAAATATAAATAAAACAGAACAAGAATATTACCCAACTGCTACACATATCTAGGATTCCTGTTCCTGGAGTGTTGCTAGGAGGTAAAACTTGTGAATAGTACTTGGTTAAAGCAGCAATGGCCGGATCATCAATGTGTGTCACAAACCGGGGAGCTTCATAGAACGTTGTATCAGGCGTCCTGTGAAATCAAACATTCATTTTCCTAACAAAGGAGCCAAGCATGGTACTACACAACAGCAGAACTGATGCTAAAAGTTTCTCACGTAACACAGGCTACACCAAATGAATGAGAACAATTGGGGATTACCTCATAAGTTATACACACATATAGTTTTCAATGGAATTCTTTTTTTTTTTCATCATTCAATAGGAATAAGAGATTGAACAGGGAAGAGAGGACTAACTCATCGAAACGCTGGAAATCCTCGTCCTTGAAGGGGAATTGCTCTGGCCAATCAACATTCTTCAAAACCTGGAGACAGAAATTGTATGTCAAAACAGAATAGAAACCCTAATATAAAGAAAGAACAAGAATTTTGCAGATTGACCTGTTCAACGGCAGACGTTTGCCTAGCAGAGGCAATGAAAGATTTGGCACCAACATTAGTAGCCATACCCAGTAACTGACCCCAAAACGCAGCTCCTCCAACGCTCAATACCAAACGGCGAGGTGCCTTGTTGACACCATAAATACTACTAGAACTAGTAGCTTTGGAATAAGCAGTTGGAAAGTGATGCAGTGTAAATCCAAGACGACTGGCCATTGTCTGACGTCATTTGAATCCATATGTGTATGTATGTATTTGGAATATGAACTCGTCGCTCCATTGGATAATATTCACGTGGCTTTCTCCCCATCACCCGCCCAACACCATTTCTGTTTTTGGATAATATAATATGGTTTGGGTTCCCTCGGAGCTTGGTATTTTTACGAATGTATTTTACCCACCATAACGGACTCCACTCGAAGCTTATGGGTCGAACTTGTGTGCGTATATATAAATTCAAGTTCCGGTTTGGTGACCCAACTCGCTTAATATTAAACTAGTAAAATTGTTTTTGTATTGCTTGAAAATATAATTTCTAAATTTTTTAATAATATTAATATAATTTATATTCGACTTTTTAAAAAATTAAAAATATGTTATTTTATAAAATAATAATTAAAATGGTAATATATTAATTTATATTAAATTGAGTATGTATAAATTTTAATTTATAAAATATTATAATATTTTTTTAATTTTACAATTATTTTATTTTGTTAATTTATATATATAGTATTAAGTTTTACAAATTTAATTCAAAATATGTATAATACCTTATTTTTGTGTTAATTTTAATTTATTTAATTTACTATAAAGATAAAGAAAAAAAATTGGATTAAAAGATAAAATTATCCAAATAAAAAAAGTAATCTTTGTATAAATATTAATAGTTGATAAGAGAAGTCCTGCATTTATCTCGATGTATTTTCCTATATAAAAGTAATGCTTGTTACTGTAATAGTAACCATTTTTTGTGAAGAGTTATTATTTAGGACGGTAAGTGTTTGATGTTTGATATTCTGTGTGTTATACCTATAATCTTAATATAGTTTCTACATAAAACAATATTCAAAATGAAATTGGAGCATTGTTGACCGTATCGGGTTTTTTTTTAAATAATAATATATTTAAATATATTAAATAATAATAAGATATTTGAAGAGATGTAATAAAAAAAGACATCTTTAATTAACATATTAATGGATGATAGTATACTAATTAGTGGCAAATGAGTAAATAACTTGAAAAATGAATCTAATTTATAATATGTTATTAATAATGACATTTGATTAAATAATTGAAAAAATAAACCTAATTTATACAATGAAATGGAACGATTTGAAACATGCCACGTAGACAGGTTTTGTAACTCTTTTATATAGATATATAGATAAGATATTGATTTAATATATTATTTTAATATAATTTTATTATTAACATAAGAGTGTTATAAGTCTCCGAACTTGATTACATTTTTCAAATTACTTCTCAAACTTTATGGAGGGTCAATTTAGCCCTTTAACATATGTTAATTTCAAAATGTCAATTAAATCCTCCATATCAGTAAAAATGGCTTATTTGACACAAATTTTGAAAGTTAAAGGGTTAAATTGACCATTCGTGAAGTTAAAGGGCTAACTTGAAAAATATAGTCAAGTTCAGGGGCTTCTATAACCCTTATGACTAAATATATAATATAATAGGCTCGTTAAGCTCGCAAGCTTTTACTTTTTCAATATGAGTGAATTCATCAAAAACCAACTCTTCTTCCTTCATTACACTTTGCTTATGTTTGCTCCATGACACCTCACTTCTCATTTAGTTTTAAGGTATTTTGTTTCGTTATTGTTTCCTTCTTTTTATAGTTTGGTTTGATAGTAGAGTAATTCATTGGTTTTAGTTTTGATTTTGAATCTATTTCATCATCGGAATTTAGTTTGTTATTAGGAATTTCATGTTAGTGGGCTTGATTTTGATCAAAAGTTTGATGATTTAACAATTAGTTTCATTGATTGTCTTTTTATTCACAACTCCTCACTTCAGTCGTCTCAGTTCGTCTAGACGCTGGATTACATTATAACACACCAGGGTATTTAATAACATTCATTTGTGAAAACAATAGTACAATGAGCTGCTATTGAATGTGCCGCTTTTGAATATTTCCACGGCGCATATGAACTGCCGTTGTAATTCACCCTGCAATAGTGGTTGTAATTGCTTTTATAGTTGTTGGAGGATTTTTGAGATGATTTGGCGCTACGATCATATTGTACTAAACAAGAGTAATTGCTATAGGAACCACTATTGATCATCGATTTAACTATAACAGTTGCTATGAAAACCACTATTAATAATCGATTCAATTACTGTGGTTGCTACCAAAGTCGTTGAATTCGCTTTTTCACATGAAATCACGGAAGGACACAGAAAATCGAATCATAAAATCATAACGTAAAATCGTGACACCTAGCTAAAATATAGTATTATAGATACATATATGTATATAATTTAAAATAATGTAACATAAAATGTTTATAATTGCTTAATTAAATCTACTTTAGTCACAATCCAACTACAACTATTTAATATTTGACTCCATAATTGA
This sequence comes from Cardiospermum halicacabum, assembly GCA_031304145.1. Classification (NCBI taxonomy): domain Eukaryota; kingdom Viridiplantae; phylum Streptophyta; class Magnoliopsida; order Sapindales; family Sapindaceae; genus Cardiospermum; species Cardiospermum halicacabum. The sequence goes on from CM062396.1 coordinate 21,736,968, forward strand.
TACTCTCATAAACTTTAATTTTGAATTGAAATTTACTATTCTATTTATTTTACATCGGGTCCATGATCAACACTTAAGGTATATAGCATTAACAAACTCCCAATCTAAACAGCAATTGGACCGCCAAACTTACAGACCAACATAAAACTTGAAAAAATCAATTGTTCAACCAAACAATATACACAACTTTAGTAACCATATAGTTACAATCGACAACACATGAACAAATAAGAGAAAAATATGACTTTGTGTTTAGGGAGTCATGTTCAACTACAACTATTTAATATTTGACTCCATAATTGATACTCTCATAAACTTTAATTTTGAATTGAAATTTACTATTCTATTTATTTTACATCGAGTCCATGATTAACACTTAAGGTATATAGCATTAACAAACTCCCAATCTAAACAGCAATTGGACCGCCAAACTTACAGACCAACATAAAACTTGAAGAAATCAATTGTTCAACCAAACAATATACACAACTTTAGTAACCATATAATTACAATCTACAACACATGAACAAATAAGAGAAAAATATGACTTAGTGTTTAAGGAGTCATGTTGAAGAGAGAAGTAGTTATATTTTTCTGGATCAGTAGATTCACGAGAAAGTGCTTGACAATGACGAGAGGAGAGGGAAACGTCTGCAAGCGGAGAGGGAGACATTGTCGGTGAGAGGAGAGGAGAGGGAGAAATATGCGTCATGCTTTGTGATGATGAGAGGAGAGAGAGGTCATGGATGCAGGATCGAATGATTTTTGGAAAAAATGAAAAAACAAACCCTGAATTTCCTTCTAAAAGCTCATCAGTGGAGAACTCGTAAAATAAGATTTTTTTATTTAAATAATTTTCTGATTTTGCATCGATTCCGCACTGATTCCGGTCGAAATTGATTTCACGTTCGTTCCGACAAGATTTTGGTAATTAGGAACATAAAATCATACGATTTTACATCTCAACTCGCAATTTTAACAACCTTGGTTGCTATCAGAATCGCTATTAAATAAATAATTAATTAAAAAAAAGAAATTATTGCCAAATTACAAAATTTGTTATATTTCTGTTAAGTGGACTTGTAATACAATTTCATGTCAATACTAGTTATAACAAAATGGTTTCCACCAAAATACACATAAAAAATAAATGCAAAATTTAAATATGAACTTAACCACTCACAAAAGTAATATATAAATATATTTTTATATATATATATAATAAAGATAGTAATATATATATTTTTTAAAATATCATTATTTCATAACACATCATTCTATCATAGTTGTATTCATATGTTCAAATACAAAAATTACTAAACATTTAGCTTAGATATTCGCTAATCAAATATTTTTTTTAAAACTACGATTATAAAACTAGCATCTAAATATTTAATAAAAAAAATTACCAATCGAGCCCAATCACTTCTAACTCATCAATATCGTCTTCGTTGTATGTTAATTGATAAGAGACATCCGAATACCGCTACCATGTAAAAACGTTATCATAAAAAAAACTATTTAAAGTAAAAACACATTTATTTGTTATATACATACATTATTAGAAATTTTTTAATTACGGTGAACAATAATTTCTTTCATATAACACATAACAAAATATTCACAGTCAATGTTATTTTCTGATAAGGATACTATAAAATAAACACAATATAAAATATTGGTTAGTAACTTAATGTAAAGAAAATATACCAATTGGTAAAGATGGAGAAGTCTGAGGACACGAGCAAGCGAGGAACACCATCATGAGGATATGCGGCGAAATGACTTGGGAATTAATGGCGGAATACAATAACTTAGGAAACAAATAGGTGAAGATTTGAGGACAGCGATACTTGTTGGAATGCAAACAATCTAGTTAAGAATGAACTAGAAACCCCAATTTGTTGAAGAGGTGATGTCATGGATATGATGTAAAGAGGAGTGGTAGGATAATTAGACCAAAGAAAGGATTGATGAGGCAATTAGGCTCAACCCCAATTTGGTCAAACCTCATTGACTAAGCCCACGGGCCAAATGATCAACCTTACTAATTTAAAGCTCACAATCTTGATAAGTTAGGGCCCATAATCTTAATACATTAAAGTGTGAGTGAAATCTGCTCAAATAAAGAAGAGGAAGGATTCATGGCCCATCTAGAAAGTCAATGTAAAGGATCAAGACATATGTACATGATAGTAACTACATAATGTAGGCAATAAATCTGCCCATCAAACAATCGAGGAAAACAAGAAAATGTGATTAAGGCAGAGAAGGTGAGTGAAAAAAACAAACGGAAGGCTCTGTTTGAAAGTCAGACGAGGTGAAAAGAGGCTCTGTTTGAAAGTCAGACGAGGTGAAAAGCAAACCATCAAAAACCGATGAGAAAGGTGGCTCCAATTCCAACTACTGAGAGGAAAAGGTGGAGGATCGTAGCATCCTCTGCATAAACAGAGGAAGGCTAAGAGAAATCAGACAGCATGAAATAAGACCATAAACTATAATTGTAATTAATATCCGTTGTAAATCAACTTTGGCTTAAACAATTGTAATTATTCATACATCTTTGACATTTATGAAAATAAATGATTTTCAATTTATAATAAAAAAATTTTGGTAAAGAAAATAGAATATACGATTTTTAAAAGTGAAAATAAGTAATACCAATACCCTATGTTGCACGGACACTACACGCTGACACGGATACGTCACTGATACCGACACGGGACATGACGATTTTTAAAAAATTAGAACACGATACGGTTTCAACACGACTACTAAAAAAATAATATATAATAATATTTTTATATTAAAAAATATATGTAAATATTTATATATCTAGGTAAATAATTAGTTACATAATACATAATTTATATTTTCATCATAAAGTATACCATTAATGTGTAAATTCATAAATCATGGTAAATTGCCAACATTCAACCTTCCGTATATGAACTTATTTGAGTTTTAATTTAATTTTGAGCGTTCTGAACAAATAAATTGAGAAGTGACAAATCGAAATCTTTTAAAAGAAAAATATTAAAAAATAAATAATTAATAATAGTTAAATGTACCGGATATGTGTTGGACACGCATGAAGTGGCATGTCGGATGCGTGTCCAACATATGTGTCCAAAATTTTATTTTATTATTTATTTAATAGACACGGTATCTGGACAATTAAAATGTTTGAAATGTGTCCGACACTACCCAAAAGTGTTCGTGACTATGATAGTCACTACCTTAATCTTGTAGACCAGGATAATGACATTACAGTGCACTCATTTTCATCTGCATCTCGAGATAATCACATTATACTGCACTCATTTTCATTAACATCTCTTTAAAGTATAATCGTTTTAATTGATGATTTCATTACCATATAAGTATAATAAGATCACTTCAGTATTATAAATTAGTTTTCTTGCATGGAGTTGGTAGTATATTAGACCAAATTAACTCTCCTTAACAAAAATAAAAAATAAAAATAAGTTTGGATGATTATATATAAATTTGGTTACACAGCCTTATTTGGGTTGAATTTTTAATATTTTACGTTAAATTTTATCTTATCCTTTATTTATGGTCTTAATATTTTCATTTTTACCCGATAAATCTACTATTTTTAATTTAATAAAAATATTAAATTAAAGTGCTTTTACTATTTAAATTCTTTCATTAATTAAAAAATATTAATATTTTAATAAATAAAAAAATTATGCGACTAATATATTATTTTTTCCATATAAATATTAACATATTTTATTATTAATTATTCCGATATTTAATATGGAAACTAAGCAATCTATGCACCATATGATATGAAGCATACTAAAATTACAATTGAGTTCTACGCAAATAAAATTTTCTAATATAAGATACAATATTTTAGTATTCGTTGTAAATTGCATTTTCTAATATAAGAGAACCCTTAATTTAAGTCTTAACATCCATCATCTATATGTAAGACAATAGAGAACCAAAAACACCCGTCTGCGTAAATGACGACGTACGGCACAATCTCGGCAAACTCACCCTCTCAGCCCTCACCGCAACAGCCGTCGTCGTTCATCGCATGCATACGATCGAGTCTGACATCGCGAAGGCCATGGAGGGAAATGATCCAGCCCAGCAGCTTCAGCTTCCCCTGCTCGCTCACTCATTCCATAGACAGAATCAGAACCAACGTGGCCTTGTTCCGGATCAATTACGCGATAATCGCGTCGTCGGCTCTGTTGATGAGCCTCCTCTGCTCTCCGCTCTCCTTCCTTTTCTTGACGGTCGTCGTCTTCCTCTGGGTCTTCCTCTTCTTCTTCCGTCAAAATCCGTTGGTTTTCTTCGGCCGTGTTGTTGATGACGGCATTGTCATGACGTCACTCCTTTTGGCCACCTTTGCTCTCGTGTTCTTTACCGATGTGACTCATAATATAACCGTCGGGCTCGGATTTGGTGTTGTTGTGATTTTGGCTCATGGTGCGCTCTGGAGTTTGGAGGGACCTGTCGGCTCTCTGCCTGTCAAGAATCCGCCGGCCTCTTAGTTATTGTTTAAGTGTTTTATTGGCTTCTTTTGATTCTTTGTTGTTTTAATTTATGCATTTCTTTCAACTTTTTCAAGAGAAACTTTTGAGATAGTACACGAGATTTTTCCACCAGAAATGATACTGCGCACCACGACATGATTATTATACTTCAAAAGTAGTTTATTTTTCAAAAGTATATTTTTAAATAATTTGTTATTTTATGGTTTTTTTTTTAATTTTATACTATTTTAAAAAATTTAATAACTCTTTACACTTTATTTTACCGATAATAATTTAATTTAAATAAAAATTACGAGTTATAATGTATATTACTAAAATATTAAATATATTTGTTATATAAATTAAGTTTATACGTAAATAAAATCAATTTATTAATTTAAGTGATTGTAGTTATCTCAAAGTGTAATTTAAACTAAATTAAGTTGGATGAATCAAGTTAATCGAATCGGTTAAAACTGTTTTAGAAAAAGAAAAATAGTGTTCCCGCAAATGTCGATATTCCTACGCTCGACTCAATATGATCATTAGAAGAAACAAATAGAAATAAATGAATTAGAAGCCTTTTGAATTCCATACGGAATGATTAAGGTGACCCAATGAAAATGTATAGACTAAAATTACTAAATCGTCAAAGTGATCTGGGCTGTGATTGCTGAGCAATACTGCTTGAGATCAATTAGTATATATTTTTGGCAGAGTTAGTTTTTTTATTAAGGTGATATTTATTACTGAAATCTGAAGTAGGAATATGCAGGAATCATTGAGTGAAAATTAAAGTAGGAATATGCAGGAATCATCGAGTGGAATGACACAAAATTCTCACAAAAGAATCTCCTCCGAAGAATCATAAATTCTTACTAACCAACGAATTTGATTTTGATGGTTGTTCGAGAAATAAAAGGTCAATGGGCTTCATGGAAAATTAGATATAAGCCTATTACTCTGAACTTATGTTAGTATTTTCGGTAACCAATTCGATGATCAAGATCAAAAATAGACAAAACGCACAAACAATGTATCGTGGTTAGCAAATTACTTAATCCACGGAGGCCAACAACTTTCTATTCCGAAACAATCCTACAAACAATCAGACAACTCTCTCTCAATAATTTACCACACAATTGTATTCAATCAATCCTAACAATTGATGAACAGATAACTCAACTCGCAAACCCTATGTGCTCTCAACCAATATTATCTGTCATACCCAAAACTATAGAGTACATCCCATATTTATAGCTAACATCAAACCTAATTCATATGGGAGTATCTAACTCAATAAGGAAATAAAATCTAAACAAAAATAGAAATCAAACCAAAACAAAAAAACTAAATCTTTCTCAAATAAGAAAAAAACCATTAAGAAGAAAACCTAAAACTCAATATAGGAGATCTTTCCTAAAAAGAAATCCTTGTGATTCAAGGCAATCCTAACAACTTAAAATAAGCTTTGAAAATTAGGTTGAGCTGTTTAGAAATTAGGCCAATATAATGATAATGATGATTTAATGATATTTATAAATTAATATACATTTTAAATATTTGTAGAATTAATTCACTTGTCTGGATTGTAATGTTACAATTGTGAAAAATAGCAATGACATACCGTTATTTGAAATTTACGAGTATAAAGTAATTTGAAAATGTTGGTGTGTATTGACCTTAATGATTCAGAATAAATTTCTTAAGAGCAACCTAATATCCTTCGCATACCATGTATCTTTCTAATTCTTGAAGAAAGGGGTTAAAGGGATTAATATATTATAGTTTTGAATTATATTTTTCTAAAAGTATAAAAAAATTTATATCATTGCATTAAAAAAATTAAAAAATAAATTATGCAAATATCATTTTATCAATGAAAATTATAGCGATACTAATGAAATTTCATTTTTTGTTCTATTGAAAGATGTTTACAATCTACCAAAGTTAATTATGATTAGTCCATCATCTCTTAAATGATATTTTTCTAAAAATATTTATAAAAAAAAAACCTTATATCATTACATTCTAAAAAAATGTGAAAAAAGAATTGTACAATTATCATTTTATTGAGAAAATTCTAGAGATACAGTACTAATGAAGTCTCTATTTTTTATTAAAATATTTCCACCATCAATAATTTTTAACCTAGCTAGTCAATCACTTATTAAATTATATTTTTCTAAAAAAAATTATCATTAAATTCTTAAAAACAAAATTGAAATCATTTAATTGATCAAAATCATAGTAATAAATTATCTTTTAATTTATTTAAATAATTTAATGAAATTTTATTTAAATGATTTATTCAGAATTTATTTAATGATTTGATGAGAAAGAAGTATAAAAATCTTAACTATCCCATGAAAATCTCATAGTGCACACTAAGTTTAATATCTCTCAATAAATAAGGTTTGTTGGGTATCTTGGGGAGGACCAAGAACCCCTTCGATCTGAGGGCTTTCCTCTCTGCTGGTTTTGTTAATTGATTCGACCGTTTTAAGGATCTTCTGATTATTGGTTTCTTCATTTGTTTCTTACTTTTTTTCGGCCCCTTTTAGATATTCGGCCATATTTTTTATATTGAATTATTCCCGAATTCATTAGAAATCCTAGTGAATTCCAGGTCACCTCTGTCGAATATCTCGGGGAAAGACCTGCTCATTGAAGCAACTCAGTGACAGACAACTAACTCCTCTTGGTTGGGCCAAAACCCCGATATCTAGGAACCAATAAACTTGAATAGGGGGCCTAAAAATCCTACAGCCGCAAATATAGCATAACTGCACATAATGTGACCACATCCGTGGTAATGTTTCGACCACCTGGACACGTGTCATATCCATTTGTTTTTGGCCGCAAGCGAAGAACTGTTAATTATCAACTACTTACAGCCGCACACAAACTATCAAAACTTACATACTGCGGCTAACCCTAAAGAATGATAGGGCTACCTGCGGCTGCATACAAACTATTAAGGCTCTCATACTGCGGCAGCCCTAAAGAATGATACTAAGGGAGGTTAAGCCCTATATGAGACAAATGGTCCCATCAAGGCTTTCAAATGAAATATAATATGTGTATTTATATATTTGAACATATAATATAAAAGAGTTCTAAGGTATACCTATGTCTAAAATCTCACCATTTTAATATACAGTATAGGTTTAGAATTCATATCAAGAATTCCAAGAAAACATTCAAATATAGAATTGCCATAGTTCTACTACATTCGGAATTCAAATGAAGGAATTTTCCAAGACCGTATTGTAAAGCGGACAAAAATATTGTCTCATCCTTTTGCCGGACAATAAAGAAAAAATACAAGCCTCAATGCAGTGCAATCGAAGAAGAATTTCTTTCGAGAATCATTTTACATTGTGGCTTTGATTTTTAAATTAAATGCAGGGGACATTTAAAATTTTTAAATAGAATGTAGCCACCTTTATAGCATAAATACATTTTTGATATTTATTTTAGTGAGTTTTTGCCATAAAGTTTAGATTTGTAAACTTTAGTTAGAGAGCTTTCCAACTTATTAGAATTTTATACTTTATTATTTTTTTCATCTGTAGTCTCATTTTTTATTTATTTTTTCTTAATTGTTGACCAAGAGAGAAAAGAGAATAATGACAGTCTCTTCCTAATCTAAATCCTGTATCTGCTCAGTGGTTTAGGTTTTCTATAATTTCAAGGAAATAAAAAACTTGTGATACCTCTATTTCTTCAATTGGGATCAATTTAGTACATCAAAAATAAATTCTTGCAAATTACATGCTGATTATCTATGTCTAAGATTAGGGTTGGTTGATTATCTATATGTAAGATTAGGTTTTGTTTTATAAAATGCATGATGAAAATAATTCCTTTAAAACAATATCAAGCACTAATATATATATGGGAGATTCCCAAAAAACCACCGCAGGTTTGACCTAGTAGCCAAAAAACCTCATCTGTTTCATTTTTAGCCAAAAAACCTAAACTTGTATTTTTCCATCCAAGTTACTGTTCATCCGCGAGTGATGAACAGTAACCGAGGGGCATTTTGGTAATTTTGATTTTTTAATTTAAAAAATAAAAAATAAAAAATAAAGTTTTTATTTATTTTTTATTTTTTTTATTTTTTAATTTTCTTATTTTTAAGGAAAAAATAGAAGGAAAAAAATTTTAAAAAAAGAAAAGAAAAGAAAGAAAAATGGAAACTAAGAGAAATTATTTATTTATTTTTTAATTTTTGATAATTTTAAAATTTTAAAATGTTTGGTTTTTAAAATTTTTATAATTTAAAAAAAAATAAAAGGATTAAAAAAACAAAAAATAGAAGGGGGGAGAAAAAGAAAAGAAGAAATTTTATTTTTTTTTAAGTTTTTATTCTTTTTTAAAAATTTTATATTTTTAAATTTTTAAATTTTAAAAAATTGAAGAAATAAAAAGAAAGAAAAAAATGGGAAATATTTTTAAATTTTTTTAAAATTTTTTAAATTAAAAAAATTAAAATTACCAAAATGCCACTTGGTTACTGTTCATCAGTATATTGGATGGAAAAACACAAGTTTAGGGTTTTTTTGGCTAAAAACCAAACAAATGAGGTTTTTTGGCTAATAGGCCAAACCTACGGTGGTTTTTTGGGAATCTCACACATATATATATATATATATATATATATAAAGAGAAAGAGAATACGTTGTCACTAAAAACCTCCCGAAATAACACAAAAATTATAAGATAATTTTATTATAAAAGGTTTCGCCTATATTTTCCAAACAATTTAAATCTATACATTTAGTTAAAGTTTTAAGTATTTTGTCCACCAATACAAAATATCATGAAATGATTGGCCAATCGAATTTACAAATAATAAAATACTAACCTTTAAACTTAGTGAATCTTATTTAAATAAAATCTTAGATTTAATATTTTAATATTAGTTGTATTTTAAATATACAAAATAATGTCCATTGTTTAATAATGTATATTTTTGCAAATCAAGTGTTTATTTTAGGGTGATTTCCAAAAAACCACCGCTAGTTTGATCATTTGGCCAAAAAACTTCAGCCTTTTCATTTTTGGCCAAAAATCTCTTTTGGATGGAATCCGTCAGATTTACTGTTCATCCGTTAGTTGATGAACAGTAACCGAGGGGCATTTTCGTAATTTCTTCATTTTTATTTATTTTTTTAAAAAAATTAAATTTTTTTTTTCTCTTCCTTCTTCATTTCTTCTTCTTTTTTCTTTTCTTTTTTCTTTTTCTTCCCCTACATCACTCTCTCCCCTCTCTCTTTCCCACCAAATCTCTCTCCCCCCACCAGAAATTAAAATATTGAAAATAAAAAATAATCTAAACTTTATTTTATAATTATTTAACATTGAAGTCAAGAAGAAGAGGGAAAAAAAAAAAAAAAGAAGAAAAAAAAGAAAGAAAGAAATAAAAAAGAAAAAAGGAAAAAAAAAAAGAAAAAGGATAAAAAAAAAAAATTTTCCAAATAAAAATATTTTTTAATTTTAAAATAAAATCTTTTTTTTTCTTTTTCTTTCTATTTTTTTCTCGTTTCATTTTTCTATTTTTTTTTCTTTTTTTTTTCCCTCTTTTTCTTCACTTCAATGTTAAATAATAATAATAATAATAATAAAAACCTGAGATTATATTTTATTTTCAATATTTTAATTTTTGGTGGGAAAGAGAGAGGGGAGAGAGTTTGATGTAGGGAAAGAAAAAGAAAAGAAAAAAAAAAAGAAGAAAAAAAAAGGAAGAGAATTTTTTTTTTTTTAAAAAGAATTTTTTTAAATTTTTTTTTAAAAAAATAAAAAATAAAAAAATTACAAAAATACCCTTCATTACTGTTCCACTAACGGATGAACAGTAAATCTAACAGATTCCATCTAAAAGAGGTTTTTTTTGTCAAAAATGAAAAAGTTAAGATTTTTTTGGCCAAAGGTCAAACTAACTGTGGTTTTTTGGAAATTATTTTTACAGCTTACTGTGATATATAGCTGTGATATATATAGTATATGTCCCTATCTTGGGTTCTCGACCGTAGCCCATTGAAATAATTTCCCAACGGTAGTGGCAAAGTACGTTACATGACAATAATCTTACAACTCGGTCAACTACTTAACTGAAGCTGCTCTACAAAACAAATCACAGCCAGCACAATAAACATCTGCAACACAGTTAACACACAAGAACAGCATAGTAAATCTTGAAGTCAATATAAATTTCACAAGAGTTTACAACTAACCATCCCATCTCCTCCATGCCCAAGATAACACAAAAAAGTTGATGGCAACAGAATCAGTAAACAGTACCAAATCATACATATTAATATATGCTGAGTATAATGAATTAGGATTGGGCAGACTTACCAATCTCTGAATACACACATACACAATAAGCTTCCTCAAAGAAACCCGAGGTTAGTTTAGACTCTCGTCTATAACAACATACTATTAACAATATAAATAAGAACAATTTTTAATCTTTAAAGTAATACCAGCGAGATTGGTTCAGTGCTGCCAACACCTTCCACCTCCCCCCTTAACTTGCCGTTTACAAGAAGAGCCTTTTTGCGTGGGAGCTCCACAGAGGGACGTAACTTCATTCGAATTTGCACCTTGTTTTGTAGAACATGAATCATTTTGTGTGTGAAGTTGACAGTGAGAGGTTTCTCCAAATTTCCTCTGATCAGAGGAGGTCATTGAGTCCTCATCTGTAATCTGAGTAGAATGCTGCCAACAATGAGTCTTTCCCTTGACTGGTCTTTTGCAATATGAACCAGTAGCAGTCCTTGCTTTGCAAACAGAAGAACCATATCCCTTTTCATGAAGTGTGTTGGATTTTAAATCACACACTTCATCATCTATTTCTGGGGAATTCTCACTATAATTTTGATCCTTTCCACAGCAAGTCTTTCTACAATTGTGCCTATTGCACCTTTTATTTCCTTCAACAAATTGCACATTACACAGACTCATCTCATCCAAGTTGACACCACAATTCTCACCACGGCCCTCACGCATTGCACCTTTCTCAAACTCCAGTGAATCAGAAGACGAACTAAGTGAACCATGAGTATCCATATCTCTATAACCAATGACACTAGTCTCCAAGTCAGAACTTTGCGCATGTATTTTCACTTCTCCATTAGACTTTGACATAAAGCTTCCGATAATTAGATTTCTATCACTAGCACCTTGTCCATCTAAAACTAACTTAGGTCGTGATTTGCTAAACATAACAACATGAGGGAAAAAACTCTTACTCTTCACATCATCACAATAATTATCACATTGTTGCTGTGGGAAAAGAAACTTTGTTTCCCTGATTTTGATACCCACTGGCTTTTGACCCAAAGGTAAGATCTTTGTTAACAATTTAGGAAATCGAATTTTCCTAGGAGGAGGTCTATCGAGTTTCCTAAGCACATCATCATGGCGACGTGCACCATTGCTGCCTTTGTTCCAAGCATAATCAAATATATCCAGAAGTTGAGCTTCCATTTTAAGCGCATCTCCTTTGCTTTTCATCTGCACAATTCAGAATTTAAAAACTACATTTATCAAAACAACGACTTTTACTAAACAAAAACACAATAGCTTCAAAAGAAAACAAACAAACACTTACAGGAACCCATCTAAACACAATACCAAAACCTCTAATGAACACATCCTCGAACAACCCAGTACCATTTTTTAGGGCAGAGTCATTGGGGTTATTCAAATGAGCACCAGATCGACCATAGCGCTGAAGTCGAGTTCGGACATTGTCAGCTTGTCCAAGGTAAACAACAAGCACATTATCTGACTGTATCTTGGCAGAGGAAGATAGAGGTATACCTAACTCATAGAGGCCAGGAGAGGAAACTTGAGGGAGGTTGTGAAGCCTATATCTAGACACACCTTCCACACCAAGTGAGTGATTCTCCCAATCTGAAGGCCCAACGAGAACCTGTAGATTCAATTAGAAAATCACCACGTTGAAGAAAAAAGGAACATGTACGGAGCAATTGAACAAACCTGCCATTTGTAGAACTGAGAATCGTGCTTAGTTCGCTTGCAATCTTCTCTGTTGAGTCGAGCGGCTTTGACTGCAGAGGGCAAGTCCGCTCCCATAGAGCCGAGCGAGATCCTCAACGGTCACCACTCAAAATAAATAAATTAAGTTTCCTGTTTCTCTTACCAATCTGATATAGCACTATTAATTTTTTAAAATCAACCGTTGGATGGTTGCTTCCATGTATGTTATTTTATTTAAATAATAATTTTTTAAAAATATAATGAAATATTTAATATAATTTTGTTTTATTTATTAATTTCGAAATTCAATATATACTATATTTAAGGCATTATATCTTTGCCCCTGTAACATTAATGTATATATAAACCCGAAACAAAGTCACTCATCTGGAGGAGAAAAATAAACATAAAAACAGGGTTAAATTGACTATTTTCATGATACTTCAGGTTCACTCCAATATAAAATATTGATATCCAGAAGCACATACTTCATCAAGCCAATTTCCAGTTAATGCACATGCAACAATAGATGAACCTCAGCCATTGCTAATAATATACCTCACTTCATCAACTAAATGGCTTGAGAATATCAATACAGGAATCAACTTCAAGTAACTATTATGTTCCGTGCAATTAAACTTCAACAAGTGATTTACACGTAAACCTTATGTTTTCAGTTACTGTTAAGCTTACAAACCACAACTAATTGATATAAGAATGACAAAGAATGAAGCTCAGGAAGAAGCTGCTGTCGCATTTAGAATTCTTTTACAGAAAAAAACACGGATTTACAGAACATAAACACAAGTGGTATGAACCTTACCGCAACATTGCATTTCTATAGAATCTAAGCTCATCTAACGACCCTAATTTAACTTGGTCCTCCAGCATGCTCATCTAAGGGAATAGAGATTGCTTCAAGACTGAGGTCTCCCACTACCTTTGCTGGACCGCTGCTGTGATATTCTGTTTTATGCTGTTGAATTGCGTCTTTTATTTTCTGGAACTACACATGATTTCAAAATGAGCAACATTAGATTAACAAAATAATGCCAGGCGAAGGACTTGAATAAGAAACAGGCACCCTAATTGGTTGTCAACTGCAAATAATATATAGTTTTTTAATTGCAACTCCCATATTTTCCATACCCAGCAACCAATTGTTTGGCAAGTATAATTATTCTAATTTAGAGATTGAACGAATAAGACTGTGCCTGAATCACAAATGCGAGGCAGTTATAAGAATACTAACCTTCGCAAGTGAACATGAAAAAGAATCTAGCCGTCCATGGGCTCCACGATAGAAGTGAAAAAAAGGAAGCACTTTCACATTTAAACTTTTGCACATTGGCTTGTTCTCATCAAAATTGACTTTCAGGAATACAATCTCAGAATGTTCTTCAGCTGTCCTGCAGAGCTGATACATCCATCACAGGAGAAAACAAAAAATCTATCAATTACAAAATTCTATAGGAATAAGTGTTTCCTCAGTCTCTTTAGGCTGTAGTTTCTTAAAAACATGTCTGATTTTTGTTAAGTATTTATCTAATAATATTTATTTATTTATTTAAATTTCTTTGTTTAAAAAAAAAGGTTCAGTCGAATGGTTTTCAAAGTAAGAAAAGCAATTTGAGGAAGTGCCTCCACAAGGAGAGACGTTAGCCTTGTAATAAAAGAGGCTGTTGCCTCAATGCTTAATCAAGAAAAGCATTTCAAGGGACAAAAGAAAAAAAAAAATCAGACTTATCAATATTATCCATATCAATGGGAAATGGGTATGGATATACATATATTCACAAAACAAGAAAAAATGCAAGAGAAATTTCATTCATAATGAGATACTAGAAATTTCAATGTTAGGCGATGAGAATTTGGAGTGCGCATCAAAATTGGTTCCCATTGCAATAAACATGTTGAATTAAACTATGTGTAAAAAGGTTTATGTATTCAGATGAAGAAAACTAAAATTTTATCTCAAAGAGGATGGAAAAACACAACATCAGTAGAGGTCCATCAACCCAATCTTTGAGTTAGGAGCATCTATTCCTTGAGGCTACTACTCATTTCAGATGGTTGCCTCAAGGTGCACACTAAGCCACAAGAGGTCGGAGGCACCACCTCACTTCAAATGGAATTTTATAATGCCTGGAAAAGATTCATGTTTCACATCTCTTTTCATACATCCATTGACATATGATTTAAAGTTTCTTAACTATATATTTTGGTCAAGCAGTGGAAGGGGCATAAATATTGTCATCAGCGACTCAAATTTGAAAAAGATCAATCCATCTAAGTTATGTAAACATGTAAAGCACCACTCTTCCAAACATCAGTACAAAAAACGATTGGACTTGACTTGATATTCACTGCTAACGACCACATGACAGAAACATATACACAAAAATTAAACAATCTGTAAGCAATGCACCATGTAATAGATGAATCAATAAAAGGGGCACTAGAAATAAAAATTGAGAAAAGTAACCTTGGGAAACAATGCACGGCATGAAGCACACCAAGTTCCATAAAATTCAACAATGACCAATCTATCTCCAGCCTCACTTAACGCAGTCAAAAATTCTTGCGTTGAATGAATGTCAATCATGTTGGGAGCATTCTTTTCCCACCATTTGGGCTGTTCGGTTTCAGCCACAGCTGCATTCACCTGACATCAACCCAAAAAAACAACTTAATATACTAAACGAAGACAGGCCAAACCAAAAAACACAAAAAGATACAGTTACTGGGAAAAAGAAAACTACAGTCCAATAACACAGAAGATAAAAGATAAAATTAATTCCCTTTGACTAAAACCCCAATTCGTCACATTTGGGGGTGATGAAGGATATACAGTTAATTGTCTGCGAAATAGGGAATCGTGAAATTACCTTGAAGGAGAACAAGTGTTTTCTGGGAAGACGAGTGGGAGGAAGTGAGTGAATTCTGTTGTGGAGAAAAAGAAGATTGGGATTGGGGGGCAAAGCAGATTGGATGGAGGAGAAGGCAAGTGTCTTCAGTGAAGATAGACGAAGTACATCTGCCATCTACAGATTCCAGAGACAGGAGAGGAGATGGACGATATCAACTCAAGATTACTGGTCGGTTTTATATAAGGGAAGCAGCGGAAGAATTCGATTGCGATTTTAGTTTGTGAAAAGTAAAAAACAGAAACTTCAAATGTGAGAGAGAGATTGTTGTCATGGTGTGTCTTTATGTGCTACTAGATGTTAACATGATGCAACCGTCGCGCATACTTTTTTTTTTTTTTTTAAATTAATTAATTTCTTCATTTTTTAAAATATCTGATATATTCTCTTCAATATTATTTATTTAAAAAAAAAAAAAATTGGACAAAAACTATTCCAACGTTTAATGGTCATGTGACTTTTCATCCATCACTTTCTTCGTTTTCATTTCACACAATGCCAGAAAAATACATACAAGAAAAACTTCAAAGTTGTTCGAAGCGTGTTTTGCAAGGGTTAGCCGTGTACAGTTGACGGTCTCTGGTTGCATTAGAGATCTGGAAAACATGTTTTAAATACTCTCTTGACCTTCCATATTGGCACCTTGGAAGTATCTAGACCATGTAGAAACAACCCAAATACATGGTCGTAAATTGATAAATCAACTTCACCTTCTATAGAAAATGATGTTCACCTACTCACTTTTAATTAAAATATCATCACATCTGTCTTCATTGATGTATCTAAAGAGACTTGCTACACAAATGTCAGATTTGTAAGCTCCACATACATACACCTTACAAGAACAAGTTTCGTAAACATAGACCTAACATCCTTTGGCTTGGCAAGATGATTCTTAACAGCAAAAACAGTGAAAATTCACTACAGCCTCTAAATACAAATATATGTTAGTCATATACTAGGGTCGAGCAGACTTCACATCTAGATTGACAAATACAAATACATAAACAAAAATTGTTCTCAGTTCAACCTAGCTCATTATTTGATTTCCGTTTACAGAATCAATACATATGTTCTATGGAACCGGATATGCATACAAGTTAATTTCAGATAAGAAAGTTCCGCAGCAATTTCGACTAATGCAATTGCTCCTTCAATCTACACAATTGGACCCATAATGTTGTCATGAAAATTTAAACACACTAGCTCAGATTCTAGTACACTCATTACAGCTAGAGCAGATAGAATTTACAAATGGAAATCACACTTCAAAACCAAGGGATACTGATAGTGTACCTTCTACTCTGCCTTATCAGATCGAATTGAAGACAATCTATGGCAGGAAACAAGCTCACATAGAGAATTGTCCTGCTTGCCCACGACTGGGAAGCAAACGCGAACTCAAGACTGTTTGAAAATGACACAGCTTCCATAATGGGGCAACGCTGCATTTTGAGAACAAAAAGTAATCAATCTATCCCATCCTACTCAAGGACTGCGCAAAAGGATAGAAGAGGGAAATGCTACAGATCCGTTATTGGGAGCTCCCTGTATCTTCAGAATTGAAGTAATCACGTTATATATCTGAACATTCTCAAAAGATGGCACCTTCCTTCCCCTCGCAAACTGAGGTCCATGACCAATAAAGATAGTTCTCATGGAGAAAAATGCATTATCGTATCCATGTGCTCCTCCACATTCTCTTTTCTTCGTATTTTTCTGTTCCACTTTGAAACCTTCTTCAATCAATCCTACAATTGGTGGAATCCTTTCACTGGCTGCATAGTGCAACCTACTTGGTAGCTTCTCCTTCAAATACACTTTCAGATACTTTCCATTATCAACCTTACCGGATTTCAATCCTTCATTCATCTTCGCAACAACATCAGCAGGATCATAGCCTGCAGGTGGACTAATTGCTAGCAATGGAGAATACGATTGAACCCACTCTGACGGGATTTGAATCCAAGAAGCTAAATCATCTAAGAATATCAATTTTTTATCACAAGTTCCTACCATCCCATGATCACCAACCATGACAATACTAACATCCTCAAAGACACCTCTCTTCTCTAAACCATTAATTAATCTCCCAATCATCCTATCAATCCTAACAACAGCTTCTGTTATCTGAGGATCATCAGGGCCAACTTTATGACCCTGACTATCAGGATCCTCAAAATACAAAGTCATAAACACAGGAATATCATCACTTGGCAAGTCAAAGTAACTCAAAACAGTATCAACTCTCTCCTCAAAAGGCACAGATTCATTATAATACATACAGAACTTTTCGGGGCAAGTCCAAGAACCTTTTTTTACCTCAGAGCCAGGCCAAAAGTAAGTAGCGGCCTTGTACCCATGATTGACGACAGTCTCCCAAAGCGGCTCGCCAAGCCACCACTTCGGCTCGTGACTTTTCATCGAGAATCCCTCCCCTGTTTTAGGGTCGACGAAGTAGTTGTTGATGATGCCATGATAAGCCGGATAGAGACCAGTGACGATAGAGTAATGATTGGGGAAAGTCAAAGTGGGGAAAACAGGAATCAGACCCGTCTCTGCTTCGGTTCCGTTCTGGATCAGTCGGTGGATGTTGGGGACGGAGGTCTTGAATTGGTACCCGAACCGAAACCCATCTGAGGAAATCAAGATAACAACAGGCTTCTGCAGTTTTTTCAAAGGACGAATAGTGGAATCGAGAGGAGAGGAGGTGGAGGTGGAGGAAGAAGAATAGAAGAAGAGGAAAGCGAAGGCGGCGGCTGCGGAGAGAGCAATGCAAGTGAGGAGTACAAGAGTTATGAAGATGACTGTTCTGGTGGGTTTAGGGTTTGATGAAAAATGCGATGAATCGGTGTTCAATGAAAGAAGAGAGGTGGATTGGTTTGGTGGGTCTTCTTCCTCTTGGGTAGATAGAGGAATCGGCTTCGTTGAAACCAAATCTTCAGAAGCCATTTCTGCAAATCCCTTCTTCTCAGTCATTGAAGTTGTTTTTAGATTTATTATTAGTTGGTTGGATGATGGAGTAAACTGGAAGGGTTTGGTGTATAGGTTGAAGATGAAGACTGATTGGAGTCCAGTTCAAGAAACGCAATTGGGCAGGTACAATGAGCTTTGCCGTCCAAGTGGATATTCTGACCATCTTTCATTATTTACCGTGCTACTATTGTTTCATATAGGTCATGGATTGCTTTCAGGTGAATTTCGCCCAACAAAGCCCCTTCTGGATCCTGCTGTCAAAACGGGTTGACTGCCCGCTTCGGCTCACATCGTCCGCGGACTTTGCCGGCTCAAACCCGTTGGAAGTCCACATTTTCACAAACCGAATTTTTGTGTATTTATCCGTTGTAGATAAGAGGGTGTCAAAATCGATCCTAATACGAGAAGTTTATTAGTAAGGATTGATAGTCTATCTGTGATAACTTTTCTTGTGTTATTCTTTAACATGATTATAAATGAATCGGATGTTTTTAAAAAACTATAAATATGGTAACTCGTTTAATTAATTCAAATTTTATCTTTATATATTAACGTTTGTTATATTAGTAAAAAAAAATATAATTTTTTTATTTTTGGTAAAAATATATTTTTGAACGGTTTCCATTCATTTTACTGTTCATTCGTTAGTGGGTGAATTGTAATTAAGAGTATTTTCGTATTTTTTAATTTTAAAAAATAATTTTTAAACTTTTTTTTTAAAAAAAAGTTAAAATTACCAAAATACTCATCGATTACTATTCATCTATTAGCGGATGAATAATAAAATGGATGGAAACCATCCAAAAATAGATTTTTGGCCAAAAATTAAAATGCTGTATTTTTTTTCCTTTTTCCCTTAATATGGCTAATATGCAATAGACCTTTAGAAGAATCCCTAAATACTAATATGATAATATCATATATCATATTACAAATGTTTTTTTTGGTAAAAATAATAATTCATACATCTATTAATATGTCTTTTGTTTAAATTATTTAATTTTTTCCTCGTCTATGAATATTACATTATAATTAAACATGATGGGTTGACACGGTTCAACACGAACTCGATAATAAATGGATTAGGTTGAGGATATAAATGGGTCAACACGATTATGACATGAATCCGCTTATACACAAATACGCAGACTCTTACGAATATAGCAAGCTTCATATAATTCTTCCTGTTGAATACAGCTCATTTATTCAACGAGTTGTTTATTTGGCCAACATTTAGACAATACGAGGATCAAGAAAGTTATATCTCTCCATTCCGGGTAGCATATATATATTGGTTGTTTTCTCATTCACTGGCTTCTTCCTCATTTCTTGTCTGTCCATTTGAAGCATTAAAAGTTTCTCTCTCTCAATCACTCAGATAATCATCTTCTTCATCATTCTCACTGTTCACATTTTATTTTTCCTTGCCACCTTGTCTGTCATAGAAAAATCAGGAAAATGATTATCATTTAAATCATCATTAAGCTCCGTGTCAGTCAAATTTTCATTCTCACGCATAAGTATACCACTTAGTGCACACAATTGATTTACCAATCTATCCTCATATGCATTCCTATTTCTACAAATGTTCTTCTCCACCTTTCAACATATATTTCCACGGGATCGTCACTTAAAACGTACAAATTTAAGCATATTATCATTGTGAATTAGAAATCTCCGACCAGAAACACCAGGTTTATGGTACAAAAGTACAAAAATAGATCAAACCTTTTCTCTTATTCGAGTATAAGATAGAAAACGTAGAGGACATAAACGTAGAAAGTTGACCTTTTAACGACGGTCGAAGAAAAAGAATCAATCAGATAAAAAATTAATCTTAAACATTTTATTTACTTTTACATATGTTGGATTATTTATTTTGGGTGGGCCACCCTAATGGCCCAGCCCGCCTACTTAAAGCCCACCACTTAAAGTGGTGGGATAGGATAAGATGGTGGGAAGTTGAGTTGATCTCAACTTCCACCCTATCAGATATCACGTATGCGTGATCTGAGAAGAGACGTATGATGAGAACAAAATTCTCTCTGAAAATACTAAAACTCCCTGCTCTTCTCTCATTTCGTGATAGAATTCCGACCGATTGACTAGTAACGTATTTCTATCCTATTTTACGTTTCCGCTGTAGTATGTATATTTGGAATTACATACTGTTTTTTATTTATCTGCAGTTCGGCAGTACAGTGTGTCTCTGCACGGTGATTGATGACTATGAGGCAGGCGCAGGGCTGATGAGAGTTGAACTTGAGACCTCAGGTATAGGTCAAGTACTATCCGCTACGCCATATATGTTACATGATATGTGTTTCACATAAATTATTATATTATATGTGTATGCTATAAAGTAATTAATTATATGTTAATTAATTTTGGTCACTTTAAATTGATATTGGGATTATTAATTTAATGTCATATGCATACACATGTCATCCTTTGTGCATTTGTGTTAGGTTTTGTACAGGATAAATCCCTATTGGCTCGGGTTCTATTTTAAAGGTTATTGGATCTCCCATGAACAAACATGGTATTATTTCACTGATTCATTGCTAATGAAATTAATATTTCAAGCTCTAGAGGAGATGATTCACTTTTTAATTCCTCAGTAGTCGGAGCTTCAACCAGCCGCTCAATTGGCATCACTTACCATATTAGACTATCCACATTAGTCTCTAGTGCCACAACCTCTGGAAGACGATGCTGAGGTCGTTGAGGTTCTTCCTGTTTTAATTCCAGAGATAATTTTAATCTCGGATGATGAGGTTGATGATGAGTACGTGGAAAAACCTAAGCATGTAGAGGTGATAGATATTGGTATTGATATTAAGAAAGATGACGATCCAAGAGATGTCAACTGCTTAATTGGTAGCTCTCTAATGCTGGCAGTCCAAGATTCTTCCATATATTCTCTTAGTCGTGGTAGAGAGTGAAGTAGGAGAATCCAGATGCCTGAATGGATAGAAGCTGATGATGCTGGCCCTAGCGGAAATAATTAGAAGGATTTAAGGAAGAATCTCGAAGTAGATCCTGAGGAGGACCTTGAGACAAGGGAACAATCAGACCTTGGAGATCATGGAGCAAATGCATTTTTATGATCATTTTCATGATAGGCATCATTTCAATGGAATATTATTATTTGATTATGGTTGTTTTGTATGTTTTTTCATGATTATTTTTTAGCCGGTTATTATTATATTCTTATCTTCTTTGTGAAATAATTTGAATGCATGAAATGTTGATTGTTGGTCATTTTTGCATAATCGCTCTGATCTTGTTGTATGATGTGGGAGTCCTAAATATGATGTATTTTTAGGGCTATATTGCTCCCTAACATGATTGGGTATGATCACTACGACCGGAGGATGTGGAGGGTGATTAGGTAGTCAAACTATCTTTTTCGAATCCCCCATCTTGGTTAAGTCCTTGTATCTATGATTGCTTAGGTCAGAGAAATAGTGTTATCGGATGAAATTCTGCTAGATTAAGAACATAGATGGGTCTCAACGTTATTTGTGTTTATCAGTACTAGCATCTGCTTCGAAATCCATAGTCGATGAGTAAAACAAGTGCGAGAAAATGAATGGTGACGATTATGATTTTTGGCACCTAAGATTTAGTATATTCTCGAGGAATAGTAGAACCTTAAAACCTTAACAAACACCATGGTTTAACCTGAGCGAGGGTAAATTGCACACAATAGGCGTAATATTATGGAAGCCTATATATGTCCTAGAAGCGCAATAATAGCAATGTGAGGATCTTAATCCTCTCTAGCATAGCTGATGACCTCATATGTGATATGAGGGTCGTGAGACGGCATAGGACATTTGAGTTGCTATAAAGGACAAATTCGGTGGTACTTCTACCACGAAACTATGACGGTTACAAGTTAATTTTGACGTTGACAAGGATCATAGGGATCATCGTTTATGTCAGCATCTCTAAGAGTTAGCTAACATGATCCGAGAGCTTTGGTCAGCCAGTCATGTCCTTATAGATGAGCAGCAAGTGCAGGTAGTGATCTAGTTTTTTCCTAACGGCTGGAAATATATGAAGATAAACATGATGCGTAACAATAATATTAAGGGAGTTGATGATATTTCTCGTCATGTTGAGCTTAGGGATAAACATTTGGTGTAGCTAAATCCTCGAAGCAGCTTTATATGGCTAAGACCAGTGAGCGCATGAATAACAAGCGCAAGAGGGGCCAGAGGAGCCCAAAAGGAAGGAAAGGGTAT
The DNA here is from genome assembly GCA_031304145.1 of Cardiospermum halicacabum. Taxonomy (NCBI): domain Eukaryota; kingdom Viridiplantae; phylum Streptophyta; class Magnoliopsida; order Sapindales; family Sapindaceae; genus Cardiospermum; species Cardiospermum halicacabum. The sequence continues at coordinate 21,759,657 of CM062396.1, forward strand.
TGTAAACCTTAATTAGACCGGATCCGGAACCCAAGGAATAAGCTCTAGTATGGTGTAGGAGAAAGGAAGGACAAGAGTAAGACTAAGTGTTTTAAACATGAAAAGATGAGGCAGATTGCTCGTGAGTGCACTGAGCAAAACATATATATACTTTTTCACAGTTAGCCTATAGTGATATTTTAATTTCCAACTTTATTTTTTGTTTGCTGAGGCTAATCCAATGTGGATTATAGACTCAGGCACAATAAGCCACGAAGTTGGAGATAGATGAGTGTTCGTGAGTATCGTCAGATTCCATGAGATACTAACTGGATATATGTAGGGAATAACTCGTATGTTCTTATGCTGAGTATAGGCTCATGCATATTGATGATGTGAGGGGGCCAAAATTATTCATACATATTGTTACTACGCTCCGAATATAAGGCACAATCTTGTCTCTGTTCCTGGTTTTACTATCTTATGGATATAAGTTTGTATTTTTTGTTTTAGAATGATAGCTTGACTTTGTCATTTTGGGATGTTTCTGTTGGTTTTTGGACAAATACAAGATAGTTTTATGGTACTGGATATTGAAAGTTATGCATATCCTTCATTGGTTGATGATAGTAGTGATTCCTTTGTTTCCTCTCCTGATTGCGATGTGAGTACATGGCACGCTAGACTTAGTCATCTTGGATAATAAAGAATGAACAGGTTGGCCAAAGAGGGGATTTTAGGATCTTATGACAAGATCGAAGTGGCAACCTGTGGTCATTGTCTAGACGGAAAAGCTACTAGAAAACTTTTTGGTAAGGTTACTAGAGCTAATAATCCATTAGAGCCGATTCATTTTGATATTGATGAACTCATGAACGTTAAGAGTAGAAATGGTGCATCATATGTTAATAACTTAAAGATGAATTTTTTGTCTATCTCGATCTAGTTTATCTAATCTCCCATAAGTATGAAGCTTTGGGTTGCTTCGTGAAATTTGTTGCTATGGTGGAGAACCAATTAGATAAGACATTGAAAAGTACTACGTACTGACTGAGAATGAGACTACCTACCTGAATGATTCAAGAAATTGTGTCAGGAATAAGGTATACTAATATACAGTTGACTATTCCTAAAGCAAAACGGATTTGCTGAGTGAAGGAATAGACTGGAAATAGTTGGATTTGTGATGGCACAAGCTAATCTCCAAATCTCGGATTGGAGAGATACATTCCTAACTGTGACTTGCATTCTTAATTTGGTCCCTACAAATCAGTGACTTCAACTCCTTACGAGTATTTGAATAGGTCAGAAAACTGATCGCTCCTATGTACGACCCTAGGGGTGCGTTTACGATGTACATGATCTTTCTAGTAAATATGAAAAGTTGGACGCTAGGGGAAGGAAATGTTTTTTTCATATGTTACCCTGAGCAGTCCAAATGATATGTACTAATAAGAGAAAGTTAAGAGGTGTATATCTCTGAAATAGAGTCACGTGATGAGGTTTGAAGAGAATGAATTTGTGTGATGAGGTGATGTTAAAAGAGAGGCTTCTTTCTTTGAGTAAGATGAATCAAAGGACTTGATACCACTGAAAATGTAGAGGAACATAATAGAGATAAAATGGACTCTGTTCCTAGTGGGAGCAATCAAGTGCCTATCAAAGCAGCTCCACAGCTTAATCGCAGTGGGAGCAAGCCTGAATCATCAGTTTGAATATGAAGAAGATTTTAGTTCCCCAACCATATTTTTGAGATCGAAGGGGAGACTTTCATGTTGACTTCACATGACGGTGATGCACCGAAGAGTGTGAAAGAAACTTTTAAATCACTGACAAAAGATTTATGGATTAAAGCCATGGAAAAGTATATGGAATCAATGAAAAGTAACTGTGTCTAGGACTTGGTCGATTCACTGCCAGATAGAAAAGCCATTGGAAATTAGTGGATCTTTCGCATTAAAACGGAAGGCATATAGCTTGGTTAAAAGATATAATGCGAGATTGACGGCGAAAGGTTATACCTAGTAAGAGGGTATAGACTATAGAGAGATGTTTTTCTCTTATGGTGAGATTCACATCCATTCGTCTAATCTTTGGACTCGAACATATGGACTTTGAATTACATCAAATGGATGTAAAAGACCACATTCCTCAATGGAGGACTGAACGAGGGAATTTACATGGAGATGCCTAAAAGTTGTATAACTGAAGGCCAAGAAAGTAAAGTCTGTAAGCTCTTGAGGTCCACTTATGGACTCAAGCAATCCTCCAAACAATGGTACATTTGTTATATCGAATCTGTAATTATCATATGGATTTCAAATGATAGAAAATGACCATTGTGTATACGTGGAAAGGTCAAAAGACAATTTTGCAACATTGTTGATACATGTTGACAATATCTTAATGGCATGTAATGACAATAAGCTTTACTTGAGGTAAAAGAAATTAGTTATTTGTTACTTTTAAAATCGAAGACATGGGTGAGACTGCCTATTTTTGTAGGAGTCAAAGTCTCAAGGGATTGAGAGAGAAGGATATTGGCGTTAACGCAAGAATCTTATATATGAAATATCCTTGAGCATTTCCTTATGGTTTGATTGTAAGCCAATGGATACACCCATTGGAAAGGGGTAAACTCTAAGTCTTAATATATGCCTAAAGACTTACAAGGGCGTGAGAAAATGAAGTATGTACCATATGTGAATGCCATCAGAAGCTTGTGTATGCAATGATGTGTACGAGGCTATATATATCTGTTATGCAGTTAGACTGGTAAGCAGATATTAGTCGAACCTGTGAAAGAAACGTTGTATAGCTATCGAAAAGGAATACTTACTTACTTGAAAGGAACCGCAAATTACTCTCTGTGTCCTTAAGGCAGCGTCACGCGCCTAGTTGGATACACAGATGGAGACTGGGGCGGTGACCTAAATTAAAGAAAGTCCACTTTTAGGTATGTATTCATACTTAGCCATGGGGCTATTTTCTAAAGTGGCAAGAAGCAGACTTGCATAGCATTATCTACTATGGAAGCTGAGTTTATAGTCTGCTTAGTGGCTTTGCAAGATGTGTTTTGGCTCTGACGATTCTTGGAGGATCTATTTTTGGAAAGTGATGAGCCTAAGCTAGTTATTGTTTATTGTGATAACTAGATGGCCATAGCATATACAAGGATGCTAAGTATCATAACAAGTCTAAACACATAGAGACGAAGTCTAATTTTGCCAATCATATTGTGACTAAGAGAATTATAACGATCAGATACATACTTACACCTGGTATGGTGGCAGACTCTCTTACCAAAGTTGTGCTAGAGATGTGTTTGATATGCACGCTTGATGGTTAAGTCTGCGTAGATTGTAGTATCTTTAATTGTTTTATCTATGTTCATATGTTTATTATTTTATTGATGTGCCTAGGAGTCTAGCATATTTGGGAATTTCTTATCCGAGAGTATGTCATCAGATATTGGAGACTGGTGCACTTGCACGCACAATCACCTTGATTATCTTGGGGATAATGCAAGATGAGACTTGTACGCTTATGCTCTGTTGAATAGGATTCTAGAGTGTTTGGGAAGAAGCATATACTAATAGTCGCCTTGACTGGTAGTGAAGATGAGATTCTCTCTATAATGATTGAGAATCGCTCATGATTTTACCCTGGATTCTTGAGTCACTACACTAGGGATCGTATTAGCGATAGAATCTGTGGGATAGTCAAACTGTCGTTCGCACGGTGAATTAATACAATCTTGAAACATACGCGCTCTTAATTGTGGCAAGATTCATTATGACGCATGTGTTATACCGTGCTTGCTCATTTGTTGACCGCTGTGGAGAACAAGTCGAGACGGTCCCTCGTTCCTTGTTGTGCAAGATCCACTTAATTTGTGTATCCTCAGGACAGTCATCTCTTCTATCTGGGGCTGTGAGGGTGATGTCTGTATCATTAGCATGTCTTTCTATGGTCATGATAATACGGCCTATGTGGCATGTCTATGGTGTCGGTTACCTTTCATTGACTTTTGGAAGAAGAGTGACTGGAAGGTTTAGACTGATTTCATAAAAAATAATCACATGCGCGCATGTTGTGGTTCATAGGAACACACTCGTGATTTGGGAGTACTCCAGGATATCAGACTGCTTTATAGGGACTAAACGCGTCTGATGTGAAATCATGTCGAACCTAGGATGTACCCGAAATGAATTTCGTGTACTCTCCCTATGGTATGGGATGGAGAATCTGGTTCATAGGTCACACCAGTTATTTGCGTGTATAACCATCCAATGATGAATAGTTGAAGACAGTCGCATATTTTTTGCCAGTCGTGGGGGCTGGGCACATGTAATGTGAGTTGGAGAATGTTGGATTATTTATTTTGGGTGGGCCACCCTAATGGCCCAGCCCGCCTACTTAAAGCCCACCACTTAAAGTGGTGGGATAGGATAAGATGGTGGGAAGTTGAGTTAATCTCAACTTCCACCCTATCAGATATCACGTATGCGTGATCTGAGAAGAGACGTATGATGAGAACAAAATTCTCTCTGAAAATACTAAAACTCCCTGCTCTTCTCTCCGACTGGTCTTCTCTCATTTCTGTCGATGGTCGCTCTTAACTGGTGGATTGAGGATTCTAGTTCGTGCCGTTCAACGGCTTAGTGATAGAATTCCGACCGATTGACTAGTAACGTATTTCTATCCTATTTTACGTTTCCGCTGTAGTATGTATATTTGGAATTACATACTGTATAAATTTTGCTTCAATATATATATATATATAGTTAATCTTTATGTTGGTTTTGCTCTATTAAGAGCACGTTTGATAAACAACGTTTTCAATTGTAGGTTAGTGTTTTCAAGAGTTGTAGAGGTTTGACCAAAATTAAACCTCTATTTTTTAAAACAGCTAGTTTGATTAATAACAACTTAATCAGCTGATTTGATCCAAAACGCTGATAGTAGGAGCGTTTGAGAGGTTTTAAAATTAGAGGTTTGTTAAAAAAACTAAATTACCTCAATTTTAATTAGATTTATATTAATTTATGTTAATAAAATAATTGAAACGTATTATAATAATATTTAACACTTTTAGTATTATTTTTATTATTTTAATATTTTATAATTAAAAATTTTTATATATTTTTTTGTACTATTGTAGTAAGCATATTATTCTTTTAGTATATTATTTTAATTAATAATTGATATAAAAATAGTAAATATTATTAAAATTATTATTTATTAGTATTATTAATAAATATTAAAATATTTAACCCATTGTATTACCTATTTGAATTGAAGATAGTAAGTAATGTAAGATATTTTTTGTGAAAAAAAAAAGTAAACTTTTAAAAATGTTCGCTTACGTCATTTTATAAATGAATCTATTATAGTATATTATTAAACAGCTAATTACCAAACACTGTATTATTAACCCTCTAACCGCTAATAGTTGATCAAATCACTAATTGAATCCGCCAACCACTAACTGCTAATTGAATCCGCTAAGCGCTAACTGCTAATAGTTAATTGTCAAACAGGCCCTATATCATCAATCCCCTAATAGCTAATAGCTGGTCAAACCGCTAGTTGAATCTGCCAACTTCTAACCACTATTAAATCTGCTAACCGCTAACAGCTAATTGGCAAACAGACCGTAAGTATCCTTGTTTTTTTTAATCGCTACACTTTCATATGCACGGTTTTCCATACTTAATTTTAACGGTAAATATCTTTAATTATACATAATTAAAAATTATGATAATTTTATATTTGAAATATAGACGTTAAGACGAACAAAATAATATCTCATTTGATTTTTTTTTTTTTTTTTTAATAAGGAACAATATCTAAAACAAAATGATTGATGAATAGTGTTTGAATAGTAAGTGTAGCAATTAAAATAAATGGAGGAAGTATTTAATAGTATAATTTATCAAATTTTTATATAAAATTTTAATTATTTTTTAAATTTAAACAATGTAAAAATAATCAAAATATATAGAAGTATAAATAAAGTTTTAAACAATTAAATTTATAAAAAAAAATAATAAATCCCACACTAGAATTGCTAAAGTACACATAAAATTTTAGGGAAATCTCAAAAATATCCTTCAACTTTTAAATTTAATTAATAATTATTATATCTTAATACTATATATTTTTTTATTTTTAAATTCTTATTTTATTGTAACAACTATTATCTTAATATATTATCGACTTTACATTATTTAATTTTTATTTTATTAATTTAATTTTTATATTATTTTAATTATTATAATTAGTGTAAGATTATATATGTGTTGAGGTTTCATTGGAGTAGTTACAATGTTGAAATCTCATATTAAAAAAATTAATTAATCGTCACCCACTAACAAATTATCTGTTTTGATTTGGAGTACTATAAATATAATTATTTAAAAATTTTATTTCTAAATTCTAAAGCGTTTGATAAATATATTAAATAATTTTAATAATAACACCAATTGTTTTGTTGTTTTGCAATACATCAGTATTACGTAGAAGAAATATATTAAACAAATTAATACTAACAATTTTTTTTTAAAATAAAAAACATATCTTTTATCACTAGAAAGTTAAATTTGGAAGAGAACCTCGAAGAATGACGATTAAAAAAAATGAAGTTATTTTTTTATTTATATTAATATATTTATATTCTAAATTATAATCCTAACTAAAAAAGTAATCAAATTATAATAAAAAATAAAAAATAAAAATTAAATTAAATTAAAATTTGAAGAGAAGAAGGAAATAAAATTATAATATAAAAGTGATAGAATAAAATATAAATATAAAAAAATAAAAAACAATAAAATAAAATTAAGAAAAAAGACAAAGTAAATAAAAATAAAAATAAATTTATTTAAGAATTTAAAATTTAAATTATATAAAAAAGTATTTTGGATTAAAGATATGATATTAAAAAATTGGGACGTGAAATTTAGAATTATCTAAAAATAAAATAAAGTACACCTATTATTATTATTAAAACTTGAAACCTTTAAAAATTCATTTAATTAATTTTTAAAAATATTTAAAATTAATTAAAACTTGAAACATTTAAAAATTTATTTAATTATTTTTTAAAAAATATTTAAAATTAATTATTTGAAAACATTAAAAATAATTTAACGTATTTGGCCATCATGTTACTACTTTATAAACATTTTTTTTTTCAACGACGAATTTGGTAAAACTGGCAACCGTGTAAAAACCACAAAACACATACATACGCAGTAGTTTCTGTATCTACAAAGATCAGTTGAGTAGTATTGTTGTGTTTGAGATCGTTTTCAAATCCTCCCAACGATCAGCAATGGCGTATGTAAGCATGGGAGAAGCTCACAGAAGGATAACGGACTACTTAAACCGCTTCTCCGACGCCGTTTACAATCAAGACGTGTCTTCTCTCAAGCACCTCCTCGCCTTCTCCTCCAATTCTCCTTTCCTCACTTCCCTCGCCGAAGCTCTCAACATCTTCCAGGACGCTAACAGATTGATTAAACAGTCCGACAACTACTCTCAGTTTGGCGATATTATAGTGCCTCTCTTCCGCTCTCTTCAAAATTATCGCACTGGCAACCTCGTCGACTCTTATCACTCATACGAAAAATCTGCCAAGTAAAATATTTCGCTCTGTTTCTGTTTTTTTTTTTTTTTTTATTCGTCTCTCGTCACCGCTTAATTACTTCCCAAACTTGCAGTGCTTTTATTCAGGAGTTTAGGAATTGGGAATCGGCTTGGGCTTTGGAGGCGTTATATGTTCTTGCTTATGAAATTAGGGTTCTTGCTGAAAGGGTATGTGTTTTTATTTATTTATTTTAGTCAAAACATAATTGTTTAACATTGAATTTCCGGAAGGCTGACAGAGAATTAGCTTCCACGGGGAAATCTCCTGAGAAATTAAAGGCTGCTGGCTCTTTCCTTATGAAAGTTTTTGGTGTTCTCGCTGTAAGTTTTGTCTGTGTTTAATCTTTATATGTCAGGTCTTATTTCTTCTGATTAATTTGATAATTATAGGGAAAAGGTGCAAAACGTGTAGGAGCGTTGTATGTGACATGCCAGTTGTTCAAGATTTATTTCAAAGTAAGCTTAACTAGGAATGCTGCATTTGATGTTTTTACTACGTTAAGGTGTTTTTAATACATTTGACTTGCAGCTTGGTACAGTACATCTATGCCGAAGTGTAATAAGAAGCATAGAGACCGCCCGTATTTTCGATTTTGAGGAGTTCCCTACAAGAGATAAGGTTAGGTTTGATCTTGTTAATGGTGGATCCTTCCCCTTTTTGTCAGCAGTTGTGTGAATTGTGAATATTGTTTTCTTCATTTGTTATTGTAGGTTACTTACATGTATTACACTGGCCGTTTGGAAGTTTTCAATGAAAATTTTCCTGTTGTAAGTATACTCTAGTTCTCTTGAGTGATTGCCTTATGTTTATCATGATATTGAGCTATTAGTAATGTGAGCTTGAGTCTACCAATATTATGTTTGACAGAATTTAATTATGTGGGTTATTTGGTTGCTGTTTATTTATTTAGCCTTCTCCTTGAACTTTTGCAGGCTGATCAAAAGTTATCATATGCTTTAATGCATTGCGATCCTAGGAAGGAAGCTAATTTAAGGTTAGCTTCAAAAACTTTTGATGTTTATGCTTCGCCTTTACTCAATAAAATAGTTAGAGGTATTTTTGTAGCAACTGGTGATATATTCAACATGCATACCGGTTGTTGTCTGAGATGTTCCTATAAGCAGATACTGATGACCCCTCTCTCTCCTCTTTCCTTGCTGAGTTCTTACTGTTGATTTTATTTGACTTAACTGAAACATTTGATTCAGTTAATTCAAAAGTTGCGCTTACTCTTCTGATTGAGCTATTGCTTATTATCCTTCTTGACGGCTTTTGTATCTTTGTTTGTTAATATTGCAATAAGAAGTGTAGTTTATCTGCTCTAAATTCATCAATTGAAGCCTTTCATGATATTACTAATTTTGAATTCTGCAGTTGCAAAACCTTTTACTTCTTGATTTAATAGTTATTATTAATGATATAGTCAAACTTGAAAATATATGGGGATTCTTTATCTGAGACATTATAATTCTTTAATCGAACAGGATGATTCTGAAATATCTGATACCTGTGAAGCTTTCAATTGGCATCTTACCCAGAGAAAGCATCTTGGAGAAGTATAACCTTGTTGAGGTTAGGCCTAGATCTTTGATATGTTGATTTCTTTTACACCGTATATATGGACCAATGTTAGAGATTTTTTTTGTGTGGGTATGAGTGATGGGGGTTTGGAGGATATATTCATAGTTATTATTAAGAAATGTGATGGACTGAGATGGAGAAGCAGCTCCGCCTAGTACCCAATTGATATGGAATGTAATATGAAGTTTTTCCCTCACAGTACAGTAATATCGTGCTAGCTCTAAGAAGGGGTGATCTTCGCCTTCTACGTCGTGCTCTCCAAGAGCATGAAGACCAGTGAGTGTTACTTACTATTGGTGCAATTCCATATAATTTAATGTTTGAAAGTAAATTTTCAGTTCTTACCGTGCTGAATTATGAAGTTTTTCTTCATTTTTTTCCCCTTTAAGATTCTTAAGATCAGGCGTATATCTTGTGCTTGAAAAGCTAGAGCTTCAAGTTTACCAAAGATTGTTAAAGAAAATGTAAGTTCCATGTCCTAGTGCTATATATCAAATCTGAGACTGGTACCATTTTCACAATTATTAATTCTTGATGTTGCAGTTACATAATCCAAAAGCAGAAAGACCCAAGTAAAGCTCACCAGATCAAGTTGGAAGTGATCGTTAAAGCACTAAAATGGCTGGAGATGGATATGGATTTAGATGAGGTACTTATTCCCTACTCCATCATAACAATAGAAATTTAATCTCTAATTTTCTTCGGAGATGACCAATCTAATTGAAAAAACATTGCAGGTGGAATGTATAGTAGCCATATTAATATACAAGAATCTCGTGAAAGGATACTTTGCTCACAAGAGTAAAGTGGTGGTCTTGAGTAAGCAAGATCCTTTTCCTAAGTTGAATGGAAGGCCTGTCAGTGCATGATGAGTACCATGTCTCTATGTAACCATTTTCGACCTTCTATTGTTGTATTACGGCTCATGTATGATTCAGATGAAGGTTGTTTTTTTCCCCAATCAATTTTGTAATGAGGTTGAGATCTATCAGTGATCAGAACCAGCTTCTGTATATTTAACAATCAGAATCTAGTGTTCACAAGTTTTTTGATTCATGAGGTTATAACATACACAAGTTATTTATCTGATCTTTATTCGATTGGCGTACCAGTCAGTTATTATTGCTTTTCTGATTAATGACAACCTCTAAAAGCACGAGTGTAGCTTTGGATGAATGTTACAGACAAAAGAATGGTTTAGATCCAACAGTTGAACAAATCTTGAAAAAGTAAATTGAACAGATATCCATTCCAGAGATGATCTGTGGGTTCTTAATCTTGTTTTGTCTGCAGCAAGACAAAAGTGTAAATTTGTATGTTTGTGAGGTGGATAATTCATTGGACCCTACCTTTTTTACTTCACTTCAACTCCAACCACATAGTTCTCTGTTATGTTCTGTTCTACGATCAACGCTAATTAGTCATGCTACTTTCTTATTAACTGGAGTCCTATCCATTCTCATTGCCAAAATTCAAATGCCAGGAACCATCTTAGTTTCAGGTAATCATGCTAGCACCCTTTTGATGTAATTCAAAATATGCCTCATTGGGTTCATACTCATTTTATTTTACTACAGTTCTTGAATTCAAAGGTCTTCACTCAACACCTCCTCATGTTTCCATTAAAGGTAACCAAGCATTGGTTCTCATGTCTTCTATCTGTTGTTTGTATTGTTTACCAGAATTAAAATGTTGTATGATTGTTGATGCAGTTACCATAGGGAGAAGAGAGTATAGAATTCGGGATAGAGAAGACTTCTCCTTGTAATAATTCTATATCCCTTTCGAGTTCTGCTTTATATTTTTTATGGTTGATTTGGATGTTGGCAACTAACTTTTATTAACTTGCCATAGCCCGTTAACATCTCTTCGTGACAATTTGACTATAGCACTTCATGATTCTGAGGGAAATGAGATGACACATACAGGTTTAGTGTTGTCATTTTATGAGTGATATCCAGTTGATTTTGTTATTCTAGAAATGAAGCTCACCACCATTGTGATTTTGAGTAGATGTCGAGACTAGACTGGTGGTTGAGAAGGGGCTTTGGTATAATATTTTTCATCTGGAAGGAGGTTGGCATGTGCATTTGAAGTTGCAGTTTGTTCTTAGTGATGAAGAGCGCAATCGAATCCGTGCTATGGTATGTGTCTGTACTGTTAGATTAAGAATCTGCTATCATTTTGTTGTTAGATAGTAATGCTTTTAAGTTCTGTTTTTAGAGAGAATCAGCAATGAGGAAGAAACAAGGGGAGCTTAGTACAGGAAGAGCAACTATTGTCCATACCAAACCCAACTCACCATTGCGCCTTAAATATGAGGTCTCAGGTTTGATCTTGTATGACCTCTAAAGTCAAATATTAGATAGTTATGCATACAATGATTTGAATTGTCTGATAACCTTAGCATCTAAATTCTCAAGATCCACAAAAAACCATTCTTCAAAGTGAAGTCACAAACGCCAGTGTTGTGTCATCCTCCTCCGATGTCACTGAGACTGATAGAGAAGAAACTTTGTCTACATTGAAGTAAGAAATCCCAGTTAAGGATCACTTGTTTATCTTTTGCGAAGAATACCATTCATCGTAATTATAATGATTGTCACAACTGTTTTAGAATGATTCAGATAGATACAAGGAGAGTTCATCATCAACCATCTACGTCTCAAAGCTCAGACTTGACAGTTGTTTCTAAGAGCAAGTCAAATTCTCCTCCAAAGGAGAAGCAGAACCCAGTAGGAAAAACTCATAGCAAAGTCCGGAACATGATCACAGCCTTTGAGGGTAATCTAGCTCAGGTATGGAAATGAAACAGATTTCATTAGGCGTGTCGTGAGATGTTTTTGCTGGTTTTTTATAATCAGTGGAGCCTATAACTTGAAGCAGGATACAAGATCATCAAAAGCTAAAGTGCAATCAAACAAGATTGGAGATTTAAAGAATAAATTGAAGCTAAAAGAAGCAGCCACAGTTTCAGGAAGAGAAAATCTCTGGAACAGGGGACGATCTGGGGGAAATTTATCTGTAAAGGAGGAGAGTGGTAAAGCATTAAAATCTGAGCCTTTGGAAAAGGCAGCTAATGAAAGAGCATCGATTGATAAAATGAAGTTTATAGAGAAAAGAGAAGATAGTAATTACCCTTTTGAATGCCCTGGTACCTGGATTTTCCCAGTTCAATCTACACACTTGTGTGTGACAACCAGTAGCAAACAAATACTGGATCTGATGGATCATTGTCATTTAGAGCCAAGTGATGCCAGAAAGGTAACCATTGTCAAGCTTTTATATTTGATTTGATTTGGTACGTGATACTTGGTGTTTGTTCCATTCAATTTCAGAGTAATGAAGGTGAAAATGCTGAGAACAGCAAGCTATTTAATGCAGCAGATGAAGAACAACCCACAAGAGGTCCATTGGGACAGGTCAGTCAGGTCATATGTTTTTTCAATATTTTACAGTACCTTCAACACATTGGCAGGATAAAGAAGATGTTATGGCCTTACTCTTCAAAGCTTTCATATGATCAGGCAATAAGGACAGCTATCATGATTGGTTTTGCAGCTCTTGTTATCTTCACTAGACAAAGAAACACAAGGTACACTAAATAAAAATGAAAGTTTGTGCATTCAAATCTTGGAACAAAATGGTGTCAAGACCTAATATTAATAAAAATAAGAATTTTTATTTATTGATAAACGGGAGGTACTCTAATCACATAAATCTTTGACAAACATTGCAGCACCAACTAAATACGTCAAAAGGTCATGCCCCAGAGAGGTATTGTATGGAACAACAGCACAAGACAAGATTGAATCCGATCCAACCATGAGTTTATATACTATACTATACAAGCTAGAGGACTGACCAAATCAACAAACAAATCTGATGCTACATGTATATCTGGCCATTGCAATCGTAAAATGCCATGTATAATATCTTCTCATACAAGAAAAAAGATGTATGGGTCCAGGAATCACAAGCATTTTTTACTAATTGTGCAATAGCTAATCATACAGTTCAGTATTCAAAAACTGGTTAAAACTAAAATTGGCTTCATAAGTAGTTTCAAAGCTGTGGAATGGATTCTGCATTGATAAAGTGCTTAAGAATGGCCTTTTCTTCATCAATCTGTTTCTTTTGTTGTTTATCTTTAGGTTTGAGTTTCCGTTTCTCTTCCAAAATCCATTGGAATAGCTGTCTCTGCTGCTCTTCAGGGATGGGCTCCCGAACCTTAACAACAGGTGGTGAGACCAAGGGTTCCATTTGCACATCAGCTTTTTTATCCTCAGAAGCACGTTTGTCACTCTCTGCGCTTGCCTTCTTTTTCTTCAAATGCTCTTGCACAAAGATATAACCTATAACAGTACCAAACACGCACTCAAAGTACCGTCATTCACATAACAGAATCACAAGACAACAATCTCAGAAAAATGTACCTGCAAGACCAAGATTAAACACCAAGAAAAACCGAACGATAGGCTTGTACCGCTGCCTCAAGGATTCTTTTGAAGGCGCAGGCGAAGGTGGTGGATCGGCTTTAGGAACCTCCATTTCGACCTTCGACATCAGAATATCTTCTTCTCTTCTCTTCAACCTTCAGTCATTCAAGTTTTTCATTTGATTAGGGATTGGATTTTGTGAGAGAGAGAGAGAGGTGGTTTCACTCTTATGGGCCTGGGTCGTAATTTGTTAATGGGCTTTTAAAAGCCCAATTGAGCTTCTTTTTAATTAATTGGGTAAACGACGTGCAGACAATAATGTCAACTTCTCATACTCTGTTATGTTTTATCACCATTTGGATGAGTGGTTCAGATTAAATGTCAGTTGTTGGCTTCTGTGTCTAATAATTCCAAATCAACAATATTTGTCGCCATATAAGACAATATGCAAATTGATGATTTTAATGTATGCTCTTATTATAGATCAAACGATTCTGAGATCAAATTACTTGGATAAGTTCTAGTTACTCCATCTTATTCAGTTTCATAAATATAAAGCTACAAATATCAACTTGAGAGACTTTCATACATATGATAGGTTTGTTGTTTTTTTTTTTAACCCCATTATATTATGATAATAATATGATGTTAACATTTTTATATGCAGTTCATGGTAAATAAGTTTTTAATATTTATAATCTTGTGTGAAGGTTAGGTGCCTGTGCTTGCATGTAATTTTGTCTGTGTTATGGGATTTTCAATTACATTCTATAGGTTTTACTTTAGTTACTATTTAGTGAAAATAATGAGATGATAATTGGAAATTATTTTTAAATGTCATGTTAAACTCAAAAAATCCTTAAAAATTAGGAAAATTTCCCATTTTTATATTGTATCTAATTATTATTTAAGAAAGTTGCATTTGATTGTAATTTGAAAAAAATTTCATCATTGTTACTTTTCATATTTAGATCTATTTTTAAAGTGGTTAGATTAACCGTTGAATTTTATATTTATTATTATTTTTAATTTTTAAAATATTTATTAAATATAAATATTGAAAGTTTAAAATAAATATAAATATAATTAAAACTATTTAATTATATAAAAATAAAAAAATAATAAAATAAATTATTCTTATTACTTAGGTTTAATCTTTTTAAAATTTATTTTTACATATATTATTTTAAATGTCAATTGAAATGGCTGGTGTTGTTTTAAAAACCGTTACCAAAATACCATTTCAATAACAAAACTATTTTAAAATTTAAATATTATTTAGAATACTAATTAAAATATTTACTAAATACACACAATAAATTTAAAGATCTATAAGTCTGAATTCTTTTTTAATATACTAATAAATAGTAACCATTGATTGCATACTTTTGATTAACTCTTTTTTTTTTTTTTTTTTTAATTATAACACAGGTGGATTCAATTTCCATATGGTAAATGGTAATATTATAATAATGATGATAATAATAATAATAATATCAATAAACACATTTTATATTTTAAACATTTTCATTTAATATTTAATATATTAAAAAGAATGTTTAAATGAATTATTCGTTGTAAAATTACTTCTCCAAAACCATTAGTATATTTTTTATCTTGGAGAATAAATTTAGAATCTTTTGTTTTAATATTATATTTTTTTCCGAATTTTCAATTTACTTTTTAATATGTATTACTGAAAAACAAAGCAAATATATTTGCTTCAGACTTAAAGTGATGTTTGAATTATAATTGCATATTGATGATATTATTTTTTATTAATAGAAGTAAAAAAAAATAATTATTAAAAGATTATATTTATAAAAATAATTGATATAAAATTAAAATTAAATTTTTATTTTTAACTTCATCTAATGGCATAAACTATTAATTTTTTCAAAAAAATTTAATTTTCATCACTATATGATATTTAGGATTGTAAATTTTGGATATAAATTTGCTCTTTACAATTTAATATTAAAATACGACATGCAAATCATAACTTTGTGAATAAACATGTAAATACAATAATTTTAATATATTTAGTAATTAAAGAAAAAGTAGCTATTGATAGCTAGTGTGTATATACCACTAAACCTCTTTATAACTATTATTTTTTATAAACAACTATTTCATCAGCTAAATTTTTTTTTCAATTTTTTTATGTCATTTGATTTTATAAAACGGTTATGACACTGGCTATAATTTGTATAAATATTTTACTTAATTTGTAATACATTATTTTTAATGAAATAATATAAAAATAAAAAATTTAACTAACTACTATTAAAAATTAAAATTTTAAAAATATTCTAAACTTAAAAATCAAAAGAGTTTTTAAATTTTCATAAATAAAAATAATAAAATAAAAGATTTTAAAAAAATGACTACTCTTTTACAAATTTTGAAATCATTTTCGTAATTTTTCTAAATAAATTTAATTTTAAAATTATTTTAAATTATTTTTCTTTTATTTGAAGTATAAATTTATATACAACTCTTATGCCCGATAAATTTGGCTATTATATAATATATATATATATATTTATATATTTATATAAATATATTTACTCTTATTAAGACATTTGAAAATTATTTTAAAATAAATAATAGTAATCTATACCAACTCACCATACTGGATATAAATGATCACATCTCATATATAATCTTTCTAAAACCATTGTAAAGAAATTAAACAAAACAAATCATAAATTAATGGGAAATACTTCCAACTAACATAATTTGGAACTCAATTTCAATTTGAAACCCATGTTATTGTATATATATATTTTTTCTATTAAATGCAAATGTCTGTTAAAAATTTTCTTCCATTACAGTGGGTAAAATATGTGATCTGAATCCTCTACTTTAACATAGTATGTACAAAAACAGCATCCAAATAAGTGTTGTTTGTAAATTCATGTCATTTAAAGATTTAACTCTAAAGCAGTAATAAGGACAGTTTCCACAACCAAAATTGATAGTAAACTGTAAATAATGGGCACAATTGTATGTATATGTTTGTTTTTGGGTGGGAGACAAGTTGATCATGAAAAGGGTACAAGTCCAGTTGTTATTGTAGTAAGATTACATTTCAAGACTAGTCAAGAAATTGAAGGTCAGAAAAGCAAGATAAGATCTGATCTCAGCCAAAAGTAAGTAAGTAAGTACTCTCTTCTAGGTCATTTTTCAAAAAAATAAAAAAAATAAAAAATAAAAAAATTAAAGCTGTTATTTCCATGAATGATCACCATCATGATTGATATAGAATTAATATTTCTTCTTCCTTTTTCCTATTTACTAGAGACGATCACGAGAAGCAAAAGTACATGTACACATACACTGACAAATCAGAAGATGTTAAAAGAAACTTGAAATAATATTAAGGATCACACATGTATATAGAGAAGACACCTCTTGTTCCAATCCAAAGCTAGCTATAGAATTTATTTGAACATAAAAATCTCTCACAAAAACATTATCATAATAAAACACTTAGGGCATTGAAGTAAAATAAAAAAGAAAAATCAGCTGTGGACGAGTCCATATGATAAAGCCATTAAGAGAACGGCAGCTTCCTTCTCATCTTGTGGAAAAACTCGTTGATAAGATGAGATTTTAGTCAACTCTTCGAAATCAAAATTGATGTCGGAGGTGGAGGTTGAGGTGGTGGTAGGGGTAGGGGTAGGGGTAGGGGTAGGGGTAGGAGTGGTCATTTTGCACCTCTTCTTGAATGGAAGACATGAATTTGCTGTCTTCTTGTCTTTTTGGACCTTACTCTTCTTAGTCACTACAACTGGTGTATCGGCTCCGGCTGCGGCGGCGGCTGCTCTTCTCGCCTTCCTTTGTCGGATTCCACATGCGTTGCACAGTGACTGCACATATACACACAACAAATTTAATCCTATGAAATATTAAAATAAATAAATAAATATTACTACCTTAGGGCCTCTGGGACCGCTCCTCCAGAGAGGGGTTTTAGTTGTGTTGCAATCAGCGCAAACCCTAATTGAGTTGTTGTTGTTTTCTTGTGATGAGAATTGGTTATTGTTGTTATGGATCATCTTCTTCATGAGCCTCATCTTTGATGACATCCATTTAGAAGGAGGAGAAGTGTCTTCTTTCTTCCAGATAGTGAACTTGAGATTTTGATGATCGCATGATGAGGAGGATGGTCCTTCCGAAGTGTCCAAGAAGGCGGTGGAAGAAGTAGAAGAAGAAGATTGATACAGGAAGAGTTGTTGCTGTTGCTGTTGGTGATGATCTTCTTCTTGTTTAGGAGGAGTCATTGGTTTGGAGAGAGAGATAGAGAGATAGAGAGAGAGAGGGAGAGGGGGTTTGCAATGGAAGGTAGAGAGAACAAAATGTGTTATAAAGGGGGAGGATAGAAATAAGAGGTTCACGTGACTCTAGACAACATACATGTTAAAGAGACAAAACACCACCACTTTCTTCATATACCCTATCTTTTCTTTAACCCTACTTTGACTTCTCTATGCAATCTAATCTCTCAACATTTTTTTTATCTTTTTTATTTCTCTATATACAACACTCTTTCTTTGTTTAATTTGCAACATAATTGGTCTAGATGCTATCTTGCATAGACTGTTAAACCAGTTCAATTTTTAAAAAGTGAGTACCCACATAACTACTTTTAAAAAAAAGAATATACGTTTTAGCATCACTAATTAAAATAATATATATTATAAATATAAATAATATTTATAATTAATTACATATATATTTTTATGTTAAAATATATAATTTAGATTATAAATTTATAAATAAAGTTAAATTTATAATATTCAGTATTTAATATATGAATATTTTGAATTATTAGAGTTTTAATTTAATTTTGAATTATTTAAAAAATAAATATAAAATAATTATTTATTAATAATTAGAAGTGTTGATTTTATTTAGAACACTACTTACTATTATCTCACTAGCTGGTTTGGAAGTTAGAAAATAAACTCCCAACAAAATAAGAGTTTAATAAAAAATACACAGCTGGAATTATGAAATTTATTTATAAAAGTAATTGAAATTCAATATAAAAATTCATTAATAAAAGTTCTACCTTTTGAAAATAATTCTGAATACTGAGAATAAAAAAGAAAATAATATATATATATATATATATATATATATATATAAATTTTCTCTACGTTTAGTATGATATTGTCTGTTTTAAGTCAGGATCGAATCCGTACGAATTTTTTTTTATACCATCATCCAAAAGACTTCATACTAATAAAGTTCTTTTGATACTTTATTTATAAGTTATTATCTTTTTATATTACCGATGTGCGGTTGAATTCGACATCTTAACACATATAATGTATAACATTTTAACTATTTTTCATTATTAACAATGTCTTAAATTGTAGGAATTAGTATATTCTTATTTTCTTTAAGAGAAATTTTTTTTAAAAGAATTAAGGACTTATTAAAAGTCAAAGGAAAAAAATGCCAAATCAAAATAAACTTTTGTATTTGAAGACTCGAACAGAACATGAAAAATAGAAGACTTTGTACTTTTAAAAATTAATTAATAATTTAGAGATTATGGGAGATAAAGTTGGCACAAGAGATTTATATTCCGCATTTTTCTTTGTAATTCGAATTTAAAGTTGTTTATTGCTTCTGGAGGGAGAACAAGTATGTTTAACTCTTACTTTTGATTTTAGCTAAAAATAAATATCTTTTTTATATATATTTTTAAAAAATCTGATTCTTTTTCTCTATCTTATTTTTCTTTATACATACATTTTATTTTGTTATGATAATAGATGGGCCCATAACTAACTAAATTTTCATAATCCAGTCAAATCACTTTAATTAAATGACATAATACGATATTTGATTTAATTCTTCGTTTTATTCCGTATTTATATCTTCTATGTGTCTATTGATTTTAGGTGGAATGTATTGATTTTTTTATCGATTAATATGACCAATTAATTAATTAAGCATGTTAGTAGTATCTAGATAGTCGAAATGATTATACAGAAGAGTTTAATTAAATTGATATATGTAGCAATCATTATATTGAGTTACGATGTGAGAAATCATAATAATAATTAAACAAACATGCTTGATGTTTCATTGTTTTGAAATCCAGGTCTTTCTACTACTAGTGCAATCTAAAGCTGAATTTAGTAGGTGCAGTCAGATAGGGGTATGAATAGGCTAGGCTGCTCATCAAGGGTTCATGCCTAAGCCTATCTCCAACCACACTCCATTTTAAGCCTCTATATTAGAGTTTAAAATAGAATCTTTTCAACTTTTTGAAACTCCAAAATTTATCATCCCAACCATAGAACTCTAATATGGAGTAAAAATATATATTATTATAAAAAAATTAAATAATTATTATAATTAAATATAGTATGTTAATAAGAGTAATATTAATATTGAACTCAAATGAAATGATTTTTTAAATCCTTTACAATAATATATTTTTTATTATTTAAAAAAATAAAATAAAATAATTCATCTATAAATAAAATTAGAGTTAAAATTTAATGTAATGATTATGTTATGATTGAAAAAAGTGTATTTGGAGTTTCATAAAGTGAATGTCATATATGGAGTTTCATGAGCTTAAAATATACTATTAAAACTCCAAACACTTTATTGGAAAGTGAGAAATGGAGGCTTGGTTGGAGATAGCCTAATACATTTAAAGCCTACACACATTATCTATTTAATAAAAAAAAATGGGGTCAGACTTTTTTTTATAGGTTTGAGGCTTATAAATAAGCTTATTAGGGTTACCAGATTAGTCTATTATTATTTATTATTATTATTATTATTATTATTATTATTATTATTATTATTATTATTAAGTGTTGGCAATTTCTATAATATGTAAATTTTATTATAAGTATTTTTTAAAAGGTAAGTATAATTATTTATTTTTCATTATTAATTTTTATTTTTATTTTAAATAAGTAATTTATAATTGATTATTATTGTTATTATTATAAATTGGATTAATTTTTTAATATTAATTATATAAAAAATAGAAATAATAATGTATTAAAAAAAGAATGTAAAAGTTTATTAAACGGGCCTTCAAATAGACTTACAAGCTAGGTAAGTTTTAAAAATGTCAGACCAAACCTGCATTTTAGGCCTATGTCAGCTAAATAGGCTAGACCTATGTCTATAATTAAATTTGTAGGCTGGACCTATTTAGCTCAAAGCCTCACATGACCTGACCTTTTTCCACCCCTAGTGTCGGGATTACTATTAGGTTACGATTTGTTTGAAGGCACGTGTTAGGATTTTGACGAAAATTCGGGTATATTCCGGTATCCATAATTGGTTGGTAATTTGGAAAAGACTCGAAGATTGTTTTGGAAGTGTCATATTTGATTAGGAATGGTATTCCTAATGTGAGATTCTAATTAGGAAAGAGATCCTTGAGAATCCTAAAAAAAAAAAAGGTTTTCTTAATGGTTTAGGATTACTAAGTAATCTAATGCTATAAATATGGTGCTTGTATCTATTATTAGATATCCTGAGAGAACAATGTAGATCTAGTTGGTTAGGTTTGGGAGGTACCCCATGAGGGCCTGGGAACCATGGAGACCATGGAGATCTTGAGTTTTAGGATCGAGTCTTGTTATCCTGTGAGAGCCATATGAGGAGAACTTGTATGTGAGACTGTAACCAATGTAATTGGATTGGGGAGTGAGAGAGTGATATTCAGGTTGTAACTGTTGCTTTATTGTTACCTAGTAAATTAGTCTCTCGTCGTCCTGACGGCCGTGGTTTTTTCCCATTTTGGGTTTCCACGTAAAAACCTTGTGTCTTATTTTCTATCTCTATTTCTTGCCTTGTGTATGTTGTTTTACTTTGTGGTTAACAATACTCGTCTCCGCTGCAATGGATCACCGATTTGTTCAACAAGTGGTATCGGAGCTAGCCGTGTTTTCCCAACACGTGTCTGTCCAGTTTAGGAAATAAAGAAAAGATTAGATTGTTAGGCACTTGTTAACAACTATAACTAAGTTTGCGGAGTTAATATAGATTTATTCATACTATTGGTGATCAACAATCTAACAGAATAATTAGTTTTACTGAATTGCTTTCTAATTTAATTGAAACAATTTTTTCATTTTATTTTATTAAATTAATTTTATCAAATGAATTTTAAGACCCCTAATTCATTTATTTTCCATTAATCAGGTCATAGTCCGATCATAGCAAAATTTAGATTGATTATTAGTTCCATGAGCGATTGACCCTATTTCCGTACTAATATTTTAGAATTTAATTTATTTTGACAGATTTGATGTCTGTTAACTTTTAAAAACTTGCTAAGATGTAATGTTTAACTCAACTTATTCTTTTAAAAAGAAGATAAGCCACTAAAAGTGGGGTCAAACAGTACCTATTTCACTAGAGGACTACTATACTAGCAAAAATTAAAACAATATTAACATTTTAGTGTATTTGGACCGACTATTCAAGTAATTGTAGAAGTAGCAATTAAGTGCTAACGGTTACAGTAACTATTGAGAATAGTTGATATTTAATCTAAAAATAAAATATTGGAGTAATTATTAGATGTGAAAAGACATAAAAATAATATAAAATTGTTTGATTGAGCATGAAATGCACATTATTTTTACACTATTTTATTTATTATTTTAAATTTTATTGAAGATTTATTACTATTTTTTTTTATTTTTGTAATTATGAACATATTATATACAATTTTACAAATATAAAAGTTTTCGAGGATTGATGACAACAATTGCCAAAGTAAAGTCAAAATTAACAATATTTCATTTGAAGACTTAGTTACCAAGTAAACAAACTGGTAGAATTTTTAAATTTTGAATTTGGATTTTTCAAATGAGGATTTTTAAGATATTTTTGAGTGATTTATTTTTAGTTTTGTAAATGAGTATTTACTCCGAAGAATTAGAATTAACGTGTTTTTGGTTTTTCATTCAATAAGAAACTCGCTCTTTATACGATCATTTTTATTTTGAGACGATGATGTTTACTGTGCCCATGGGGTGCTAAACTAATCACATCCAGCTAAGTCACTTAATATTATACGTGTTGTAAGAATTGTATTTTAATTGTTATGTTCGTTTAATATTTATGTGATCTCTATGGCACAATTAAGTGAACATGTTAGTCTATTTAATTGATTAAGTGCGTAATTTATTAATTAATTAGGTTAACAATTTGCACGTCAAATAGTTCGCAATTAATTTTATCTTGGTAGTGTTGAGATTACATAATCATAATTCAAAAATTATCATACTGATTTATTGGTTATGATCATGAGTGTTTTCTTCTAGTTCTTAATGCGACCTACGTTAGAGTGGTGATTGATTCAAAGGGTTGTACCAAAATAGTACAATAGGTAACGAAAAGATTGGTTGTTAGACACGTTGCCAATAACTATAACCATTACTATTAAAATGCTAGATGTATGTTTAGTTTTGATGATCAGTAACTACACCGAATAAGTTGACTCGACTGGATACTTAAATATCATTGGTTGTTTATTTAATTTTTAGTTTAATTATTCATACATTTTATACACCTAATTTTAATTTTGATTTAGTCTTTACATTTATAATTATTGATTTTCATTCTCTGTGGATCAATCATATTTGCTATAAGTTTATTTATGTTTATAGATTAATATTGGCAGACTTGATACCCGTTATTGTTATAATTGTAATATTGCAAGATGATCAGAGAGAAAATATATTATATTTTTTACCAACCATTTATGGACTTCAAATAACTATACAAAAATTGCTATTTGGGAGTATTCACAACTTTAAAAATTTCAACCAAAACAAACACCATAATTTTTAGATCGCTTCCGCGAATTTACACCGCCTATATAAGTGGTCCTCTAAAAATGTTTATTTTGGGATTTCCATTTTAAAAATAGTGTTTTTAGGTGATCCAATTTTATATTTCATATACTTATATTACTTACTTTATATATATATATATGGAATCAAATAATTTTGATTATTTGATTGTTAAGAATTTTTTTAAATTAAACTCATATTAGGATTGAATTATAAAAGGATAAAATGGATTGAAAATGTAAAATATTGTGTTAAAAAATGACTAATTTTAATATATTCAATCTATTACCCTAGAAAATAAAGTTAAACAAACATACATAAAATAAGAAACAAAGATATAAAATTAGACATGGATTTTTTTATATGAAAACCAAATGCGGAAAAATGACAACTGTAAAGATGATAGAAGTCAATTTACTGTGCAACAAAATATCAACGGCTACCATCAAAATACTGCTTTCTAACTCCCTAATCCAGTTATATTTGTTGCAATTTTATACACTAACTCTCAAGCTTGTCTTCATAATTCTTACTGGATAAATGGACTCCATCTTCACTCTCAAACTTTGTCCTGCATAAGTTTCAGCGGATAAATGGACTCCATCTTCGTGATTTTCATGTATTTCTAAACTGTTATTAGCCTCCTTTCAAAATTAATTAAAAAAATTTAAATTATTATTTCAAGATAACTAATAATATATTTTTATTTATAATTCTTTAAGTGATTCCAAAATAGTTTTAGAATTATTTATTGTTTACCAAACCTGTTCTCAAATTGAAATCATCCTGAATGCATTTAATCTTTGATTACCACAAATTATACATTTATCTATTTTCAACTATATTCATTTCAACTTAAAATAATTAAAATAGTATTAAATATTCTTATTAAATTTTCATTATACTTTTATCTATTTAAATATTTAAAATCCAGCCAAAATCCAAAATTTAAGTATCTCTTAAAGAAAATCTGTTGATGATGCGAGAAAACATATATTATAATAATGTAGAAGAAGAAATAAAGGACAAAATGAAAAATAAATAAAAATTAAAGCATGGGCATACAACAACAATAGCAATGAGAACATAAAGATCAGAAATCAGAGTTGACCCCTCTATCAATATTGCCAAAAACACATTTATTGTCAACACACCACAGTCATTTCTAAATTTTTACTTTATATAAAATGTATCAACAAGACTTCCAAATAAAATTTTTTAAAAATATCCTATAAAGTTGACCGTACCTTATGACCAATAAACTATCCATAATTGTTTTGTTTATATATAGAAATTCATTTCAAAGAGTGAGAAGTGCCAAATAGTGCAACATCTATAATTAAAAATGAAATGACAGTGAGGAGAAAACAGAGACAATAAAAACGACAGTAGAAATGTAAGCAGTTGAGTTTTACCACAACTGATGATCAAGTAGGGCAACTAGTTCACATGAATCTGCAATAATTCTTCCAACTGAAAAAACATTTAATACACTCTCTCTCCTCCTCTCTGTATTCTTTGTTTGTATATGTTTTGTAATTAAATTATTTTGGTGCATTTCGAATACGGTATCTATCCAACAATCTCTATGATTTTAACTCAATATACCATATTGTTCAAAAAAGTTAGGAAAAAAAAAATTACATTATTATATTATATATAATAAAAAATATTTATTTGAGTGTAGACACATATGGTTTGAATACATACATACGTATGCCTTTTGTTTTGTCGTGAAGTCGTGTATTATCTCTGTCATGATCAGTAATATTAAACTTATATGTACAGTTTGCATGTCTTTTCCATAACTTCTAGCGTTTTCACTTATGGGCAAACAGTGTCACCATAAAATATCCAATTTTATCCAACTTCAAAGAGAACAAGTTCATTGATCCATGAAACAATAGAATATTTTAATTATATAAAATAAAATAAAGTGAAAGATTGAAAATATGTTAATATATTTGAAATGGAGGAGCTATAAGAAGTTGGTGTGTGAGACATAAGAAGATGATAAAATCCAGCAAATAAATTTAAAAAAGAAAAATGGAAAAATAAAAATAATATTTACGATAAGGAAGAAGGCTACGTATGGGAGCTAGTAATCACTCTTGTTGGGTAGAGACATATTGGCAGTTATATGAGATAGGTCCAACCGCAGGTAGTTTTCAAGAGGGGCCACAAATCTCACACTCTAAAGAACTAGATTGTGTGGATTTATTTAAAATTATCTTTTGATTTCATTATATTAACTATATAATTAATTTAATTAAGGTATAAATAAATGTTAATGTATTTATTGATTTTTTTTAATTTTAAAATCATGATTACAAATTTATTATATACTTGTTATATTTAATTATTTTTTAATTAATTATTTTGATTAAATATAAAATCTAAAAGTAAATGGAAAACTTCTGAAAAATATAAAAATAAAAGTAAGTAAATTTAATTTTAATCTCATATTCAAATAAAATAAATAGTCAACCTAAAACGTAGCATTTAATAGAATTTTCCCATGCAAGCAACTTCATCCTTCTCCTCTCTTTTTAAATTTTTAGAAGGCTAAATATATATTTTATTTTTTTTATATTATTTTTTATTTTAATCTTCCGATTTTTTTATTATCTCACATTTTGAAGTTTTATTATTATTTAAAACTAAATAAATTTGATTGTATTAAAATGAAAAATTAATAAAATAAATATTTGTATACAATAATTTTTTCCATTTAATTATAAATTTATTAAATAATTTTTTAAAAAATTTTTAAAATTTATTCAATAAAGTTTTTACTCCATTTAAATTTTTCATCTAAATTTTCATTTTTATGTAAGAGTTTATAACAAAAGTAATTTAAAATTTGAGATTTAATAAGAAAATTGGAGAATTCCGATATAAACGCACACTACACACAATTCAGAGGACAGTTTTACACCCTGTAATAGATTAACTTGAAAGTATTCAATAAGTCCCTAGATTCTCCCCAAATTACAAAATTAATCTGTTTATTATTGAAAATTCACTTAACCCTTATACCCCATGTACTATGTCTAAATCTACGTATACAAATTCATGTGCACAACTCCCTCAAATTGGAGAAATATGTGTAAGCTATAATCAATTAAAATATAAAATAATACAATGAAAGTAAAGGAGTTTAACCTCGTGGTATTACTAAATTTTGAAATGAAATAGTTGAGAATCTCATATTGTTCACAATTTTCTAAGATTTTTCGAAAACTTAAAAACCTTACTAGATATCACAGTTCCTTCAAGCGATATATGCTCGATATATGCTCGTTATTACTAGAGTACTATCTTTCATATATCAGAATGTACTTCGTTTGGAAAAAAAAAGTACTTAACTCTCAATTTATTTCCAACAACTTAATGAATACATTTAATATTTAATTTAATTTTCTAACTCTATTGATATATATTCTTTTAAATAATAAAATGTGCACAATAAATATGAGAAATATCTACTCTATAAAGTTTTACTAACACATAATGGAACTATTTCAGTGATCTAATTCAGGATTTGACTGATATCTTCCTAGCATTCTAACTGCAAATGTAATGTCAGGTCTAGTACAAACTTGAGCATACATTAAGCTTGCAACAACTGAAGCATAATGAATATTCTTCATTCGCTTTCTCTCAAAATTGTTCTTAGGGCATTGGTCCAATTGGAACTTATCACCCTTCACGATAGAAGCAACCTTGGCGAACAATTTTTCAACGGAAATCTTTCTAAAATTTTATTGATATATGTTTCCTTAGATAGACTAGTGCCAATGATATAAGATGTATCACTCGTATCCTTTATATCAAAATTCTTAAAAAGAAATTGTTTCACCTTATATATCATACATCTATGATTTGATACAAGTATGATGTCATCCACGTATAGGATAATAAAATAAATCTTATTCTCATTAACCTTATGGTATACACATTGGTACATAATATTCTCAAGATAACATTATAAAATTTTAAATACCCCTAACAGGAGGTTTGTTTTAATCCATAAATGGATTTTTCTAACTTGCATAGCAAATGTTCACCATCACTAGAAGAAAATCCTTCAAGTTGTTGCATGGAAACTTTTTCCTCTAGATTACCATTTAAGATAGTTGTTTTCACATCCACTTGTTGTAATTTAATGTCAAAATGAGCTACTAATGCTAATATAATTCGTAAGAAATCTTTATTGGATAGAAGACTAAAAGTCTCTATGTAATCTATTCCTTCATGCTTAATAAATCTTTTAGCAATAAGTCTAGCCTTATATTTTTCAATGTTGCCTATTAAGTCTCTTTTAATTTTAAAAACTCATTTTTTACCTATGATTTTTACATCTTCAAGCAACGGGACAAGATCCCAGAGATCATTACTCTTCGTACAATTCATCTCATCTATCATAACATTATACTATAAGTTTGAGTCATTACAACTTATAGCTTTTTGAAATATTCAGGATCATTTCAGCTCCATTATACTCACTCAGATTCTTGCAAATACATAATATAATCACTGGGGATTGCTAATCTCCTTTCTCTTGTAGATCTTCTTAGGATTGGAACAATATTTTTCTGTGGATATGTTGTTCAATCATTTCTTGAGTTCGATCTACTACAACATCCTCGACAATTTGTGAATTTTCATTGATTGGTTGTTTAATACCTATTTGAACTCGAGGAAGGTTGTGAATAATAATCAGTCTCTCGCCTAATGTAGTAAATGGGTTATGCTCAGGAACTATGTCTCGAGATAGATCACTCCCACTAATTGAGTATTCAATAAATTTTACATTACTTGATTCTACAATTCTAGTAGTATGACATGGACAATAAAATCTATATCCAACTTTTTGACATTTTCAATGAAATATTCACTTATAGTTGGGGATCCAATTTATTTTCTTACAGGTTGTAGACTCTAACTTTAGACAGGCATCCACATATACATATATGTCATAAACTTGGTTTCTAATTTTTGAATAATGGTTAGTAACAACCTTAGTTGGAACATAGTATGGTCCAATTCAAATTAGTGAAAACATGAGAAATAATTATGAAAATTAATTACATATTGAAACTTGAGAAAATTAAGTCAAATTAGAGAAAAATAGTCAGTTCAGTTCATTTCTCTTTTTCATTCATAGTTGAGTTAATTCTTCACGGTAAAAATTGAATTTTTCTGGAACAGGTACAGTTTTACCTAAACTCGGACCTGTTGGTCTTTAATATTAAGCTTGGGTAGAACTTAAGAAAATATAGCTAGGTTACTAATCTTTTTAAAAGATGAGCGAAGAGTAAAGAAGATAGCATAACATAACATGTTGAAGAACGTTTTGTATCCAAAATTGATGAATAATTAACATCATGTTAAAGAACATCTTATATCCAAATATGATGTATAATTAACATCACCAAGAGCAGTGAGATCAAATGTAGCTAGTTTGTTTTTTAAAACTATATTGGACGTTCTATTTTAAATGATTTTTAATTAAAAAATATTAAAATATTTTTCAATTTTTTAATATTAAATACAACTCAAATCATGACAGCATTTTTGGAGCCGGTTTCTTGTTGGGCAGAGGCTGAGTAAGACTGTACAATTTGGAGCCGCGGGTTTCCATATTGTTGGGCCTTAAATGGTTTTGTCTTTTCCTGGTTTGGGCCCATTGGACTTGGATATTCTTTTCTATTCACTTACTCCCGAATTTCCGTCTCTTTTCTGTATTCTGGAAAATTCGACCCAAATAATATCTAAAATAATAAAATCACTATAAATGAAAAAGAAAATTGATGTGATACTCTTCTGGTTGATAAGAAGAAAAAGATGTCTGTCTAGTGTGTGATGATGCAGCTCTCTTATCCATTTAAAACATCGTTCGTATAAGCAACGTTGTTGTTCGCAGCTTTTATAGGAGGTCCCACCCAATTAACTAACATTGCATACGTGTACAACCAAACAAAACAACTTCACTTCACTTGCTTGTTACCAAAACAAGCAGAATCTCTAAAAGCACACAAACTTGGATTCACTTCAAATTTTGATCATACTTACGTTTTTTTGTTTCACTTTAACTTGTGTACGCAATGCAATAACAGAACGGACGGGAGATAAATGTTAGGTCAGGTCTGTTTCTCCAATAAGAAAAAACTATGTGTCGCGGTTGGTGCTTTCATATTCTTCTTGCTTTCTTCAACTACTATTTACTTCTGCTATCATTCTTTCTAACTAATTTTTATTTATTTATTTTTTCATATTTCAATATATAATCTTCTAGAAATGGATTGATAATTATTGCTACAATATTTAACTAGTCACGATCAGATAAATTGTTTTTAATGGATTTGTTGGACTAAGATTGGGTTATAAGGAAGAATATAAATGACTTCACTCATGCATGCATGCTTTAATATTATTCTCCACTTCTAAATCAAAATAATCTATACACTTAAGTGTCAACATCTAACATGACTTTTTAAAAAATAAAAATAAAATTAGAAATGGGTATTTTAATATAGACGCAATAATATATTTTATCACCTCTCAATTATTAAGATTCTCTCTATTGGATCCTTAATTATCAATTTTGTTATCAGCAGAGAATATGACCTTTTGAAAAATCCAAATTCAAATTAGAGGCACTAGTGAACCTCAGTCTGTACTTTTATAAAGTTATGAAAGATATAAATCAGTTACCGATAGGTCAAGTATTTAAGTAATTACACAAATAATATATTATGTAAATTAGATCTTTATTAGAGATATTACATATAATAAATTATTATTTATTTAACTCAAATAAAAATTTATATCTTAATATATATATATATATATATATATAATTTTTTTTTAAAGAATTAAAAAGAATACCGCACGTCAAATTTTGTATTTAGAAAACGTTATGTAAAAATAAAATGAAGTAAACTTTTTCAACAATTTTAAAAATTTTAAGTAAAAGTTAAGATTTGTTTTAATGCTTTCAAATGTATTATTACGTATTTGCTTAAATGAAAAAAAAAATCTAAATAAATATAGAGGTATCTAGTCACTCCAGAAATTTACTTTTACCCAAATTTACAGTATTTTACTTAAATGAAAAAAAATTAAAATAATATAATTTTTGGATGATTATCCATTACTTATATATAATCCATATAATTATGAGAATTATCTTTGTACCCAAGATGAGTTTTATTTTATACTCCCTCCATTCTATTTAGTTCTATTTAATAGGGAAAAATTCTATTTTGAGTGTTCCATTCATATAGAGAATTTTACTCTAAAAAGAAAATTTTAAATTTAAAATATCTAATATACCATTTGTTTGACTTTATTCCTAACTGTTTTTCTAATATTACACAATTATATTATAATCTATTAATAATGAATTAATGAAGGATAATATTAGAAAATAACTACTTTTTTTAATCCATGTGCAAAGTTAGTTTTCTCTGTAATAAATAGAATGAAATGAGTTTTTTTTTTTTTTTTTTTTTAATTAAAGATTGGTAGAATAGGAATAAAATTTTGAGAATAGAAATAATGAATCCCAGAGTGTTTATTATAGATGTGGTAGTGCATATCACTTTCTCCACTAGTGCAAATCGCAAAATATTTGTTGGATTTGTGAATATGGCTTTTGAAGAATGAACTTTTTAGAGAAACGTTCCAAACTTTTATATGTCATATTTATTTGATAACATAAAACTTGATGTTGGGTCATTTTTAAGACGTGATAAAAAAAAAATAAATGAAAATTTATTTCGAAATGATAGAGGTGGGAGTTTATGTAAATATTTTTCTAACTAATAAATTTGTATATATACATATTATGTAAATCAGAGATATTTATGGGAACATTTTTTTATACATTTTTTTAACTCATAGAGGATGTGGAGAAACATGGAAATATTGGTGATATATGTTTTGTTGATAGTGCAACTATATTAGGTCTAGTTGATGTAATATATGTTTGAGGCTGCATGTGATTATGAAATAATCACTTATTGGGCAGTGAAATGTTAAATACACCCTTCATTCATCCCAAATATACAATCATACATTATTCTTCTATATGTAAATTTAGGATGGAGGAAGGGTATATTTAGGGTTTCACAACCCCATAAGTGATTATTTTACAATCACAAGTAGCCCCAAACATATACATAATTGAGGGATATGCAAAAGAAATAAGATTGTTTGAAGAAGGAAAACAAATGTGTATCCATAATA
Organism: Cardiospermum halicacabum; assembly: GCA_031304145.1. NCBI lineage: Eukaryota > Viridiplantae > Streptophyta > Magnoliopsida > Sapindales > Sapindaceae > Cardiospermum > Cardiospermum halicacabum. The sequence goes on from CM062396.1 coordinate 21,791,426, forward strand.
CTTTATATGCAAGCAATTTGAAAAAAATGAAATTTTAAAAACTTACTGAATTTCACAGATATTAGAAACAATGCACACTATATTGGGATTATGAGTGAAAATATAGAGCATTTATATATTAGGTCAATATTCTGGAAAAACTTCATGTCATGTAGTTTATATTATACGAATATATCCCTTATTAAAACCTACACAATTTTGAATGTGAAAATATTAGACCCAAAGATTTTTTTAGTTATGGCATGATAGACTTGATTTTTCTAGTTTCATAATGACACACAAAATTGCTAGGAATGCAGGAAATTCTGATGAACACTTATTGAGGGATCACAAAATTTGTTGGGAATGCATAGTATTTTTATTTTTATTTTTGAATGGAAACATAAATTAAATCATTCAAAATATAAATATTTTTTTAATTGTTGGGTGATCTATGGATTCACCCAAATCCGTGGATCAAATTCTGCACCTGAACTCATAGAACCAGTGATGGGTTTGGGTTGGATTCGGGTGCCTAATATAATAATGGATTTGGGTTCAGGTTCGACACGATCGGCTCGAATCCGATCCATGACCATCCCTACTTGTAGGTTGGTTTTTGAATTGTTGAACAAAATTTTTGTCTTTTTTATGCATAGGGCGTATAGGTTGGCGGTTTGGTTAGGGTGACTAAGGTGTAGATCCAAGCACTAGAGACGCTTGGTACGTTTTCAGAAATCTTCGTTGACGACTTGGTCACATGACCAAGTTTTGAGCCAAGATGCTAGAAACTCTCGGTACCATTTTAGGCGTCTTAGTCGGTGGCTTGGTCCAAGTGACTAAGATGTAGACCGAGAAACTAGTAAGCCTCAATACCATTCTAGGCATGCTGGTCATGGTCTTGGTGACTTGATAAAGCCTATCAAGGCGTGAACGAAGACGCTAGGTACCATTTTGAGTCCTTAAAATCCGATTTCTTGATTCAAAATGCTTGTAATGTTGATAATTTGTGATCTAATTCGCATTTTGTGTGCTTATGAGTAGTAATTATTAAAGAAGTATTTGTGCTTATGTTTTATGTTTGAGTATGAAAGTGTTAACTAGACCGGGAGAACCTAACGCTTTACCATTATTGTTTTTCCTTTTCTCTTCTCTATTCAAAATTTGAACAGGTAATCGAGCGAGTTAAGAAACTAAAGCCATAGAATAATCATGAAGTTTAGCTAGGAGATCATCTAATACATCTTCTTTTTTTTTTTTTTTTTTTTTTTTTTTTTTTATAAACTTCATATATTTTTATTTGAAATACGCTTCATATATTTTTAGTTATACTTTACATATATTTTGGATTGGAATTTATATTATGACTAGTAGGCTATTTGAGCTTTTATTAGATGAATAATCTCATATGATGCTTTGATAGTTTATATCTTATATGAGATTGTATGCATGTTTATCTAATATATATATGTGTATGTCTACGTGGTGCCCAACTTCTGCCCTTTAGGTCCACCTGGGGCGGGGGTTGGATGCTAAAGTGCATGTCGATTGGGATTAATTTTGAATATATTATTTCACACAGTCTTTTCCAAATTTTATAACTCTAAATTTGGTAGAATAATTATGAACCAAATTAACTGCATCAACCACCGCCTTATAATACATCTCAATACGGAAAACTTGCCTTCGCAATCAAGTTCTTAAAAGTTGTATGAAGATCTACAAAACCTAGTTCTTATCCCCTATGTAAAGACAACCTACCTTCAATATAATGAGCTAATAACTCTTACAAAGTAGTAAAACTGCATTAGATAACATTTATCAACATCCTTTAATTACTCTGTACGTACATATTGTAGGCATGGAAAAATTGAATAAGAAATAGATTCCACTCCTAGAATTTAATTGAAACCCCTTTCCAATTTTTGTAACTCCACTTATAAATTCTTCAACATAACAAAATGAATGAACGATTCACAACATCTTCTATAACCACCACAAATTCACCCAAATCCACTACCACCCTCTTCATCTGGTGGGATAACCAATTATTTCTACTCCTTTTGTGAGACCATCTCCATTACAAGTCTCTCTTTTAAATCTCTTATGTGGGACCGTGTATGCCACATCATCAAAGAGATTTTTAATAAAAATATAACAATTTTACTTTAATCCAAAGTTTCTCCCACTTTGTTTTTAAAAATTAAAAAGTCAAATATATCATGTTACTTTTCTCTTTTCTCTCTCTCCACTTTCTATTTCTTTTCTATTAATTTTCTATGTTTCTTCTCATAATTTTTCTAAAAAAATAATTGATCCAATGTAAAGAGACCAAACATGAGTCTCTTGTCAGAAGAGAGACTTATTAAGAGACTCCCACTGCGGATGGTTTGAATCTCACTTTATAATCACTCACAAAAGCGAGGAAAATAATTGCATACTAATTCCACACAAACACTATGATGTAGGACAATTCCTACAAAATGTGGGATTTCTATTTCTAAAACAATTAGGATTCTTACTCTATTTATAATTAAAATTTATACTTTACTAGCTTATTTCCTATTCCTATTAGATTATATTTCCTAGTTTGTTTTCTCAAATTTACTAAATTGTTAGATTTCTTAATTATTTAGATTTCCTAAATTGTTAGATTTCTTAATTGTTTAGCAGTAGTTCAACTATGTATAAAGAGTGATGTTCTCAGTTATAGTTCAGTTTTCAATCAATTTTATTCAACCAATAATTTTCAGATTCTATACCTAGTTATCTTTAGTTTTTTTTTTCTATCTTTTCGCATTAATTGCGAACTATCTTCGCCATTACTGCAAACTATCTTTGTCTTAACTACGAACTATTTTCCGCTACTACATCATACTATTTTTGACTCGCGCACCAAAAAATCCTCCGTATAGGTATTACAAACTCTAAAATACATATAAATTACATATAACCCTACTTGCGACTCATATTTAAAAAATAAAAAAAAAAAAAACAACATCAATATATATATACACACCCCTTTGAGAATTTTTGTGTGAGTTTTTCACTCCCAATTTCAACCTACACGAATTGAAAATTTAAAATTAATCTTTATCCATGAATTCAAATCCATAACATGAATTAAATTATTAATATGCTACATATTATACAGATCTCTATCGTTTGATCCCTACAGTTGCAATAATTGTACTAATATTGTATGTATTTTATATTATTTTTATTTATTAAATAATTTCTCTAAAAAAATTTATGTTAAAATCATGCATAAATATAAATTTAGAATTTATTTTCTAATTGTTGGACCCTCCCGAAGTCGCTCCCTAACTCCCACATTAGTATGATATTATCCGCTTTGGGTCAGGATCGAGCCTGTATGGATTTGTTCTTGAGTACCACCACCTCAAAGGCCTCATACTGATGGAGTTCTCTGAATGCTTTATAAACAAGTCATTATCCTTTTGTATTACCGATGTGGTATTGGGTTTGACACCCCAACAATCTTCCCCTTCAAACCAAGGGTCACATCGCCTCCCCTCGAGTTAGTCTACCGACTTTTCAAACCAAGGATCACACATCGTGTAACCCCCCTCGAGATAATCCACCGGCCCATCGGTCACCGATCTCCCCTTGAGATAATCAAGGGATCTATCAAATCATCTTGCACCGCAGTTACTACCCCACAGGACCCGCTGCCTGACCACCACCATTATCAGGAAGACTTTTGACATAAGGCACACAACGGATCCAATCACAGGAAGACTTTTAACATAAGGCACACAACGGATCCAATCACGGGCTCCATCTGTAAAACAGGATTTTGATACCACTTGGTGGACTTTCTCGGAGCCGCTCCTTAACTCCCACATTAGTATGATATTGTTCGCTTTGGATCAAGGACGAGTCTGCACATATTTGTTCTTGGGTATCACCATCCAAAAGCCTCATACTAATGGAGTTCTCTGGATGCTTTATATATAAGTAATTATCCTCTTGTATTACCGATGTAGTATTGGATTTGACACCCCAACAGTAATCACACCTAGTAATACTGTCAAATTGGATATTAAGTGCGTGGACAGTTCCAGAGCGCCCGTACTTTATATGAATATAGACCATAAAATTAATACTTGTTTAAATTGCAAACTTTTTATCGGAATTTTTTGAACCCGTAATTTGTTAAGGATTTGATAGATCAAGTCCGTGGATTGTATTTTGATAAATAAAAAAGAAGAAGAAAAAAGAAAAAAAAAAGTAATATATATAATGCTTACTCTATATTGAAGCAAACAAATTTATTATCATATAAGCCAAATAATAATATGTAAATATCACAACTCATATTCATGATAAATAAGTTGCTATTAAAATAATTGTTATTTAAACATTGATTTACTTTAAATTCAATAATGAACTACTAATTTCATTATTCATAATTATTATGGGGAAATCTTGAAGGTTTGACAAAATACATAAAAAAAAAAAAAAACTACACTTATTTCACAATACTAAAAAAAATAAAAAAAATCCACAAAAGTTCATTCAGAAAAAAAATAATAATAATAATTCCATATATTTTAACCATTTAGATTAACAATAATAATTAAGGACAATTATATAATAATGCAAATTAATCAAATTAATAATAATAAAAAAGTGCATACATCCAACCCGACACAGATCAATCCATTTATTTTGATTTGGTTCATTTCAATTTTTTTTTTCAATTTTAATAAAAATTTCAAAGTATTTTTCATATTATTATTAAATTTAAACGGGATAATTTTTAAATTTAAAATAAATTTTAAATTTGAATTAATTTGATTTATTTTTAAAATTGAGAATCAGTCCATTAAATTTATTTTAAATTATTTATTTTATGAATTTATTATAAAATAAAATATTTTTATAGTAAAAAAATGGAAAAATATGTTTGTAGTAATTACAATTTTAATGACATATATGAATAAGTATATTGTAATGAGTTCATATATTAAATATTAAATTATAATTTTTACCAAACTAGATCGATTTAATTTGTTTCAATTTTTCTCCATATTTAAACCAAACTAATTCGATCTCTTCTTTAAAATTTTTATTTTGTAAAATTAACCTAACTGGATTAAAAATATAATAAAAATTTATATCAATTAAGAATAAGATTATTGGATTTTTTGAAATAATATTTTTTTATCCATTTTTATAAATCTTTGATGGGATTTTTGAATTTATTTTTTAAAATAGTGTAAATAATTTTCATAAAAATCCGTTGGAAATGATGTATTAGTTTTTAAGTATTTTTTAGCAAAGTTTATTTTGAGTATTTTTAATCAATTTGAATGTATTTTTCATACTTCACCATAATTATAAGTTTATTAACTAATTAAAAATAATAAAACTATTTTTTTTTTATTAAAATGATTATTTTATCTTATTATTTTTTAATATCTATTTAATATTTTTTTTTCTCGTCTTATACCATTTGTGGTTGTATCCGGAAACCGTTAACCTACACATCATTCATGATGTGGACGAAAATTTAATAACTTCATATGAGCTGAACTTGATTGTTAAGAGGTCAATTTCCGTCCTCATCTACATACTAATGATATGGGTGACGCATATTTAATTATCTTATTTTCAAGATAAAGACCTGTTATTCAACGTGAAAATGATAAAATAAAAAACATGAAAGTCAAAATCCAACTCTAAATAACAAACCATCCAATAATTCTTTATGGTATGCAAACTCCATAGTTGTTAAATTATTACAATCTTACCAATTTAGTTGACGAGAACAGAAAAAGAAAGCATATTATTTTTATTTTATTTTATGTGATGTGATACCCTACCACCCACCCCATAGAGGCTTTTGGTTATGGATATGGATTGTTAACAAATCAATCATATGTGTATGATAAGAAATCCGATCTATTCAATCATGATTATCCCTTTAGATGTTGGCAATTAAATATTGGGACCCATTTTTTATTCTAAACTTTCGACCTTATCCATTTTTATTCACATTCCCATTTCAAAATGTTCACACTAATTGGATAGTTAATAACTATTTCAATTTTGGTATTTTATTTTTCATCACAATCATATTTAATTTCGTGTTTTGATTGCTACTGTTAAAATGGTTGTGCAAAACAACCTAGGAACTTTAAGAATTAATACTATTATGATGTGTATGATCCAGATTCAGCGAATTCAATCCATTCCAAATCAAATTTCTAAAAACAAGTGGAATTAGAAGTATTTTTCCAAGTATAATGAGGAAAACTGGTCCAAAAAGATTAGGAGATCCAATCTTTGTAGATCAGGGTCTTTAGGCCTCCTATAAATAGGGGGAAGGGATGATTAGAAGGAGATTCGAAATTCTTCAACATAGAAGCCATATTATTTTTGTAATCTCTAGGGTATTTTCCAAGCAAGTTTAGCTTTGTAATTTGCTGTGGTTTATTTAGTACCACTGTTTGGTGCCCACTGTGGGGCTCGAACCCACGACCACAAGGTTAAGAATATTGGACCCATTCTAATTCGTAATTACAACTACCGACAACCGACAGTAATATGGTGAGTCGTGTTCACAATGACCTTAATGACAAAGATCCCGTCCTTCGAACACCGGAGGAGCAGCTGGCATTCTTAAAAAAAAAGCTCAGGAAAGAAGGAAAAAGAGCGGAACTCTAGAAAAAGGAAGTTGAGTCAAGAAAGAAATCCACCGTCTTAAAGAAAGAAAAATCCAGACAACCAAGTCGTGGACACTCCTTTTTACAGAAATGCAAACTTAACTTGGAGAAACCTTCGATAAACATAGGTAATCAGAAGAAATCGAATGCACAACCAAGACTAGGAGAACCACCGGCCAGAATAGTTCTAGCAATTCCAGTAGTTCCAGCTAAGAAGACATAATCATAAGAAACGCTAATCATAAGAAGCGATAATCATAAGAAGCGCCACGATCTCAAGCTGAAAGAACTGAACGAGCTAGTCTAGAAGACAACTGTAAAGAGGATTACGATGTGAGAATCCACGACTTGCTATTTCGACTCTCCATTTGCATATTGGATCCTAGAAATCAAATGCCAAAAGGTTTACCCTACCTCACGTGAAGCCTTATGATGGAACAACCGACCCTAAAGACCATATTGCAAGATACAAGAACTGAATGAGGACATACAATATTCCCAAAGAATATATAGAAGCTGTAATGTGCAAATGCTTCACCTCCACCCTTACTGGGACTGCCTAAAGATGGTACTCAGTCTTGCCTGAATGAAGCAACGAGTCTTTCTCTTCCCTAGCTACCAAATTTGTCAACCATTTCTCAGATAGTCGGAAAAAAGAAAATGATGTGGACGATTTGTATGACCTGAAACATGAAACTAATGAAAGTCTCAAGCAATACATCCAAAAGTTCATAGATACCAAGATGGTCATTCCTGAATGTCGGGGTAAAAAGCGCCATCAAAGCCTTCATAAAAGGCATGATGAATGGCTCTAAGTTCTACGAGAGCCTCAAACTGATCAAGCCTCGATTTTTTGAAAACGTCTTTGAAAGGTCTGAGGATGCAATAGAATATGAATAAGAGCTTCAACCCAAAAATACAAGAACCTCACAAGGTACGTCGAGCCACTAGGGACAAAGCGACCCAAGGGCAGGCAACCAAAATGAAGATGGTCATGGAAGACGCCAAAGAGAATTCAACTAGAATGGTCCTAACCTGCTAAGTAAGGCAGAGGCTTGCCCAAGGCCAAAAGAACTACTCCTTTACCCTCTTACCATTCCTATGAAAGAGACCCTTACAATATTTAGAAATATAAGGGCAGAGTCAGATGGTCTAAAAAGTCAAAGAACCCCACCATTCACAGAGACATGTTCCAATATTGCCAAATTCATGGGGTGATGTTACACATTTCGTTTTATATTGATAATTTTTTAAAAATAATTAATTGACTATTTATGCACGTATGTATAGATGCTACCAGAATACTGGTGATGTGTGTTGTTGTGTTAATGTATGTTGTGCATTTATGAATGTTTTTTTAGTAAATTATAGACTATATTGGGTTACGCGTGAATACACAAAGCATTCTAAGTTAACACAAGTCTGTCTACAAGTTTTTTTAGCTGAAAAAGACGAGTAGTCTAGAGCCTATTTATTACATCGATGCTTTTCATTTGGTAGTCATTTATTTATACCTCAGCATGTTGGGAAGGAGTATTTTTATTGGATCATGTTAACTATTGGATATTTTTTTTACGGATTATTGTAATAGCACTCTAAACTTATTGGTACTTGGAGAGAATTAACTTGTTATTAAGAATATTCAAATTTAGGAAAAGTGAAAAAAAAAAAACAAAACAAAACTCATAAAGTTTAGATTTTGTGCCATTTTACCACATGTTTTTTTAGAATTACTTGAAAAACCTCGTAAGTTAGATTTTGAATAAAAATGTATAAAAAGACCAAAATATCCTTAATGTACATTTTATGAAAAATGCTAAAAAAAAATCTTAAGATTTATCTTTTTCTACAATTTACCACCAACATTTAAAAATTATCTATTCTTAAATTATTTTAACTATTCGAAGACTAGTTTAGATCAAAATATATTTATTTTTTGAATTTACTAAATCAACTCTACTTAATCGGTCAAACGTAAAAAATCTGAAACTAGACCCGTCCAATTGGAAACATCCAGACAGAACATAAATTTTTTACTCATCCACTATACAAATTGTCCCAATTCGTGCTAATTTGTTGGCCGATTGATCAATCTGATTATATACTGTATTTCTACAAATTTGATCAGTTAAAAAAATATTTATTATATATAATATAATTAAAATATAAACAACTCCATCTTTTCACTTATAATGTTGATAGAATTTAATTATATATTAGAATTATTAATACTTAATTGAATTGTATGAATATTTAAATTTTTTAGGGATAAATAAAAGTTGAATGGTTAAATGTAATTTTATATTATACCAATTAATTTAATATGTATTATACGATATAGATATAAACTTATTTTATTTAAAAATAAAATAAAAAGTCCACTAAACCGTGCCAACCCTACTTAAAGTAAATGTTAAAGAGGTACAAATGATAATTTTTAAACATAAATGGTGAAATTGTGTTTTAGCGATTTTCCTAAGTTTTATTAAATATGGTTGAGATATGAAAATAGTAGATTTATGAAGCAATATAACTTGATAATAAATTCATTTATTTAATTCTAGTAAGTGTTTACTAACAATATCATTAATTATAATATTTAATGAAAACAAAGAATTAACAACTTTTAGCATTAAGATTTTCCAAACGCAATTGATGCAATATTTTACAAAAGACTAGTTATTATGAGTGTGGTGCATAAAATAAAATAAATGGAAAATTTTTTTAGGTCAGGAACAATTTTGTATATAATTATTAGGTCTATTTTGAAAAGTTTGCGAAACTAAATTTTAGTTTTCATTTCATAGGTCATTCACAGACTGTGAATTGCAAAAATTCAGGAGTATTTTGGAAAACTCGGCCTATGAAGTGAAAATCAAACATTTAAAAGTTTACTTTTGTATGTTTTTAAAAACAGGTTTATAATTATATTTTGAAACGTAAAATCCCTTTTAAAAAATTTTCACTAAAATAAATAACTCTTCAATTCAATTTTTTTTAATCTAAATTACAATATAACCTCGATAAATTAATATTGTTAGGACCGTCAAATTTTATTAATTTAACGAGGTATTAATTAATCGTATAAATTAATAAATAATAATTTATAAATTATATACTTTTTAGGTATCATATTATGAATGTACCTAAGTATACGTGAAAACTAATTTCTCCATTGACTATTAATTATGCATACTTAACCAAATTCATGTATTTTTGCTGATACATTTTCAATATCCTATGTATATCTTAATAAAATATATAAATCTACTTAATTATTAATGTAGTTACATGTGCATTCATTAAAATGTACAAATCCACTCAATTATTAATGTAATTACACATACATACATTATAGGGTACCGTAATAAAAATATTTGTAATCGTATCCGAAAAAACTAATCTGTTACCGTATCCGAATATAAATTTACCGTATCCGTAATGGATATGACACGAATATGGATATAGCAATTTACCGTCCATATTCGTACCATAACCGTACCGCAAAAATTATATAATAAATATATATAATATAAATATTTATTTTACTTTATAATAAAAAATAAAAATATTTATAGTAAGAAGGAAAGTCACCATCAAATCAATAAACTTTAATCTAAATTAATTACTCCCTCCGTCCCTAATTAATTGTTACAGTTGAAAATTGGTGAGATAGTGTAATAAATTATGAATTGCCCAATTTACCTTTACAACAATTAATAAATTACAATTGAATATAATATGAAATGGGTCCATCTAGAAAGTTGTGAGATAGTGTGAGAATTTAAAAAGTTTTAAAAATAGAATAAATGGTATATTATATTGGTTAGTGGGGTTGAGTGGTTGAAATAGTGTAAGGGTAATGTGGTATTTTCTATTATAAAAATTTACTAAAAATGGAAGTGTAACAATTAATTAGGGACCTCCATTTTTAGTAAGTGTAACAATTAATTAGAGACGGATGAAGTATATTTAATATTTCTCTGACTTAATCAAATCCCTCCATTTTCTCACTCAATTAATTTAAAGATTTATTTTCTTTTTTTCTCACGTTGTAAAATCTAGAGTACTTTTTACATTCTCACATTTTAAAATCTATGAGTATTCTTTTATTTTCTCACAGTTTAAAATCTAAAGATCTCTTTTCATATTCCCCACATCTCTTTCTCATATTTTAAGACTAGAGCATCATTTTATCTTCTCACATTTCAAAATCTGATGATTTCTATTCATATTCCTCGCATCTCAAAAGTGATAGACTCAACTTCTTACAAAGGTAAAACAATCTAAACTTTTATTTTTATTTTATATAACATAACTTTTGTTTTCATGAATATATCCTAAAAAGTGTTCATGTTTTCATTTTTTTTTCAAAAATTTTTCGAGCAAAGATTTAATATTTTTTTTATCTTAATAATGGTATTTGAATATATTCTGTGCAGTTGGAAAACAATGGTTGAACTTGATGATAATCCTGCAGATTTAATAATGGAAGTAGAAGTCGCTTCCCCATTAGAAACAAGTAATGGACATGATATTTTAGGTCAACCCAATCAGACTCATCCTTGTGCTACTTCAAACAAGCCAACAGTTGTTGAAGACGACGAAAATAATAATGTTGTTGGGAAAAAACTAACATCACCTGTTTGGGAGTTTATGGAAAGAAAGAAAGAAAACGATGGTATGATTACATCAACTTGTAAAGGTTGCAAAAGATCTTATGATGCAAGGAATAGTAAAGGTACTTCTCATTTGAGAAATCATGTCAAAAGATGTGTGAAGATAAAAAGAACTGGTGAAAAACAAAACCTGCTACAAACCACTCTGAGCTCCAATTCTACTTCTCTATTGACCATTGGAAAGTTTATGTTTAATCCTGAAGTCTGTAGAAGAGAGTTGTTGAATATGATTGTGGTTCATGAATATCCAATGTCTATTGTTGATCACATGTTTTTCAAGAGATATTCAGCTAGTTTAAACCCAGATTTCAAGGTGGTTTCTAGAAACACTATCAAATCCGATATTTTGAAGGCTTACAAAGGAGAAAAAGCTGAATTTAAGCGAATATTATCACAAAATGAAGGTAGAATTGCAATTACAACTGACATGTGGACGTGCAATAATCAACAAAAAGGTTATATGGCTGTGATTTGTCATTTTATTGACAACAATTGGACATTGCAAAATCGTATTATGAGGTAAATAATTCTACTTATCATCTTGTTATATTATTTTATTTCTTAATACAAATTTAATTAAATATATATTTTTCATACATATTAGGTTTATTTATGTACCATGTCCACACACCAAAGAGAATCTGGCAAATGTTTTGTTTGATGTTTTGGTTGATTATAACATGGATGAGAAAGTTTCTACTATTGGGGTTGATAATTGTGTTGTTAATGATGGAATGATTGATATCTTGCTTGAGAAGCTTTCTCCTAGCTCACTTATATTAGGTGGAAAAAAATTACATATGAGATGTGCTGCTCATATTTTAAATTTGATAGTCAGAGATGGGTTAGACATAATTGGTGGTGCAGTTAGTAAAATTCATGATTTAGTCAGTTACTGGAAGGCCACTCCCAAAAGATTACAAAAATTTGAGAAGACTGTTAGGTATTGTAAGATATTTGAAACTAGAAAGTTGGTAGCTGATTGTAAAGCGAGATGGAATTCTACTTATAATATGTTGAATGTTGCTTTACTCTATAAAGATGTCTTTAATAGGTTGAGGCAAAGAGAAAAGAGGCTGCAATTTGTAGTGCCTAATAAAAATGAGTGGGAGCTTACTCAAAAAATCTGTGATAAGTTGGGAATATTTTGTAGAGCTATTGAATTTTTTTCTGGAAGAACCTACCCTACTGCTAACTTGTTTTTTCAAAAAGTTTGTGAAATCAAACTTATTTTGAATATTTGAAAAAGTTGTGGGGAAAATAATTTTGAGGATATGGAAATTAAAATGATTGAGAAGTTTGACAAATACTGGGGAATTATTAATCCTATCCTAGCTGTGACTGCAATATTGGATCCAAGGAAAAAATGGAGCATGTGTCTTTTATTTTCAGTTGATTTATGAGGATGTAGATAGTGAATTTGAATGTTATCAAGTTAAAAAAATGTTGATCGACTTGTTTGAGGAGTATAGTATGAAGATCGTTGAAAATATATCAAGTTCAAGTGTTGAACAAAATTCATTACCTACTTCTTCTAGAAATGGAAACATGGTGGGAAGAGCTTAGGTTGAGGGATTGTGGGAGAAACATGTCTTTAAGAAACCACTAAAAAGACAACGTTGGTCGGAAGTTTATGAGTATTTAGATGATGACGTAATCATACCAAAGGATGAGGTGAAATTTTGTATATTACAGTGGTGGAGTGCAGAATCTAGCAAGTATCCTATTCTTTCTAAGATTGCTAAGGACATACTAGCAATACCTATAACCATAGTTGCTTCTGAAAGTGCTTTTAGTGGTGGGGGTAGAGTGGTAAGCCCACATCGAAGTAGACTTAATCCAAACACCATAGAAGCTTTATTGTGTCTTCAAAGTTGGAATAAAACAACAATTAAAGGTAGTTAGTTTAAAATTTACTTTGTTTACTTATTAGTTTTTTTTTTCTTGTACTAGTTATTTCAATGATTTGATTTGCCGATTTCTCTAATACGTGATAAGGATAATCAACACACTTCTGCGTACGATTTAATATTTGAAGATGAAGATTTGGAACTTGATGGAGAGATGAATGAAGATATGGTAACAATACTTTATCTTTGCCATTCCTACCATATTCGTATCGTGAAGAGCTATATCCATACCATATTCGTATCGTTGCCATTCCTAATACATTAACTAAGTTACTATATAAATAGATGTATTATGCAAGTCTTCAAATTAAAAAAAAAAAAGACTTCTCATTTCAAAGGTGTTAAAAAATTAACCATGGCTGATGGTATGTTTAGAGAACTGTGTGAGTATAAACAACAAAATCCAGCATGCACTCAAAAGCAATTGCAACAATGGGTGTTAGAGAATTTTAATTTGCAAGTGAGTCAAGCCACAATATCAAACATGATCAAGAGGTCAGCAGAGTATCTATCAGCAGCCGACATTCCAAAAGATGAGGTTAGAAGACATAAATCTGCCAAATTTCCAGAATTAGAGAAGGCTCTCTTCGAGGTTTATTAATTACCAAGAGCATGTTGATATGAATGAGGAACTAATTGTAACGAAGGGAAAAAAGCTTCTAAAAAAGATGTATCGGACCGCTACACCTGGTTTTTATTTTTCTCAAGGCTGGCTAGAGCATTTCAAATCAATACCCAGTATCAAGCAATATCATCGTTTTGAAGGTTTGAGAAATGTTGAATTATTTTTTTACCACCTAACACAACATCAAAGATTCAGCCTTGTGATGCAGGGATCATAAGAGCTTTTAAGATGCATTATCGTAGGCGATTTTATCAAAATCTTTTGGAGGGTTATGAAATTGGGATCTCAAATACAGAAAAGATTAATGTTTTAGATGCAATGAATCTTACAATCTCGGTATGGAAAATGGATATCAACTCAAGTACAGTTGCAAATTGTTTTAAGCATTGTAAACATAGGTTGTTAGATGATGATTCCTCGGAAAATCAAGAACAAATGAATAATGATGGCTTACAACAATTGCAGAATAATCTAATCAATGGATTGAAGTATCGAAATGTAATGTATGCTGAAGATGTTTTGAATTATCCGGGAGATAACGATACGAGTTTTAAACTACCTACGGATGAACAAATAATTGAGAGTGTTATGGAAACACATAAAGAAGATGAAGTAGAAGATGATAGTGTGGAATTAGAACAAGTTTCGGACAAAGATGCTCTTAAAGCAACAATCACCTTACATCGTTTTCTTTTACATTATGAGAAGACTACACCTGATATTCTTAATGCAATAAAGAGGGTTAGAGATGAGATTCAAGGTGATATTGATTTTTAAAAAAAAAACAACAACAAATAAAATTAGATTTATATTTTCAGAAACCTATTTAGTTTAAGGTGATATTGATTTTAAAAAAAAAAAACAAATAACATTAGATTTATATTTTCGTAAACCTGTTTACTTTACTTATGTATTATATATGAAATATTTTGATACAGATTAATTATTAATTTATATATTAAATGGGACTATATGAATTTATTTTTTTATATTATTTATAAATTTAGCGAATTGTTAATTTATCATATTGATCTCGACTCGACACCTGAAAAAATTATTATCTTACCAAAATTATTAATTTATGGAGATTATACCGTAAATTAAAAATGGAATCTTTTGAAATTTGTCTTCTCCTTTATTCCTCATTAAATTACACCAAGTATTATCCTATTTCATCCCATAGATGATGACTAATGAATTAAAGTAGCAATATTAATTCGAATTTGATCGCTAATCAATTTTTTAAAAATAATTTAAAAAAGAAAATAGTGTTTATCATGGAATGATAATAATAATAAAAGAGGAATTAATAATGGAGTACAGTACAGCTAGGGTTTTCAATGGTGGTTGGTTTTTATAGATATAATCAGACGGCAATTACAAGCGAAACAAAATCTGATTACAGGTCAACTGATCATTGCAAAATTCCAAACAAAATAACATGACTTGTTTTTCAAGATATAAACATACATATCACCTGTTGATAATATAATTATTGCTTTTTATTCTTAAGTTTTTTCTGATGCTATTTGTCTTCTTTATCCATTTTTTCAATTCCGATACAAATCCCGTACTTTTATTGATGTTTACACTTCAAGAAGTATAGAATATATATATATAACTTAGTAATTTAAGTCGAAAAACTATGAACATTATTTAATTTTTTATTACAAATTTTGTAAAAGGTGAATTTTTTAATTTTATATTAATTTAATATACTATTAAATTTTAAAAATTAAAATTTTAACAAGAAAATTAAAACGACTAATATATAATTTACTTTACAATATTATGGATTTTTAAGGGAAAATTTGAAAATATGAATTAAAAATTAAGTTTCTATTTATAAGTCAAACAAATTTTATATTTTCAACTTTTTTTTTTTAAAAACTTTAATTTCACAAAATAAATTTTCGACATTTTTATACTCCCCATAGACCAATAAAATCCGTCATAGATCATTTAAGATCATTTAAGACGAGATTATTCATGAACGATGATGGATATTATATGAAAAAAAATCACATATTTATTTTGTGAAACTAAAACTTTAAACAGGTACTTTTCGAAAAATAGTTTATTTGACCATGAATTTAATTCAACCTTTGAAATGTCCATTTTTATAAAAAAAAAATTATAAAATTTTCTATTGGTATTCTTTCTAAAATTTTATTTACTTAAAATTTAAAATGATTTTACTATAAAATTAACATATTTTAAAAAAAGATAATAATACAATATTAAGAAGAAAAATATTACATTACCAGTTTGAGTGTTCAAAGTGTTAACTATTATCTAGATTTCAATCAAAATTGGAATTTACGGTGATTTTAAGAACTTTATAAAAGTGAAAAATAAAATTTAAAAGTATGGTAAAATAAAAATAATGTAAACTTTAGGGGACAAAATAAAATTTATTATTATTACTTTAATTTTATATATTGTTTAACATTGTAGTGGGCTAGAAATCCAACCCCGGTTCGGAATCAGAGCTCAGGCCCAGACCCAGGTCCGCCGATCCTGAGAGGCCCAGGCCCAGTAGTTCCGAAGGCTCAGGCCCAATAATTCCGAGACAGCCCATTCCTTCCGAGGCCAGTCAGCTGGGTAAACGAGCTGTTGATGAGATCCCGGATTCTGCGGAGATCGTTCCGCGAGAATCTCGCTAGGATCAAGCAACAACCTCCCAAGCCTCTATAAATAGAGGGTTGAAACCTCGCAAACGACACACTTTTGACTTATTAAAACTCTGCCGAAATTGCTACTCACACTATCATCTTCTCCGATCAATCTCTGGTAGCTCATTAGCATCCCTGATTAATTTACCGGTCATAGTCAACTGAGCTCAGGGCTCATACCAGAGTTTGACAACGATCTTCCGATGCTGTATTTCTGAAAGGAATCATCGATAACACGGAGTTAATTATTCATTCCGTTTGTTTTCTTCCTTATTCATTCCACAGTTCAGAACTGACTTGAGGGTCGGAGTGCCTACGACAGACGCCACATCGGTATCTCAAAGTCCGCTCGGACATTACCTATTCTTTTGCAGGATATCCTTACTTTTGGAATCGGTCCCAAACGACTCCTGAACCATCCAATCTAATCAGTCCGAATCAACTGTAGTTCCGAACCACTACAAACATAGTAGGTAACTAAAAACTGTATTTATGATCCATAATAATATTAATATGGGGTGGTGGCGTCTATCTATTCTTTATCTACAAACAAACAACCAAAAAGACGACTATTATACAAAGTCAAAGCAACCACGTCACACCGTACACTATACTATTACACCTTCTTCACTTCCTTACCCTATTTACAACCAATACATCCAACTCCAATTTTGTTCTAATTTTCTTCCTACCAAATACACCATTTAATACCTTTCCTTATGAACAAATAAAATTAATTCTGAAAATTTGACCAAAATTATAAAATAGATAAAAAAAATTCTTTAAAATTTAAATTTTAATTTGTTAATATTATATTTTTCTGTATATTATTATTTATATAAAATATTCAAGTAATATCAATAGAATTTGAATGAAATATTGATAATAATAATAATATAATTAAAGTTATTTTCAATTTTAAAAAAAATATTTATTAACTAGTATTTAAACTAAAAATATATAAATATTATTGAATATATAATTATAATTCGTTGATTTATAAGAAGGAAAATTATATAAAATAACCAAGTAAAATTTAAATTTTCAAAATTAATCCAAAAAAGTTTCATTATATATTTGAGGTCCAGTCAAATTTTAATTTTAAAAAATAGTTCTTCAGAACAGCTCTGAAGGCTCCCTTCAATTCAGGCTCCCTTCCGTGAAATGCACTTTTGTGTAGGAATTGTTAAAAAGTAAAAGGTGGAGAAATTATTTTTTTTTTTAAAGTTTTTAAAATTGGACTATATAATATAAATAAAAATTATAAAAAAAAAAATAATATTCTCACTTTGTAAAATATGATATTTATGAATAATAAAATTTTAATTAATTATAGGAAAAAACCATAAATTGTTATATGGTCAGAGGTAGAAAAATGTAGAAAATGTAGATGGAAATTTTCATCTGAATATGTTATTGGAAAATATGTGAGAATATGTTCTTTGATCTGAATTTGAAAAGGAATATTGGGATGGGATTCACATTAGAGCAATACGCCATCACCTTCCTAATTTAGTTGGCAATACTCATCTTATTCATTATAGCTTAGCTAATACTCAACCAATCTACCAAATACAATCATATCAAATCAAATATACCATACCAATACCATCATTCATTAATCCAATCACTTGGGAAATATAAAAATAATGATAATGATAAAAATTCAGTATTTGGTAATGGTAGCGAAATATACTATTCACACCAAACTAATCGAAAATAAAATTTTAAATCCATCGGAGCTAATTTAAGGTGATATTTAAAATTGAATTGGAAAAAAAATTTTAAAATATTGAATAGATTAAAATTTGATTTTTTTTTTATTGATTATCCTATTTTATTCTTATTTTAACTTGAAAATTTAGATAAAATTTTAAAGAGAAAAAATGAGAAAGAATGAAAAAAAGTATGGATAAGACAATAAATTATTACCAACTTATAATTGTTGAAATGTATTGAATTATAATTTTTTAAAAAATATAAATAATTATTTTTTAGAAAAAATATATAAAAAGTCATATATTCTGTATGGGTGGGGAAAATTTTATATTAACTTTCAAATTAACATTTAGATTACAAGATAGCGTTTGAGTTTATTCGGATGTTTGACATCCAACTTTAAAATAGCGCTTAAAGTTTCAGTTAAATTTTACAACATCATCACAAAATGCTATTTCAATTAGGTTTTTGATTAAAAGTTGTTTTAAAAGGACTTCATCGAGGGTGTTTGACATCAGATTATGAACAGTTAGATTAACATTTCAAATAGTGGTAGCAATTAGCTGTTAGATTAGATTCTAAATTAACTATTAAGTTTTCTATTGAATTGAGCGTTTTGTATCAATTTTAGTTTTTATATTAGATGTCAATATAAAATTACTAAAATTATTACAAATATAAATATAATTCAGGAGATAATAATGTAATTAATTATAAAATAAAAGGTTAATAAAGTAAATCACTATTAACTTTTAGGTTGAAAGCTATTTTTAATAGCTTTCTTAAATGCTATTCTAAAAACTCAATAAAATGCTTAAAATTATTTTAAACGTGGTTATCAAATACATATTTTTTGAAAAAAAAAACTAATATATAATTTAAACACTATCTGAAATACTAATTGAAATACTCTCCCAAACACATACATAATCATTATCATTCAAACCCTTATTCCGTATTTTTATGAACATTTTTTTAGTAATTTTTATCTTTTATTCTACCGTAATTTTTTCTATAAATTTTCGTTGTTTTGGTAAGTTGGATATGGCTCTCTCATTCTCTCATATTTGGAGATTATTTTAAAAAAATAAAAATTACACAATCGCAACTTAGTATATTGTTTGATATCCTTTGCATTTACTGCGATAAATAAAAATAAAATGGTATATTAATTAACATGGGTGTATCTAATCATGACTTTTAATGACTTTTGGTGATTTTCATAAACTTTAATTGTCATTAAAAATCTGCAAGTATCTAATCACGACTTTTGAAGACTCTATAAAAGTCATGGGGTATCTAATCATGACTTTTATAAACTTTTAAAATGTCTTCAAAAGTCATGAGGTATCTAATCATGATTTTTATAAACTTTTAAAAAGTCTTCAAAAGTTTTGGGGTATCTAATCATGACTTTTATAGAGTCTATAAAATTTTTGAGGTATCGTAATTTCTATGACTTTTAAAGACTTTTAAACTTGATAGACTTTTATAGACTTTTGTAGATTTTTTTAATCAGATAAGGAAATTTAAAATTAAAAAATTGTCTCATCCTTTTCTCACAAACTTTGAATGACTTTTAAAACTTTAAAATATTAACAAGTAAAAATTCAATTTCAACCCCATCAGTTATTTCTTTTATTTATTTATTTTTTACTTTAATTATAATTGTGAAATATTTTGAAATCATCTATATATATTTTTTCGATAATATTTTTTGTTTACTTTTATCAAATGTTATATTTTTTATTTTATTGAAACAATGATTTTATTTCTATCATATATATATATAGTTTGTTTCATTCTATCAATTACATTCACCAAATAATTAAAGATTTGATAAGAAAGTGTAAATACAATCATAATTTACTCGGTAAATTTATAGAGTAAAAAAAGAATACACAACAATCGGAAGAAAAAAGATTTGATAGGAAAAGGGAAGGAAAAAAATTATAAAATATGGATATTAGAATAAATTAACGACTTATTAAACTCAGGGTTGACGGCACCAATTGTGGATGATATGATATTAATGACATCTTTAGTAAGATTAGTGTTGAAAAAAATACTTTTTGCTCTTAACACTTTTTTTTTTTTTTTTTAAATTGATACCAAAAGACCTTTTATTTTAAATATCAATGAAATTTCATCAATTCTTAAAAAGTATTTGAATGTTCATTCAAAATTAATCAATTGATATATGAAAGTCTATGGAAATCATTAAAAGTCTATAAAAATTACTGAAAGTCTGCAAAAGTCATTTATAAAAATTTATTAAAATTTACAAAAATAATAAAAAGTATATTTTAAAAATTTATGAAAACACTGTATTTATAAAATCTACGAAAATTTATAAAAACTTCAAAATCATTCATTTTTTTAAATCTATAAAAATATATAAAAATTTACCCACGTCGTGATTAGATACGACGCTAAGTAATAGGAAAATGCCAAACAATTGGGTAATAAATAAGACCAAATTTATGAATTATCTTCACCTAATAAACTAACTAACCCAAAGAAAGAAAGAAGAGTAGTATCAAAATTGTGGTCAATTCTTAATATTATTTTATAAAAATAATTAATGAGTAGAATTGAAGAAGCAATGTGTGTGTCCTTGAGTTCCGTGTGAAAGATGCAGGGGAGAGTGGGGCCACTTTTCTTCTTCTTCTTCTCTTCTTCAGCTTCTTTTAAAAGCCCTTCTTCCAAGGCTATACCTTTCCATTCCATCCACTCTCCTCCTCATAACCAATCCCTACATTTGTCCGAACAGAAAATATTATTACAACAACATGTTGGTGTTACTACTTCTAGTCTTGTCTTGTATTGGTTCAGTGACATCCTCTGTCTCTTACGACAACAAAGCTATTATAGTCAATGGACAGAGAAGGATTCTCATCTCCGGGTCTATACATTACCCAAGAAGCACTCCTCAGGTACCACTCACTCACTATTAACAGCCAAACCAATGTGACATTATTTTAAACAATTTTTTTCTGGGCTTACAGATGTGGCCTGATCTTATCCAAAAAGCCAAAGATGGAGGCTTGGATGTCATTCAAACTTATGTGTTCTGGAATGGCCATGAACCCTCTCCTGGAAAAGTAATGTATTTGCTTTTGCTCTAATTTTCTTTTTATGGGGATTTGTTTATAAACTCACTGTTTGTTTATCAGTACTATTTCGAGGACAGATACGATCTTGTTCGATTCATCAAGTTGGTACAACAGGCAGGGCTTCTTGTTCATCTCAGGATTGGTCCATATGTCTGTGCTGAATGGAATTTTGGGTAATAATTGCTTCCTCCTTATATTCTCCATCACATTCTCTCTTTTTTATTTTAATAAAAATATATATGCAGAGGATTCCCTGTTTGGCTGAAATACGTGCCTGGTATTGAATTCAGAACTGACAATGGACCCTTCAAGGTTAATCACTCACTTTGGATTTTTTTTTTTTTTTTTTTTTTTTTTCTTGTTTGAAAAATTGACACTGATTATTTATGAAGGCGGCAATGCAAAAATTCACGGAGAAAATAGTAAGCATGATGAAGGCAGAGAAATTGTTTCAAACACAAGGGGGTCCCATAATCTTGTCACAGGTAGTATTTTCTATATCTGTATATGTATTAAATTAAATTAAATAACAATTATTGTTAATTATGCAGATTGAAAATGAATTTGGACCGGTAGAGTGGGAGATTGGGGCTCCAGGTAAAGCTTACACGAAATGGGCAGCAGAAATGGCGGTTGGTCTCAACACTGGTGTACCATGGGTTATGTGCAAGCAAGATGATGCTCCTGATCCAGTTGTAAGCAATCAAACCAAACCAAACCAAACCATTTCTCTCTCTCTCTCTCTTTGCTTTTTGTTGCTTTGTAGATTATGTTTTTGACAAATTGTGATGCTTTCTTGGTGGGGTTGTTAATAGTAAGTTTTGTCTTAAATGGTTGCGTGTCCTTTTCTTTTCCAATTTAATTTCTTTGTTGAAGAGGGACCTCATCTATTTTCTGATATTTTCCTTCTGCCCTTGCACCTGCTATTGTGTTAACTTCAAATGTCATTAGCTTGTCTCTTTCTCGGTTTATGATTGATTGTAGTTGTTTGTGCACATTAATCAGCTTGATGGGCTGTTTACTTATTTGCATATCAGTTAAACTGTAACTGGGCATGAAGCTGTTTTTGCCCTTATGACAGATAAACAGCTGGAATGGATTCTATAGTGAATTCTTCAAACCAAACAGCAATAAGAAGCCGAAAATGTGGACTGAAAACTGGACTGGCTGGTAAATGGAATGTGCCCTTTACTTGGATTTGTTCTTCTTTGAGAGAGAGCTTTGATTTTTTTTATTCGATTGTGTTGTTTTGGTTGTAGGTACACAGAGTTTGGTGGTGCCATTCCTAAGAGACCAGCAGAAGACTTGGCCTTTTCGGTTGCCAGATTCATCCAAGTTGGTGGCTCATTTGTTAATTACTATATGGTAATCAATTAAATTTGGTTTCGTCTTCCAGTTTAGTAGATATTTTGGCTTATATAGTATGATGATCAATTATATTCATTGCTTTTTATCATCCAGTACCATGGAGGGACTAATTTTGGCAGAACTGGTGGTCGCTTTATTGCAACTAGTTATGATTATGATGCTCCTATTGATGAATATGGTATGCCTACTTTAATATCAACTTGCTTTATTTAAACACTAGTATCCGAAATTGATCTCAAGTATGCATTTTTCTACTAGGACTGGTAAATGAACCGAAATGGAGTCATTTGAGGGATTTGCACAAAGCCATCAAATTATGTGAACCAGCTTTAGTTTCAGCAGAGCCCACAGTTACTTCTCTTGGGAAAAACCAGGAGGTACCTCCTTACATAAGAACAAATGAAGCACATTTGGCTTTAAGATCTAAAAATGATTTTTTTCCCCCATAGGCTCATGTATTCAAGACAAGTTCTCGGTGTGCTGCATTCCTTGCTAATTATGACACATCATGGTCTGTAAGAGTGACTTGGGGAAATTTGCCGTATGATCTGCCTGCTTGGTCCATCAGCATCCTACCTGACTGCAAAACTGTTGTTCATAACACTGCTCAGGTAAGCCATGACTCTCAAAGTCTCTTTCCTTGCTTGCTAGCATTTTCAGCTGCTAAGAGCTTATGCCGTTCAAATAAGATGCTTCTTACAAGTGAATCATTAAATTTCTACCACTGGAGTTTGACATTTTGATTTGAATTCTGAACAGGTTGGTGCACAAAGCTCCCAGAATAAGATGATACCTGTAGGGGGAGCATTTTCATGGGAGTCTTACACTGAAGAAACAGCCTCTTCTGAAGATGATAAGACATTTGCAGCTGATGGGTTGTGGGAACAAGTAAATATTACTAGAGATGATTCGGATTATTTGTGGTATATGACAGAGTGAGTATTCACTTGCGCAGCACAAGAGTTATTTTAAAAAACAAGCTTAAATGCTTACAAACTAATTAGTGCTCATTCTCTTCTCTTAACGTGTTGGTTTGTGTTGTTTATGAACCAGTGTAAATATAGCTTCTAATGAAGCATTTCTGAAGAACGGACAAGATCCTGTTCTTACAATTTGGTCAGCTGGCCATGCTCTTCAGGTTTTTATTAACGGTCAATTAGTTGGTAAGTCGAATTGTATACTAGGTCTGAATTGTTAGTGTGGACTATGACATTTGCCAACTCATTTTCTTTTCCAACCCTTAATGCAGGAACTGCGTATGGATCACTAGACAGCCCGAAATTAACATTCAGTAAGAATGTGAAATTGAGAGTAGGTGTCAACAAGATCTCCTTATTAAGTATAGCAGTTGGACTTCAGGTAGGTTTAATCCCTTCTCTAATTTAAAGTCTTTCCTACATTGCTGATGACACAAATATGACTCTGTCAAATTCAATCAATCTCAGAATGTTGGAACACACTTTGAGCAATGGAATGCTGGGGTTCTCGGCCCTATTACATTGAAGGGTCTCAATGAGGGGACAAGAGACATATCAAAGCAGAAATGGTCTTACAAGGTTTGATATTTATGCTCTCTTCTTAATGTCGTACATTTCTACATAGTGGTACTGATTGGTGAAGCTCACTATAAAGCTAGCTACTGATATACAAGTATGACCCTATGCAGATTGGTTTGAAGGGTGAAACCTTAGGCCTCCATACAGTTAGCGGAAGCTCCTCTGTTGAATGGGTAAAGGGCTCATTGATTGCAAGAAAACAGCCGATGACCTGGTACAAGGTGAGAATAATCTTGGTATCAATCAACTACACTCCCAGGACTTGACTTGTTATGTATTAGGATTAGAGTTATACATCATTGTTTGTTGTAGACCACTCTGAATGCACCGGGAGGCAGCGATCCATTAGCTTTAGACATGAGTTCCATGGGGAAAGGATTGGTTTGGATAAATGGTGAGAGCATCGGGCGGCATTGGCCTGCCTACACAGCAAGTGGTAGTTGTGGTACTTGTAATTATGCTGGAACTTACAGTGAGAAGAAATGCAGGAGTGGATGTGGACAACCTTCTCAAAGATGGTGAGATTAGTGTTTTGCTTCATTGTCCTCTATTTATCTGACCATCTAACGAATATGTCACTCTTCTCAGGTATCATGTTCCGCGTTCATGGTTGAAACCAACCGGAAACTTATTGGTAGTGTTTGAGGAATGGGGTGGCGATCCGGCTGGAATTTCTCTGGCGAAAAGAAGTGCAGGAAGTCATTGATTTTAGCAGTCCATGTATAGGCATGGTAGAAATACAAATAGGACATTGTCTAGGCGAAGCCATGGATAGATTGATATACAAAAGTGTCATGTCATTTGTCAATATAAGCTCTACACATCACATTACATACACACACACTTGGAAAAAGGTATACATAAGAGTAAGCAGGCATTCAGCTAGCTTAATGACAAAAAAAAGCATGTGATTGTTTTGTTTGTGTAAAGAATTAATGAAATAACATTAAATAAAATCTCTACCTTTGAATTTTCAATAATTTTCTTAACATTCTACTTATCTTATTATTTATTTTTTTAATGATTTTTAATAATGTCCATGATATCTCAGTGAAATTTTATGGGAAATTTTAAATTCAAATTAAAGAAATATTTGTCCACCTATGCATTACCTAAAATCTTACCATTTCTCGGCTCCCTTCTGTTCTGTTCTGTGTATTCCTTCTGTGTACTTAGGATTCATTGATTGTATTATAAGGTTAGTAAACCAACAAAGAATAAATAAAATAAATAAATAAAGAAGGGGATATTTCCTATAAATATTTGGGAGTGGTTATAAAGTGGACACATAAAATGTATGTTGTGTACTTTACTACTCTTAATATTTTATATTTTAGGATGATTTGCATAAATAGCAAAAAATAAATTTGTTAGAGCATCTCCAATGGTTTAGTGAATTGAGACAAATGTGGCATGGTAAATAGAGGGTGTGAATAATGATGTGTCAAAAATAATATTTCTGAAGAAAAAAAAGTAAAAATCGTCCACAATGGTTATTGTCTATTCGGATTTCCCTAATTTATAATCTATTAGAATTAAGTTTTTATTTTTTTTAATTTATAATTTAAATAGAAATATGGTAATTACAATTTTAAAATATTAAAATTGATGATTGACACCGCCAACTAGGACGTGGAAAATAGAAGCTCTATTCCACACCCTCTATTATTTTTTCTGCCACGTCACCTGCACATTGTAAATTCACATCGCCATTGGAGTGAATTTTTTAAATAAAAAATCCAAAATGTCCACGTGCATGTGCAAATCAATAAATTCACATGGAATTGGAGATGCTCTTACTAAATAAATGAACCATCAAATTTTTAAAATTGCGAATTTCATGAAACAAATTAAAATGACTACAATTTCCTTTTTAATTTTAGAAAAAATATTAATAAAAAATTATCATATAACCCTTCACTTATAATGTAAAATTACCATTTTATCTATTTATATTAAAATAAATTTAAAATTTTTTTACCCTAATTCCTTCCCTAACCAATAGTTGTTCTCTTCTAATGAGATTTCATTATCACCTCCCAACCTCCATTTACGTAATTTGCTATCTCATTTTTATTTTTCTTTATTTCCGATTAGGGTTGTCGATTACAATAAAAAAAACTAAATACACTTCATTAGAGCATTTGGAGATAATCACTCCAAAAGATCACTGTGATTTTTCTTTCTTGTGGTTTTAGAGTTTATATGATAAAATTGTATTAAACATCTCATCATTAAATATAATGATTGATGTTCTTATTAAAGTGCTTTTATTGGATTTAGTTGACATCTATGGTTCATATTGACAATGTTTTTTGATTTTGGTGTAGAAATTAATTGTAAAATTTATTTGGGGATTTTCTAAAATTTTTATAACATCATTTTCTTGTATGAATGGTAGAATTGAATTTAGTTGTTAGTTAGGGATATAATGACCGTGGTTTCATTTTGTTTTAGAAATATATTATATTCTATAATTGGGGATTTTGCAAGAAATTTGTACATATTTATTGATTGTTTGTTTTATTTTTATTTTTTTACAATGACAAGATTGAATTAAGGTGCTTTTAGCATATGTAATTGTAGTGTGAATTTTTGGGTTTAATAGGTGGTTTGTATGAAAGTTGCAATTTTCAAATTTTATCCGTTAGGGGTTATTGGTGGGGGATTATTGTGGGGGGAGTGTTAAGATTGAATTTAATATCTATTTTTGGATTTATGTTTATGTTTTTTTTTTTAATTATTTGAAGAAATGAATTAATAGTGGAGCTGTGATATTTTACAATGGCATTTGGGATGATAGTTCATATAAGGGAGCTGTTCCAGGTGTTGTTAAGATGTGCGATAATTACATCACTCTTCAACAACTGATAAAGATGGTGCATGATAAGAAAAAGATTGATTGCAAGCAGAACAAAATTAAGCGTTTACTACTTATTAAAAGACATGATTACTGGAATTATTAGTAGGTTGACAATAGGGACGGTTATAATTTTGATTATGTTTTAGCTCAGACTAGGTGTTTATTTATGTTGATAAGGTTGAAAAAACCTTATACAAGGTCAGAATAACGAAATGAGATTAACCAGGTGTTCGGAGTAAATGTTACAGTTTCGTTTAATTGATATTTGGGTCTTCCATCTATCATGGATCGTAATAGGAGGGATAGAGGTATTTCAATATGTTATAGATAAGGTTTTGAAAAGGGTGAATGGGTGGAAAGGGAAAATATTGTCTCGAGCTTGGTAAGGAAGTTTTGTTGAAAATAGTGATTCAAGCGTTTCCAAGTAACTTAATGTAATGTCCAACCCCACTCTGTATGGTAAGATGCAAAGTATAAATGCTACAAAAAAAATATTTTCTTAATTCGATTTTTTAAACATGTTTGACTTCATAAAATATATATACAAACGATTTGTAACAAAATTGTAGAAGCATAAATAGTTCTTCTTTTTAAATCTACACGAGGATACCATGAAAATCAAATTCTTAAAACTTTACTTGGGTTCATAATTATACGATGGAAGCATGTCACTTATAAGGGTCCATTACAAACTTTACAATTATTTTTTTAAAAATTATGCGTGATTTCTATATTTTTAAAAATAATACATAATTATATAAGTATTCTATAATCATGAAGAATGTCTATTACATGAAAAATCTTTAAGCTCTGCTTGATTGTACCTATACAAACATTTCGGTTCGAAATAAAAGAAGAACAAAAAGAACAATGAAGGGATGTTAGGCAACAATGCATAGTTTTCATTTCATATCCTAAACACTTCTATTTTTTATTAGTATGCAATGGACACTTACGTCATTACATCTTTATTGGGAGCATCTCTAAGTTCATCTTGTTAGAAAATTTTCGATTCTATCCCAATTTCTTCCTAGTTCCTAATTAGATTCAACCAAAATAATCAGCCCAGACACAAACACAATATTTAACGTGGTTCGTCAAATTGCCTAATCCACTGAAAGATAACAACTTTACTATGAGAAATAAGAATTACAAGTCATTCAGACAACACTCTCTCTCCACATAAAATTGCTTTCTTTCTCAACCAGAATCTCTTTTAGGCGAACAACTCCACCACGGCGAGACAACCCCAAATCAAAATCTCCTTAATGGCGAAACAACCCCAATAAGAAATCTCCTTAATGGCGAGACCCAAATCCAATGATCATTACCCCACTAAGAAGGCATGACTCCAATCCAATTATCATTACCCCACTCGGCAAGCATGACCCTAATCCAATGATCATTACCCCACTCGGCAGGCATGACCCCAATCATCATCACCCCAAAGGGATGAGATTTCCAATACGATGATCATCACCCTAAAGGGATGAGATACTTTCTTCTTCATGAGACAACTCTATTTATAGTGATCATCAAATGTAATTTGTTTCCTTTCCAACTAAGGAATACAATCAACCAAATTAGGAAAACCAAATCTTTCCAAAACAAAGAATCAAACCATTAGGAAATAGATTCAAACTCAAAATAGGAAAACCTTCCTAAAAGAAAATCCTTGTGATTCAAGGCAATCCTAACACACCTTATTTCAAAGAATTTAAACACATACAACCCCTATGAAACATATCATACCAAATATAACTTAGGTCATACATGATTATAAGCAAATCACTCAAGATAACCACACATAGCATATTAATCCACATACACAATAGGAACAAATAATGTACATAGATGTTGTCCATTTTAGTTCGGCGAATTCATCATCTTCCATATTAATATGAATCACAGTTAGGTGAGAATGTAGCCTCATTAAGTAAACCAAATCACATAAGCAAAAGTGCAACCAACACCCATACTAGTCCATTTGACTCGACAAATTAAAGATCACAACCTTCATGAGTGGATTACCTTCGGGAGCTAAGTCGAAGATCTTAGTGGTCTTGTTGACATATATTGAAACCGATTTAAGGATATCAAAGTTTTAAATTTCAATTTGGATACTTATTACCCAATTAGGATAGTTACTTATTTCACAAGTTACATGTGGTCAACCTTTGTAAAGTCCAAAGATAAGTCGTTGATGTACTAAACGAACTCTTGAAATAAGATAACCTACATTGATCAAAGTTAACTCGATCAACATGGTCAACTGAGTAGTATTTTGGTTACTAAGTTCATTAATGATTCATTTAAGTGTAAAAGTGAGAAAATATCATTTGAAATTCATTTAAAGAATTTCTAGCATAACAAGCATGTGTTGCTTTAAAAACCCTAAAGTCGTATTTAGTTCAAACACAAATTGAAAGAATATTTTCCAAATCTTACTTGAACTCAAAATACCATTAAGAGGTTGGAATTATATTAGAAACAATTTGGAAGGAGTAGAATTGACATGAAATTTTTCCTTGGAAGACAACTATAGTCATCTAGTTTGTCAGAAGAGATCTTTTATTTTTAAAAGTCTATTCATTTAAAAATTTGGTTACTTAGTAAGTTAATAAAACTCACATGATAATTCTCGAGGTCCAAAGTACTTATATCAAATCACCTTTAAGTTGTAAAACTTGGTTTTTTAGAAATTTAAAGGATTTCGTATACTTGGAGGAGTTTGAAAATATAGAATATCAAATGACATAGTTTATGAGATTAAAAGATATGGTTGGATAGAGGACTTTAATACAAATCCGTAGCCATAAATGACACCCAATTTGGGGTCTAGACGAAGAAGAATAGAGGCGGGAAGTTTGTTGTTCAAACCTGGGCATCCTTGTAAGCCTGACTCGGGTGCGGACCAGGGTGCGAATCAAGGTGCCCAGTGCGCCAAAACAGCCTCGGTACCACTTTTCGCATCCTGGTTACTTACCGGGGTGCGGGACCAGGGCGCGGTCATTGTTTCTTCAAACTTTAACAAACCAAAATCTTCTTTTGAGTTTATAAATCATTTAAAAAACAATTTATGAATTTATTAGACAACTAAACACCTAGAAACACCCTAGGATCAAAGTATTAAAACACCTTTATATCATAATTCTTTCGGTTTCAAAATATTACATAAGCAACTTTAATACATCCAAAGGTTTCTCAACTAATTTTTAAAGTTCTAGTCAAGGTTTATTTCGAAACCCAAAAATTTACATAACAACATTAAGTTCATATCTATTTGACAAGATCGGACTAATAGTTGGTTGCCCAAACACATCCAAACAACACATATCACACATAATCTCATATAATCAAATTTTTGAAGCATTAAACTTCAAGATTCAAATGAAATACATTTAAGACTTCATCAACCATCAAATTTTACCGAGTTAAATATTGATACTCATTTATGAGTTATCAAGCCACTTATTGTCATCTTATTCAATATCAATTCATCTCCTTTAAGTTCATCAACTAACCATTTCTATGTATCATTATTTAGCATGTTACAAGTTCTTCTCTAGTTTCTTATTTGAACTATATTTACCCGATATAATTAGTGTTCACCAAGATAAACATTTTGGGGCACTAGAATCCTCTTTTGTTATTTATTATCAAGTTTGGCTTGATTAAACCATATGCATTCACATATCAATATAATTAACATCATTTATTCATCTTGTCATTTATTTATTTTCAACACTACACTAATCAAAATCAAAGAACGCATCCACACCGATTTAATTCATTGCCCTTGATTTCAGCCCCTATAAAGAAAATGTGATAGAATGGGCCAAAATTCCGATAATATCCGAAGATCACGCATACATATACAGAGGGTATAAAGACCAAACAGTAAATCCAAAGGATCGGGTTGATGTTGTCGCATCCAGTGAGGATCATCGCCTTAAATCAAATAAGCGTTACTTCAAGCCAAATTTACATTTTTTTTCATGTGTCAAAGTATACTTCAATGTTTTCCTATGGCATGCCAATATATTCCCTAGAACGAGTCAAGTACAAGGACATTCCTTTATGTGATTCAATACAAAATTTATCATTTCCATTATTATCAAAACTCATATATTATAATTAACCTCTTCAAGATAAATGTACAATATACCACCAATTATGATCAAAGACCATAAAGACAACATTTTTGTGTTTTCAAAACAACACATACACATACATGTACCAGTTTCCAAGCTACATCATCTTGTGTCTTTATGATACCAAATTTCACCGTATAGATCAAAACATCCATAATTTTTATTTATCACATTTCATTCCAACAAAACAAGAACCAAGTCTATTAGTTATTGCTTATTGTAAAACTCCTATAAAAGAGTTACATACTTTGTCAGGTTTATGAATTCGAAGGTAAGCGAATCAATATGTTCAGTGGTTTTAGATATTGATTCTATGTCTTACTTGTCACAGTGGTTTGTCTTACCTATTTTAATTTTCGATGTTTTGGATTTCGGCAATCTTAACACTATGTTTGTATTGAGGTTTTTTTGTCATAGTTATGGTACGGTTTTGTTTCTATTTCCAGAATAATGATAGGGTGATACACTTGTTTATTTTTATTTCCAATGGTAGGGTAATACATGGTCCATTTCCATGATTCTGAAGCACGCCGCACTCCATCCAAACGGGATAAACTTTCACCACATTGAATTTAAAAAGAAAAATAAAATTGAAATAGGAAGGCTGATTCTAAATATACTAAGAAGGAATCATTAGTGGATTGATTGAAGGAAAGAAAATATATATTATGAGGAAAGAGAGGGAGGCAATAAAATCCACAGAACAAGAGACGCGGCGCTGCTGACTTCCTTGGTTGTCCACGTTTGGTGGGTCCTAACATTTCTTTCTATTTCCTTCAACATACGATGGACTCCAAATAGAATTAGAAATAGAAATTGATCAATCTAATCTTTGCTGGATAAGGCTCTCATCCATGTCCATTTCAGTTCAGAGACCCGAAATCTTCAATTTCCCTCACCATGCGGCCTTTCGAAATCATCACAAGCTCCCACGGAACCTGGATTCTAAATCTTTCCGTTCAGCCAAAAAGGAAGAGCTGTCCATACCCGCTCCAGAACCCTCCCTTCCTCCCATTGAATCTTTGAGATCGTCTCATCTCAGATTCGATCGCCTACAACCGTCTACTCACGATTTGCTTCGCCGTCAAATTTTCGAGTTCGGCAGATTCGTCTCGCGAGAAGCTTTTCTCGATGAAGAATATTGGGTATGCTAACCTTATTTCCTGATTATCTATTTCATCTGGTTCAGTTTTGATTGTTGATTGTTTTTCTTTCGTTTTTGTGCTAGACATCGGCTTGGCTTCGCGCTGAGAGTCACTGGGAGGATCGTCCTTCTGAGAGGTTCGTTGTTTTTTTTTTTTTTAATTATTATTATTTCTGGTTTAGCTTTGTGTGTCATGTGAATTAGGTTATAGAAACTAAAATGATTTGGTTTAGTGTGAGAGGATTAGGTTATATTTTGAGACACTAATGATAGATCATGTTGAGTATGAATGAAGAGTTTGCATATGGAATGACTAACTTTGCTAGGGACATGATTGTGTTGCCACTATCATGATTAGTTAGTATAATGTTTGTCTTGAGGAGACACATAGTGATGACTGGAAAAGTTGTTCATCAATGAGCATGACTGATTTTAGCTATCCCTGATTAACACAGATATGTTGATAGCCACAAAAGGAAATTTGCAGAACAGGTAGGATGAATGTTGTTCTGTTGTAATTGCTTTGATATTTATAAACCGATTTTTCTTGAGTCTAATGTTTAGTGACTCTTCTGATTATCTAGGAATTCAATGCCATTAAAAGACGATGTAGAGGGATCAATGGCCAGAAGTATATGTGTATTGTTACGGTAGGAGTTTAATATCTGATTTACATTTGTTATTTTTATCTTTTAAAGAAGGGAAGACAAATTTGGAACATGTTTTGTTATGTTGTTGATTTAATCATACTACTGCTTTCTTTGTTCACATTATGCTGGTAAAAGGAAAACAAGGAATTGAATATGCTTCCTTGCACATGCTTTTTTCAGTGCAACTCCTCATACAATACTGTGGTGAACTATCAGGTAAAGAAGGAAGAAAAGAATGTAAAGCGCACTGTATTGAAAAGTGTAGTTGGAACCCTTGATTTGAGTGTCAGGCATTTGTTGCATGGAGAGACCTTTCCAGGGGTATGTTGCTTATTTACATGTTAAGTAATCACTTACTGGACATGCTAATCAAGTTGATTCCTATAATAGGAACGAATAAAGCCTCCACTCTTCAGCTGTATCAACAAAACTGACCCGAATAGATATGGTTATGTTGCCAACTTGTGTGTAGCAAAATCTGCACGTCGTCAGGGCATCGCAAGCAACATGCTTCTTTTTGCTCTTGAATCAGCTAAATCTAGTGGTAAGTACATATATATGCATTAGTTGTTTGAAACAGCTTTTAAATTCTGCTTGATCTGAGCATGTGGTGTGTGTGCAGATGTTGAGCAGGTATATGTTCATGTGCACAAAAATAATAGAGCAGCTCAAGATCTGTATCAAAAGATGGGCTTCAAGGTAATAATTTTGATAACTGTCTTTTTGGTTTTGTTTTGTTTAGCATAGTAGTATTGACGAAGGATTAGTAAATGATAAGAACCATCGGATATATTCATAGCAGATCGTTGAAATGACTAGCTCTCAATTGCTCGAGCAGACTGACTTGCTGTGTATCAAGTTATAGATATTCATTCATCACAAGTTGAATGTTGAAGGTAAAAGACATTGTACATGAAGATTGTAGATTAGTCAAATGTTGTTAGCATTACAAAATTGAATCAGAAGTGTGAATCCCACTCACTTATACAAGCTGCTTTTCTGTCTTACACCATTGTGTTCTGTATTTTAGGTTTAGTTTGTGGCCTCTGTAAATAGTATATATGGTGGATGTGGTACTGCATCATTTGAATGACAAGACTTGCAAGTGTGTATTTGTTCTGAGTAATGAAAATTGATTTAACGCTATTTTTCTTCTGTGCACTCTGCTGTTGCATTAAAAATTGTATTGTTGGTTAATGTAGACTGTTCTGTGGTATAAAATTTACGTATTGGTTTGTACTGTATAAGTAATTGTGTATATTGGAATTTTAAATGAGAAAAATCATTCAGTAAATGGGTGATTTTGAAATTGGTGGAAAAAAAACCCATATAATACTACAAATTATAATTTTAAAAATAAAACAAATAACAATTAGTAATTCCATATAATATCAATCTACATAAAATTCCAAAACAAATAAAATCTTAATAAATCCTCACAATTTTAAATCGCCTAAACTTTTATCCTTAAAAATAAATGACGTCATTTATATTAGGCGAGATCCTATCAAAATCATTTAAATATACTTTAATTTTATTTTGTTTAATTTAAATTTTAGAAGCCTATTAAGTATTTTTGTTTCTTTCATTTTTTTAATTTTATTTTGTTTTAATTTAAATTTTAAAAGTCCATTAAGTACTTTTGTTTCTTTCATTTTTTTAAAAATTTTGATATTTTATTTCTTAAATTATTTATTTATTATTTTTATTTTAAATTTTGTTTGAATATAATATATCTATATAGGTAAATAAATTAAAATTAAACAAAATCCAATTTTGAAAAATTAAAAGTTTATTAAAATTCACATTTATATTTAATAAAATTGAATTAAATCGATCAAATTTTAAATAAATATATTAAATTAATTTGATTTAAATTAAAATTAATATAAAATATGTGAACTCAACGCTATACCACCGTTTAAATATAACATCGAAGTAATAATGTATCAACTCTACTTTGCTCCTCTATTTTGCTGTATAATTTTTTTATGCACCATCTTCAATTTTTTTAATATTTATTTAAAAGAGTATTTTTAGTCTTCAATATAAATTTACTTATATACGTATTTAATATATTAAATTCTCATGTGGTGTCATAATCCATTCAGCTCCGTGATTAACCACCACAACAGTGAATCATGAACCAACCACCGGTACACTATTGAAATCTATAGAACTATAACATGTATAAAGACAATGGATGCGTTTAACACATAAAACATCCTATTTTATAAGACAATCAGATTAATATTCAAATAGATGTCAATTTGGTTATTTCTTTCGGAATTGTTAATTAGATTATTAACAATCTGGATAGAGTGTATACCGTTTGATATAAAGTATTTTCTAAGTGACTTATAATTCTTCTTTATCAATAGTGAAGTAACAAAATTCATTATCTCATTAATGTGATCATTGAACTTGAGACCTATATGAAAGAAAAAGTGATAGAAAATCTCTAACAATTATAAACATACTCAACTAATGTAGTAATGTGTGTATGAATGTGGAAAATAGACCTCCAATAGTGTAAACTCTTCTTTACTGTCATATATATATATATATAGGGTTATTTCCCAAAACACCCCATTTTTTTAAACGTTTCACCTTGAGCACCCGGTTTTGAAAGTTTTGGAAAACCACCCCCAAAATCAAAACCACTAGTGGTTTTTGGTAATTTTGTGAGTGGTTTTGGTGTTGTATGAGTAATTTTGATCTTAGAAAATTTCCGAATATCTAAATTAAACATATAGAATTTCAAAACCACTCATACAACACCAAAACCACTCACAAAATTACCAAAAACCACTAGTAATTTTGATTTTGGGGGTGATTTTCCAAAACTTTCAAAACCGGGTGCTCAAGGTGAAACATTTGAAAAAATGGGATGTTTTTGAAAATAACCCTCTATATATATATATATATATATATATATATATATATATATATATATATAAACAGATAATCAATGGAGTCATTTGTGAGTGAATATGGATTTTTGTGGAGAATATCATTTATATTATTCGTCTCTTGTTTTGAGAAACTATATTTGTTAAAAGTGATAAATAATACATGGCCCCCTGTACTTGTATAAGTTTTTCAGTTAGCCCCCTATACAAATGGTTGTCTCAATTAGCTCCCTATACTTGTGATTTTGTCTCAGTTAGCCCCTCGGTCCTGACGTGATATCTGACGTGGTCGTTTGATGTGTGATGTGGACGGCCATGTGTCATCAAGGTCACACATCAAATGACCACGTCAGACGCCACGTCAGCACCGAGGGGCTAATTGAGACAAAATCACAAGTACAGGGGGCTAACTGAGACGACCATTTGTACAGGGGCTAACTAAGAAAAATTATAAGTTTATAAATATGTAAATATAATTAAACGTTATAACTTTTTTTCGGTTTAATTCGTCTAATAATCTATTTTAGATAGTTTAAATAAATCATCATTTTAAATCTATCTCAAAATAACCATTTTAAAGAATTTCATTTAAATTTTTGTTTAATCTATTTTTTTAAATTATTTTATTAAAAAAATAATTTTATAATATTTTTTATAATGATAATGTGACTCATTAAGACGAATAATATTTTGTTCTTATGTCAACTTTATTTTAATTCTAATTTGAATGTTTGATATCTAGTGCGGTTAGTTACTCCCTTTTTTCTTTAAAAAAATGATGATTATTTAAAGTATTTAAAATATATAGATAGGTGAATCAGATAGATTATAAGTTATAATATATAATTATACATATATTTTATTTTTAAATCAATTTTATTTATGTATTTTTAAATTTTCTCAATCAGCCCATTGTACAAATTGTTGTCTCAAATTGTTGTCTCAATTAGCCCCTGTACTTGTTATTTTGTATCAGTTAGCCCCTTAATGCTGATGTGGCGCGTGACGTAGTCGTTTGATGTGTGATATTGACGACACGTGGAAGTCCACATCATACATGCAATGTCCACATCATGCGCTATGTCAGCACAGAGGGGTTATCTGAAACAAAATTACAAGTACAGAGGGCTAACTGAGACAACAATTTGTACAGGGGGCAAGTGAAAAACTTGTACGGGCTATGTATTATTTATCCCTTTTTAAAATATAGTGTTAAGGTAAATGTCATTCAACGGCAGGAAAGTGGAGCTGAAGCACGGTTGTTTTCTAAATAATATAGGTTGATACTTTTAAAAGTTGACAAATGAATGCACTTGATGAAATAAGGGTATCTAGAATCACTTTAATTTGATACGATATTTTATTTAGGTATTCATTCATTTCCACATTTAACTGTGTAAATGTCACTTTCTGAAATTCCACTACAGCAGGTAAGTTCAACAAAATGCTAAGCATAATAGCAGCTTTCTAAGGTTTACACAGTTAAACTTGATGCGGAAACAAAATCAGGACACAGTAACAAAACATCCAAACACATGCCCCCACCGGATCACAATGAAGATAATACAGAAAAATAATGTGATGGTACATCTTCAGGATCAGGTACCTTTATATCTTTCAATACTGGAGACATCTTGTAACCGATGATTTTTACATCAGGATTCGAATGACCATCCAAGAACACATTTGTAATCTAAAACAAAAAAAAAAAAACAAAATCAGTAGAGAGAGATATATTGCACTGTCCAGCACAGCTGCATACAAAAGAATAAATTAAATACATACCTGAGTATTTCCAAAAAGTTTAAGCATTCTCAATGTTGAACAATTATCAACGATATACCCCACAGCTTCATTTGTCAAATCCCGACAAAATGATAAGTCCAAATTTATCAGGTTTCTACCACATTTACCAATAGACAAGGCAGTGTTGTCGGCAACCTACAAGTATACTTTTTTTCATCAGATAACTTCTACAGGAGACTACAGAGGAAGTTATAGTCCTAAAATATGCAATCAAACAATGAGAAAACCAGGAGGTTAGTATCGAGCATGTCAGGATTAAGTGGGGAGTGCTTTATTATTAGTTAATGGGTTTATATAGATGGCAATTGTGAGAGCTTTAGACTGGAGAAGTTTTTACCTTGCTAGTGTCAGAAAATGACAGGATATTCCTGTTTTAGAAGCATACTTGTCAAATTAAAAATATTCATTCTCTGAAAAACTAATATGGTGACAGAACCCTAAAGAAAACTTTTTTGCCCACTCTTGTGAATGAATATGTTGGGATATTAATTAAACAGTCATAACCTAGGGCTGGAAATGTTGCGGGAAGAGGATTAGGGTTTGATTTAGTTAAATAAGTCTATAGCTGGAAAAGTTGCCAAGACGCTCAGTCAACCAACTTGTTATCACAACTTTAAAAGGGGAGAATGGCAAACATAGGGCACTAGATGGGATTTGCACCAAAATTCTACTGTATAACTATTTTTTAAAAGCTATAACTATAATATTTCTACAGCCTAATAATTAGGGATGAAGTTGTATTATGTTATTACTATGGGATTCCTAAGTCAGATAAAATGTGACTTGTGCTAGCTATGAGGCTGTAAACACATTTTATGATACACAATGTTTTTGTTACACAGCTATTTAACAGGTCCCAGACTTCACTAAAAGCCACCAGAGTTTACAAAAAATGTAAGGTTCGATTCATTGTGCAATCAAGTAGAAAATGGCTGAAGAACACAATAAAATACAAAATGGGAAGATTTCTAACAAAGATTATATGGCCACCTTGTCATATAACTCAAAATACTATCAATTTCCTAGAAACGGGAATAATGTCAATGTATAAGATGCTATGCTGTTCAAGACATATACAATTTCAGATGACTAAAATCAACACTGATTAACATAAGTGTCAAGTGTCCTATCAAAAAGCACAGTTGATTTGATTCGAGGATTATTTTTTCATGAAAGTCTCTTTTTCATCCAAGCATAAACATTCAGTGCAAAAGAAAGAATTTCCAAACAGGCTAATTTTCAAATAAACAATAAATTAAGAGAAATAAATTAACATCATTACCTTTTTGACACTGTTGAGAGAAAGATCTTTAAGAGACTCGCCAGACGTTTCCAAGAATGCAGCAATAGCTTCATCACTATCATGCAATAAAATACTGAATGAATCAGTTACAGGTCATGTACATGTCAGAAGTGCATAAGCTTAAGCATCTAACAACATTTTGACAGTAAGAAAAAAAATACAAACTAACAATTTGGATAATTGATAAGTTTTTAGAACTTATATCATGGAAAGGGCAACGAGGAACCTAGGAAACACTTTGTGATCTAAAAGTCCCTCCATGGCTAACATACTACATTCTTTTCTGATGTGCTAACTACGGACTGTTGAAAATAAATACGGCAATACACACAGGTATTGACAGGTTGGAATTGGATAAGTTTTTTTTTTTATAAATTCTATTAAAACCAAATCAATAATTTATGCATTTCGTAAATCAACCCAAATTTGATGCAAGATGACCAAAGCTAACACAAAACTATGCCAATACATCCTGATTTTTCAGCAAATATAAGTTCCATCTCTATTTCTATCTTGATTGCTTCTTTATCTAATCCTTGATTAATTCAGAGAGGCATTCACAGTCTTCAAAGTAGAACTTCTCACATAAGACCACCCATAAGATGGTTAATTTTTGAAAGAACACAGTTAAGAACTAAACAGCCTTTAATGGGTAAGATTCAGAGGAATAATGAACCCTACAAAAACTTCTAAATCTATGTTCGACCCAATGGTTAACATGACTCGTCCTTTCAGTACTAAGGCTAAAATTCATCCCTAAAAGGTACTTGGCTAATGTGTGATACTACTTGTGATTAACAAAATAATCATTTATGTGAAGGTAAAAAGACAATCAGAGCCATCTTTTGATCATCATTCCAAACAGAACCTTTGACAACTTCCACAATAAAAATTAAAAAGAGGAAAATTTGCTGACACACCATAACATATACAAAACCACTAAGCAAAAAAGAACATGAATAAGCTTAGCCATGTGCATAATTATACAACAATAAATTTCATCATATTGTTTGACAGAATTCATAGAGATTCGTAAATACCTGAATACATTACGGCAAAGCTTCAAAGTTTGAATGCCATGACAGCCATTTGCAAGATATCCAATGGCATAATCAGTCAATTTGCACAAGTTAGATATATCCAGAGTACGCAAATTAGGACAGTTTTCAGCAATAGCTTTCAAGGAAAAATCAGTCAATTTCCTGCACCACATGAAAAACAACATAACTACCAATGTAACAATATCTCTGAATAATACTAAACAAAGAACATATACAAACAACAGAAAGAGAAAACTTACACACACTCAACCAAAATAAGCTCCTTCAGATTACCGCCACGTGCAGTAACAAACTCTCTGACAAAATCATCATTAACAGTTTCAATACCTGCCATGGACAAAGCTTCTAAACCTTCTAGCTTTTTAAGTGCAGGCAGAACTGAAGTAGCATCTATGCTTTGACAGTCATTTATATACAATTCTTGTAAAACCAATCCTAATGAGTCTGCTAAAACATCAATGCTAGTGGAGGTAAGCAAAGAGCATTGACTAAGGTTTATGTATCTTAGTGCAGGTGATGAAGAAACAATTGCTTGCAGCCCAGCATCAGAAAGCCGACAGGCACCAGTGATTGATAAGGTGGTTAGGGAAGGCATGCAATTTATAGACCTACCGAATGTTGAAAACAATAAGTAATCTGCCATACACCGTCCACATCGGTCAAGTTGTAGAACCTAATATCATAGAAAGTAAACAATTAAACTACTAAACATTGCATAAATTAACAAAACTGAAGCAAAGCAATCAATTTTGTCAAAGATCATACCATCAATCGGCCAGTGTCACAACCCTCAAAACATTTAGTGAACTCGTCTTCAGTAAGCCAAGAACAGTTCCTCAAACGAATCTCAGTAGGGCAATCCTTAACGAGCAGATCAAGAAAGTGACTGTTCATCCCCTCAGAATCACAGAGCATTTGACAAAGCTTATGCCGTAAAGGGTCCGGGACACTATCAAGC
The DNA here is from genome assembly GCA_031304145.1 of Cardiospermum halicacabum. Taxonomy (NCBI): domain Eukaryota; kingdom Viridiplantae; phylum Streptophyta; class Magnoliopsida; order Sapindales; family Sapindaceae; genus Cardiospermum; species Cardiospermum halicacabum. Next base: position 21,832,599 of record CM062396.1, read on the forward strand.
GAAGTTATGGCATCAGCGTTTTGTACAAGAATTTTCAAGGACAGCTCTCTCAAGGAAGGAACTAATATCGTTGACCGAACAGGGCCATGACCATTGCGAGGACTCCATTTAATTATAGAGGCTTCACCACCCCCTTTTTTAGATTGTGGCCTACTCATCTTCGCCGCACGGTCCTTTATGATCTTCATTGCGGTAGAAAAGGGACCAGGCCAATCATCAATCTCTCTCTCCACATTTTCAGTAACCAACCCTTCAACTTCCCTTTGGTTCTGGGAACGTGCAAACCTAGCAGCATTCTCTCTGGCTATACTCCGAAACTGGGCCATTCTTCTAATGCCAACATCGCCCGTACGCTCCAATCCGATTTCTAACTCTAAATCCACTACATTATAAACTTCGGTTTCCGGTTCCGGTTCAGGCACCGGCACAACATTGTGAACTACCGGATCCTCAACAAGTATCCCTTTTCCTTTCTCTTGCCTACTAAACCTCCGGCCAACTTCACCGCTATCCGAATCCACGTCCATGTCTACCTCCATATCATCTCCAGAAGCTTCCACATTCAAATCTATCATCAATCCCTTCCCTTTATCGTTCCTAACCAAATCCGTATTCAAAACCTCCACCTCCATCTTATACTCTTCGGAGTTCTTCTTCGTTGGTTTCTTTCCGGACCTCCCACTCGAATTTCCTCCAACCTCTACACTCTCCGGAACCGAAGAACCGGCAGTGACATCAAGCTTTCTCTTCCTTCTGGCGTCGGTACTGTCATCGTCCCCGGAGGCCGCCAATTTAGAAGCAAGACGGGCACTCCGTCGGATGGTGGAGACCGGGGCCGGGGAAGGGAGCGGTGATGGCTCCCGATTCTGGAGGGGCGTGACGGGCTCGATTTCGGGGCGGTTTGGCTTGGAATTGGTGGGCAACACTTCGCGTGGTCGAAGTACAGTCATGGTGATGGAATTTGATATAAATAAGAGAAAAGATCGACGAAATGAAGCGGGTGCTAATTGTGTGGAGGTGTGGGCGTTTCGATTTCTGCCTCATGCGTCTGCGTGGGTTTAGGGTTTTTATAGGGGTTGAGATGCTTCCTTCGTACACCACTTTCCACCTTCTTAATTTTCCCGCCTAACGTCTTCCGTCTCCGGGGGGATGTCTAACGTTTTTCACTTCTTGTTTTATACGGCGGTAGGTGAATATTTATTTAAAACTTTCATTAATGTATAATATGGTAATTGTCTGTAGTAAACAAATTTTTTCCTATAGGTATACATATTTTGAATATATAGTTTTGTGTTGTGAACTATCTTAGTCGAGAGGGTGTATTGAAATTTTAGAATTAAAACTTTTTTATTAATTTTTAAAATTTTATAAAAAGTAAAATAAATAAAATTATTTATTTTAATGCCACCAAATTTTGTACAAAACCTTCAGACAAATAAAGGCTAAAAGGAGAGCTCAAAATAAGTAATGCCGCTCGACAAGAACCTACGGCGGCTTAATCTACGGATGATAGTTTTCGTCCTAACCTGTAGATTTGTTCTGTTTTAAGGTGCCTGATTTGATCCGACCTGTCCCGTACGTAAAATAGGTCAGATATAGACCGCCTTGCCCGGTCCTATATATAAGGCAAGGCAAATCTAAATCTAGTTGGTACCTTGCTTCGCTCCGCCTTGTGCTCACCTTCCATGTTAATTAGCCTTTTAATTTTTTATTTAGATCCTTTATTTTTAATCTCTAATTTTTAAAAATAATTTTAGTTTACTGTCAGTATTATATATAATATAAATATTTAAAGAAATTTAATTTTTGTAGCATTCAAATAATATTAAAAATTAATTACTTCCATTAACACGGATACTATTTAAGTAATTTTATTAAATAAAAAATTAGTTGAATATCAAATAAGATAATAAATTAATAATTATCACTAAATTATTTATTTTTCAAACTCAAGTATCATTATAAATTTAAAAATATATTTTTTTGACAAAGTAGGGAGCAACATAAAAATATATTTTAAATACATTTTTTTTTTTGGTATGATAGAGCGAGGTAAGTCCCCGCGGGGCTGGACAGGTCCCACAGGGCAAGTCACGGGTCCAAACCTTCTATCCCGCACCACAGGGTAAGTCAAATCAGTCTGTAGGCAGGGCAGATCCAATATCTCAAGTAGGGGTGTGCTTAATAATCCGATCCGAATGATCCGATCCGTAAAACCACCGATCCGATCCGAATTTTCGGATATCCGATCCGGTTTTTGTAATTTCGGATTTTCGGATCGGATATCCGGTTTTAAAATCGGATTTTCGGATCGGATACGGATCAAGATTTTTAATTTCGGATTATCCGAATATCCGAAATAAAAAATAAATATAATAAAAAATAAATACAATAGTCTATTATCAGATACAATAGTCTCTGCTCCCAAATTGAAAAAGAAAGAAACCCTAGCTTAGCATCTCTCTTCTATCTCTTTACGATGCATAATACTCACTTCTGAATTCATCGAATCTTTCATTTTCTATCTCTCACTTATACTACTCTTGATTCTTCTTCTAACTGAGCCTCCAGCTTCTACCTCTGATCTGGGACTTCTCCTTTTCGTCGCTCCACCCAGGATTAGAGGAACGAACTCTCTAATCAGCTTCTCAAGACAAAGTGATTTGGCGAAAATCTGCAAAACTAGCTTCATAAAAAATCTCCATCTTTCGATTCAATTTTAGATCTATGGCAAGCAGGCAACCTCTACCTCAATCTCGGGTAAGTTCTATTAGTTTCTTCCATTTACTTTAGTGTCTTTGCTTAATATATATTTATTTGCTTATTAGGGTTGTTTTCAATTTACAGAACATTACGCTATCTTCTAATGACAGTGAAGGTGCTAACTCTCCATTTGTTGATTTGGAGATGAACCAGTCTACGAAGGATGATTCCTCTGATTCAGTTGAGGAGGAAAGGTTAGCACCAAGGAAGAAGATAAAGAAGAACGGTGCAATGGCAACGACTGCAACTTCGACCAAGCCATCTGAGGTCACAAAATCTGATGACGCTTTAAGGAGGAGGAAGAGAAAGTCAAAGTGGTGGGCTCATTTTGATACTGACGTCGAGGATCCAACAGCTTTTGCTCGATGTAAGTATTGTAAGAAACGCATTGGTTGTGAAACTAAAAATGGCACAACTCCTTTAGCAAATCACGTTAATAGGTGCAAAAAATATCCTCCAAATTTAGATATGAAGCAGAAGTTGATAGATTTTGAGACTAGGATAATAGTTGCTGAAAATGGTACTGATGAAACTGTCCGTGTTCCAAAGTTGTGGCAATTTGATCAGGATTTTTGTAGGAAAAAACTTGCTAGAATGCTTATTATGGATGAGTTGCCTTTTGCTTTTGTTGAGCGGGAAGGTTTTCAGGAATTTTGTAAAGCTTTAAACCCTATTTTTAAGCTTCCATCTCGTACTACTGCGACTAGAGATTGTTATTTTCTTTTCATAGAAAAAAGAAATGTGTTGAAAGATTGTTTCAAGAACTTGCATTCTAGGGTTAGTCTGACCACAGATACTTGGACATCGGGTCAAAATTTAAGCTATATGTGTTTGACTGCCCATTTTATCGATGATGATTGGAATTTGCACAAAAGGATAATTAATTTTTGTCCTATTGCTGGTCATTCGGGACAGCTTATTGGTAGAGCAGTTGAAAAATGTTTGATTGAGTGGGGTTTAAAAAATATAATGACTGTGACGGTAGACAATGCTAGCTCAAATGATTTAGCAATTGACTACTTGAAGAGAAGACTTAACATTTGGGAGTCTAGTTTATTGGAGGGTCAATATATACATATGAGATGTGCTTCTCATATTTTGAATTTAATTATAAGAGAGGGTTTGAAAGAGCTTGATTCATCAATTATGAAAGTTCGAACTCTTGTGAGGTATGTTAGGTCTTCTCCCGCAAGGCTTCAAAAATTTAAAACGTGTATAGAAGAGGAAAAAGAGAATAGTAAAAGTCTTGTTACTTTAGATGTTGAGACAAGATGGAATTCAACTTTTTTAATGCTTGAATCTGCCATCAAGTTTAAAAAGTCATTTGCTAGTTTATACATGAAAGACTCTTCTTGTTTCAAGGAATTTAGGAAGCTTGGTGGTGGACCTAAGGAAGATGATTGGAATAAGGTAGGTAGTTTTTTTACCTTTCTTAAGTGTTTTCTATGATGCAACATTGAGGTTTTCTGGATCTCGATACGTGACTTGCAATTCTTATGCTCATGAGATTTATGGGTCTAGATTCTTGATAGCCAACAATATTAATTCTCCTGATAAGGGTATTAGGAAAATGGCCACTCAAATGATGTCCAAGTATGATAAGTATTATAGGAACATTGATAATATCAATATCTTGATGTTTGTGGCTGTCCCTTGATCCTAGGCATAAGATGAATTATGTTTGATTGGATTGTGCGAGATTCTTATGATGAAACAAAAGCCACTCTTTTGTGTCTTAAGATTAAGGTTGTTTTGCAATCTTTATTTGACTCATATGCTTCATCAATGCCTCTACCAAAGACAAATGTTACATCTTCGTCTATTTCTTCTACATCTACCTCTAACACTTCATCACTTCTCACTCAAAGTCAGACCCAAAGTTGGGGTAAGGTGGACCTTCAACAACTGACTTCGAAATATGAAAAAGATAGGTTTTTTTCCTTAAATACTGCCGACAAAAGTGAGTTGGAGAAGTATTTAGAAGATCTTTGTGAGCCTAATGTTTCCAATTTTGAAATATTACAATGGTGGAAAGATCAACCGAAAAGATACCCCATTCTTCATAAGATGGCTAAAGATGTGCTTGCCATACCCATTTCAACTGTGGCTTCGGAGTCAGCTTTTAGTATGGGGGGTCGTGTTCTAGATGATTTTCGTACTTCATTGACTCCAAAAATGGTTGAAGCACTTGTTTGCACTCAAGATTGGTTACGAACTTCTTGGTCACCTATTATAATAGAGGAAAATTTACTTGAATTGGAAGAATTAGAGGAAGGTTAGTTTATTTTAATTACTTCTTGTTGTTTATTCATTGTTTAGAAAGCAATTCTAGTTTTAACCTTATTATTTTTTTCTATCATTTGTTATAGGAATGAAGGATCGAACTTTGGAGCAACCGGAGATTATAATTGATGAAACAATTAATTCTATGGATGATTTTTAGAGTTTGGTGTTGTTATTATTGAATTATGTTGTTGAATCTACATATTATTGGTCCAATGCTGTTATGCTATGTATGTTAGGGTTATGGACAATTTGCAGTGACCTAACTAATTTGTTTATGTTATGAGGCTTTTCAGATGCCATTAATTACACTTGAGTATTGAATTATATATGATATTTATTTGCTTTTTAGTGTTTGTTTAGATTTGTGTATGTCCATATTGGGAATAATTTGCAGTGCAAGGATGATGATTTTTGTTCTTAGACTAAGCGAACGAAGAATGCTGGAATTGTTGGAAAATATGGTAAGTGTTAGTCTATTTGCAGTTGTTCATCATATGTCCTAATTTTCTTCCTTTAGTCAAATTGTTCATCTATGAGTATATGTTAATGCTAGTATATTATAGATATAGAAAGTGGTGGTGGATTATTGATATTTGCACACTCATCTGTTTTATCTACCGTTTCCAAGGTTTATTTGTGTTGGCTGACCATTGGTTTCTTACAAATTAGTCGTGATTAGTTTTTTTTTCATCTAATTTCTATGGTTCTGTATAGCCCTTTGTAACAGGTGTGGCTGCTGGTGGTGCTGTTACATCTATTTTGTGGCTGTCTACAAAAGCAGTATTCGAAAACATTTATAATGGTATGTGCAAGAACGTTCTTATGCTCAATATTTATTATATAACATAAATTTTGTTTTTAAAATTCCTGGTTGGCAGTGTTATTAACTTTCTTTATTGTTCTTGTAGTTTTGTACTTATCAATATGCACAGCCTTTGATCTTACACGTTTTCTGCTCTATACGTTTTATGAGACTATGAAGAAATGAACAAATCTATTTTTTGATCTTACATAATTTTGATTTACTACTGCAATGTGAGTTGTTGACCATTAGTAGAACTAATGGGCTTAGTTTCTTCTTATTATATGATCTTAATGCAGCCAAGTTGTAGGATGGCCTCCTGTCAGAGCTTCTAGAATCAATTGCATAACTAATCAAGCAAAATCACTAAAAAATGGTGAATACAATTCAATGGTTGAGAAAAACAGAACAAAGAATATTGTGTCAGAGAAGACTACCAATATCAGCAACAATGGTGGTACTACCCAGAGTAGGATTTCCTTGTTTGTGAAAGTAAACATGGATGGAATTGCCATTGGAAGAAAGGTTGATCTGAATGCTCATGGCTGTTATGAGTCTTTAGCACAGACTTTAGAGGATGTGTTTCAGAGGCCAACCACAACTGTTAATGCTATATGTGAGTTTAATTGACTTGTATTTACTCTAATTGTGCAGCTGGACTATATTTTGCTTGCTATTCGTCTAAAATTGGTTTCCAATTTGTGTTCTTTAAATATTATAGAAATATAAAAAAGAGGCGAGTTTGAACTCCAACTTCCAACTCCAAAACATGGATTTTGTTAGTTTTAATGATAAGGTTAGTAGAATTTCAAACTGGTAATTTAGTTTCTGACTGATGGCAACTTTTTTGTTCTGTTATTAGGATGAAGTATACATGCGTGTGACAAAATGGTAATAGCAAAAGGACCCTCAAGTCTGATGGATGGAACATCTGACTTTGTGCTCATTTATGAGGACAAGGAAGGAGATTGGATGCTTATTGTTGGAGATGTACCCTGAGGGTATGTATCTTCAATTCGTTATTGCATCATTGCATGTGCGCACAGGCACATCTGTGCTTATGTAGTGAATCTTAATTTGGTTGCATGTATTTTCAGTCTATTTACATGTATAATTTGCTTATAACAAGGTCCAGAAACTAAAGTATAGAATAGATCTGCCTCCTCAACTTCTATACATCTAAGGTGAATTTCATTTCTTCATAGTCTCATCAATATGTAGTTATGAACCAATATTGTGAACTCTCTATTGATTTTTTCTTATATGTTGACTCTAGTTGATATTGATATATTCTGCAGAATGGAGAACATAGGAACCAGAAAGGTAAAGCACGAAGTAGATGTTTGGACGCGTAAAACAACTTTGTGAAGATAATGTAACTTTCTGTTGTGGATGTATGAAGCAACTCTGTGTTCAAATCATGGTTTTTAATTGTTTAAATTCAAATCAATTTTTACTTTTTGTAAAGAGATTATAAACGAAAAGCTAAATTATAGTAAATGTTGTTTTATTAGTTAGTTATTGAACACAGGAACATAGTTATGTGATATCATATCAAGAGTTTAGTTGGATATCGGATATCCGGTTATCCGATCCGAAAACTCGGATATCCGAATTTTCGGATATCCGATATTTTCGGATCGGATACGGATCATAATTTCTTTTATCCGAAATTTCGGATCGGATCGAATCCGATATCCGAAAATGCACAGCCCTAATCTCAAGGACCTGTCACAACCTGCCTCATTGTCATCCCTACTATACTTCTTCAAGTTATTAACCAAGTGGTAGTAACATATAACATGTGGGACACGGGGTAGACATGTTTGGCGGCATTGAAGACACTTTTATGGGATAACTTTATAGCGACATTGAACATAACAAATGTTTCAATTGCTAGTTTTAGCTTAGAAAGGAACCAGAGCCATGAAGATTTTTCTTTTCCATCTATAAACACAAAAGCAATAGGATAGATATTGTCATTACCATCTTTTATAGTTGTATTCATAATCCCCCATTTATACTCTCTTTAAATTTATATTGCATTGATGGCAATCATCGAATGAACATATGATAAGAATCATAGATCGATGCACCTAGAGTAAAAAAAGAGTATAAGAAGGTATTGTTACTTTTAATACATAAAGAAGTAATAGTGTTCGGTCTTGAAGATTTCAACTGTGTAAAATAAGCTAGTAGAATTTGATATGACTCAATTCCATTACCGTATACAAACTTCAAAGTATGTTGCAAGGATCTCCATGCCTTTTTATAATTAATATTGACATAATAGCCATCTTCCATTTTATTATACACCTATTTAGGATGACAATCGGTCATAGTATTAGTAATCCATGATGATTATAAATTACTAATAATATTGAATACCAATAAATGAAGTGTATGTATAAAGCACACATGAATATTTTGATGTAAACTCTGACATGGGCCATAATGAAACGCCCCTACCTTGCTTAACATAAAATGCAAATGAGCAAGTAAGATTCGAATATTCCACATCAATTGGAATATTTTTAACCCAGATAATTTTTGTTGTGAGCTTGTTATCCAAAGCATAATTCTCATTAGCTACATTCATGTCCTTTTTCTTTCTAAATGTCTCATTCTGTCTTAGCAGATTAATCCAGACAGGAGCTAACATTGCATGTATAACCTTCTGATTGAATAAATAACAACAATCGCTCAGTAATACCTGAGCTGGTTTATTCATCGTGACAGTGTGGACAAGATCGTCATCATCATTCGAGTTGACATTGGGAAAATTCTCTATATCATTTGAATCATCCTGCTTGTATTTGTCAACTTTAGATCGCTAACCATTCTTTGCCCCATGTCAAATCTTCAATCATTTCAAATGTATTAGGTTCGATAATATTGAAACAAGCATTATGTATTTCCTCAGTTGGAATGGCAATATCCATATTTGGTTCGCCAACATCCACATGAGGAGTGCTTTTATTGACTTGTACACCAGGTTCGGTGTCTTTTGAAATATTACCAACAAATGAATACATGTGTTCATTGTGATCTTCCATCACAAAAAATAATTTTTTATGATACCTATCTCTTGTTGTAATTATCGCAAATAAATGTATGATCAGTTTTAAACTTGATTCTATATGATCAATTCTAAGCTTGATTCTATCTTCAACTTTAAATATAGTTTTCTCCACATTTTTTGAAAAGTGAAATATTAGTATCCCGAAGCATGACAACCATTTCACAACCCATGTAGCTAATATCAACTTAATCCGCTTTGAACTTCACCAAAGTCTTTTTCAATCAAATCCTAAAGAAATTTAGTCAAACAATTATTATTATTATTATTTGTACAGAAACTTAAATTGGAAAAAAAAACAAAAAAAAAAATTACGTATAAGTTACTGAGAACTGGACAAAAAAATATTTTGAGTGTCAAAGACTGAGAAGCAAACCTATGGATTCCTAGCCACCAAGACCGAGAAGTAGATTGAATATTCTTCTACTTCCTGGAGTAGTAGACCATGAATTTTTTGTATCTGCTTCCTAATGTGCTATAAATCCTTAAATCTTACTTTAAAATCCTAAATCTTACACGCATACAACACAAAATTGATATTGAAAACCTCTCAAACTCTTAAAAGATGTTATTAAATATCTTTTATAATATAAATAAGTTTATATTCTACACATTTAATAAAATTTAATCACGTAAGGTAACAGACATCTATTATTAATAAAACATATCTTTTGAACCAAATGATGACAAAAATAGACAAATTAGTGTGTATTTGGGAAATCTTTTTAATTAGCTTCCCAATTAGCATTTAGATTATAAAACAACGTTTGATATTTTTTAGGTGTTTGACAATATCTTTTAAAACAACGTTAAGAGTTTGCATTAATGTTTCAAAGACCGTTTCAAAATGTTGTTTGAATTAGCTTTCTGATCAAATGTTGTTTCAAAATTACTTTTGTCCCCTACCTGTCGTTTTTTTTTAATTTTACTTTAGTTCCTCAAATTTCAACAAGCGTAAGATTTTGAGAGCTACACAGGCACCTCTATGTGTCTGACACTCCGTTTTTAACAACGCTTATTATAGGGTTTTGATAAGGTGAGTTTTGAGATTTGATGTAATATGAATTGATTTATTTTTCAATTTTACTCTATCAGATTGCATCTGAAATAATTTGTTCTATATCTTTTGTATTTTTCTGATATATCAATCTAATTGGAAAATTAGGATGAAAAGTTCTCATACAACTCTCTTACCCATTGACACTGTCTGCCACGACCAGATCGAGCTCTATGGATTCGACTTTTGTTATGTAAGCGTTATGTAGAACTTTTCACTTTATGACATTATAGTGATTAAGTCATGTTTATTTGGGCTTTATTTTGACTTTAACGAGATGGATTATCACTGACTTTTGTGGTTTGAATGTTTTTACGCTTGGGGTTAAAGTTGTATGTCTATGGGATGTTGTGATTCTTTATTGATAAATTTGTTTTTTCAGTATTTGTTTGGAATATTTTGAATTGGGTTTGTGGGATTGATGTTCTAGTTATTTGGGGTTTGCCAATTCGGGTTTAAAAGTTTTGGATTGGTGGAGAATGGTGAAGGTTGGCATGTTTAATGTGTTTGGCTATGGCTTGAAGTTTGATGAAATGGGTTCAAGTACTATTCATGCTGTTGGCGGGGTTATTCATTTTTTCTATTGAAATGTTAATTTACTCATTTTCGTTTGAGATTTTTGGCATGCTTGTTTAATTTGAATAGAGCTTTTGGAACATGTTCTACCACTCATGTCTTGTTTTTATGTCAATCGTGATGTTAGATAACGATACTTGATCGCTGTATTTTAATTTGAGAATCTATGATTAATGGGTTGACAAGTAGTTATTAACTTGATTTGCACCACTTTAAGTGAGCTTGTTTATCAGTTTCTCTTTTGAAATTTGGGAACCTCAGTGATGGAAATAGTTTTGGTTGGCTACATTATATGAGACTATACTTAAAGATTTGGATATTTAATAGATTTACCAATAAAAGCATATTTATATTTTATGACAGGGTTTGATTTTGTTCTGGTGAGAGGTCATTTCAAAATTGTTCTCTCTCTCTCGTATCTCAAATTTGAGGCTTCTGTACTTATATGATAGTTGCTTGGTAGTATGCTTTAAACATTCAGGATATGTAAAACTAGTCAAGACTGTCATAGCATGCCCTTTAGAATTTATGGGAGATACGCATTTTCTGATTGATTGATTGCTTTTATATAGAGTCAACATATTGTCATTATAAATATGTTTGTTGACTAGATTAAATTAGCGTCCAAATTAGAGGACTCTTATATTAGTATCCAAATTAGAGGAATTATATATTTAGGTACCGAAATTGGAGTGGTATTGATAAGGAAAGATATTCCAAGTAATGATGAAAGGTAGCAAATTTATCTAGGATTTGAATAATGTAAGGTATTTAAAATTATATAGAATATTATTGCTTGCTATATTTTAAGTATTATCAATAACTATTTATTTATTAATAGTTATAGAATATGACATCTATGAACAATGATGGAAATAAAGGAAGATTTCAGTGGACAGTTGAAGCTTCAATTATTTTATGTGATATCATTTTGGATCATATGTATGAAAGAGGTCATGGACAACGATTAAGATGGGAAGTTATATGGTGGAACACCAAAAGAAATCAAGGAAGAATATCTCCAATGAGTCATAAAGGAATAGGTATGACTCAATGAAAAAACTTTAGATTCTTTGGAAGAAATTGAAGGATGGAGAGACTGTACTTGGTGGGACCATGAGTTAGGAACAATATCTTGTTCAAAGAAGTAATGGCAAAGAAAGATTAAGGTTAGTTTTCTTAGACATTTTATCAGCTTTAATAGTTGTGATTAAATATTCAATTTAATAGATTTAAGGTTTTTTTTTTCATTTAGGAAAACAACAATTTCTCTAAATTTTGTACATTAGATGTACCTCCAAACCTTGAGGAGAAATGAGATCAACTGTACGGAGATACAATAACCACTGGTAAACATAGTAGTGCTTCTACTAGTCAAAAACGTAAGGAAATTAATGATACCATATACTTGAATAGTGATAGTATTTTTTATAACAATGTTGAGATGAAGTAAGAGTAGAATTATGTAGAAACATAAAATATTGAGAATGATGAATATTTTTTTTAGAGATTTTCTAGAAAAATTGACAGGTACATCACAAGACTTCACTCAAAATGATGACAATGCACATCAAGGAGTTCAAGATAAATCACAGGATGCGAGTATGAGGGATATTGCAACTAATGTTGGCTCTCAAGTAAAGTGTAGTATAAGACAATCTAAAGGATTTGCAAGGTGTGGAGACCTCTTGAGAGATTAGTTACCTCAGTTGAGAGTCATGATAAAAACAACATTCTGAGTGCAACAGAATGCTTGAATATGCTGAATAATATTTCTAATATAAGGAAGGGTAGTCCTTTATGGTGTTATGAATTAAAAGTGTTTGAAGCTCCGACTAGAAGAGAGATATTTAATGGTATTTAGGATAGTGAACATAGATTAGAGTATTTGAAGTTTCAGTTTGATGAACGTTTAGTTTAGTGATAATAATTAGTTTAGTATTTTGTTAATTGTTTGCATTGAATATTTTATGTATTTTGTTCATATGTTATTTCGGTAAATTAAAAATTTTATTAGCAATATTTTATGACTATAAGATAATATTAATATATTGTTATGTAGTATAATGTAGTGTTTTCTATAGTAATTATTTATAAGTAGCTACATTTTAGTATTTTTTTTTTGTTTATATTTGAGTTTATGTATATATTATTTAGGTTATGATGGATACAAATAAAGAACAAGAAAAAAAAGTATTGGAAACTTGTTGTCGCTTCAACAGGAGTAGCAGCTACATATTATTACACACATATATTTAAGGAATCTGGTATGACCTCGAAACAAACAAAATATAAGGGGATGAATGAGGTATTACATGGTCATCATATTAGATGTGTTAATACATTCAGAATGGATCAAACTACATTTTTTCAATTATGTGAACAATTGGAATTTAAATATAGGTTGAAGCATAGCAATTCTATGACTACAATAGAGAAAGTTGGAATATTTTTATATACTCTTAGTTTGCGAGCTTCAAATAGAGACTGTCAAGAACATTTCCAGCGATCTAGTGAAACAATAAGTAGATGCTTTCATAATGTCTTAGATGCTATGATAGACCTTGCTCAAGATATTATTAGACCAAGTGACCCATAATTTAAAAAGTTTCCCCACAAATTGCCAGAGATGAGAGATACATATCATATTTAAAGGTTAGTTTTAAAAAAAAAAATATTTTATCTTATTTTATTTTTCAAATATGTCATAATTTGTTTTTTATTCAATGTTGATAATATGGTAGGATTGCATTGGTTGTAGTGATGGAACACATATCGCAGTTCAAGTTCCACAAATAGAGCAAATCTCATGGAGAGATCGAAAAGGTATGCCTACCCAAAATGTAATGGTTGTTTGCGATTTTAACATGTGCTTTACATTTGTTTTGCCGGATTGGGAATGATCAACACACGATACTCGTATTTTTCTTGATGCAATCAGTAGAAAAATTATAATTTTCCTCATCCTCCATGGGGTACATACATGTTATATATATATATATTAATTTGTGGCTTTGTTTAAATATGTTTTAAAATATCTCATTTCTTTGATTCATTTTTTGGTAAATATTTCTCCCTCCGTCCCTAATTAATTGTTACAGTTGGAAATTTGTGAGGTAGTGTGATAAATTATGAATTGCCCAATTTATCCTTATAACAACTAATAAATTACAATTAAATATAATATGGAATGGGCCCACCTAGAAAGTTGTGAGATAGTGTGAGAATTTATAAAATTTTAAAAATAGAATAAATGGTATATTATATTGGTTAGTGGGGTTGAGTGGTTGAAAAAGTGTAAAGGTAATATTGCATTTTCATTGTAAAAATTTACTAAAAATGGAAGTGTAACAATTAATTAGGGACATTCATTTTTAGCAAGTGTAACAATTAATTAGGGACGGATGGAGTATTTAGTTGATAAAGGATATCTAGATAGATAAGGGTACCTAGTGCCATATCCGAAACTTAGATATCATCAGTCTGAATTTGAGAATCTAGCTCCTCAAAACGCGAAAAAAATTTAATCGTGCACATTCTTCGTTTCGAAGTTGTATAGAAAGATATTTTAGAGTATTGAAAAAGCGATGGAAAATACTTCGAATTGTGCCAAATTATACCATTGAAGCTCAAGTTTGTACTGTTAAAGCATGTTTCGCACTACACAAATTTATAAGATTAAATTCTCCAAATGATGCTGTTTTTAATGTCATCGAGCAAAATCCACAATATATACCACATGAAGCAATTTCAGATATCCGAGATTTTTCAGTAGATGTAGGAAGTTCAAGAAAATCAAGACAGATGGATCAAACTCGAGATCAAATTGCATATTTATTATGGAGTGCTAGGAATTAAAATATCCATGTATTTTCTTCGAAATATGTATTTTTTTTACATTAGTTGTCGTATAATAATACACTATTATTATTATTGCAACTATTACTGTTATTATTATTAAAATAACATAATTTTTTTTATTTATTCGTTAGTTGTTATATATATATATATATATACTTACTTTTTTAGTAATATTTTAACAGTTAATTTAAAAGTTAATGTGATACTAAACATTTAATATAACAGCCAACTTAACAGTTAATTTAAAAATTATTATTGTAGCAGCTAATTACTACGCCGATTGAAACGTTAATTTATCAACTAATTAAAAATTTAATGTTAAATATACCATTAATAAAATGATGTAATGAAATTTGACGAGTACTTACCATTGGAGTTTTTAAATATGCTGATTCTTTAAATTTTAAATTTTAATTTTAAAATATTAATTTTAAATTTAAATATGTAAAAAGTTTAAATGAATTTTACTATTTATTAAAAGTGTGTATATTAAAAATTGTTTTTATAATAATAATAGGTAATTTGGTAACCTTGCTCTATAGAGTCAAAAGTTTTATTAAAATATTTTATTTTATAAAATAATTAATTTTATAATTAAAAATTTTAATAAAAAAATTTAATCAAAAGTTTAAATATATGAATTATTTTCTGAAAAATGGTAACTTTATCGAATATGGTATGATTTTGAAAAGTCGAAGCTAATAGTAGACATATATGTAACATTGTTGAAAAGAAAAGAATGGACAGCTATGTGATGTGAGACAGGAAAAAAGAAACTGGAGAGGAGAGGAGACCCAAATGTTGACTGTAAAATACATTTACTAATCAAATCTGAATATTCCTTTGTCTGTGACCGGAAATCTATATGGGTGTTTATGTTATTAATAGAGACGACT
The DNA here is from genome assembly GCA_031304145.1 of Cardiospermum halicacabum. NCBI lineage: Eukaryota > Viridiplantae > Streptophyta > Magnoliopsida > Sapindales > Sapindaceae > Cardiospermum > Cardiospermum halicacabum. Next base: position 21,847,919 of record CM062396.1, read on the forward strand.
CTCTTTAATTTTGTTGATGGCCAACATCATCTCATAAACAACAGTGATGCATAGTCACCACCACCGCCAGAATTCAAGCGATGGCGTCTCTCAGCGGGTCAACAGTCCCCGATTCGCTGGCTCCATGGCTCGACGAGCTCACTCTTTCAAGCGGAACATCAACAGCTCTCAATCAAGCAACAGTACCGCCTCCGCTACCAACACTGGTACCACCGCCGGGAACCATCACGAGATTGACGTGCCGCTTAACTCTCCCAGATCTGAGATCATCGACGAGTTCGAGTCCAAGCAGATTGGTCATGTCACTCAGAGAAAGAGACCGGTGGTCGCGTCGGCAGTTTTGGATTTGGGATTGAGAGGTTTGAGAGAGAGGAAGAAGCTTGGTCATTTGATGTTTTTGATGTTTTGTGGTGCTTGTTTGTTTTTAGGCGTCTTTAAGATGTGTGTTGGCGGTTGGTTTGGATCCGCCATTGATAGAGCTGCCGATATTCAGGTTGTCACTACTTTCAATTTTGCTTCTGGATCTTTGTGGATATTTATTTTCCTTTCATTTAATTCCAATATTCTCCTTAACGCTAGTGGACAGTTACTTTAAAATTTGTGTTTTCTTTCATGAGTTTTACCATTTTAAGGCCTTCGCAATTTGTGTTTTGCTTACACCTTAATCATTGTTTCTGATTTCTGATCTATTCTCGATTGTATTAGGATCTACCGGATTCTTCAGTTCGTCTACGCAGCAGACCGGAACAAATTTCTCATGATGATGAACCAAAGAAAAATGATGCTGAGTTTGAACGGACTCTGATGATGGTATCTTCCGGTGTTGTTACTGATCATAATGTCTTATCTAAAGTAAGTATTCATAACTTGTCTTTTATTCAACTGCTTATATAAATACATCTGTGTGTGTTTATTAATTTATTATATGGCTAGAGGAATGTTGAAATGACAATGGGTTCTTAGATGGTTCATGTATGGTTTAGATTGTGAAATTTACTTCTGTTTCAGCATGCAGGTATCTGGTCTAGTCCTAACAGTGAAAATTTCACCCAGTGCATTGATTCAAAAAAGCACAAAAGTAGGGAACCTTCTTGCTTGATATAGCTGTTTGATGATTAGTGTACTTTTTACACTCGCTTACTTGATACTTCTTACTTCTTTTGGCAGAGCTAGATGCAAAGACTAATGGCTACATTCTTATTAATGCCAATGGGGGCTTAAATCAGATGAGATTTGGGGTCTGGATGTTGTGCATTTTTTCCTTTTTATTGATCCAATTTTGCATCATATTTTCTGATGTATCCACAATTTTAGAATGCAGATCTGTGATATGGTTGCTGTAGCTAAAATCATGAAGGCAACACTTGTTCTTCCTATGCTTGATCACTCGTCATATTGGGCAGATGACAGGTTTCTTTAGTTTTATTTATACTTTTCTTTTTGTGCTTTCATATTTAGCTTATTTGTATCAGTGTGTAATAATGGTTCTCTTATTCACAAAAAATAAAGTTTTGTCTAGTTGACCTGTAGATCCAAGTAATTAAGTGGATGCTGAATCCTTACAGCTTATTTGGTTAAAACCATAATTGACTATAACTTGTTTGGTTCTTCTAAACTATAAAATTGCTAGAAAAAAAAAATAAAAAATTGAAAGAAATTAAATATCCAAATTAAGTAAAAACATGAGGAGGGATTTAAGACATAAAAGGGACAATGGAGTATTAGAACTTGAAAAAGGACTATCTATGTAATGGCAGCTGAAGAGGTAAGGTGTAATATTTCAAATATAATTGAATCATACTAGCAGTTTTATTTATTTACAAAGGGTCAAAAAGCTTTATTTGTAGAAACTCGAAATTGAGTTTTTCAACTTTTTAGTTGCACAGAGGATTTATTTGAGCAAAAACCAAGTGTCACACAGGAAAGCACTTTCATGTTTACAAAAGAAATTCTGGCTATTAGATGAGTGAATGAGCAGTTACTTAAAATGTTATATGCTGATCAGTAGGTAATGTAGGTTCAAAAGGCTTAAGATAACTACATACCTGCTGTCCTATCTTTCATTGTTGCTTATCATTTAGTATTAGAGATACATGTTGAAGGAGTAAGAAAAAGAATGACACATGAAAGTTTATAAGCTGACAGTCCATACTAAATAGAGAGATGATAGTAAAAAGAATTTCATCATGATCTTCGAAGTCTGTATTGGAACTGCTTTCCACACACAATGTAAGGTTCTGCAGTTTCTAACCCTTTTCTGTAATTTTTTGTCTCTTCAGACTAACATACACAACATAATATCAGCAATAAATCACAAATCTGTTTTGTTTTAGTAACAATGTCTGTATTTGCAATGTGATACAGCTATTGTCTCATTAATATGTTCTATAATGCAGTGGATTCAAAGATCTGTTTGATTGGCGACACTTCATTGAAACACTTAAGGATGATATCCATATAGTTGAGACATTACCTGCAGTGTACTCTGAAGTAGATATTTTCAACAAGACTCCAATATCTTGGTCTAAGGTACAAATGCCTAGTTAATTATAACTTGCCATTGTCTTAATGTCTTTTCAGACCTTAATTAGTATAAGCTTGTACATAGTTATGAATTTATGCTCTCTGCCCATAAAAAAGTCAAGTAGGAGCAAGGAACATCCAGCAAATATTCTTGCATGCTTGTATATGGCAACTTGCTATTGTCATAATGTCATTTTCACATTTTATATAGTCGTCTAGGATGAGGGACAGTTGATTAACTTGTATTCTTTTATTTAGGTTGATTATTATACAACTGAGGTTCTACCACTACTGAAGCATCACAAAGTATTGTATTTTACTCATACTGATTCTCGGCTAGCCAACAATGGTATCCCAAGTTCTATACAAAAGCTTAGGTGTCGTGTAAATTATAGAGCATTGAAGTATTCAGCTCCCATTGAAGAACTGGGAAATATTTTGGTTTCTAGAATGCAACAGTATGGGAATCCCTATGTAGCTCTGCATCTAAGGTAAACCCTTCTGGCTGTTTTATTTTGTGCATAAATTTTAATCTTGAAATTTGGTAAACTATACACGTTTCTATCTTTAAACTTTGTGCACACTGCAAAGACCTTCCTCTGCGTAAATGTTTCTTTAGTTGAAATTAGAAGTTAAATTAAATGTGATAGTATTTTTCTTTAAACTCTCTTGTATTTATAACAGGTACGAAAAGGATATGCTTGCATTTACTGGATGCAGTCATAATTTGACAGCAGAAGAAGATGATGAGCTACGCAGAATGAGGTATGACGTTAGTCACTGGAAGGAGAAGGAAATTAATGGAACAGAGAGGAGATTGCTGGGTGGCTGTCCATTGACTCCTAGGGAGACTTCTCTTTTACTAAGAGGACTTGGCTTCCCTTCCAGCACCAGAATATACTTGGTAGCTGGTGAAGCTTACGGAAATGGTAGTATGCAATATCTAACAGATGCCTTCCCCAATATTTACTCGCATTCCACTTTAGCGACAGATGAAGAGTTGTATCCTTTCAGAAATCATCAAAACATGCTGGCTGGTTTAGACTACGTAGTTGCCCTACAGAGCGATGTCTTTTTGTACACTTATGATGGAAATATGGCAAAGGCAGTTCAAGGTCATAGGCGATTCGAAAACTTCAAGAAAACCATCAATCCAGACAAGTATGCTTTTATCTTTTTTAGATTTGGTGCTTTTACTCTAAACCTTAAATGCCATGATAATCAATATTATATTCTGCAGGATGAATTTTGTACAACTCGTTGACGATTTGGATGAAGGAAGAATTACTTGGAAAAAATTCTGTTCTAAAGTGAAAAAGCTTCACAAAGACCGAGTTGGAGCCCCATATCTTAGAGAGCCTGGAGAGTTTCCGAAACTAGAGGAGAGTTTCTACGCAAATCCACTTCCAGGATGTATTTGCGAAACCTCACGAAGAATTTAAAAACTAAATTCTTACAATCTTCTCTTTCTCTGTTGAACACACTCTGCTTAAGTTCAATTGCATGCATGAATCAGCCATGGATATGCTTCGGTTACATATTATAGATGATGATGCAGGGCGGAGGAACGACAGGCCTGTGTGAGTAAAATGTAAAGAAAGAGTGGATGATACATTGAGGTCATCAGCTCTCCTTTCATTAGAAGAAAGGAGAAATGTAGAATTTCAATCATACATAGGAAAGAAATGCATCTCTTAGCGGCAGAGGGGATCGGCCAAGGCTGGTCGGAGTTGACATTATTTGGTGGTTAGGAAGCAAATAGATTTTTATAGGACACAAACTGAAACTGTGGGATATCTGAGAGAGTCAGAGGAAACTCAGTATTACTATTCTTTTCTCCCTATTTTATGCTTTCTGTGATTGCAGTGTAATATGTGAATAATATACACGACATTAGAAAATCATATGCTTATTTGATACATCTTCTTTTTCTCTCTTCCTTGAAAGAAACTTACACACTATGATGACATGGACTAACAATTATAAAGGAGCTTAAAATTGGGTTTTACTTATGACTACAATTGCAGAAGGGTTTTTTTTTTTTTTAGGAACATAAGAAGGAAAGCTTATAGATTGAATAATATAACATGTCTTACAACCTTTTTGTGGTTGGTGATTTCAACTGGTATATATAATATTTCAGGGGTAAACAAAAAGCTTTCAAAAATGTCACCCAAATCATTGAACTTATACCTACTTTTGAAGAATATAAAGAGTCAGAATACAAATGACAGTCATTATAGCTGCAGAATAGAATCAACAAGCTCAGAGAGAGGTGCCAACTCGCCTTTATCAATCAACCGAAACTCCTGCATTAACACACCCCAAAAATCGTTCAGACCAAATAGTAGAACAACTAGAAAGCCAGCTGATTCTGATGAAAAAAAGCAAAAGCAAAGCTTACCCATGTGAATAGAACAAAATGTTTGAAGCAAGTGTTGAGATGAGCCTCCTCCTTCAAGTTCACAATCTTCTGGAAATGTGAGTGATATATATGCGCATAGACTCTGAATAATCGCTTAAAAATTGTTTTCACCACATCTTTAAAATTGGAAGGAAAGGGCGATCCTGTGCAACAAACAACAGTGCAGAGCAGACATAAGGAAACAAGGGATTCTTTAGTGAAAATCAATATATTTCTTTCTTCTGTAAATTTGACTCACCTAGTTTTTGAGGGAAAATTGATTCATCATCTAGCTGAGTTTCTATCCAGTCCATCAGATACTCAACATATCTAGGAGCAGACACCTCTATTGGTTTTTTAATTGTCACCCCATCTGCCCATCTATACTCATATCTGATACATTTCAATATGGAATAAGCACTACCATCATACAGATTCAACAATTAGAACAATAGATTAAGGAAGGATGTTACTTGGGTCCTGCTGACATTGTTGAACAGTTGGTGGGAGTGCAGAATTCTGTCAAAGTGCCATACAGAATGTTTACTTGGTTGAAGAAGTCCACAGCTGTATGAATAAGACCAACATACACAATTAAAATCAATATCAATATGAAAGGACACATTGGAATTCATTCAAGGTTATGATTGTTACTGTTGACAGCCAGCCATTCATTAATATCTTCTCCAGGCGGCAATCTCACAGCCTCTCTTAGGTTTCCACTGCCCAATGTAGCATCAATGTGTTTTTGAAGTTGAGCACCCTGAATTTCCGCACAAGTTGTTAACATACATACATACAAAAACAATATCATCATCATCATTATCACAATCAACCAACAAATACACCCACCTTGCTTCCTGAAGGAGCATTCTTCTTCGGGCGAAATGTCTTCTGGTTTCTGTACAATTCAATTAAAACGTTTTATAACATATTTTCGATATTCAGGAAAAGAAAGAAAAACAAACAAACAAACCTGCTTCCGAGGCCGAAGAGACTCATTCTATGAAGACGTGAAAACTCCACCAGGCCAGAAACCAGAGTAATTGATGATGAAACAAAGAATTTATAATGGTGATTTTGTTATATATAATAATAATGAGGGAGAGATGACAGACTGGCACGAGACGAGACCAACCAGACTCATTCTTCCTTCTTCTTGTCAATTTTGCCAAAAAAATCTTTTCCATATATTTTTTTAATTTAAGAAATAAAGAAAAAATATAATTCTGACGTGGCCTATTCTGTTTTGACTGTACAAATATTATCCACCATTTAACGAGCAAATCTGCCTGTTCTGTTTTTTCTGAATTTGACAGTCACACGTGGTAAATCAGAACTGGTTAATAGCATTGTCTCGATTTAGTATTTGGGACGGGCCCACGTCTTGACGTGGATCTAGCTGTATGAATATGTCCTTTCCTTTGTGTGCCAACTGGCTCATGCATCATTTATTTTTCTTTTCGTGCAAGATTTATTTAAGAAAGTAGGGTTCATCTATTTTTCAGATTTTTGTTTTTATTTCCGAATTATTAAACAGTTTTAAACTTTCAGACCATAAAATCAAATAGACAAATTTGAATTGATTTTTTTTCTCCTGCATAGAAAATTAATAAAATATAATTGATTTAATTTTTTATATAAAAAAATATTTTTTTAAAAATATATAATTGACAAATTTATATATTTTTAAAACAAAATAACCCTCACATCAATAGATTGAAAAAGAAAAATGAAAAAAATAAAAATTGTATTCTATTTTTGGATGGATATATGAAAGTAGGTTTAGAATCTATTTTTTAATATATACGAGTAGATTTAAAATTTTCATTTTCACCTTTTTTTTTAATTTTAAATTATTTTTAAATATATATTAAGTAATAAAATTTTAGTATATAATATTAAGAATCACAATTTTATTTTTACTTATTACACAATTGAAAGAGTTAATTAATTACACTTACACCCCTGAATAATAGTAAATTACATACAAATAAACATTTTGATATTATCACACATTCACCATTCTTTATTCAATAATAAAATTTTATTTATTAAAATGTAATGTTCATTTTTAAATTAATTTTTATAGATAAAATGAGTGTAATTATATTTTAGTAATAAAATATTCATATATATAAAATTTACTACCATTCAGAGGATATTAGTGCAATTAACTTCACTTAAAATTTCAGTCAAACCTTTCTATAACGGTATCGTTTGTCTGACAATTTTTTGACTGTTATAGTGAATGGCTGTTATTCGCATATAACGGCCATATGAAGGTCATAGATCTCACTTGACTGTTATCAATTTATAGTAATTTTAAAAAAATAATAATAATAATAAACACTAAATAAAATATGCATAATTTAAAACATTTTTAAAGTTAAATTTATTCAATTAGAGTGGAAAAAATCTACGATGATAGCTTGTTGGAAGATTCCAATATCTTACTAGTAATATAACACTTGAATTAACTAACAAAGATTTTGGTCCACACTTTCATAAAAGGTAGTCAATTGCCTTCCTTTGAAGGCAATCCAATACGGAGAGACCATGGGAGTCTCTTTTGTTAGATGAGAGACTCCCTCAAAGACTAGCGTTGCAGATGATCTAAATTTTAATATTTCAATTTATTTTCATTTAAATTCAATCATATTCATTATAATTGCGAATACAGTATTTTTCTTCATATTTTTAGTTATTAAACATTTAAAAAGTTATTTAATTTGTTGAAGTTAATTACATTAGTTATTTAAATTTGTTATTTTTATATCATTTTATTAAAAAAAATAATGTATTATATTTTAGTAGGCTATTATATAGAATGAGTTTTCAAATTACAGTTGTTGCTGTTATAGGCCAATTGCTGTTATAGAGTGTTATTGCTGTTATAGAGTGTTATAGAGAATTAAAATAACATTGACCGTTATAGTGAATTGCTGTTATAGAAAATGACAGAAAGGTCTGACTGTATATTCAAAATTTTTTAGTGTTACGTCACTGTAAAAAAAAATTAATTTTCGAATTTAATATTGAATAACCGAATTAACCGACTCAAATTTGCCTTGCTTTGTCGTATGATTTAATTTTCTCCAACCACGGCCCAAAGTAAAATTTAAAATCTCCTTCCACACAAGTTCATGTTCTTTCCAATTTCTTTTCTACATGATTTAATTTTAAGTGGCTTATTTTGTTTCCTCTTCTCTATACGCACCCAACTAAATGCTATTTATCAAATAGGAAACAAGCAAATGCGCAAACCCAGCCAAAAAATGGTGTACATTACATAAGAACAATAAACAAAATTTGCTAAGCAAACAAGAATAGCATTAATTTAATGAAGAAAAATTCGGAGAGGACATAAAAAAATTTCCAGAAAATCTAAGCTTCTATCTAAGCTAAAGAATGTTTAGTCATAACCTGTTAACCATGAATCCAACATATGTCCTGTCAGAGTTCAAATCTTGAGTTACCGAATTGGCTCAGCAAGATAGCCATGTCCATACCCTGTACCATGGTTGGCACCACTACCTCATAAGGACAATCACGAGAGAATCCAACTTTCCCTGATTTTTGCACCTTTTTAATGCACGTCTTGAACTTCTCATGGCATCTCACATTATTCAAACCTGACATATATCCAAATCACATCAGCTAACTTAATTACACCATTAATCAATCACTCTAGAAGTAAAAGTTACTTATAGTGCCCTGAAGCCTCTTTTGCCTAAACCAAAACAGCAATTCAATTATGCAATTGAAATCATCATCTTCGAATTGAACAAGCAGACGATGTTATAATAGAGATGGATTGGGTGTGACTCAGTCAGATCAGACCTTTTTTCTCGACGCACTCGTCGTGGATCTTGCAACAAGCATCGACATCGTCACACGGCTTCTCACCTGAACAACCAGTCCACCCTACGCCGCAATATTTGCCGTATCGAATCCCTACCGCTGTTTAATTAATTATTCAACTGTTATCAACAATAAACGCGAGAAAAAGAAATCGAATGATTGAAACTAGAATTGGCTGGCTTACTGTTGCAGTTTTGTGCGACGCAAGTCGTGCTGCATTTGACCTGTTTGAATCACCGATATCAGCATTGGATTTGGATCTAATCTGATTGATGACGATTATTGAGTTACCTGTGAATCGTTGTTGGCGCAGTCACCGGAGACGATGAGAAAGATGAAGAAGAATCCTGCGATGGCCAGTACGTCTGTTCTTCGCAGCATTCTCGATTAATTTCAATTTTCTCAGGCCTTCTATGGTCTTCTCTTCATGTCAAATGGGAAGTTCTGTTAGCAGACTGCTGTAGTTGTCCATATACAATTACTAACTTCTACACTAAGATTTCAGCCGAAGCCTTTACATAGATAAGGTCCCAGAAACCCTGTGATGGACCAATTCTACGGGCCTCACCAGAGTATATATATATATATATATATATATATATATATATATATATATATATATATAACAATTCAAATATAATTATATAGAATTTTTTTTTTTTAAAATTGTTCGAGCACACGGTAGCATTAATCCATTTTGATTTGATAAGAAGTAAAAAAGTCTACCCTAACACCTCTTACCATAACTTAGAAGAGAGTCTTGACACCCCTGTAACTAGTGTCTATCATTAATATTCATAAGCATAAATCTAATGAAGCTGTGTACAATATGCATATAAAACAAGGGCAAAGGCTGTTTGGAAGATTAATATTCACAAGCATAAATCTAATGAAGCTATTTACGTTGAAATAATTACTCCCAAGGTACCCAGCAATTAGATGAGCAATTTGCTTTTCAAACACTGAGAAAAAGTAAATCCATAAAACTTGCATCCAATGTGTAACATTGATTCACGGGTATCATTAGCAGCAGAAGTGATCTCTCATGAAGACAATTAACAACCTCAAAGTTTTTTTAAATCTAAAGTCGAATCAGATACAATGATTATTGCAGGCCTACCCAAGTTACCCACTGATTTCTCAGCTTCAAAAATTTGCAGAAATAAGAAAAAATTTGCTTGTATATCGGCTGTGATTCAATCACGAAAGACCACCGAAGCTTACATGTTCATATCCCTGAAACACATTTTACCAAGAAATGATCCTCAGACATAGTAACCAGTGAAAGTGAATCCCCTTCCCACAATCTCGCCAGCACAATACCACCCATAGCATTCCAGCCCAAACAAAGCACCAATTCCAAGTTCCTCAACCTTCAGATCTTGCTTCATCCTCCATAAATTCTTGACATAATCAAGTTCCTTCCAGAATGCTTCCCGACGTACAGGAATACTGCATCAATAAAGATTATCAAGTTAGATTATCACACTGATATAAAACCACAAATAATATAAGCAGAGAAACAGTTCTATATTAACATGAATGATCACAACACTCTCATTAACAGGGTCTTCCATACAATTTTATCTACTTACTGCAGTTTCAATGTATCCAAACGCCTGAAGATTAGAATCAACAAACTTTACTTTGTTCACCTTTGCCCTATGATGTAATTAGTGCCAAGATATTGCATCTTCAAGAAAATCAAAGAAGATGCAGTACAGACTAAGCACTCAGTCTAAGTACCACTACACATTATTGCAACTAAGATGAATGGAAAACCAAAAGCACAGGCACTAGCTTGACTTTTAACAAGTACACCACATGAAAATTTCACAGTTGAAATCCCTTCAATCAAACTTCAGCTCCCAAATGATGAAACTTTGTGCAGCACTCTTTTGAAACAAGTAAAATAATCTTGGAAGAGAAAAGAACATGACATTGTAAGAACTAAATCCAGACACTGATTATGTTACCAGATCTTCAGACAGATTTACGAACTTTCTGATAGATGCTCCAGACTATGACCATACTTGATATATCGCACAAAGCTAACTAAGATCCATCACCTTTTTAATAACATAATTAATCTTTGTTTCTCAATCAAACAATTATGTATCATTAAGATGTCTAAAATCAAGAACTACCAGCAAGAAATATTCAAATAAGCAGTACTAAACTCAAGGCAGGAACCACTGCTTGGCAAGGCAAGGCAACAGCCTCCATAACTTAATGGTACAAAAAGTAACAACTATTATTGGAAAAAAAAAATCATGACAGAATAAAGTTTACATATATAGAGAGAGACATCAATAGTTAATCATGAATAGAGTACCGGAACATCATGCACAGCATCATAGGTAGCTCCTAATTTAATAAGATAAGATGAGATACAACATGCTAGGAGTTTAATATACAAGTATAGCAGTTTCCAACTATTATGTAAAATGGGGAATGATAGGTCAATGAGGTCTCATTGGTTCCTAGTAATGGGTAATCAACAAGGTAGGGACTCCAGTTGAAGCTGCTAGAGTGAGGTGGTCACTGAAAAATCCACGGGACTCGGCAGCAGATGTAAATCCAAGGAGAATTCTTTTGTTAATCAGAACTCTCCAGATTCAGTAACTGACCAGTCCTAATGCATGCCACTCATTTACATCTTTATCACCTAACCACCTAAATACAAGTCTTGAATGCTTCCACGAGAAATAGCCTCCATATACCACTCCTCAATTACATGTCTTCATCCCACAAAAACTATAAGCATAAACCCTTCAATTCCATCATTTCTCCCTTCCCAAAACCTACAATACATGTCTTTAATGCCTCCACTGGAACTCATAGTCAGAAGTTCTCTTTGCAACAAGTAAAATAATCTTGGAAGAGAAAAGAATGACATTGAAAGAACTAAATCCACACACTGGTTATGATACCAGATCTTCAGACAGATTTACTAGCTTTCTGAAAGATGCTACAGACTATGACCATACTTGATACGTCACATAAAGCTCACTAAGTTCTGGAATTATCTATTTGCTCCTGTTCATTTACTGCCTCCATAGGGCCGTTCAGAACATCTGGCTTGAGGCAGCCAATCCAACTCATTCTGTCTAAGTAATCTACCATGTGACAGCACCAAAGGCAGTAGTTTTGAGTCACCTTGGTCAAAGTCACAAGGGCACACCTTGGGTGCTGCCTTTGATTGAATTTTTAAACACTGTTAACAAGTCAATATCCCTTTCAGAAATAAGATCCATAGAACTACATCTAGGACCCAGCTCAGAAGAACATTTGAATGCCATAAACCTAAAACAATGAGAGCTCCAAAGACATTCAATCGATAGAAGATCAGGTGTCCGGCACAATGTTGCGAAATACGGTACGGTCATCCGTATGGTCTCAAATTCGTACGTGATACGGTCAATACGGTACGGTATATACGGTCTATTTATACATAAAATGACTTAAACCTAAAATAAATTTATAATTCTGAAATTTCTCATAACAAAAATAAAAATAAAAAGGTAAACATAGTTAATAGTACACGTGCCAGTAAATTATATATAACACCACAGATTCACAAAAGCAAACACCTCTTCGTTTTTCTCAACACCACTATGTCGCTTGTGTCCTTCACTTCTTCAGCTATTTCCCCTTTTCTTCAGCTGTTTTCCCTTTTCTTCTTCAAATCTTCTTATCTTCTTCAAAAATTGAATGGTTGAAGTGAATACGGTGCCGGGATGTGAGCATATTTGTCTGTTACGGTCACTGTTACGGAGACGGACAAGGACACACAGTCGATCCACGAGAGCAAGATGGGGGGTGTGATTTAGGAGATGGGTTTTGAATCAAAGAACACACAGAGGTAGTGTTTGGAATAATGTTAGGTCTGTTTTTAATTTTGGGGCTATGACCATCAACTCTTTTTGTTTTGTTATTATTTTCTTAAATTTCTAAAGTACCGTATACATAAAATACGTATATACGGCTTATACGGCCGTATGTACGGTCTGAAATCGTATCCATACGGGCATTAACGACGGTACCCGTTTAAATGCCCGCTTCATACGCTTGAAGGTCAGTATGGCCGTATAACCGTTTATACGGCCGTACAAAACCGTTTTTCGCAACACTGGTACGGCAAGATATTTAAGAGAACAATTTGAAGTCAGCATGGACTCCAGGGATCGGCTGAACCGAAATATGGTCATAAACACAAAAAAGATTGTAAGCTGTAAAACAGCAATACTAAATTTCTTAAAAATCAAAGCGTTAGACAAAATGACGTATCCTAGGAAGAGGGTTGACTTATTCACTGGGAGTAAAACAAAATAAAATGTATAGCATAAGTTTGAATAGAAATTCAAGCTCTAGAGGAGTAGCCTAAACTGTTTATCATGCAAAATTAAGCACTAAAACAAGGACAACTCAGTAAACAGTAGATATGAATTAAGAGAAACATCAAGAAGTTAAAAACTTAATATTGATAATACACCTGCAGTTTTTAGAAATATAATAAAAACATCAAATGCGCAGTGATAATAGTGAAGAGTTTTTAGACAAATCAAAAATTAAAAGGATTTAGACCAGAGGTATGACACCATTACAAGTAATCCAGTTAACATAAGTGAAACTGCAACCAGAACCCAGAAAAAAACAACAACAAAAATCATAAAGACAACAAAGGTATAAAGAGAATAACCTGGCAAGACGTGTATAAAACAATTGTTTAGCCAAGGTGTTACAAGTCTCCACAGAAGGAGGATCTACAACGTATTGCTTGTTCTTTTCCATCAACTCCTTGTAGTAGGCATTTCCATGCTGTGCCACAAACTTGGACGCCTGGCATGCCTTGGATTGCAGCTGTTTCAACTTCGAAGCCATCAATTCACCAAATAATACCCTAAAGAAAAAACAAGTCAAAAGCTCAGCATTGATTAAATCAGACTGTCAGACAACAAAAACCAGCGGATCAAGTAAATTTAAATCTTAATTCAACACCAAAATCAGCACTAAAACAAAAATATATACAAGCTTAACCAATAAATCAATGATCAGTTGGTCAAGTAGTGCAACAATTAAGCAAGCAAAATAAACACCTAATCCAAAACCATAATAATTGCAAAAATCTAAATAGAGAGCAACATCTACCCTAAATATAAATAGATCTGAGAACAAAAGTAGACAAACAACAGATGTTTGAGTACAGACGACAATCGAGCAATCGGGAACAGAGCAGAGGAAAGCGGAATCACCTGGGTTAGTAGCGGAAGACAAAGTGCGAATCGTAAGAAGTCTTCGCTCTTCTCGCCGCAAAGAGTCAGAGGATAGACTGTGCTCGATTATTGGTTTTCAGTGGTTTTAGGTTTGGGGTTTTATTTATTTGGCCAATCTCTCCGTCTATTTTAACATGGGAAACTTTATGAATTCTTGAAAATAATAGGTCGTATTGCAATTTTCATTTCATAATGAATGCCGTGGCCCGTGAGAGATGATGGCAATGGGCGGAGTTTGTTGGATCATCCAATTTAAACCCACGTAATATTGCCAAAAGTATGCATGTGTAATGGTCCATAAGTTCCGAACCCAGTTCGGAAGTAAGGCCAGGTCCAACGAAGCAAACAGGCAGAAGCCCGGGCCCAGGCCCAAATTTCCAATAAGATTAAGCCTGGAATTATGAAGAGTCCACCGATCCATCATTCTCCGAGGTTGTCGTTTAGTCAAACCATCAGTTGGCCAAATTCCAGATCCTGCGGAGATTCATCCGCAAGGATCTCAGCAGGATCTGGCCAATGTCTCCTAAACCATTTATAAATAGAAGGTTCATTCCCACAGTTGGACATGCTCTCTGCTTCTTTAGGTGTCTGTCGCTTATCTTCCGAGATCATACTTCCGATATGAACCATTGATTACAGGAGGTTAATCCTCTCTTTTGTTTGTTTAATTTCTTATCTGTTTTCAGTCCAGAATTGACTTGAGCGTCGGAGTGCCTACGACAGACATCACACCGGTGTTCCCAGGTCCGCTCGGACGTTTCTATATTCTTTTGCAAGATACCTTGACACTTGGAATCGGTCCTCGATTAGCCCTGAACCATCCGGTCCAGTCAGTCCGGATCAACTGTAGTTCCGAACTACTACAGCATGCACGTCCAAATATTTATTTATTTTTTAAAAATTTAATAATGATTTGTGGTAATTAAAAAAAAATTATCCTAAATTATGTGATGTTAATGTGGGTATTGTTATATAGGGTCTGTTTGGCAATTAGCTGTTAGCGGTGGGCGGATTTAATAGCAGTTAACAGTTGGCGGATTCAATTAGCGGTTTAATAAACTATTAATGGTTAGCAGATTGATGATAAAATGTTTGGTAATTAACTGTATAATGATAGCACTATTAGCGGGTTCAATTATAAAACAACGTAAAATAACATTTTAAAAGAATTATTTTTTTATTTTTCACAAAGTATATTATACACTAATACCTTCAAATATATAATATTGATATTTATTAATAATATTAATAAATAATAATTTTAATAATATTTACCATTTTATAGAAATTATTAATTAAAATAATATACTAAAAAATAATATACTTACTTACAATAGTAAAAAAAATATTATAAAATTTTTAATTATAAAATATTATAATAAAAAATAATACTTACAATAGTACTGAAAGTATTAAATATTATTATATTATATTTCAATAACTTTATTAACATATAATTAATATAATTCTAATTATAAGTGAGGTAATTTGGTTTTTTTAACAAACCTTTAATTTTAAAACCTCTCAAACGCTCCTACTATTAGCGTTTTAGACATTAGCGTTTTTTATCAAATTAGCTGATTAAATTGTTATTAACCAAACTAACTGTTTTCAATAGTTAGAGGTTTGATTAACCTCTAAAACTCCTGAACATGCTAACCTCTAATTGAAAACGTTGTTTAACAAATAGGCTCATAGTCTCTTTTTTAACCAATTTTTTTTACATACTCTTATGTGACTAGTTATGATTGCATGTAAATAATTTGTATTTATTTTAATTTATTAAAACAACCACGGTCAAATCTATAATATTAGAGTGTATTTTTAAAATTTTATTTCTTGTTATACACATGAATATTTAGTTAAATTTATAATAATTTAAAACTAGTTTCTGTAATGGTCGAAACACGGAGGAAGATCTTTTGGGTCATTGGGCCAATTCGAAGTCTATAGTTTTGAGACTTCTGACTGAGGTCAAATCTTGGGTGAAGCTCTGGTTACCCCAAGGAGAAAGGCAGAGGACCACAATCTAAAAGGGCCTTCAAGAAATAGGTATTGGAGTCATCTGACCCAAGTTAGAGTAAGATATCGATAGGTAATGCGATTAAGGGCTTTCGACCGAAGAAAGCAAAGGTTAAGGAAGCTTCGATCAAAGCATCCCCTAAGGCAAATAGCATACTTCGAACGAAGGAATTTTCTGTCAAAAATGCTCCTACAATCAGTAATATGTATCAAGAAGGGAAGACTCCAAGTCTTTCAATAAGTTTGCGGTGGCCCATTTGGAGCCTATATCATATAAAGCCCATTAAGATTCCTTGGAAAGTTAAAATTCCATATCTAATGAAGGATAATTGTCTTATGGTAATTTAATATTTAAATATACGTATTTATTGATAAGATGTGCTTATTTCCTAATTATTCAATGTTTCATTATATTGAAATTAGAAAGATAAAAAAAAGTAACAAGGAAAATAAGCAATTGTAATCCTATTAGAATTCTGATTTTCATAAGATATTTATCACCGCAACTACTATAAAGAGAGGTCTTCATCAAGAAGAAATTTCTTCTAAAACACTTTGTAGAAATGCCACAGAAATCTTTTTAAAGTTTAGATCTTTGAGGTCTCACAGAAACAAAGAATAAGGTTTGTACGCTGACTTTCTGACTGTGATTTCTATCGACCATCACAGTTGCAAGCAGTGTTTAAAAATTCGTCCAAATCAAACGTATAAAACGTCCATATCAATGTATTTTTATTTTTCCGTACGTATTTAGCCATATTAAATCCATATAGTATTCAGAACGTAAAAAAGCGTATTTTAACAACATATAAATGTATCGAGGTACGTATTAACGTATATACACAAAATACGCTAGTGCATTTAATTCTCATTCATTCAATGGTAATTTTTTAATTAAATTAATTTTTGATGGTGTTTGCTTTTGCACCAATTAAATTGATTTTCACTTATTT
Organism: Cardiospermum halicacabum; assembly: GCA_031304145.1. NCBI lineage: Eukaryota > Viridiplantae > Streptophyta > Magnoliopsida > Sapindales > Sapindaceae > Cardiospermum > Cardiospermum halicacabum. Next base: position 21,864,961 of record CM062396.1, read on the forward strand.
TTTTAATCATCACTGACTCTATAGAAATCTTTGACGACTCCATTTCTAGTGACAAAATTTCACATTGCTTAAAATTTCCTTCTTCAATTGATGGGTGGTATGAAGAAAAGAAACAGAATAAGCACGGCAAAGTTAAATAAGTTGGTCTATGTTTTGTATAATAAAAAGTTACAACATAAATTTCTTAAGCACAAGACTATGACCGATGCGGAGGATTCTTTAGTTTCTGATAATGAGTGGGTAATGGATAAGGGAGATAACCTTATGAATGAAACTCCTTTTGATAATATAGTTTCAACAAGTGAAGATGTAAGAAAACAATGCCAAAAGAGACCTAGAGTAACTGTTTATACAGGTAAGGATATGAGCTATATAATGAAATAATTTTAATTTTCATGTATTTAATTATGTTGATTTTTTTGTAGAAAAAGGAACAACTGTTGAGTCGCAAGATGATATTGCATTTGAAGAGAGTGGCATTCCTTTCGATCTTAATGAAACTATGCCGCCAGATTGGAATTCTCAAAGTTAACCATTAGACACGGATTATCCATTATTACATTAATAGATTTATGTTTAACATTTCAATTTTAGTTAAGGATGACTTTTTATGTTAATTTTTATTTTTGATATATTTGGATTTATGGATAAATGTTTGAATTTTTATATATTTTTTAGAATTATTTAGTAAGTTTATTTGACCTTATAATTGACCGTATTTAGCGTACCCGTATTAACGTATAACGTATTATAGGCTAACCATACGTATTCCGTTCCGCGTACTTTAAAACATTGGTTGCAAGACTATTAATGATGATGTATCCGGAATGTTTAGAAGAAATCTATATCTTTTTTTTAAAAAAGAAAATTTGTTATTATAAATACTACCTCCTCCGTCCACCGGTAAGTATTATTGTCCTAAAATAAGTATCACAAAGATATATTTGTAAGTATTGTTCCACATTCATCCTTTACTTATTTAACACTCAATCTTCTAAGATAATAAATTACTTTGTTCAAGACACACATCATCGCTATAAATTTATTGTTTAATATATCAACCAATCATTTTAATAGTGATAATAATAAATAAATAATATATATATATATAGTTGTATAAGTAAATATCTCATATAATCAGAAGTTTTCTTAATACTTGTATTTCGGGCAAATGTAACAGATTGTTAGACGGAGGTAGTAGGGGTATGTGAGGATTGAGACGTCTCGGATTTTTTTTAACCGGGTCTGAAAATTCGGGATGGGAGTCCTCTCGATCAAATTTTCAATTGGGACAGTATTAGGACAAATATTTTATTTCCAAATTTAATTCGGATCGGGACTGGGACAGATCTTTATAATCAGAAATTCTCGAATCCATCCCAAACTTTTAAAAAATTAATATATTATAATAAATTAATTTCACAAAATTATGATTTTCCTTTAACCATAAACGTATGTGATGTTGTGTAGAATCATTAAACTACATACATTAATGATTTCATGAGTTACATATTTCTTCTATTTTTTATTCCTTTAAAAAAATATTTTTTAATCTAATTTTCTATGTATTTAAATTTAAAAATTCCCAAATCTGTCTCGATTCCATCTCGAAATTTTCTGGATGGGACAAAATCGAAACATTAAAATTTGGGGTCCCAATTAAAATTCTAGACGGGGCATTGACATGTCAATTCCCATCCCGATCTGTCCCATACACACCCCTAGAAGTCAATATCTTACTAATTTTCTTTCATTATAAATATATCCATAGTAATGCAGCGAAAAAAATATTTAAATAAAAAAATTTAAATTGTCTTTCGAATAAAGAGAAGAGTTGGATTTGAAAAAGAAAAAAATGACAAACAGGATTAGATAAGCTAATTATCTGTTGGATTTAAACATATCTACTTATGTTGCTTATAAAACTTTCGACGCAAACTAGAATCCATCTACTAACCACAAATTTGATTTGAATAAACATCCAATTAAAAAGGGCTTTTAGAATTATATGTCAACAATAATAATATAAACAAGATATGTAATTAAGAGATTAAGATCATTTTACTGTTATTATTTACTGATGTTGCAAAAGTTCGATTGATCGATTGCAAGTCACCCGTTAGAACTTGTAATACTATCTACCAATTAAAGACGACCACCACTTGAATGTTCTGAACTGTAAAAGTTTTAGTATTTTCTTTGTGTATGTTTTTGTGTTTTTAACTGAGAGAGAGTTCTTTTTTTATTATTTAATTTTCAATCAAGTATCTGATCAATAACCAACTGTCCACCATATAAAAATCATGTTCATTTTGTGATTTCACGAGGGAGTTTTAATCCCATTAAAACTTCTTATTGGTTAAGTTACATATCCCCTTGCGAGGATATTTAGTAACGTGGGTTGGGTCATTTAGTGTGGCTCACCCCCAAAATTTTAACATTTTCTCACTCCCACTATATGTGCCCATGCCCCCACACCTGACAATAATTATATTACTTAGTTCAATTTATTTATCATTGGATGGTTATACACGCAGATAACCGGTGTGACCAATGAACCAAATTCTCCATCCCAAAATATAGGGTGAGAGTGGTAAAAATTCATTTCGGATAAATTCTAGGTTTAACATGACCTCACATCAAATGCGTCTAGTTCCAATCGATAAGCAATCTAATGTCCTTGGAGTACTCCCAAATCACTATCGTATTCCCATGAACTACAATCTACTAGACATGAAATCAGCCAATACCTTCCAGTCGCTCTTCCTCCAAACGGCAATGAAAAACAATTGACACCACAGATATACTACATAGGCTACATTATCATAACCATAGAAAAATACGCTAATGATACAGACACTACTCTCACAGCCTCAAATGAAAGAGATGATTGTTCTAAGGATACACATATAAGTGGATATTGCACAATAACTAAGAGCAGAGACTGTCTATATTTATTATCCATGGTGACCAACAAATTGCATGTACGGTATAACACATGCATTATAGTGAAGCTTGCCTCTATTGAGGCGCGTATGTCTTTATATTACATTTTTTATCATACGGACGACAACACCAATATCCCTCAAATTCTATTTGCAACTACCATCACAGTATAACAATCTAAGAATCTAGTCCGACTTATCAGGTCTAATGATAGTGGGGTAAAATCATGAGTAATTCCTTGTCATAAAAAGGGATCTCATCTTGACCTTTTGTCAAGGCGACCTTGATTGTACCTTTTTTCTAAAACTTTAAAACTCAAATCAATCAAAGAATACAAGTTTAGTAGCCTCATCTTACATTATTCTTTAGAATAATCAAGGCGATTGTAAGTGCAAGTATGTCGGTCTCCTGTACCTGATGACATATTTCTCAGATTCATACATAAAATATACTAGATTGCATGAGCATTTCATATATAATCAATAATTTTTTTACAAGAATAAGACAAAAATCCAAATACTACAATCTACGCAGACCCAATGACCGAGTACATAAAGAAAAAAACATCTCTAGGCATTGCTTTGTGAATGGGTTTGCTGTCATGTCACGAGTAGATATATATCTGAATTTTCTTAGCCACGATATCTCTGAAAAAAATGTACTTGGTCTTTATGTGTTTAAACTTACTGTGATATTTAGCATCCTTAGTATATGCGATTGCCGCTTGACTATCAGAATATATAGTAGCTGGCTTAGACTCATAGTTTTCAATATTTAGTTATTTCAAGAATCGTTTGAGTCAAATAGCCTCTTGCACGGGCACCGAGCATTAAATAAACTAAGCTTCCATAGTGGAAAGTGCAATACAAGTCTGCTTCTTACTACTCAAGGAAATAACCCTCTGGCTAAGTATAAATGCATACCCTGAAGTGGATTTCCTCTCATCTAAGTCACTACCTCAATCTACATCTATGTATCCAGTCAAGTGGGTATAAATACATACCCTAAAGTGGATTTCCTCTCATCTAAGTCATTACCCCAATCTGCATATATGTATCCAATCAAGTGGGTATCACCACCTTGATAAAATAGAGAATAATCTGAGTTTCCTTTTAAGTAGTCCATTATTCTTTTGATAGCTATCCAATATTTCCTACCCGATTTGACTTGATACCTGCATACCAGTCCAACTTTGTAGCATATATCAGGTATAGTACACATTTGCATACGTCAGACTTTCAATGGTATTTGCATAAGGCACATTTCTCATTTTCTCGCCTTACGGAGTTTTAGGGCACATGTCTAAACTTAAAGTCTGCCCTTTTTCTATGGGTGTATTTATTGGCTTACAATCAGCCACTTGGAAACGCTCAAGGATCTTTCGGATATATGATTCTTTCGATAATGTCAATATCATTTTTTTCCCGATCCATTGAAATTTTGACTCCTAAAATATAAACTGTCTCACTCATATCTTTTATTTCAAAAGTAGTAGACAATCCTTTATTTTGAGTAAAAATTTCTTGTTATTTCACGCCAATAAGATTTTGTCCACATATAAAGATAAAATCACAAATTTTTCTTTAGACCTTTTCACATACACATAATGGTCTTCCTTTGTCATTTCAAATCCACATAATAAAATTATCTATTTTAACTTTTGATCTTTTTCATACTGTGTAGGTGTCAAATCCTCTTACTTACTTTGTTCAAAAAATGAACTTCATCGTTCAATATCGCCTCGCTACGGAAATTCAATCTCTATAAAAAAAACTACATCACGTGACTCTACTTATCATATACTCGCGTCAGAATTTTTTCTACAATCAGTACATATGTCTTGGATTGCTCAGGGTAACGTATAAAGATGCATTTTTTACCTTTAACACCTAGCTTTCCATACTTACTGGATAGATCATGTACAAAATCAGCACACCTCTAAAGTCGCATTTAGCACAAATAAGGTTTTCTCATAAATATAGCCTATAGCAGGTTTCCTCTCCCCATAAACTAATCGAAGCACACACACAAGTAGACTAGACACCTGCAATGCATACACCACATTTTTCCGAAAAGATGGTAATAAAATCACTTCAACAACCTTTCTAGCCCCTCCTTTTTTTGACCACTTACTTTTCACCCAATCCTCAGATGTAACCATCTTTCTTAAGTTCTTATACAAGTCATACATCCTACCCAAAGTGATGAATGCAGTTGCAAATCTTGTTTTTGCAGGCCTAAGCAACTCTTTCTTATTGGTAAAGCTTCTTAGCATATTCACTAAACCTGGCTGAGTATAAGTATAGCTATTAACCATCACAGCCATTTCAAATATTTTTTTCATGTTAGGCAACTTGAATATATATTCCAAGATCAAGTCCAAACAATGGGCTGCGCATGGTGTCCAATATAAAAGATACTTTGCCGCTAATAGTTTTCCTATAAGCAAATTACAAAGATAATAGGTATAAATTTAATTTGTTAAATTAGTATATTTCATAAAAGTAATTCAATAGAATATAATACATGTTAAGACATTATTTGAAGCACTATCCGTGATCCCTTGGATGACATTTTCTACTCCAATCTTCTCCACAAACTTACTTAAGAGTTGATACATTTTTTTGCCAGTTTTTAAATAGGCAAAGGCATCCACAGATTCTATGAACTTACTCCCTTTCGGACTATTAACTAAGAAATTAATTAATGTCCTTTCTCTTCTATCTTTTCAACCATCTGATAATATAGAACATCCATATTAAACCCAAGCAGCCTCATGATCTCTCATTAAATTTTCAGTGGCTTCCACCTCTTGGGAGAGTAGCGGAACTCTAATTTATAAGGAGATGTTCCCTTAAGTCCGAGGCCATATTGACTTATTAACTCCAACATAACCTGAAAACTATCATATGATGCAGCATTGAACGGAATGCCTGCATCATAAAACCATCTAGCTATACTCCTACAAGCACGATTCCTCAACCCCTTCCTTACTTCAGTTTCCACCTCATCCAACTTCATTTGTTTTCCTTTGGTATTTTTCGCACTAATTTCTGGATCAGCTGCAAAGTATACATCTAGCTTACCTTTTCGTTTTTCAGGAGCTTTAGTACGTAACTCAGTGACATCATCATCATCATACCCTTCATCGAATTGAAATTCTTCCTTTTCCGGTTCCATATTTGTCCGCTCATCCTTTTCCGGTTCCATATTTGTCCGCTCATCCTTTTCATTCTTCTTCTTCTTCTCCATAAAATCTTTTACCTCTTGCCTAACATTCTCAGGGCATTTTTTGCAAACTGTTACATTTCTGAATACACCAACTATATGTTGCTTCGCTCGGTATATCCCACCCTTAGAAATTTTTCCACAAAATATACAATTAGTGGAATTTCTATCTTTTGGATCAGGAGAGAATCAAAGTATATCCATGCAGGATCGGAAGATCTAGAAGCCATTTAAACTCTCCTATAATATGTTACTTATTAGTATATGTAGTATATGCCAATAAAAAAATTTATCTAAATCAGTACCTTAAAACTTCGTAAATAATAAGTTTTTAAAATAAACTAAATTGCAGTTTTTCTTTTTTTAGCTAAAAACATTTTTAAAATAATCAATTTGGCCAAAATTAAAATTTTAACACATGTGAGTTTTAATAACAATCGGTTCTAAAATAATGAAACTTGATATTGATAAAAAAAGAGAAGAAGAAAGCTAAGTTTTAATAACAATAGGTTCTAAAATAATGAAATTTGGAAACAAAGAGAAGAAGAAAGGAGTAGACACTTATTTGAAAAAGGAATGATGTAGTCAAAAACTTGTGAGAGGTTCACTTTTTATAGAGGCAATATTTGTAACGGTAAAAATTTTTTGAAAAAAATAATAAAAAGACTTTATAGAAAACATAAATCATTTCAAATATCTATCAAATAAATTAATAAAAAGAAATAGGAAAGTCACATGTATATATTTGAAAATTAGATAATAGTAAATAATATATAGTCACATGAGAATAATAGTCACATGCATTAGTAAAATTAATAGTCACATGAGAATAATACTCACATGCATCGGGAAAATAAATAGTCACATGATGAGTTAGTAAATAGTCACATGAAAAGATTTACTAAAACATAAGGAAGAGAAAATAGCTATCCAATAATATTTTTCAATATCGATAAAATTAAATATGTGAATAGAACAACTTCTTTTAATATTGTATGTTTGAAAAAGCGCGCTTGTTAATGCATCTTGGACTTCACGCCTAGGCGCGCTTAACAAGCGCTTTTGTAATCTGGTGGCACTTCTACCAAATAGAAGCATCATTCATACGCATTGTTGCGCTTCACACTTAGGCACGCTTTTTAAAACAATGTTGGACTATTACTTAATCTGTATTGAGGCCAGGTGAGCAATATATTTTTGTATAGAAAAATAACATAATTATATATTCGCTGTAACTCAATCAATTTGATAATGGAAAGTAGAATTGGTTAGGTCAGATATTGCACCAGTTTATGATTGAATGATTTTCGTTTTTAGTAAGGTTTTGGAATAACTATCTAAAGAATTTTCTGCATTCTAAAAGCATTAATATAAGAAGTTAAAATATCACCTACTTGAAAATAGTTTCCACGATTATTTTAGTCTGCAGTAGAAATAGATGTGTTTGATGGTCTCTTGATAAACGGTTAGGAATTTGACAATCTTTTGATGACTTATTTTACATCATGATAACTTATATACAAGTAAAGTCTTATCTGATAAGTGACAAAACTATTAAGGGTTAAATTGTTGAACTATATGATAGCGCAAATTTGTCTTATCTTGCTATAGGATAAACTTATCAGGAACACGACCATCAAACACAGTGAACTTTACATAATTTGTATGTAGTTTTGTTGATCATGATAGAATCACCCAAACACAATGAACTTTACATAATTTGTATGTAGTTTTGTTGATCATGACAGAATCACCCACACACAATGAATTAATTTTCTTTATTTTTCAAATTATACAACATAGTATTCCTACAACTTGAAGGTAGACGAGAAGAGTGACATCTGCAATTTTGATGTAGTGCTGTTAGAGTTAATAGTAAGAAAAAACCAGTCACAGAATTTGGAGGGAGAGTTTATATAGTTCAGTGGGTCAAGAAAATCATATAAGAAATATCTCCAACTTCTGATAAAGCTTTTATAATGGCAATAGTTGATCAAAGGCTTATGATCAATTGTTCAAAATTGTTATGATGTGTATTGAAAAAGAGAACTGTGTTACACCAACAAGAGAGAAGTTGTTCACATGACCAGTCACCCGCCTCCCCAAGCTTAATTAAGAATGGTCTCTTTCGGCTCAATTACATAGTTATTTATTTATTTTTTTAAAACAACATAGATCAAACTCCTATTAATTTCTATTTAAAAGTAAAATAAATTTTATATATAATATATTTTATTTACTAATTTTTTTCATATATGACTTTATTCTTAGTAATCACTTTCACTTTTCTTACTAATATGATACTTTTAATTTCATCAATTTTATCTTAAAATCATAATATAAAGTTCTTTATCCATTAATTGAATATTTAAAAATATTTAAATAAATATTATTTTCAATCCATTTTTTTTTAAAAAAATAACCAAAAAAAAACTTTTTTTTCTATATAAAAAAATTGACATGAATAAAGTACATTTAATTAATTGATCCATCCATTTTTTATAAATAATTTTTATTTTAAAAAATTAAAATAAAATCATTCTAGATTTTTAAAAATATTTTAAATTTTATTTTTAAAATAGATTCATTTCAAAACGATTGAAGAGTTAAAATTTTATAAATGTTTAAAAATATATATTTTACAAACTTTATTATACGATTTTTATAACTTATTTTGAAATTGCCATAATTTTAAAAAATAAATGTTTGATGATACATTTTTAAAATTTTGTCCATTTTCATAAATATATATTTAGTTCAATTTATAATTATATACTACATAAAAAATATTTTTTAAAGAAATAAAAATATTATTTTATCTATATTTCATATTCTATACAGTATTTACTACTATTAGTGTTTTATTCAAAAGAATCCATTATTTATAAAATTATAAGGCAAAACTTAAATAAACATATTAAATCAAATTTTGGATGGATTCTATATTTTTATTGTAATATTATTTTAATTAAATGAGGTACAAAACAATAGTAAAAAAATAAATCTTCAATTAATAAGATATAAGGCATTTTCTTCCCTCCTCGTGAGTCAATTTATTATATATTTTTTAAAATAAATCAAATCACAATACATATGAATTTATACATTAATATATTGTTGGATTATCAATATTTATTGAATCATTTGATTGGTTAAATATTGTTAAGTGATTTACCATTTAAAAGAATTTCAATTATTATATAAAATATTTATTTTTTTTTACCTATTTTTATTATAATATAGTATATTCAATATCGTACCACGCACGGTACCCTCACTAATTTTATAAGTAAAATATCTTCGATTAAATGAATTTAAATATTAAATTGAAAAATAACATATATTAAGACATAATTGATGTAATAACTGATGGTTTTCATAAAGAGTCCGTTATTATGGTTCGATCTTCCAAAATGGATCCGAAGAGATTGAACATTAAAAGCAAGCAGTGTCCGAAAGTCAGGGGTATTGGATTTTAGGTTTTGTTTTGGGTTACCAGAAGTAGAAGTTGGGCCAAACAACAGAATGCTATTTAGTTATTATAAGCCTAAAAGAAGTCTCGTCTCGTCTCGTCATTCCCTCCCTTACCTCTCTCGTCACCATGCATAAAGGGAAGGCTGACCATGTACTAGGAGATTGACAGTTAAGACATGACACAACACAACAAACAACCCAAACAAAATCTAGTTGTTTGAAGTCACTTCAGTTCACGTGCAACACTATCTCAAGATTTTCTTCAGACAATAATTACACACGACCTTCACTGGCCATTTCTAGTACAGCTTGTGCACCCAATCAAACACAGATTGCGATCAAATGTGGACCTCCAAAACTCCATCATTAAACACACCTTAATCACAACCTGTACACATACATTATCCACCATAATCATAATCATGTTCGCATATCAAATGTGGACCACTATTCACTCGAGAACTTCTTCACACACTCTTTATCTATGTGGTGTGGCTGTCATCGTGAGCCACATGGGGCTGCTTTCAACGGTCCAGATTTCACTCACAACCATCGCTTTGTTGACTTTGACTGTATGTAAAGAAAATTATGGAATAAATTGGAAGCTCTCACAAAAAGTAGGTTTCGTATCTTTGTACCACGTTCGCACGGCTGCAAGTCCGCACGAATTTGTTTTTTATCATTACCTAAAAGTTTTCGTAGTAATGAAGTTTTTTTTTAATATTTTATATACAAGTTAGTATCCTCTTGCAGCAGATATGTTGTATCGAATTTATACTCCAACAATCCTCTCTTTCAAATTAAGGATCATATTATTTGCCTTCGACTCGAGATAATTTACCTATCCGTCATTATTATCCAACGGGACCCGCCACCTGAATACCATATTATCAAAAAGACTTTCGATATAAAACACACCATGATCTAATCACGGACTCCATCTCAGCACCGCTCCTCACCTCTCACGTATTTTCGGCTTTTTTTTTTGCTTTGTGTCAGGATCTCATCAAAAGATCACATACTAATAAAATTCTCTCGATATTTTATTTACAAATTATTATTATTATTTTTTTATATTACCGTTATCCTTCTATATTAGTGTTGGCCTTGACACCCCCACAAATTTGTAGTTGTGTTTTGCTCATTTGATTTTCTTTCATTATGGTTTTAATTTTAATGTCTTTCATGACCGGATAACCGTCTGTCTCCAACGTGTGTAAGCTTTGATTTGATTAATAAGCCATGCGTGTATGATGATATTTCGTTTCACATGCAAAGTACACCCTGGTTTAACCTCCAACCATATACATATTTGAAAACTCTCATAACAAGTCAAAAACTATATTAAAAGCATGTACTTTTGGACTACTAGAACAAGTCTCATCACTTGTGTAGTATTTAATGAATATTCCATTCCAAAAATAGGGTTGATGATGATGACTTCGACTTAGTTTAATAAGCCACATTTGCCGCATGACAATGCTAACTCACTTACTTATGTTCAGATACAAATAAACAAATCCTAAAACCCCATTAATGGTTAGTTGTCAACTCGCTAGCGACATTGTTTTTGATCAACGGTGGTTGATTCAGTATCTTATAGTGGACCATTCATTTGGTACTAAGCAAACATTATACGCAAATGCTTCTTCTTATCTTAAATATATATTTAATAATCACTTGATCATGATTTTAATAAATCAGTCAGTCTCATGCATATGTTTATTCACAAAATATTTCAAATATCTTAATCATCAGTCCACTTATGAAGCTATGTTTTGTGTTTTTATTTAAAAAAAGGGAAGGGAGATCTAACTCTTAAAATGTCAAAAGTTTCCAACCTAGCCATGAGGATATTGATATGAGGCCTCTGGTCCCATCAAACTGCTGTTTTTCGTGCTTTTTGTGATCGTAATCTTTTCTTAATAAAAAAATGTGTTGATTTTGTAATGATGAATTCTGTGGCGATATAGAATGTTTATCAAACTCTACCTAATGCTTTATTCAATACATATAATTGACATATAATGATGCTGCACTTGCAATATATTTATACATGTTTACTTTAAGTTTTGGGTGAGATTTATTACTTGAACAACCAATAATAGTACAATTATTTTTTAGGGTTATGATCAAAAACTCTTCTTTTCTTTTCTCAAATATTTTATTTAAAACTTTTAGTTTTAAATTTTTTTTTTATAAAATTTACCGCAAATCCAAAATTAATAAGTGGTTTTGGTGTAGGGATGGTTTTAATAATTATAATATTTTAATATTATTTTAATTTTTTTATTTATTAATTTTATTTGAAAATTATTTTTTATTGTTGTAATGTATATATTATTTAAATTTTTTTTTTATTAATTTTATTTGAAAACTATCTATAAAAGTATTTGTATTCAACAGTAGTGTAAAAAAATATTAGAAATTATACAAATATATCTATAATTAATAACTAACAATAAAAATTATATTATTTTATTAAATATTAATATATAAAAATCAAATTACATATTTTTTTATAATCTAATAAAATTAAAAATAAAAATTTATTAAACCAATTCTTTTTTTAAAATATTATTAAAATTATTAAATAAAAATTTACAAAGTATTAAAAATAATAACATAATTACTCAAATCATTTACATCCACTAAAACTATTGGTTTTTTTTCCTTTTGACCGTGTTTTATGACGCTTTTCAAAATCAAGAAGTTAAAATGAAATATTTTAAAAGGTGGGAGTATTTTAAAAATAATTCTTATTTTTAAAATTTTATTTAGCTCCCATCTTTTAAAACTTTTACGTTTAAAACCACTAATTTTGAAACCTTACTATATTCTATCTTTCGGTTTTAGATTAGCGATTGATTCGAATCAGAAACGGAGTCACATATACTAACTTAGAATCAGTAGTACAATAATAAACATATAACTAATATTCAAGGAGTTTGGGGGGAGGGGGGCACCTGCCCCTTGGCTCCGTCCCTGATTCGAATGGTCGTATGCGGTCAGTCTAATAGCTAAGGAAAAGATTGGTTATTAGGCACGTTGTCAATAGTTATAACTGTGACTATTAAATTGCATATATATATATATATATATTTAGTTTCGATTATCAACACTATGTTGAATAAGTTGATATTGATTACTTTATTCTGTTAATTTCATTTTTAGTTTAATTATTCATATATTCTACACCCCGAGTTTTATTTATTTAGTATTAACATTTACAATTATTGATTTCCGTTCTCCATGGGATCGAACCTGTTTACTGCAAGTTTATTTGTATTACAGGTTAAATTTATATTGACGGATTCGACACCCGTTATACAAAAATTAAAACTTAAAGGGTAAAAATAAGATTTTTTCCCCTCTTTGTTTTATTATTATATTTAACTATGAGTATAAATATTGGTAGATTATATGTTAAAATAATATATAAAAAATAAAATAAAAGTGCAATTGAAATTTAGAAAAAAAATAATAATAATAAAATAAGCTAGAGTAAGTAAGGATAATCTGACGAAATATTACGAATTTTATGCTTTTCAAATGAGTTAGTCCGAGTTAAGAGTGATGCACTCCGTAACTATAAAAATCAACTTATTTAAGGAATCATATTTAAAAATGTTTTGTCTTTTTTTCCTTACTAAACATATTAAAAAAAGTTTGATCTACTCTTATTAGCAATTTTTTTTCGTGAGGTAATATTTTCTTTTAAAAAAATACTTACAAACTTTAGATTAGTGTATTCATTCTTATTATCGAGTACTATTCAAATTTTACAACATTTGGAAACAGAAAAGATATTGTAAAATTCACTAAATTATGGTTGGGTGTGTAATTTTACTTTCAATAAATTATTAAATTATTATTTATAAAAAAAATTATACAGAGTAAATTATATTTTTTAAAAAGAAGAATAGTAAATTATATATTTTTTATAAAAAATAATAGTAAATCATATTTTTTAAAAAGAAGAAAAGTAAATTACATCTTATATATTACCCGTTGATAAAGTTATATTCAATTACTAATTTAAAAGTTAAAATTTAACCTTTAAATTATCTTAAAATTATACAATGAATTGTTATTTAAATAAAAATAAAATAAACTTTATTGGCAAATATACTATTCAAATGTGATTTTTTTTTTCTTTTTGTCGTATACGAAATTCTAATCCCATCATATGAGGAAGACAAGATATTCATAAGCAAAATATAACCACAATAATACTAGAGACTAAATATAAATATTATGAATATCATTCCAACAATTTTCTCATAGATCATATTAACGTTTTAAATTATCACTAATTCAATCTTTTTTCTTTTTCTTTTAGTTTCATTATTTTTTTATCTAATTTTTTGTTATTCTTATTAATATTTTTCTAAAATTATTGTCATAATTTTTTAATTTAATTTTTAAAATCATAATCGTAAAAAATATTATTGTTAATTTTATCATAAATTTTAATTACAATTTTATCCAATAGTAGATGACATCAAATACAACTTTGAAAAATTGAATTTTTTTTTGTAATTTCATTCTTTGTGCGAAATTGAGCCGATATTATTAAAAATCAAGTTTTTAAATCAGAATCAATTAAATAACAATGTAACCAAAAATTCTGTTATTACTCAAATAAGAAATAAATAAATAACCAACAAAAAAAATAGATGGAATAACCTGAAATAATAGCAACTGTATGTGTGGTATTTTACACTTCTCTCTCTAGAAAAAATTTCTCTGCCTTCTCTCTACAAAACCTCATCCAAAACACTTTCCGACCACCGGAGGGGTTCTACCCCTCTCCGATTGGTCTATTTTCTTTTATTAGCACTTTTTCTTTTTCGTTTCTTTTCCGACGTCAGTTTTGTGCTGATCGGTGGTCGGGGTTCTACCCCTCTCCGGTTGGTCTCTTCTCTTTTATTAGCACTTTTTCTTTTTTGTTTCTTTTCCGACGTCAGTTTTGTGCTGATCGGTCTGAAAGTGGTTCCTCTTCCTCTGTGAAAGGTTTTAAGTTCTTCCTCCGTGAAGCTCGTGGTGGATTCCGGTCTACTCTCTAGCTTGGAAAGCAAATCTGGTATTTTCTCGTCAACTCCACTACCTATCGAGATCTGGTTTAAACTTCTGATGGCAGATTTCGGTTGGGGTCGGATGTTTAGTATCTTTGCATGTGTTGTTGTTGGAGTTTCCATTCTGGCTGGAATTGTTCGGGATAGCTTGGATATGGTACAGATCTGTTTGGATATGATGCGGACCAGTCACACTCATGAATTTGCATGCCTCTCAAAACCTTTCTTGGCTTGCATGACTAGACTCAATCACCCTTTGTTTGGGCGGAGCGACATCAGATTGTAGTGTTTAGACCTTTGGGTTTAACCATTTTAGATTGAGTCTTTTTACTTGAAATCTCATTTATTTCATATGTGTGGTGTACTTGTGTTGGCATTATTATGTTGTTGTATATTATATTGTGGTGATATATGATATCGCACGAATTGACACTCTTTTGTGCTGTACTTTTTTTACTACCAGGACTCCTACTTTTAAGAAAAAAAAAATAAATAAATAAATAGTAACTGTATGCAAATATAAAAGTGATCATGCTTGTGAGGAGTGAGTAAAAAAAGCTCACTTCATGAGACAACATCAGCAAATAAAGTATATCCATGAATGACTTCGCTTCGATTCACCACAAACCTGACGACATGATAATTAATACTACATATCTCGAAAATTGTAAACTTGAATAACATAATAACATATATTGTAAATAACAATATTGATGTTGGTCGGAGTTCAAGAGTCTTCCCCCGTTGACAACTGAAATTAGTAACATTTTTTTATTCATTTTGTTCAACAGTTTCAAACACCAAACATCATATATAATACATTTGTTGACTTTGAATATTTCAAGTCAAACCTAATAAATAATGAAAAATATAATATTTATTTAAACTTCCCGAAATAACTCCTTTTCAATTCCCCATTATTATTACACCAAGTTTACAAATGACAATAAATTTAAAATAAAATAATAAATTATTGTAAAAAGAAAGAAAAAAATAAAAGAAACAATATTTCAAATTTAACAAATAAAAAGTTCTTATAGCTTATAATAACTTGCTCCACAGGAAGCAAGCAAACAATACAGTAGTATACATACTTAGAGCCATTAATCAGTAACATTTAACATATATATCTATATGTGTATATATATATATTCTTACATCCAAAGAATATCAAAAGGTTATATATCAATAGCTGTTCCTTTCTTGCATAAAATCATGTATTCTTTTCAAGGCAACCCGAAGAGTGTCCTCACTCATATTGGCAAAACAGACCCTGAACCACCCAGGCTCAGAGCAATGACACGAAGAGCCAGGCGAAATATTCAGCTTCACTTCATTCAAAATCGAATCCCAAAGCTTCAATTCGCCTACTTTAGTCTTCTCCTCCAACATAGGACTCAGATTCATCCAGCAAAACAGTCCGGCATTCCCTTCCAAACAATCAATCCCGGCACTTTTAAGCCCTTTGACGATCATATCGTACCTCTTCTTCAACCGGTCTCTGTTTGTTTTTATGTAGTTGGCAGCAAACTCCTTATCCGACAACATGGAAGCTAAAAGGTACTGTGTCTGGGAAGAGATTAAAGTGAAACTAGACATTCTTCTAGCGGTTGTAACAACTTTGTCATTGTAGGAATATATAGTTCCGACTCTGAAACCCGGGAGACCCAAATCTTTAGACAGACTGTAAACGATGTGGACTCGCTCTGCGTCTTTGTATCCACGGGCTTGGAGGATGTCAGCAACGCTGACGAATTCATCAGAGGAGAAAAAAACCGAACCGGAATAGATTTCGTCAGAGACTAAATGGATGTTCTTCTGTACGGCGAAGTCCAGAATCTGTTCTAGAACTTTCCTTTGAATGGTGGCACCAAGTGGATTTGATGGATTGGTGATCAATACACCTCTGACTCTTAGGTTGCTATCTTGTGCTTGTTTATAAGCTGCTTCCATAGCTTGATATGTGATTTGAAAATTGTTGGAGCTGTCAGTGTGGATCGGAACGATTTTGACACCGGTTCTCCACCTCAAGTCTCTGTCGAATCCGGGATAGTACGGTGTGGGGACAAGTAAAGCATCGTTCGGGTCTGCTAATATGAAGGTAAGAAGCTCATTAGCCGCGGTGGCACCGGCGGTTATAACGATTCTTTCGGGATCGAATTTGACTCGATTCCCTCTGATTTGCTCCATGAAAGAAGCCATTGCTTGTCGGAACGATAACAGACCGTGGTAGTCTTGAAACAGAGCGTTTTCTTTAAACCCTGGAGCTCCTTTTCCCCAGCTACAAGCCTCGGAGTGCTCTTCGAGATATTTTTCCAACAAATCGAATGAAACTTGATTCTCGGCTAAACCCATCTGGATTACGCCGGACGGGTTCGTGATTTCGTTGTAAGGGTCTTCGTCGTAAGCTTTCCACCCGGCGAAGTACGGAGAGTTTTCTCCGTGGGTTTCCGAAGTTGCAACTGTTGATAGAGGGATAATTGGAGATGTTGGCTGTTGTTGTTCAATCTCTATAGCCATTTTGCTATATATATATATATATATGAAATGATGAGGAAGAGAAAGAGGAAGTTGGATTGTTTTGTTGAGATGAGTTGAGTTTGAATGAATGAAACTATTGTCAAAGTCCCACTATTTATAGGAGAAGAATGAGCGTTAATAAAATAAATCGAAAAGTATATAATATTACACTATGTCATGTCAATCATTGATTTGAATACCAGTAGTATAATCAACATAATCAAAGACTATAGTTTTATTACTAAGAGTGTGAGAGAGAGAGAGAAAGAGATAGTATATAGTTTTAATCTTTTATTGACAACTGTTGGCTTCTGTCATCTTTCTTTATCTTGATATCTCTATAAGATCCACACCGAACATAACATGTATAGTGGTTGAACTTATAGAGAGTGGATGATTTTTATTTTATTTATATATAAAATGAGATATTTTAATAAATTTCCCATCTCTTTGAAAAATGGATGGTTTAATTACTCTCAGTTAAAATGTGGTGGTTGAGTTGTGTTAATGTGTGTATGTGCATAAATAAAAACAAATACCCACTTGGCAAACCTATGACTTATCAAATCTGAACAAATATCATGCATGAAGTATAAATACATATAAATATATAAATACATGTAATTAATAATATATGAAAAACAGTAGTTAGGTTTTTGATGACCTGACAAAGATACCAATTAAACCCAAGATTAAGATTCTGATTTTCTAACAAAGTTGAGACAAATTAGAAGCTATGAGAATATCTTTACTCCGACCCCACATTTACACCAACACGTTTTTTCCTTATAAATTTTTATAGCTTCTAATCCTACTTATCCTCTCTTAATTAAGAGTCAAACCCCATTTTAATTCATTTCATACTCTCTACTTACACTGTCGACCACCATATATGAATATTTTTTCTCAATAAAATTAAATAAATAAATAATGGAATATATGGATGTGTATACCGGGGGATAGAAGTGATGTAAGAGTATAATATGTTTGGTGCAAATGCAGGCTTAGATGTAAGAGTTTAGATTTTTGTCAAGATTGTGTTGGTAGAATCAATTTCAACTAACCTTGTTAGAGAATAAACAAAATCCAATATTAGAACAAATATGTATATCAATGAACAGAATATGCCCTTCTCTTCCATTAAAATCTCGACGTGGGTCTCCAATATCCTCTCAATGCATGTGCAATAAGAATTTAAATTCAGACATGTATCGGACAGTAGACTACTCTCCAGATATGGAAAAACTTTTAGATCAGTTACCATAAAACATACAAAGCTGTAATTAGATCTTTTATTCAACAAAAATTAAACCTATATATGCTATTTTACCTACCCCTACTCAAAATATTCATTTTTATAATAACAGTTTGTCAGTGTGTTAGGTGACCGGAGAAAGAATCATGATATAATGTAATCTAATTCCCCATTGAATTAGTATTTTTGTGTCATTTTAGATTTCAAGCACCTACTGATATATGATATTATTATTATATGAGTGATTAAGCTGAGGTTAATTTGTTCTTCTGTTAATGGTGAACAACTCACTTTGTTGTTTATATCTTCTTCATGTAGTGCATGAGGGCTACATGCTTTTAAAATATTAATATTTATCTTTGATTCCATTTTAAAAAATAATATGTGACTCTAGATTTTGTAGGTTATTTTAATATATAGTATCATGAATTTATAATTCTAGCATTACAAATATACTTCCACCAATTTAGTGGAATATATATATATATATATTAAAAGAAATTATTATAAATAATTATATAAATTCGCTTTACGTACATTTGTAATAATATTTTCAATTTTTTTTTTGAATATAAGATATTTTACTTGTTATAAATGGATGAATTTTTTAATAAAAATATTATTAATATATTTGAATAATTAATTAATATTATTTATCTAACAATTATATATATATCTCAAAATCATAAATAAAAAACATTTTTAAATTAAATAATATTTTATAAATTATAATAAAATTTATAAAATAATTAAATTAAAAATTTTTAAATGGATGTATGACCATTAGTCATGTCTACTTAACTTAAAAATATATATATTTAAATCTATGGTACGACCATTTGTAAATAAATGTATAGATTTTATTTTAAATTAAAAAATTTATTTGATATTAACATGTTTAGTTTTTTAAAATATTAATATATTTGAATAAAAAATAAATAATTTTCATTATTTTAATATATATATATTATAAATTTCATTTAAAAATATATTATTTATTTATTGTATTATGCTTGAAGAATAATTGAAAAAAGATAAAAGTATAAATGATATAAAATTTCAGTTTTGTTAACAATTATGATAAAAGGATTTTAGCTATAGTAAATTTGGTAAACAATTAAAATAGGATAAGTATAAGTGATAGTAAAAAAAAAATAATTTTATTATTAAATTATTTATTTTATTTAATTAATAATTTAATTTATATATATTTTTATTTCAATTTTTATTTCTAAATTCACGATGAGTGAGCATATATATTGTTATTTTTATTGTGGTAAAAAAGTGAAAAAATATATAATTTTATTTTATTGCAATTATAATAAGAATATATTAAATAATTTATAATTAAAAAATTAAATTTTACATTAGTCTTTTCTAAATAAAATTTTAATTAATATGAAAAAATTATTAAAAACATCAATAAATAAAATAAATAAATAATTCAAAAATGCCACTACTTAAAATATAATTGCAGCAATTTGGAACCACGGATATAAATGTTAAAAACCCTAAAGATTAGTATGATTGAAAATGATTGGGAGAGAAAAGGCTTTAGTACATCAATCATGAGGTGTGAATCTTCTAAGAAGATATATAACCAATAGCAACGCTCCACGTGGGAATATCTATTGCAATAATGACTTGATTATGTCAAGGAGATATATACTTAGAATATTAGGTAGGTCATACCATTTCTTAAAGTTAATCTACATCCACACTTCACTTAAATATTTACTCATGCTTTGTTTCATATACATAATGTACATACTTTTATTTTTAAAAGAAAATGTAATAATTGTTTGATTGATTGAAACTTTATTATTGTAATGCAAATTTAACTAAACGTATTAAAAAATAAAAAAGGAAAAACTATTTCTACCTACAAAGTAGAAACTAATAAAATAAAAATAAATTATTTTATTTATCATTTAAATTGATAATAAATTTAAATTTATAATAATTATTTTTATTTTTATTTTTATTTAAACTCTTCCTTTATTTAATACTCTCTCCATTTTTAAATATAAGACGTTTGGGAGTCGCGTTTTCAATTTTTTTAGGTATTGATGTGACATCTTTTCCTAATATATCATTCTCTTTATTTTAGATAAAATAATTATAGTGTAAATTGGAAAGAGAGAAGAAGAGAGAGAAGAGGGGTAATAAGTCATTTTTATAACTTTTGTTAATAAGTGTGTAGAAGTCTGAAAAAATCTTATATTTCGAAACGAATGGAATATATATATATATATATTATATTATATTATTAGAGGACAAGACCCAATGATTTCAAGAGGCTCGCAAGCTCAAGATTTCTTCTAAATTCTTCTAACCGAGTCTCGGTTGAGCGAATCCCGGATCTTGCAGAGATCATTTTGTCATGATCTCGACGAGATCTTCCTCAATTGCTCCTTAGTCTTCTATAAATAGAAGCCAAAGCTTCATTGAAGAACACACTCTCACTTACAGAAACTCTGTCGAATTCTCTACTCACTAGCACTCTCACCTCCGACTACACTCCAATGTGCAATTCACGACTCCGGTCACCATTCTTACGCCATATAATCGAACCCAGAGCTCTAAGTGTTTGTCTTCTTCCTTATCGCCTCATTTTGACAGGAACGATATCAGCCAAAAAGTCATTGCTTTCATCTTTTCTTTTCTTTTCTTTATTTTATCTCGTAAGCTCATAGTTGACTTGAGCGTCAGAGTGTCTACAGTAGACACCACACTGGTATCTTCAATGTCCGCTCGGATGTTCCCTTATTGTTTTTGCAGGATCCTTTTGCTTTAGGAGTCAATCCCCTACCTTCCGAGAGAATCCAGTTCTGTCAAGCTGGATCGAACTGTTGTGTCCAAACCACTTGTATATAATATATAATGTTTGTGTTAGGATTGCCATGAATTACAAGGATTTCCTTTTAGGAAGGTTTCCTATTTTTTGTTTGGATCTTTAATTCATTGTTTTGGAAAATTTTGGTTTTTCTAATTTGATTGATTGTATTTTTTAGTTAGAAGGGAAACAAATTAGGAAAAGTATGTTTGATGATCACTATAAATAGAGTTTGTCTCATGAATAAGAAAGTATAACGTCCCTATAAGGTAATGATCATTGGATTGAGGTCATGCCCAGTAGGGGTGGTGATCATTAGGGTTGGGGTCTCGTCATTAAGCAGATTTCGTATTAGGGTTGTCTCGCCATTAAGGAGATTTTGATTAAGGGTTATCTCGCCGTAAGGAGATTTTATTTTGGGGTTTGTCACGCCGCAACGAGATTTTGTTTGGGGGTTGTCTCGCCGTAATGAGATTTCATATTGGGGTTGTCTCGCCATGGTGGAGTTATTCGCCTAAAAGAGATTTTGAGAAAGAAAATAGTTTTGTGTGGAGAGAGAGTGTTGTCTGAATCACTTCTAATTCTTATTTCTCATAGTAAAGTTGTTATTTTTCTGTGGATTAGGCAACCTGTCGAATCGTGTTAAATATTGTATTTGTTTTTTGTCAGATTATTTTGGTTGAATCGAATTTGGTACTAGAAAAAAAGTGAAATAAAACTGAAATTTTCCAAACAGTTTGGATGAGGTTGTATAGCCGTTAAATCATATTTATTATAACAAAATAATATATATATATATATATATATATATAAAAAGATATTGTAATAAAATAAAGTAATGTGTTGTTTTCTTAATGATTTGCTAATAACATAAAAAACTGTTAAAAAAATATTCAAAAAATTATATACAAACGGAAAATATTAATTTAATAATTACATTTATAAATAAATTAATATTAAAATACAAGTTGACACTATTTTTTTTTTTAAAAATCTATTTTATAATGATACTTAGGTGTGTAGGTAAATCAAACTCATTCTATATTTATATAAATTTGTTTTGATTTATTTAAATTTGATTTAATATTTTTAATAATGATATTTAAATTTGATTTATAATTTAAAACAATTAAACATTTTGATATATTAAAATAAATTATTAAATCAATTTTATTATATAAATTTACGGACTCAGTTGAAGTACATTTAATTTTCCGAATTAAAATTTAATACTATAAAATTCAATATAGTTCAAATACAATATTTTTTTATATTGTCATAAATCCAACACAAACCATTTACAAATCACATGATTTAATTGGTTTTCCAATCTAATGAGATAGCTTAAAGATTACTAAAATTTACACTTCCTCCAATAATTGTTCTTAGAAAGTGAAATTCCCTAGAGATTGACCAAATCCTCTCCAATTGTCCTCGTCTGTACAGAAAACATGTTTCTCTTCATATATTATTCTAAATTATGAACCCCCCATATGGAGCCATTTGACTAATAATATTTTTACAGATTCTATTTAATACTTAACTTTATCAAAACCATATGCTTTTCCAACTTGCATTCATTTATATTACTCTTATATATCAATATAAAAATGTCAACAATAATAATAGTTAATAATTGCAATAATTTGCAAAATCATCCACACATAAGCCAAGAATACCCTTTTTTCCCCCAACCAATATACCAATAATAGCATTTTAATAATTGTGTGTATATGTGCATCATCAAACTTAGTGATGCAAGAACACCCACATAGGCTTATAGATAAGCTATTATTTAAAAATTAATTAATTTAAAATAAAGACCTTATTGGTTAATAATTGAAAGTGTATGGAGTGTTTTGATAAAATGTAAAATGAATATTTTACAATACAGCTAAGGAGGAGCATGTTAGCAAGTTACAGTCACCCATAATTTGGTGCTTTAATAAGATTGGACCTCTTTTATAGAATAGAAGAAAACAAATCTCAACATCGGAAATTGATGAAGAAACACATGGTTCATGATATTTCTGCATGCAATGTAATAAAATTAATTTATCTGTTGACAACAATGAAAGTTGACGAACAGATATCCACTTGACACATGATATAGATTCCCTTGCTCACTTGCATGCATTTTTTTTCTTGTCAACAATTCACTTGCTTTAAAATAATCGATTCAGTTGACAACATTAATTTTTCTTCAATTTTGTATTATTTTTTTTCTTATCGATTCACATTATGTCAATGGATTTTATTTATAATGTCTTCCGTATTATTTTTTAAAATATTATTTAAATTTTTACCGATTATATTATTAAAATTTATTTTATTTTTATTTATAATTATTTGATCAAAAAATTATTATATCCATAAATAATTAATTTTATTTTTATATTATTTTAAGTTTTGTTGATTTAGAAGGTGTAATTATCGATAATTATATTATTAATTCCTTTTAATATTATTATGATTTTAAGTTATATTTATTTATTTATTTTAAATATATATGTATAATATAACAATTTGTTGATAATTATTCCAATGAAATTAAATTTTTTTTTAAATGTTATCTGTGATTATATATTTTTTCTTTTTTATATATTATTTATAATTTTTTATAATCACGACATTGATTTTTTTTATTTTTTTTTATAGATATCTTGATGATTTGTTTCTCTAATTATTATTTATAATTTTTATATAAATTTTATTTTATTTTTTCAAACCTAACATTATATTTTTATTTTTCTATATCATTCTCATCTGGGACGTTCAAATTTTGTTATCATTATTGTGGTTGGAAATTTGTTTCCTCTCAGTGGTATAATTTAGACATGTTGGTAATTGAACATTTCTTTTCTTCTCAGAATGATTAGTGACTTTCATTTTATCATGGTTTTACTTGCCATTGAATTTTTATTTTTTATTTTATATCATTTATTAACTTTCATTTGTGTCAAATTCTTTTTCCTGCATAACATTTTGTTGGTAAATTGATAATTACGTGGTTGGAAATCATTTTTATCATATTTTAAGTTTCTCTCTTTTTTTCTTCTCTCCAACAAATAAATATATAGAAGTATATATTATTTGTTATTTTCATATCATGTCTCAGGTCTTATCTTGGTCATGTCATGAAATTTTTTTCTTCTTCATGTCATCTTTGACTTTCATATCATGACTTAAATTTCGTCTTTTTAGTTGTAACACTTTATTGGTGATTATTCCATTGCAAATTCATTTTAAGTTTGGATTCGTCTTTTGGATACTTATAATATTTTAATCGATTTTAAATTTTTATTTAATAATTTTAATATATTAAAGTATAGTAATATTTTAAAACTATCTATTTAAACTTCAAAACCACCCACTAACCAAAACAAAACCCGCCAATTTGAGTGATTTTGTAAATTTGAAAAAATGATTATTTTTTTTTAAATAACCCTTTATCTTCTTTTGAATGTAAAATTTTCGACATAATACTTTATTCTTAACATGCCACTGGATTTTACTTTCTTCGTATCATTTGTGATTATAGATTTTTTTTCTTATTTTTTTAAAGAAATTTCTCAATTTAATCTTTTGTATAATTTAATAAATTATAATAAAATTTAACGTCTT
This sequence comes from Cardiospermum halicacabum, assembly GCA_031304145.1. Lineage (NCBI taxonomy): Eukaryota > Viridiplantae > Streptophyta > Magnoliopsida > Sapindales > Sapindaceae > Cardiospermum > Cardiospermum halicacabum. The sequence continues at coordinate 21,889,922 of CM062396.1, forward strand.
ACTGTAAAGACAGTTTAATAATTTTGAGTATTCATCAAAATGGCTAAAGATTTTACCGTAGAATTATATTGATTTTCAAATTAGATTTTTTTAAAAAATAATATCAAATTATTTATTTATTTATTTTTTTGACATTTCTCATTGTATAGTTTGTTTTATTCTTTGTACCATTTCATAAATTCATATATTAACTTATCTGTCAAATGAATTTTTCCCCTATACCAAATCCATATATTTTTCAAATTATGGTAAGAGAAATTTTAAATAAATAAATAAAAAAGTTAAAGCATGAGTTCGGATAAATTTAGTTTCTTGAATAATTTTTTTTAATTAAAAATAAATTTATTTTATATAGTAATGATTTTCAGTATTTAAATTCTTGTTATTTCCCTTAAATTACGATTAAGTGACTATGAGCATTGTATATACTCGTTGTTTCAATGAGTGGTGTGATCATAAGTTGTAGAACCCCACTTCGTTATACATGTTTCGATCTTCAATTCAATTCAATTAAATGTGTGTAACGTACAAGTCGGTGAGCAAATATTCCAACATGATTTAGTTAGATCGAATATCAGTGTACTATCTTATCCTGACTTCTACATCTACTCTCTCTGTATTTTTCCTTTTTTTTACATTTTAAATTTTCATCAAACCCTAATTTCAACTTATCATCATTTTCATTTGCTCTCTCTAATTCAAGATCCCAACAGTTGAATTGCAGATACTCCAAAGATATGTACTCGCTTCAAGACAAACTATACTATACTTTGCTTTGGCCTAGTATAGTTTTATTTATAAATGTTTTCATTTATCAACAAATATGGTATTTATTTTGTTAAGTAGGTAAAACATCATTTCGTCTCTTTTTCTTCTCACACGGTTTTGTGCTAAGACTTGTCTTCATCTCATAGATTTCATTTCTAGATATTTAATTTAATATTCTTGTCAAAACTAATTAGATATAGGGAATATTGATCACCCCAATTTATTATATATATCTTCCGAATAAGATATATATGACTTTAGCATATCAACATTTGACCACCCAATTAATAAACTTGATTTGTTATATCTTTTTCATTATCCATTCTCAATGAAAATTGAATAAATGATTAAACCCTAGGTTACAATATTACTATTAGTTGATGGATGGATGGGTGGTGAAGTCAAAAGTGTATAATGTATATAGATTCTTCTCATGACAATTATTTGCTGAGTGCGCATGAATAACTGACGACAATCAGACTCCAAATTCTTTGAAATTATTTATTTTACTTCATATGTATATTTTTTCGAAAGAACTGGATCTATATTCTTGTCTTAATAAGTTTTAATATGGACAAATTAATTAGTTATTAAACTAAAACAAATTGAATTGGTCAAAGAAGTAACATGCTCCTACTTTGTAGCTACCTACAAACAACCTATATTATATTAATTGTGATTAATTAATTAATTAATAGACGAGTAATGTGAAAATAAGAGGAAATGATCACCAGAAATCCTGAAACAGTGCTTCAGAATCTTTGTTCCTTCGAACTTATGTCATTTTCTCACTTCGTTACGTGTGTATATCACTATCAATATTAATATTGATGTTAGATATCAATTTCAGATATCAAATACTTTCATTTTCATAGTGACATGTCGGTGTGATCAAGTCAATCTCAAGGTTCTTAATCAATTTCTATTTGTTGCAAAAGTTTGGTTACGGTTTTACAATAATCATCATTTGCCACTAGGGTTGAATAGGCTTCTCTTGCTCAATGAAAGTGAAAATTAAATATTATATTTTTCTATAAAAGAGTGAGATTTTATGATTTTTTTTCTCTGACTTTATCTAAAATTTTATCGGAAGTCAATTAAAAAAATATTTTAATTATATTTGGTGATCACTGTCAATACAATTAGAGTAATGATTAATAGCCTACTCTTTGTGACAACTTTTTGTGTCTATTCTTACATGGCAAAAATTGATTGGGTAAATAAATTAATGTATTAATGGTTATAAATTTATGTCCAATGATATATTGCCACGTAAGGGTAGGCAACGAAAGTATACACAAAGAGTAGGCTGCATAGCACTACTCATACAATTATCTTACGATGGAGAAGAAAATCCATAATTTTGAGAGGTGACATTTTTAATCATCATGAATTAGCATTCGGTACATATAGAATTCTTATTTATAAGATGAACAATTTACTTCATTATTATTATTTTTTTTTTTCAAGTTTAGTTGTTGCTATTTTATTCCCAATATTCCTAACAAATAGGTATTAGAGCATAATCAACCTCATCAATAGAGTTGATTCATTACTTTATTAACTTACTCATTGAACTTCTGGTCTATGATGAAAGAGAAATATAAAGAAAATCCTAATAAACTACAATTCTAACCACACTATGTTAAGAAGGCCTAACTCACCCCAAAAGAGCCCTCAAGGGGTAAGGATTGCCTCAATAATTGTATAGAAGCTATTAGCCCTTTAGCTAAGCAATGTGGGATTTCACACGCCCCTCTCACGCCTAACATACGGGCGTGGAGTTAACGGGTTATTCCCAGGCAGCCCATAATAAGGCCAATCCATCTACACACGTCCAGGCCAGCTCTGATACCATGAGAAAAACTTTATGAAAACATTGAAAACTAGATCTAGGTTTTATTCATAGAGAAGATAAATATATATCCATACACAAATGCTAATCTGTTCCTAAAACAGCAATTAACAGAAAACTAACTGTATTCACTAAACAAATTAACTCTCTTATTCCTGGGCTTACTAAAGTACTCAGATAAGCCCAAAAGCAGATGATGACAAAAAGGCCAATATGATACAGAGATGACCATCAGCATTGAAAATCCCCCCCTCAAGTTGGAGCAAATTTGTAAATGCCCAACTTGGAACATAAGTAGTTGAAAAGTGGAGATGGTAATGCTTTTGTGAAGAGGTCTGCATACTGAAGTTTGCTCTGATACCATGTTAAGAATGCCTAACTCACCCCAAAAGAGCCTTCAAGTGGTAAAGATTGTCTCAATCATTATATAGAAGCTATTAGCCCTTTAGTTAAGTAATGTGAGATTTCACACACTAAATTTAAGAATCAAACAACTAAAAAAAAAAAAAAGGAAAACAAACTAAACTAACTTGTATTCCGATCAGTGACATTCTTAGAAAAATTTCCACTATTGAACAAATCGCAATGTATTATTGCCTATATATCCAAGATTTAGTTTCATCACACAACGAAAAATATAAACCCCTTTAAATCTGATGGAAATTCAACTGTCTCTATTTGTGCCGGTATAACCCTTTACTGAAAATTCCAACCAATAATCTCAACTATTATTTTTAGAATATATATATGACATTTACTTCAAATTTGAGCAAGATGCCACGAGCAAAGTAAAAAAATCTTAGACTACATAGAAGAAAAATAAACTTAAACTTGGATTCATGGCAAATAGAGTAGTATTAAGCGTGTCTCTATTCTAGAAGGTGACGGTCGATCATTAGTTGTAATATTGACTGAAAGCAAGGAAGGGTGTGTCACTGTCAACTTCAATCATATGTACCGACCAACCACCATTTTCTCTTCTCTATAATCATTTACAACAAAACACAATCGCTGTCCAACACGGTTACTGTTAGCAGCTCATCTATCCTAATCTTCCTCACCACCACCCTTTATTTGCTTACTTTCAAAATAAACACCACATATTTATTATTATACATATCCTAAATAATTTTATTATCATGTGAAAATAATCACTGGTGACTTATAATTACCACCATCTAACAACAATCACTATTTACGGCATCTAGATAAAATAAAGAATAAAATTTAATTTTTATCCAAAAACATGTATTTTGTTTTTCAAACTAGCTACATTATGATCAAAATTTTGTCCGTTTACTTTATTATTGAAATATATATAATTTTCAAAGGGGACTATTATTTCTCACGATCTAATTATTAAAATAATATTTTTTAAATATAATTAAATTTAATTTTATAAAATAAACTAATTTACTTTATAATTTTTTAATATTATTTATATATATAGTTTTTTAATATTTATGAAATATAAATGTCAGTTATTGACTTCCTTCTCCAACACAACAAAAGAAAGAAAACGTTCTTCTTCATAACCACATGTTTTTCATATAAATAAATAAAAAAAAAGGGAAATTGCCAAAAAATCTCCTAAGGTTTAGGTTTTTAGCAATTTTACCATCAACGTTTAATAATTAGCTAAAAAACCTCATCGGTTAGATTTTGGATGGAAAAATGTAAAACGACCAAAATATCCTTATTGTATGTTTTTTAAAAAATGCTAAAAACCTCTTCGGTTGGATTTTGGATGGAAAAATGTAAAACGACCAAAATATCCTTATTGTATATTTTTTAAAAAATGCTAAAAAACCTCCTAATGTTTGTCTTTTTCTCCAATTTACCTCCTGTATTTGAATTCACTTCTTTTAACTCATATTAAATGAGTTCAACTATTTAAATATTAGTTTAGACCAAAATATATTTATTTTAAAAATTACTAATCTAGCACTACCTAAAGGATCAAATATTTAAAATTAAGGGTGGAAAAAAATTCAAGGTCAGAATAATCCAACTGGAAATGATCCAAATTGGATAGAAATTTACCCGTCCACTATATAAATAATTCTAATTTGTCCAAAATTTTTGAGCTGGTTGATTTCACCTATCTGATTCGCTCTATGTCTCTAAAAATCTAACTAGTTTAAAAAATATTTATTATTTTATATATATTACTCTATAAATAAAAGTAACTAAAATACAAGCAATTGCATATATTTACTTATTATATTGATTGAATTTAATTATGTAGTAGAATTAATATTATATAATTTAATTATATATATATATAATTTATTAGGCGTAAAAAATTAAATAATTAAATATAATACTTGTTAATTTAATAGGTATCATACAACATATATATAAAACTATTTTATTTTTTAAAAAATAAATCGTCAGTCCGGACCGTGGCCATATCTATCTTTTAAAGTTATGGTTAATTTCATTTAATAGGAATTTTTTTAGTTAATTTTAAAGTATTAAGGAGGTAGAGAATATATTTTTCAAATATAGGTGGTGAAATAGTGAAATAATCAAACATTAGAAGGTTTTTTAATACCTTTTCTTTTATTTGTTTAAAATTACTAAATTACTCCTACAGTCAAACCGGTCAACCGTTTAAAGTAATGGTTTCCATCCACGAGGAGACTTTTTAGTTAATTTTGTAAAGTTAATGAGGTATTTTGGATAATTTTGGAACGTAGGTGGTAAAATGACGAAAAATATAAACCTTAGAAGGTTTTTTTAGCAATTTCTCATAACAAATAATATATATATATATGACTATATAGTTTATGATTAAAAGTGTTTGTTATTAAAGTGATTAAGTTTTATATATAATGATGAAGGCTTGTTCATTATAATTATATTTGTGAAGTTTTATAATATGATTCGATTGATATTTTTTTAAGATCATATTCTAAACCATAAATTTTAATAAAATAAAATATTATAATTCTGCTAGACACAAACATATGGTATCCATAAACTTAATAATATATAAATTTTTAAAAATTATATTTCGAGGATGAGACTCATGATCATTCACTCCACCTTCTTTAATTTTCTTAATAGATTAAACTGCATCTGTACTCACACTAACATTATATAATTGATAAAATTACACTAGCAAACTATGTATTAACCCTGTATTTTTTAATTACATAAACTGCTTTTGATTTATAATTTATTTACAATAGTCCAATGAAGATCAAATATGAATCAACCATTTTTATAGCGAGGATTTTTAAATTAACTAGACAATTTTATTAAAAAAATAATTTAATTTATATTAATTACTAAATTAAAGTAAATTAAGTAATTTTAATATTTATTTAAAATAATTAATAATTTTGTTATACCAAATTAGTAAACTAAATTGAAAAGGTATTTAAAGTTATTATTTAAATATAGTATAAATATTTTAGTAATGTTGACGTTGAATGTAATAATTTGATGGTGAGAAATAACAATCATGTTTTAAAAAGGGTAATTTGCACCGAGGTACAATGAGTTTTTAGATAATTACACTTGAATATCAGTTTATGCATTTTTTATACACAACACCAGCGAGTTTTCAGAAAATTGAAATTTAGCTTAATATTATAAAGTGATTTCCGTTATTATCTTTATAGATAATGACATGGGACATGAAATGATGACGTGTAAACTTAAAAGATTTATTTAAAGGGTATTGTAGTAAAAATACTAAGAGTATCTCCAACGAGATGCTCTAACCCGATGTTTCATGAGAAAAAATAATATATTAATGAAAATCATCATTGCAAATAGGTGAGAGATTGTAGTTTTTAGTGGAGAGAGAGAACATCTAATGCTCCTCCTAGCATCAGTGTTGAGAGAATAAAAAAATAATAATAACATATGGAAAGATGACACTAATTCAAAATTTATTTATTTATTTTTAATAATCCAATTGGTAAATGCCAAGTGTTGAATAAATTTTATAAAAGATGCTACTATTGCATCAAGCAAATATTAAGAGAGATACTCAGATAAATAATTTTATGTAGGACCCACATTGAAGCACCCAACCATGGGTGCTACCGCTGTGGATGCTCTAAATAAATTAGTCCCATGAATAAAAGGATATTGATTATAGTAGGTATTCTAGTAAAAATATTGTTCATCGGACCATTATGGAGATCGAGTCAAGAATGGAACTTGCAAGTCGTATGAGTGTTTTTCGCTTCTTCACTAGTCACGTTTGAGCTAATTCAGCTTGACTTGATATCCGATGCCCAATTTTCCACCACAAAGTCCAAAAATCTTAGATGTAATGATGGTAGCACCTGATTATAAATTTATTTAGTATTTTTACTATAATAACCCTTAAATAATCTTTTTTAATTTATACTTCATCGGCACATATGGTTATTATTATAATTTATAAGGATAATAAAGAAAATCAAACATTAATTTTTTAAAAACTCGGTATTGTGTGTTAGAAAGATATAAACCGATATTGAGATGTAACTATCTGAAAGTTCATAGTACCCATTTTAAAAATAAAGATCGTTATAAGACTGATGTATAGAAATCGAATCCATCGTTAATTGCACTTCTTTTTGGGCCTTACTTATTTTGAGAAGTCCTTTTCAGGCCCAGTCACGAGCCCAAAACATCCAATCAAGTTGGTTCATCATTCTTTTATTCCTTTATTTATTTATTTTTCTATTTATTATTACTACTATTATATTTATTTTAACAGAGTAATATAAATTAATACCATTTTTCATATAGAAGAGTCTACTTGGTGAAGACTATTTTGAGTTAACATTTAATATTTTTGTGTATTTGATATATTTTACAAATGTCAAAAATCTAATTTTTAAAATAACGGATTTAATTATATGATTTAGTAATACTAATTTCCGAAATATTAACATTGAAAATATTAAAAACGTTTGAAAAATATTGATGTATTGGGAAGATAAATTTTTTTCTTTAAAAAATCACAATCCATTTATATATAATCATGTATTAAAATAATATCCCTAATCTGGTAAGTAATAATTAATTATTTCACATACTATTAATATTTTTTTATATATTTTATTTTTATAAATTTAAATATTATGATAAAAATATATTAAATTATATGAAATCTTTTTTTTTTTAAAAGTAATTTTAATATATTTATATGAGAGAATTCAAACTTGGTTTTAGAGCAATATATTTTGCTTCATAGTTTCGTGAAAAGTACGAGTCCGAGCCCCAAGTTTGGTGGTGCTGGGCTCGACTCCATTACAGCCCTTACTAGCTACATACTCACCATGAAACTTGACCAAAACCAAAATTTGCAAGTTGGAACTTCAAAACCCAACTTGTAACCCCACCACACCACCTTGACACTACTTAAACAAACACTTCCAACTTAAACCCTAAACCTAAAACCCTAAAAAAAAAAAATCTCCCCTTTGTCAATAATGGGTCGTCGCAGTAACAAGAAGCCAAATAACAGCCTCCCTCCAACGACAGAGAACACCATCACCCGTTTTGCCGATGCCGAGGAGGATTCACCAGTCACCGCCACCGATACACTCATCCAAGATGAGTCTATGTGTGACGTTGAGGGGTCTTCAATCGAAGCCACGGATGATAAAACCAGTGCTGATTATTATTTCGACTCCTACTCTCACTTCGGTACTTTTTCCACTCCCTTCAGCTCATAATGACTATTTACACGCTTATTCTTTAAGTTTGAAGTTGATTATGATTGTTGGCTACCTTCCTGTTCAGTATTCTCATTGATTTTGATTTATTTTATTTTTATTTTTTTTGTGTTTTTTGCAGGTATACATGAAGTAAGTATGATGAGCTTGGATCTAAAGGGTGTATATTTTTAGTTCTATTTCATAGTATCCAGTTGTGTGTTAATAATGTTAATGCCAATATTATAATTTCTCTCATGCTTTATGTTTCGAAGTAGGCCTATATGTGCAAATAGCTCTCTACTTCCTCTTGTTAGCTTATTAACATTGTTTCCTCATGAGTATTGATTTCATGTTTACGTATTTTTGTTTAATTTTATTGATTACCCAGTTTTTAAACTACAAAAACAGCATTTGATTGGCTGACAATTCCTAAATGTGTTTTTAGTAACTTTTATTGTCAATCTAAAAAACGCTACAATTTGTAACTCTTCAATTTCTTATTTTACTGTAATTACAGGAAATGCTGAAAGATGTTGTGAGGACAAAAACATATCAGAATGTTATTTATCAGAATAAGTTTCTGTTCAAGGATAAAATAGTACTTGATGTTGGAGCGGGGACTGGTATTCTATCCTTATTTTGTGCAAAAGCTGGGGCAGCTCATGTTTATGCCGTATGTATTTTTCATTCTTTTTTCTGTTTGAGTTTTATTTTAACATAGTATTTATTCTATCCTTATTTTGTCTAAGAGCTCAAGGCTCATGATTTTTGTTACTATTCTGTGTATCATTGACTGCTTTTTCCTATCATCAGATTGAGTGTTCTGATATGGCTGACATGGCGAAACAAATTGTTGAAACCAATGGATTTTCTAATGGTGAAATAGATACTGCAATTTGTGTTTGTTACTTCTAATTATTTTGAAATATGTAGCTCATTTGCTAACTCAGTTATTATTTCTGTTTTGTTACAGTTGTAACTGTTTTGAAAGGAAAGGTAGAGGATATTGAGCTTCCAGTTGCTAAAGTTGATATAATAATATCAGAGTGGATGGGATATTTCCTTCTGTTTGAGAACATGTTAAACACAGTGTTGTATGCTCGCGATAAATGGCTTGTAAGTTTACTCTTTTCTAATTACTAATTTTGTTTATGCTTTCCACATTTCAAATGGGCTAAATGTCATTTGTTGTAGCTTTCTTCAAACAGTCAATGTATTACTGGTAAATTTCATTGACCACTTTCATGAGTTATGCATTTCTCTAAATTGTCGAACTATAGATAGCTGTTGATAGATGTGATTTACTTTTCATAGAATTATCTACTGAAAAACCTTCAGGATTCTAATTAGATCATCAAAATAAATAAAAACCTCGTCTTAGAGTAGATAGGAGAGTTTCAGATATGAGGCTCACTGAACTGAAGATCATGATATTGAAGGAATATATAAGATGCAATCTCATACAATGACAATTGAAATGCCTAATCAACATTGAATTAATGACTTGATTATGTACTTAATGCTAGTATTGGAACTAACTAGCCAGTTGAGAGAGATCAGCCAGTGATGGATTTAGAGGATTAACGGATTACATCTTTATTTAGTCCATTACATTCTTAAATGTAGTAAAGTAACTAATGTGAAGTATGCACATGATGCTAAGGCATTGTCTCACCTATAACTCCTTGGTGTGACTACATTTATTTTTTAAGCTGCTCGAATCTTCATTGTGTTCTGAGTGAGCTACTTGTATCAAAACCTTTTTTCACTTGAGTGAAAGGCTTTTGCCATATTTGTGCTTGTAGCAATCAACTTTAAAAAAATCATGCCAGTCGCTGGTTGTGATGATGAATATAATCTTTCCCTTATGGAGAGACTAAATTTTCTTGAGCGCTGGTATATTGTGTCTGATCTCAGAAGTTTATATAGTTTTTTTTACATATAATAGTTTATAACTTATACTTTAATCCAATCAATGTTCCACTTAACAGGTTATGTTCCAACTGAAGCTTGATTATTGCTTATAAGTTTAGATCAATAATAGTTGCTCTTTTGTCTCATGCAGGTTGATAATGGAGCTGTGCTACCAGATACAGCATCTCTATTTTTGACAGCCATTGAAGATGCAGAGTACAAAGATGACAAGATTGAATGTGAGTCTGTTGATTTTGTGTTTTATGAGCAAATGAGGGATTTGGAGACAGTGATCCATTAAGTTTTTCAATTGTTGGTTTTCAGTCTAGTTGCAATTCTTTTGGTTCTTATGTGAATTTCCTATCTCGTTGGCATCTCTTCTTGCTAGACAGTTTGGAATAATGTTTATGGCTTCGACATGAGTTGCATCAAGAAACAAGCTATGACAGAACCACTTGTAGACACAGTTGATCAGAACCAAATTGTTACCAACTGCCAGCTACTTAAGGTGGATGTGGAAAACAATTGCAAATGATTTTTGTTTTTTGGAATGATGTAATGTAGTTCATATATATTAATGATTTGTTTCTCTATCGATGCAGATAATGGATATCTCTAAGATGGTTCCTGGGGATGCTTCGTTCACAGCTCCTTTTAAATTGGTGGCACAACGTAATGATTACATCCATGCTCTTGTAGCATATTTTGATGTTTCTTTTACCAAGTGTCATAAGTTAATGGGGTTTTCCACAGGTACATGTCTATATTCCTTCTTCTCGAGTTTTTATGTTCTCTTCTGGCTTAGAATACAGTTTTGACACTTGAAGTCTATAATTGTGTAGGGCCAAGATCACGGGCAACACACTGGAAACAAACAGTTCTGTATCTGGAAGATGTGCTAACTATTTGTGAAGGGGAGACTTTAAGTGGGAGCATGACTGTGGCACCTAACAAGAAGAATCCAAGAGATATCGATATAATGCTCAAATATTCACTGCAGGGTAGGCATTGTACGGTCTCTAGGACCCAATGCTACAAGATGAGGTGATTTTGGCCTTACACCTGCTTTGCCAATGCCTTGCATTATTTTTGTGTTTTCCTGAAACTAGACAAATGCGCGCTTCTGTCAAAGTATTGATTTCTCTGTAATTCTAAAATTCTTGCAAGCTAGCAATTTATAAGCAAAATTTTGAATTCTCAGATCCTCGATCTTATTATTAGCATCTCATTACTAAACTCAAATTAAAACAACTATTAAACATACATGTTTTTACAAAAATTAAAATTTAATTTTTATAAGATGAGGTGATTTTAAAATCGAAATAAATGTATACTCTAATGTGGTTAGTTTCTGTTTATATCCTCAAAGAGGAACTAGTAAAACCCAACCAACTCAAAACAGACTAGGTTTTCTTGTCAAGTGGCCATGGAGCACCTGCCATTACAGCTTCGATTTCCCATGTCTCGCGAGGCACATTTGTCATATTCTTGCAACCATCAGCAGTGACAAGCTAAAAGGAAAAACATAAGATAAATAGACGGACAAAAAAATATCATAGACATGCAAGTTTTCAGTAAAATTCACTTACCAAATCACTTTCTATTCGAACACCACCGAACCCTCTAAATCTGTCGATTGCCTCCCGATTGAAAAATTTACAAGTCTTTGTATTTTCCATGGCGGGAAACAACAAGGCATCGATGAAATAACATCCTGGCTCCACTGTGATGACCTACCAGAAAACACCCAAGTCTCCAGTCATTCAATAATCTGGTACTCTACTAAATATAAAAGCTACTTGTGCATTGACAATGTTCATATAGAATAACATAGCAGCAAGGATTGTTACCACTTTTGACAAGTGATATATGGTGTTTGCAATTAGGTTATGTCCAGCACCAGTTAGATAAATAATTAGCAGTTGGAGTGGAAGTTCAGATTAGATTGTATGGTATACAAATTAGACTATAAACAACCATAAATTGGCAGTTAAATCCATGACACCATGTTCTTTCTTTTAAAAAAAATAATAATAAATAAATCATAAACGCCCATCATACCAACCTAGAAATTATAGTTTTACACTTCTCATAAGATGTTAGGGAGCTTAAGTCATATCACAGAACAGGCCAGGTTGGAGCAATCAGATCATTAAACTTCACCAAATTTGCCTCACTCACCTCTGATCTAACTTGTCCTTCCATAGTTGGTAAAGGCCATACAGCTCTCATACACATAAAGGCATTACACCTCCCATACACAAGAAATCAACTCAGTCATTTTGTAAGATGTTACCTTCAAACTAACTTCCTCATTGGAAGAGGACCTAAGTTTTAAACCCCTCTGCATTGTACAAATTATAAGGGCATCCGCAATGTAATATACAACTTGAAATTAATTTCAATTATTTTCCCGCCACCTATATATTTGTGTGTGAACAACCATTTACAAAGTCGAGACTGATAACTACCTTAAACACTCGAGACTGATAACTACCTTAAACACAGTAATGGACTAATCAAATAAAGATGGTGTTGCTGATAGATTTGAACAGGATATGAATAGTGAGTACATTTCCTAAGTTGACATAATTCACAAGAAAGATTCAAGAAATAAGATAATTAAGGTAACATATTTGGTAGTTTGGTAAGACAAGGATGACCAGCATTGATAATGAATAGAAACTATGTGAAAAAGCAATCCAGAGAGTTGATTAAGCCATAAGACTCATATTAGGTGATAACCACCTGTTCCTGCCTACAAAGTACTCCATCATTATTCAACTATTAACCATACCTCCTAAACACAAATACACTCATATCCAAACACTTAACTACTATCTTAATCCTTTTCTTTATATTCAAGGTAGATATTGTATTTTCTTGCCACGACATTCAATAGTTATTTTAACTTGAAAGACCACCTTCCATAGTAACTTTTTGATTTGCAAGTGTTCTAAAAAAAATGTAAATCTTAGAATTTCTTCAACTGACAACCAAACAGCCAATTTATCAAAAGCTCTAACAATACAAGTTCAACATGTAAAATATCTACCGCTGATAGATCTACTTGAAGTAGTTACAGTACCATAGTTCTAAAAAGCTCAAGGCACACAAAGACGCAAAGGGTCCTGGGGCTAGATTTAGAAAGCTATTCAGTAGAATTTGAATATGAACTTTAAAATATAGGTAAAAAGTTTGACCCAAAATCACCACTTACCATTCCCTCTTGGAGCTCCCTACTTGTACGTAAAGACTTTAAGCCAGGTTGTGTGGGTCTTTCTGTTCCCTGCAAATCATTTAATCCATCCAAGTCCAGTTAACTGATATGAGGCTTAAACAAACAAACCAAACCAAACATTGAGAAGGAAAAAATCACATGTTTGTAATTTAACAGACCTTTGGGTAGCCACCAGGATCATGAGTGTCGATACCAAGTAAATGGCCCAGACCATGAGGCATGAACACAGCACCCAACCGTTCAATCACCATATCTTCTACATTCCTACATAGCAATCCCAACTCTAAGAAACCTTTCTTTCTCAATTCAAATTATAGTCGGGCAGAAAGTAAAATCATTTTTCATTATGTGAAGAAATTACCCAACTATGACGGAACCTTTCTTCAATGACTCCAGAATTAATTTTTCTGCCAATCTACATTAAAACTGAATATTAGAATCGAAATGAAAGCATCAAAAGTGTTGGCGCAGAACTGCCAGAATTACGACAGATTTAATTTTGAGATAACAATCTAATCAACTTATAAATACAATGTTACTAGAGTCTCAAACTTGGAATGCAGAATTCGCAGCTTCACATATCTACTACCCTGGCAAGGCCTATCTCTATGGATCTAGAATTGGTCAATTTTACGTCTTACTGTCTGAACAGAAAATACAGTAATTATTTGAACCGTTTAGGCTTACTTGTGCATATCTACCCAGCTAACTCCAGGTCTCATTGCATCTATGACAGCATTGTGAGCTTCAAGGACAGCCTGCAAGAAACATTAATGAGAAGATAGTAAGTTTTAACAATGGAAATTTTTAGATTGCATCTCGTCCTTACGAATTCAATTCACCCATTTGTCCAAGAGAGAGAAACAGGACCCCACACCGACAACATTAAGAGGACCAATCTTAAAAGTACTTACATTGTATATTAATTTTTGATCACTTGTGAATTTACCATTGACCTGTAGATATTAGATGTCTTTCAGAAGAGTAACTGAAGAATCAAAAGCAGCTATATAAAAATATATTAGCATGTGAACTTACAGGATATGAACAGGTTATGTCAGAACCATAAAAGTGATATTCAGCTCCCATATCAAGCAATGCGATATCCCCCTCTTTGAGAATCTGCAAAATTAAAGGTTTCTAAATGCTAGTTTCATGAATCATAAGACCTGAAAAAAAATTGGTATCAACATAAGGTCTGATAATTGAAATTCAAAAAGAGATTTTCTCTAAATAGAAAATGAAAGATTCAAATCAGATTCGGATTATGATTTAGAGTAGAAAAAATAAAACAGGATCAGAATTCCAGTTACCTTTCTACACTATACAAAACTTCCTGAAATAGTTATTTGGTACTGGTTCTGAATTACAAACCAACCTTACAGAAAAACTTCAGAGATTAAAGTTTGAAGTTAAAGACTATTGACAATGTCAATCATAAACAAAATCCTCCTTCCTCTATCATTCCCTCAAAGAACACCCACTTGTACAGTATGCCTTCGGATTAAAGCTTCAATGGTTTCTTTGTAAGAAATGAAATAGAAATTCATACACATGGACATATACACAACAGAATATTTTTCAATTGTCACACACTAGACAACCCTTCCGGTTGGAGCTTGAAAATAAATGAAGATCTCTCAAACTCCCCTATTATCTTCAAATATTCACCCAAATAATAATAAACAGACCATAGACAGATCAATAAGAACAGAGAAGACCGGAGCTTAAAATGAAACGAAGAAAAATATATTCGAAATTGGTATTAATACACGAATTTACACATTATTCCAAGAAAATTAATTCTCATATTGTAACCTTAAAAAGAGTGCAAATCAAGCCAAAAGATCATTGCTTATAACTTTGAGCAAAAAAGTTACAGAGAAGGCAAAAATTACTAACAAAACCATAATGCTTGTGGAAGACAAATTTAAAATGAGGAAAAAGGTCACAACTAATATCTTAGTTAACAGATTGTGTTCAAGTCAAGTAGATCAAATAAAGATGCCATGTTTTAAACACCCACCATAAGCCATAGATATGACATGACAAGTTCCAAGGTTATCAGAGTGGAAAATCAAGGCAAATCACCTACCACAAAATCATGGGAGCCGTGAAGGAAAAGTACATCTATCTCTGACTTAAACAATAAGGGCAATAACAGTTACAGAAAAGGCATAAAGTTGATTTGAAAAAACACTAAAAGCTTAAAACACTAAGAGGGAGAGGATTGACCACAATGATGTAAAGACCGGTTGAAGGGGTTGGGGCATTTTTCCATGTTGGCCACTTAAAACACACTAACAATGATTTAAAAGCCATTCAAATACATGAGACTAAGAGGGAGAGGATTGACCACAATTTACTTGGACCAAAGTAGTGAGGCATAACTTTCAAAATCTAAAGTTACTGAAGAGCCACAAAAATTGAATGAGTAAGTGGAAAAGAAATATAAAGTCAATCCAAGATAATTTTAAGACTTGCAGTTATTATCAGTAGAATACAAGGATTGGACCAAAATTAATTATGATTGACTTTTCTATAATTAAATATGACTTTTAATATCTAAATTTAGATCATCATCCTTGTTTGATTGAGATTAAGGTTGCTACTTATGAATTGCAACATGGAAAAAAAACAACATCGACAGATCTCCTTCAGGTTCTATAAGCTTCATGAAAATCATATACACCAAAAGAAATTCAATAGATGGAAAACTGATACCGTTGTTTATAGCGAAGCAAATTAGGAGACTAGGATTTTGAGACAACTGTACCTTGTCATTTGGAGCTGCAGCATGCCCATAATGAAGAGTAGCACTAACATTAAAATTAAAATTTATTAGTTATAAGAATTTGATTGTAACATTCAACTCAAAAGACCATAAATCAAAAGATAAAAAAATAATATTCAATTTGTAGATGATACACAAACATAAAGATATTGAAATCAATGTAAAGCCCATTTCCACTATATAATTAGTGAACTTAAAACACAAATGTCAACATCTCTCATAGTCCGCAGACACCAACCCAATCAACAAACACAAAACCAATTATTAACTTTAGCCAATTTGCTAAGGTATAGTGAATATATTCAATGAAGAAACAATGTAGTGTGATTCGGATGCAAGTTCAAGCCAACTGATCAAGCTTCAATAGACACCATCAATGATCCCACTGATTGATTTAAGGTAAAAGAGACTGAAAGTTTTATCCATTTACATATTATATTTCCTACCAAAACTGCACACCTTTATTTGTCTCTTCTCTTAAAATCTAAACTAATAACACATTTGACGAGGCATTGCATGGAAGAAATTGGAGGCGTACTATGGAAGAGAGATGAAGAAATTACTAAAGACTTGGAATCTAGTTAGATTAGCATTGGGGGAAATGGAGTTGGGGAGTGTAAATGAGTGTGAACTTTTGAATACAAAGCAAATAGAACTTCAGAGCAATAGAAAGTTTGACCCATTAACAAAAATACACAAATGGAGGGACATGATTACAGGAGACAAGTGTTCTAGTTGCCATGATGAACACTACAAGATTGATTCTGGTACTAGCAACAAATATCAGTGAAATCTCTAGCAGTTCATTCTAAGAATATTTTCCACTGTCAGTGAAATAGTAAAACTGCTCTTAGACTGTTACGAATTGGCTTTTAATTCAGGGTTTCTAGAATTGCTAGGTTTCTATTTTTCTTTTAGGTAAAAAAGACAATGTGTGAAAGCTGTATTTATTTACATATTATATGTCCTACCAAAACTGCACACCTTTATTCATCTCTTCCTTAAAATCTAAACAATTATCACACACAATGAGGCATTGCATGAAAGAAATTGGAGCATACTATGGAAGAGAGAAGAAAACTTTACAAAAGATTTGGAATCTAGTTAGTCAGAATTGGGGGAAGAGGAGTTGGGATGTGTAATGAGTGTAAGCTTTTGAATACAAAGCAAATAGCTTTAGAGCAATAGAAAATTTGACCCATTAACAAAAATACACAATGGATGCACATGATTACTGGAGACAAATGTTCTAGTCGCCTGCCAAGATGAACACACAAGATTGATTCTGGTAGTAGCAACAAGTATCAGTGAAATCTCTAGCAGTTCATTTTGAGAATATTTTCCTTTGTCAGTGAAATGGTAAAACTGCTCACAGACTGTTATGGATTGGCATTTGATTCAGGGTTTCTAGAATTGCTAGGTTCCTATTTCTATTGATTTGTTTATTATATTATCAATCTTTCCGATTTAAGAAACTAGCTTGTTTCCAGATTTGTTTAAGACTCCTAATTTCTTTTGTAGCGATTCAGTTAAACTGATAAAGAGATCAGGAAGGACAGAAATTGAAATAATTCTCACCTATTTTCACCGGTAGCACATATACATGTGTACGAGCAATGCCTGCACCCCCCATACATGTAAGTATGGTGAAGAAACGTGCTCTCCAACTGGTACTCTTTCATTCCAACTCTTACATTTCTCATCACCTAGTTGGAATCCAAAATAGCAAAAGTCACCGTCTTAAGAAAAAAGTAATACAAAATAAAATAAATTTCAAGAGTAGGGTTTAAAGAGTTATAAAGTTCTTTCTTAGCCTTTCCGATATTGATATTCTTGTGAGGTGTAAGTTCAAGCCTTACCACTTTATACATTAGAGTGATGAACACAGAATAAGATAACACTTATACTTCTTTAAAAAATAAAATGAAAATGAGAGTATTCTACATGAATATGAGTAAACATTAGACCTTGCTAATGTTCAGGGAACAAGCATTTGCTGACCTATCTTTAGAAGATAAAATATTCACTTAACAAGGGTCAGCCTTTCAAAAGAATATATAGACACATATACACAAAAAATATTAAAAAAAATATGAGTCCTTCTGCAAACCCAACTGTTCATTCAATAAGTTGTGATTCTATGTACTCCTTTAGTTAAATATGTTTTCTGTTGGCTATGACAAATAAACTACTATATCACCCATCTTATACTGTGAAAATAGCATTCAAGAAATGGTTACCTCAACATGAGCTTCAGAGCTAATATCATTTGCAAACTGGATAAGAGCAATCTCATGGTCTGACTTCAAAACTCGACACTCGGACAAAACAGGATGCAACATATTCAAATCGGTCTCAAACTTTTCAATCCCCTGAGAAAGAGTTAGGGAATAAAAATAATGATGAAGATAAAATTTTATAGTAACCTGATAGTCTAAAATAACAATGAAACATTAGCAAAACTTATATCTTAAAGTGTGCATATGATGTGAAGAAGAAACAAAATGAGAAAAATAAGGAGAGTGAACTTTGAAAGCATTAAGCAAAAATGTAAAAAATAAAAACAGAACAATAAAGAAAAGCACTTTATAAGAACCTCAAACTCAGCTGGTTTACAAAACCTATTGCTATCAGTGTTGAGGCCTTGCAAGAGAAAAAGTAAAGGCTTTCCCGATCCGTTGTACTGTTCATGCAGGACTCTAACAATCTCATCTCTATAACTGACCACGCTGACCTTGTATGTTTCCTAAATAAGAAATATAATGTGAAAAAGAGATCATTCATCTGAAAGTTAGCAGACTCAACACGTAGTGAATGCAAACTCACCTGGAAGTAGGATAAAGGCTTTATTTCTCCCAACCAGACAGCATATTCAGCAGGTAATCGAGGAGTGAAAAGAAAAGATTTCCCAGTGGCAATATCCTTCATAAAAAAAAGGACAAAAGGATCAACTTAATTGTTCTTTGTGAATGCACAAGCTCTATATCCCAAAGTTCACAAATGAGCACCACTATATGGAGGGATGTATACAAGAAGTACTGAACAACAAAAGAAAAGCTATGATATAAACTCCCATTTTAGTTTCAGTAAGAATTCCTAGAGCAACAAATGAACCCAACCAATTGAAGTTAGTAACCATCACTGGCATAAACTGACTCATCAACCTACTATTAGATTAGCAAAAACTTAAGTGACCCATTCTATCATATAGAGTGATCAAGAACATACAGTAACCGCAGAAAATGCACTCATCAGCATGAGTTTGATTACATGAAAAATAGACACACGTCCACTGATGATAACTTAAAGAAAGTAACAAAAGTGAAACAAATGGAGCACCAGAAGATTGTCTCCTCTCTTTCCTTCGGTTAAGTAGAGACCAGAAACCACACTACAAATAAACAAATGGACCTTTGTATTACAAAACAGAATAACACTGCAATGATCGAGGAGAACATTTTTGAAAAAATCCATACTAGCACAACTAAAATCACACCAATGAAAATCATATAGCAACAACTATATTCTCCAAAACATAATAAACAAACTATGGAATGTGGATTCAAATGAAAACTATAAAGAATTCCAAAAAAATTTGATTTCACTTCTCACATAGCAGCTAAACATCTTCTGCTAAGAATATAAACTAAAAAACAGCAGGCAGCAGCTCAAGGAACAAGCAGAAACAAAAGATAACTCACTATAGCTCCATAAAAGCCAGGTTCTCTGACGCCAAATAGATAAGCGAAATAACTCTCCTGCCTGTTAATTCACCAAAACTTTACATACACATAATCAAAATAACAACAAATGAAGAAATAATGCGCACAATACCTGAACAGTTCAGCATGATCGGTGCAGTGTCGATACTGCTCCTCTCCTCCCTGTAAAGATTGATTAAGATAAAATAAACACAGTAAACAATATTCGATGTTTGTTCAAGTAAAAATTGCCTGAAGAAAGACAAAGCCGGCTAATGGACGCGACGCCTCCGTGAGACGTTGGCAGATGGCCTGTAAGAGCTTTTGTCTGTTGATGGCGTGCACCTCCATCGGAACTTCGGGTGGTTTGAGCGACGAAACCATCGCATCGGTTTATGCAGCCACTGCTGCTTTAACAATTTTGGGAGGAAATGATAAAAATGATAAGAACTGCCATTAAACAAGAAAAGAAAAGAAAAAAATAATAATAATACTAATCACATTTATTCGGAATTAATTAAAATTTTATTTTTAAATTAAACTAGTAAATTTGTTTGTGCAATGCGCGTGAATATAATATTTTTTTATTAATTTTTATTCTTTTATAATATTAATATAAATTATATTTAATTTTTTAAATAATTAAAAATATTTTATTTTATAAAATAATAATTAAAATTGTAATATATTAATTTATATTAAATTGAATATGTATAAATTTTAATTGATAGAATATTATAATATTTTTTAATTTTACAATTATTTTATTTATATATATATATATAAAATATTAAGTTTTACAATTTTAATTCAAAATATGTATAATACTTTATTTTTGTGTTAATTTTAATTTATTTAATTTACTATAAAAATAAACAAAAAAAAATAGAAAATAAAATTATCCAAATAAAAAAATAATATTTGTATAGATATCGATAGTTGATAAGAGCGGTTCTGCATTCATCTCGGCGTATTTACCTGTAAAGATGTAATGTTTATTGCTGTAATAGTGACCATTGTTTGTTGTGAAGAGTTATTATTTTCAATGATAGGTGTTTAATGTTTGATATTTCGTGTGTTATGTCTATGATCTTAATATAGTTTCTACATAAAACTATATTCAAAATGTAATGGGAGCATGGTTGATCTTATCAGGTTGTCTTTTTTATTTAAATAATAATATAATATATTAAATAACAATAAGATATTTAGAGAGATGTAATAAAAGAAGATATATTAATGAATGATAATATACTAATTGGTGGCATATGAGTAAATAACTTGAAAAATGGATCTAATTCATGAGACGTTATTAATAATGACATTTGAGTAAATAATCAGAAATGAATCTAAATCTATATATATATAAAGGAGAACTCTCAGCGGGACCCACGAATCTGACTTTGGCACGCTGAGAGTTCAGCCTTTATTTGAAAAACAAGTAAAATTAGTAGTTTTGAATTTTGTTTATATTGTACTAATTAAAAAGCAACATATGTCAATACTTTTTAATTTTCGGAATATTTTAAAAAGATGCTCTATCATTTAAAATTGCATTAATTAGGTTGGAAATGACAACCTTTTTATGGTAGCATTTAAAATTACATTAATTAGATTGGAAATATAGTCTTTTCATTATTTTAACGTATTCCAACATTCTTATATATATAATACACATTGGTTATTCACGTACTGTCACCATGAAAATATAGTTGAATTTTTGTTTTTTTCCATTTTTCCGCTTATTCTGATAGGGGAGGTTAGATTTTTTATATCATATTTTTCTATTTTAGAATTTTTATTTTGTATATATTATTACCTATTATTTTTAAATATTAATATTAATTTGCTTTTATTGGATCTATTTCTCCGATTCGGTTTTGTGTTTGATTGAGTTTTACGTTTCTAATGATAATTCCAATTAGATTTATGGTAACATCTCTAAAAATTATCACTCTACTCCTTACCACATATCTTGATAAGATTTTGTTTATTGTTTTTTTTTTTATTCTTTTAAATCTCTTATAATTTTTTTATTGTATTGATAGTTTTTGTTATTAACACTGTATTATTTTTTCATCTAAATTTGCTTATAATAATCAATGGAATCAAAGTGTAAATAATATTAATATATATATATATAGTTTTCTATATATATCAATGAAAAAATCCATTTGCTTTTAAGGAATTATAATCAATGGTGAAAATTGCAGATAAATCAGAGTTGAGAGAATCCCAAAAATCAGAGTCTCTTTTTCGTTCCTCTTCCTTAGTCGGATTTTTTTTTTCCGTTTCTTTTCATTTTTGTTATACTAATGATTTTTTTTCTTTTATATAGACAATTTCTTTGTTTGATTTAATCCATATATTGGTAACCAAGTAGATTTATGATTTCATTTTTAGATATGTAAATACTTATTGATTGTAGTAAAAAATAATCGGAATCATAATATTTTCTTATGTGAAGACTTTGCCACTTTATCTACATCTCTATTTCTTTGTTAATTAGATTATATATTTAGTATTTTTTAATCAAGACATTAAAAAATTATATCGATAGTTCAATTTTTATGACTTTTATTCTTTAAAATCTATTTTTATTATATTCAATGATTATCCATTAATATTGATTTTATATTATACTATTATATTTTA
Source organism: Cardiospermum halicacabum (assembly GCA_031304145.1). Classification (NCBI taxonomy): domain Eukaryota; kingdom Viridiplantae; phylum Streptophyta; class Magnoliopsida; order Sapindales; family Sapindaceae; genus Cardiospermum; species Cardiospermum halicacabum. Next base: position 21,912,522 of record CM062396.1, read on the forward strand.
TATAGTATCGGAATAATGTAGTGAGTATTTATTACTTTTTATTTTCTATTTAGTTTTATTTATTCAAAATTAAGTTCTCCTTCAAATATCAATTAATCAAACATTAATGGAAATCTTTTAAAATTTGTATCACTTTCTTTCCATTTCAATCAATTTTATTTATTGTTATTTATTAAATTTGATTGTATGTATTCTCTTAATTTCTTAACCGTCATATTAAATTAATATTATTTTAACATTAATTTAAAAATATTATAGAGTAATTTTTTTTAAAAAAGAATATACATAAATGGAAAGACACGATAAACAAGAAAGCTTCAAGATCACATTTAAAAATTTATCTCAATATCAAATTCAAATCTATCACTATAAAATAAGCATTTTATAAAATATTATTGTACTGATGACTTTAATATTTAAGCTAATTTGTAATTATTGGTATATATATAAATGTTATAAATATTAAACATACATGTTTAAATTATAGACAAAAACTGTTATTTGGATTTAAGGGATTGAAACGTCTCTAATAAATTAATTCAATCTTTACAAAATTTCTTACTTTTCATCTTTTTAAAGGTGTAAATAGTGTGATCAATTAATAAATTAATTCAATATATTTATATTATTCGATTATATAACTTTTTTTAATTTAGTTTCAAATAAAATAAAATAAAATTCATTCTAAATTATCATAACAAAAATTATTTATGATGTAGTGGCTTAATTTAATAGTTATACTTTAACTCTTGAAAAAAATATACTAATTTTTTTAAATTATTTTTTAAATTTTAGTAATTAATTTATATTATATATTTTAATCCACTTTATACTTTTTATATATGATTAATCTCAAATTATTTAATGAGAGAAACATGTTGAAAAATAAAATAATTTTAAAAAATAAAGTAGGAGAAATATCAATTAATTTATATAAAAAAATTGTCAAGTTTAAGTTAAATATTTTTTCTCCCTTTGATAAAAAAATATGATTATAATTGTTATTTTTTTTTAAAAAAAATTCTTCATATGTTATATTATATTATATTATATTATATTATATATATATAAAGCTAAAGCAGAATTGTATAAGTAATTGAAACTACATACGTACCCGCGAGTATCAAATTTATAACTTAATATCCTAAATTCCTCACCTAACATTTTTTTTAAATATTTTATTTAAAAAGAGTAGGACATACTTACAAATTTTACTTTATAGTATATGTAATTATGGAATTAAAATAAATATAATATATACATTAAAAAAATAAATTAAAAAAATAAATATCTTCGCGCAACGCGCGAGCCTACCTTCCTAGTTATAGAATGGAACGGAACAATTTGAAACATGCCAAGTAAAGAGTAATGTATTTAATTATTCTTTAATAAATATAACTCAATCATCTCACTCGATTATCAGTGTTAAGATAATACAGATATGATATGATAATACTTACTCCTTCCGGTTCAAAATAATTGTTGTTTAAGGATATAAAATAATATTCAAAATAAATGTCGTTCTAGAATTTCAAGAAATAATATTTACTTTTCTTACTAAAATACCCTTTCATTTTGTCTTCTCCATAATGACTTTTCAACATTCCTAATACACCATTAATTACATACATGCATTCAGATGGTTTATATTCTCAAAAAGATAAGCTCACTCCAATAATAAAGAAGAATGATAAAGATAGAGTGTTAAACTTTATAAACATTTTCTATAACACAAAATCAAACATGGAAAAAGAAGAGAATGGTAAATCTGTTTTACTTCCCTCTCCACAAAAACAATATGAAGAAGATTCAAAGAAAGTTGAAAAAAATTCAAAGAAGAAGACGACGGATCGTGACTACAAATTTGATTTAAACAATATATATTTCGATGAATGAGAGTTACATCCGGACAAAGAGATGCAAGAAGAAATTGTGAATATGCTCAGAATTATGTATCCAGAATTTTTCTGAGTATGAAGTTTCCAGAGTATGAATATGAAGTTCGGATGGATATTGGATGTATTTCTTTTTTTTTTTTTAGACCTGAGATGTATTTCTTTTTTTTTTTAATTATAAAATAATCTATTTTTGGTTTAGTGTGTGTTATTTATGTATTATTATTATTATTATTATTTTTTCATTTTCTACCCTTTTTTTACTGTTTTTTTTTTCTTCTTTTGGCATGTTTTTTTTTAAAAGAACTGGATGTACTTTTTTTAATGTATATTTTGGTTTTGTGTTTGTTATTTTTACTTGAATGATTTATTTATTGAAAATACATTTGAAAACTTTTAGTTTTAATCAAGATTAGATTTATGTTTTAATCAAAATTAGATTTTTTTAGACATAGAAAATTTATCTGTATAAAATTTACTTGAATGACTTATTTACTGGACACTTGAAAACTTTCATTTTTAATTAGGATTTAGATTTATTATTGTATGTCATCTATCTTTATTTGCAGTCATGTTACAGTTTTAGTATGTTAGTATTTTCATTCTTTTAACTTACTGACTATGTTACTGACCATATTAGTGTTTTTATTCTTTTAACTTACCGACAAAATAATAAGGCGATTTTTTTTGAAGTGGTCCAATATATATTTTTAGTTGTCATTTGATTAACCAAAAATAAAAGAATAATTTATTTAGATCAGAATTATATTAACATGTATACATAATATTTTTTTTAACTTTTACTATAAAATAATGATGTGTAACTATCATGTAAAAGTATAAAATATTCTTATTCAATTTTATTATTGATATATTGTTTCATTTTATTTTTATTTTTAATATTTAGTTTTTTAGAATATTATATTTGTCGGTTTTTTTAAAATACATTTAAAAAAATAATGTTAAAAATATGACAAAGTACCATTTCAATACATTGACAGTAAACCATGAAAAATTAATTTAAGATTGTAGCATTCTCATAGCATCTTCCAATATGGTAGAATTATAAGTAATTTGTGTAGGAAGACAATTTTGTCTTTCGAGAGAGCTTTATGTATATGCGGAATCTTGTATTTGTTACTTCCTTCAACTTTCAAAATCTCCTGCATGCACAATTATAAAGTCAAAAAAACATTATTCACTTTCCTTGTAGAATACTCATTAAAAGATTTATGAACTGCAAGTACTAATTCTTCCACCGTCTTTGGACATTCCTTATGTTGTAATGCCTGAATTGCCCTGAAAAATTCAAGATCCAAAATATTTAAATCGGGTGAATTTGGTGGTTGACATATTAACCTAATGTCAAAACACTTTCTGAAGCAGCTCTTTGAAATTCTTCATCGTTTGGGTCAACATGAGTTCTAGCATTATCTTGTTTGATAAATATGAGTTTTCCTGAGTCCTATTTTGGCCATTTATCCCAAATTGCCGGTATAACACGCTCAATCAAATATGCTCTTATAGTTTCTCTCTTAACTGAAGTAACCAGTTTAATTTCTAGTGTCCCTGCTTCTCTATTTCGACTTCTTCTCTGAGCCGGTTGCATGGTGACAAAAGTAAATACTCCTATTTTTCCTGAAAATATTTCATTTCCACAGGTTATCAAATCTTGGATGAGCCATAGCAACTAAAAACATCACCTTTTTGATGAAATTTTTACTTTGACATGTGCGCCAACGGTTCTTCTTCATCAGGATGTAAATAATACTTTTCAGACTTCTTAGTCAAGTAAAACCATTTTTCATCAATATGCAAAATATTGTGCATATTGACAAATTTTGGCTCATACGATAAACTATTTTGGTCCAACATCGATATGCAAAATTGTATACGAGCTCTCTTGTGTTCTTCTTTTAAATATTGTTTAATGGCATTTGAGTGGCGTCGAATATCCCCTTTCTTCACAAGTCTAACCAATGATGCATAACTAATATTTATATTGTTCGCTTTTAAAGCTTCAATTAGGGACCTTAATGTTGTTCGCTTGTGTAAAGGAATTTCACGAAGTTGATTTAAACCAAATTCAACTCTTTTTCGCCCATAATTTTTTGTTCTTCTATGGGACATATAAACTTCTACGCCACTTGGAGTGTCTTTCGCTCGTTTCCAAATTCGTTGTACAGTTCGTATATGTGTTGAAAATAAAATTGAGACTTCTCTAGTTGCATTTTTTTTTTCAACTTTACATTCACACTTTTCTCTAATAAAGCATTATAAATTGTTACTCTTAGTCCATTCGAAATATTCTTGTTAGTTGATCTTAAAATTTCATCTTCCCCACCTATGTCCAAATTTGCTGAAAAAAAAATCATATTAAGAATAAAATTAACAACAAAAAATGCTAGTATCGTACACTTTAAGAAAATATTAAAATCACAAAACATTAATAGCTTTAATAAATATCTATAAAATTATGAGAAAATGAACTAATGCATAAATTATACAACCAAAATATATTCAAATAATAATAAATAAAAAAAAAAACAAGAAGACATATAATCATATTTATGTAAAAGATATATGCTCCTAAAAATGAAAAAACAAAGTATATAATGATATATTGTCAAATAAAAACATACAAATATAACAAACAAAAACAAAGTATATGCTCCTAAAAATGAAAAAACAGGTCGAATAAATAATATATATTCAAATAATAATTAAAAAAAACAAGAAGACACATAATCATATTTATGTAAAAGATATATGCTCCTAAAAATGAAAAAACAAAGTATATAATGATATATTGTCAAATAAAAACATACAAATATAACAAACAAAAACAACAAAACATGTCGAATAAATAATATATAATGAAGTTAAAAACAAAATGAACTACAAATCACATACACATGTGTAGAAAAATACAACTTCAAATTTATAATAAAACTAAAAGACATAAAGATATTCAATTAAACTAACTAAACAAAAAAATAGCTAAAATAAAATCTAAAAAAAAAACACAGAGTAAAATTTAAAAAATAATTAAAAAAATGCATGCACATAAACTTAAAAAAAAAAACAAACACACTAGTTTAGCGGGGAAAAGAGAAAAATAAACAAACTAAAAAAACATAAACAAATTAATAAATAATTTTATATAACATGCTCGTAAAAATGTAAAGATAGATTAAAAAAACAGAGTATAAAAAAATAGAGTATGTAAAAAATATACAAACATTTTAAGAAAAAAAAATAAAAACGCATTGAAAAATCATATAAATATAAACTAAAAATAATTGTCCAGTAAGAAATAATTATGCCCGGTTAAATATATAACCAAACAAAATAATTGAAGTATTTATTTTTATAAAAAATATATTACCTCCTTCCTCATATTCTTTTTCATGTGATGGTATAGATAAATTATCAAGTGTAACTTGGTTAGAAACAAATAAAGCATAAAAATCAATATGTATTCATGACATAAAATTAATAGAAAGAAAATTAAAAATAAAAATATATACCTGAATCACCATCACAAAAGACTGAATCACCATCTCAAAAGACGTAATCTTGATACATTTCAGGTTCTTCACTTGGAGTTTGATTCAAATCAAATACAGATCTATTACCTGAAGGAATTTGATTTAAATCAAATTCATTCCTTAGAGAAGAAGAGTTTAAATCAATTCAAAACCTACTCTCATTATTTAGAGAAATGACATTCAAGTTAAAATACTCTCAACTCATATTGAAAAAAAAAAGTTTAAAATTAAATGTGTATTTGAAACAAATTTCACATAAAGTTTCCAAATAAATAGTTGATGAAAATTTTAGTTTTGGCTCCATGTTAAAATTTCAACATATTTAATCAAATTAAAATATTTTAGTTTTACCTCCAAATTATTATTATTATTATTTTTTTAAACTTTGCCTCCATTTTTTTTAGTTTGAAGAGATGAATATTAAATTTGAATTGTGCATCCTTTGACCTATATTTTTAAGAATGAATATGAAAAGTTACTTATATGAGGAGACAATATATTAATAGGAGAAGAAGTTATAGATGAGAGAAGTTGAAACAAGAAGTCAAATAGTTTTAGAGTATTTATTAAGGTTTTTTTTAGTCTTTTACCCTGTTATTTTAATCTGTGTGAAAAATTCTTAAACGACAATTATTTTGAATCGGAGGGAGTAAATAGCTTTCTAGTTTTAAACAGACATTTAACTCATGAGAGTTACTTAGTCAAATTGATTATAAATACAATTTCATCATAATTTCAAAAGAATAACACTTCATGTTGGATGGAACATAGAAAATTATTCACAGATTAGTGAAGAAGAATGTGTGTATACTGTGACCTAAAATTTGTATTACCTTATGGTCAAATACATGTAAACTAAACTAACTAATGAGTAATCCTAAACAAGATCGGTCACTCTTGATTTTCCTAAAAAAAAATTGGAAACCAAATTTGAAAAGGAAACTATTGTTGTAAACATCTCTATATAAATAAATCGATCATAAGCACCAAGAAAACAAAAGCATTAAATTATGAAGAAAGAAAGAGTTGTCCACCATGGTTGAGAGCAGCATTCATAGCTAAATTTTACAGCCCGTGTGGATGCACCAAAGACAACAGATCTTTCTTATGTAAATTGGGCATAGGCGATGCTTTTTGTAAACTTGTAATGATACAAGTGCACATAAACATCATCAACATCAAATTATTCAGGTAAACTATATAGTACAATTTTATATAATAATAAAACATTAGTTTTTTTTAAAAATTTTATATGGTATTTAGAGCGACTTATCAAGTTGGATTCAAAGTGGAGACCATGAAGAAGTTACCAGAACTAAAAGGTTCTTGTAGTGTAGATAAGATTCAATAAGGTTCGATCAGAATATTGTATTAGTAAATAAAAAGTTGAGCAAGAAGCAAATTGATCAAATCAAGAATGGACAAAAAGAACCTACTTCAGAAGATTGTGAATGCTTAAAGGATACTTTCTACTACTCATACGAATGCAAGGTAAGATTTTTAATATTTATTTATTCAAAAGTTGTTGCTTGTTTATGTTAAAACTAATAATTATTGTAATATTTTTTTTTAGATAAACAAATTAGACCGTGAAAAAGCAGAGATCTATTGGAATGAAAGAGTTTCGCCATATGATGAAGAAGCAATTGCATCAACCAATAAAGATTATTATGAAGATTCGATATTTTTGTTCCGATTAGTTATAGGAAAAGACCAAGGAAAAGTCTTTTCCCTATTAGGTCTCATTAGTTTTTTTTCTTATAGTTTTTTAATCAATTCAATTCTTTTTGTTTTTCTTTTTAAGATTAGTTTTTAAAAAGAAGAAAGAAAAAGTTTACTAACTAGCTTATTCTCGGAGGAGAATGACAAGAAATTAAAATAAATAAAAATTAAAAATTAAAATTTTAACCCTTTCAAGTAAGGGATTAAAAAAGAAGAAAAAATAATAAAAGTTAAAGTCGGAAAATTAACTTTGAAAACGTTAGTTGTAGTGTGAAAGGAAACAGTGACAAACCCTTTCCTCATTCACGCACAACGACTAACGCCATATCAGTTCGTCGCACACAACACCTAATTCACACTGCAAATAGCACGCACCACGTTGGTCGTCTCTCTGTTCGCACTTCGCTACTAACTACACAACAATTTTATTTTCTCAGATCTACAACCATCGCACTCGCACCAAGCGCCACGCTAACCTTCTATGCCGCCTCTCTTGCCAAGACACAACATCTGTTTTCCCAACACCGCCGGCAACCACACATATCAATTCAATAGCACTGCCTCATCGTCACACCACGCACAACAAGCATCATCATTCCATCAATATCACTTTTCCCCCTCAATTATGGTGAAAGTTCATCATTGAGCTTCTCCACCTCATCAGTCGACCATCAAATCTACATCAGCAACACCTTCTCCCAAAATGAAGCTAAAACCGAAACACCCATCAGTTTTAAGAAAATTAAAATATGCTTCAGTAGCTACTACTCTCATTAATAGCTGGGTCCGTCAATACCGCAAGACTATCACAACTGATTCTAACATAAAAGTTTTAGTGTCCAAAGGACTCTGCCATCAAGAAGTCTCCTCCTTTAGTTCTAAATCAGAACCATCAGTAAACTAAAATTCATCAATAGATAATATAAAGACAAATTTACAATCTAATTTAGGTCATTCTACAGAAATTGCAACTCCAGTATCTGATGTTGTGGCTCCAAAATAGCTTATTTACGGAGTAGGATCAATTAAAATAAAATTAAGGCTCCAAAGCAACCACCTTCAAATGTGGTTATTCACTTCACCGACTTGGCCCATCAAACACGACTTTGCATATACATACTATGACTGAATTAGGTAGTTATGATGTTGTTTTAAAAGTGTTTAATGCTACTAATCAGTCCCACTAGGTTGATTTGGATGTTCCTACTTATTATGAACTTGTAGATGAATTTCTACCCAGTTTTGAGTTTAATGATGATGTTGTTGGTGTTAATACTCCTAGGGTGGTTGGTTTTCAGTTGTTGAGTTAAACTCATTCTATGTATATCACTAATTTCAATATTGTTTTAGATTTTTTAGATGCTGCAAATGTTAATTAGCCTTCTTATGTGAATGTATATAGCGATTTTCTGATGATTTTGATCCTTTGCTATTTTATTGTGAATTGACTGATGATAGTACATTGCATTTTAGTCTTATGATTTATAGATCAATTTACATCATAGCTGATCATTTGTTACAGTCATCCATTTTTGGCATTTTCATATTTAGTTCGTCTTAGTGGTACCAATGTTGTAACAAAAACTGAGCGTAGGGGTGCAAACGAACACGAGCACTCGTGAACGGTTCGTGAACAGTTCGGTCAAAACTCGGTCAAAACTCGTTTGATACTTAAATGAACGATCACGAACAAAATTTTATAGATCGTTTAATAAACGAGCCGAGTTCGAACAGACTCTTGTTCGACTCGTTTATGTTCGTGAATAGGCTCGTTAATAGCTCATTTACGTTTGATTAAAACTCGTTTGTGTTTGTGAACAAGCTCATTTATAACTTATTTAATACATATAATTTTTTTAATAAAAATCAATAATAAATTTTTTAATGTATATAAAAAGATCCCAAATTCAAAAAAAGACCCAAACTAAAATAGATACCGGATTTTTTTATAAAATTTATGTGTAATTTAAGCTCAATTTATTTTTGTTTTAATTTCACTAAACGAGCTCAAACGAGCTACTAAATAAGTCGCTAAATTAACCTAATCGAGCAACTAAACAAGTTGAGCTCGATTAACTTAATCGAGTTGAGCTCGATTAACTTAAACGAGCTGAGCTCGATTAACTTAAACGAGCTTAAACGAGTCGAGCTCGATCATGGATAAAAATTATCGAGTCGAGCTTGAACAAACATTTATAAAGCTCGTTGAGCTCGACTCGAGCTCGAGCTCGATATTTGATAAACGAGCCGAACACGAACACCTCATATACTCGCCTCGACTCGGCTCGTTTGCAGCCCTAACTGAGCGGTTCTTTTTATGGGGAATGGTTAAAAGGCGTAAGGTCAATTTTGGTTCTTAGTTGGCCCAATTTGGCTTTATTTTTTCAGGCAATAGTAAGTCTCTTATCTTAGGATCTTTCATTACTTTGCTTGTTAGAAATTTTGGTACAATTAATTTTTCTACATTTACTATTGTGTTCGAAGCATATTGTTGATGTTTCCAAGGAAGAAAAAAAAGGTGTTTGATTCCTGCATGTAAAATAAAAAAGAAAATAATGAAGCTAAGATTGCGCCATAAGCAACACACAACATTCGAATGATTCACGGTTAAAGCAGCTTGAGACAAAACTCGTCATCATGGAGATGGTTGAAGTTATTAAACTCCATAAAGAATTCGTTCCTAAGTTGCAATAGCCTAATTGATCTTTGTGATGCTCCGTGAGGAGTTCTCCACTCTCATTCTCCGCTTTAGTTAAAGAAAGTTTCTATCTACATCTTTTAATTTTGTTTTGTTTTTAATGCTTACACATTGAGAGCAATGTAGAATTTAGGGGTGGGGGATTTATTGTTTAAATTTTTTTGCCTAGTTTTAATAAATTTTAGAATTTTTATTTTATTTTATTTTTTCTTTTAGTTGTTTTCTGTGTCTTGCTACTGCCATTTGGAATTAAATTTTTATGTCGCACTTAAATCACCTTATGCCGAAAAATTATTTTTGATTAGAGAGTTAGCTTAATTATGAAACTTAAATTTTTGTGTGCTTTAAGAAATCATTAGATACCTGTAGAACTATGTACAATTTACCTTAGAAATCATAGTGATAAACTACATGTTCATTTGATAATTAGAGTTTAAACTTATTTGCCTATCACTGCTAACCTTTGTAGTAAGATTGTTGATTAAATTTTTGTGCCCACTTAAATCACCTTGTGCCAAAAAAATATATTTTTGATTAAGGAGCTAACTTAATTATGAAACTTAAATTCTTGTGTGCTTTAAAAAACTATTAGATACTTGTAAAACTGTGTACAATTTGTCTTAGAAATCACAGTGACAAACTACATGTTCATTTGATAATTAGAGTTTAAACTTATTTGCATATTATTGCTAGCCTTTGTGGTGAGATTGTTGGTTAATGCTCATAGTTTTAAAAAAAAATTGTGTAAAAATGTATTTATTTTGTTCTCACACATCTTTTGTGAGTGAGTGGAGAGTTGAGAAAACATATTTTAAATTTTTATCCATTCTTGTGAATTGATTATTTTGCATAGTAGATATTAATCGTAATATTGGTAGCTGTTTAGAAAAATCATTGGTCAATTATCATATTGTTAGATTTTGAGCCTCTTCAATTATATGTTTTGGGTAGGAATTTTATTTTTGTTTCCGATGTAAAAGAAAAAAAATAGAAAAGTGAAAAAAAATGTTGAATAATTATTGAGACAAGTTTATGTTATTTTATTTTTAGCATTATGAACAAGTCTCTTGATTTTAGAGACACATTTTAGATTAGATTATTAATTCTTGTTTTGTTTCCATCGGCTCATTCTAGGATTGACCTTAGAAATATGAGAGCGTATTAGATGTTACATGTAACACACTATCTTATGGTGTTACAAGTTTCACACGTGTAAAGAATATATGTGTAGCTGTGTCTGTTAATTTATTATGTGTGCCTGTGATATATGTATCTGTGTATGTGCAATTAATATATGTACATGTATGGTTATTATCTGTTAATTAATATATGTACATGTGTGGTTATTCTTTTTTGTCTACGGCGTTATTATATGTGCCTGTGCTATATGTATCTATGTATGTGTAATTTTTGTATGTATATGTTGATATGCTAATTGTACTTGTGTGGTTATTTTTTGTGTCTGCGAGGTTATTATCTGTGTCTGTGATTTATGTATTTGTGCAATTCCTATATGTATATGTTGAGATGCTAATTGTACCTGTATGGGTTTTTTTTTCCGTGCATGTGAGGTTATTAATAGTGCATGTTGTATATGTATATGTATGTGCAATTATTATGTGTATTTGGAGAGTTTCTACTTGTATCTCTGGTGATGTTTGTATTTATATCATATTAATGTCTTTTTATTTTTCGCTTCCACCAACATCAAAAGACGTTGATAACATAGATGAATCCATGATAACAGAAGTAAATAATAAAATCAAAGAGAAAAACAAAGGAGAAATAGAGACGAAGTAAAGAATAGAAAGAGAAAATTTTCAATTTTTAAGAAGAGAGAGAAAAGAGTAACACATGTTGAAGAGAGAGGAGAAAGAGATGTTTCTTTTTTTTTTCTTTTTTTTTTAATTCGCGCGTGTGAAAAATATGAAACACAATAATTTATTGTGTTTCAGAAACACCCAAGACTTTGTGTAGAAATATTAGTGCATGTAATTTAGTGCCCGTTTGGCTGGGTTTGTTTACTGACTGAAACTATTTTTTTAAACTTAAAAGCACCTCTTTTTTTTTATCTGTTTGATTGAAATTGCAGTAGATCTATTGACATTAGATGTTTGGAGGGTTTGAAAAAATAAAAAGTCATCTACAAACAGAAACATATATTTTTTATACCCCTGTAAAATAAAATATATAACTCATGATTGTTATAAATTTACAATAAAACAAATCAAATTTTTTATATAAATTTATAAAATATTTATATAATAACCCGGCCCAAATGTTTTTGTTGGGGTTAAAATCCGGTAGGGTCCGAACTCCTTAAAGATTGAGACTTCTTCTTGCTTCTTTTCGGTCGAGAACTTTCTTTTTCATTGTCCCTAGAAGCGGCATTGACTTAAACTTTTATAGAAGACCCCTTTCCTTAGCACACCAGGAAAGTCTTAACAGAAATCTAGTTGGATACCAAAATTTACCGGAAGTCTCAAACTAACAATCTAGTGGAACCAGTTGGATGACGGCCAAAATACGCTAGATGACAAACCCATAAAGATTTTACTCAAGTCAGGCCGTAAATAACCACATCGGCCCAAATGAAGTCGGCCAAACATTCATCTTAATCGGCCGAAAACTTTAAGCGAAACCCAAGCTATTATCATTTGTAAGGACCCATTAACTTCACCAAAATATTTAGGGATTATTAGGGTAGGCTCATATGATCATCCCATCAATTTTTATCCAATAATTTTCCAATAAGCATTAACAACTAGTAATCTGAATAATAAAAAAATTAAAAAAAAATCATTAAATCCAAAACTCCACTTATCACATGATTAGTATTTTATTAAATAACATATTAAGGATTGTACCCTATTTTCACAGAATTGTGTTGAAGAGTCCAGCAAGGCCCGGATATAATGGCAGATGCGAGCACATTACATATACCTGGAGATCTACTACTACTGCCATTTATGTGAGATCTCGATTCAAAATTTGATTAATAATTGTGATATTCACCCGCACTAATCGACAAGCGGTAAATGGGTGATAGGCCCGCTTTTTAGATCACCGATTGGAAAGGGCCCCGTGACTGACGCGTGTTCGGTGCCGCGTGGATTGTTAATTAATTGCATGTTTCTTTTCACTATTTGCTTTTCCGCCAAGTAAGGCAAAAGTTACTCAAGTCGCTGCTCAACACTTGGATTGGATGCACGCCATAAATTAGACAACACCCAAGCTAGTTTGGGTCATGGAAAAGAACAAAATGGCGCTTCCCTCTAGTTTAAAACCTGAGGTTTTATTTTATTTTTTAAATCTGAATAGCCGGTTCAAAGTTATTGAACTATTTAAGTTTATGTACGATTTTATGTTCTTCCTAATAGCTTTAAGCTAAATTAAAAAATAATATTAATTTTTTTTAATTAAAAATACTTATTTAATAATATTTAGCTGATTCAAGTTAATAAAAAAATATAAAAACAAAACAAAATTCTTATTATTTACTTTTTTATTTTAACTAAAAGTTTAACCCAGATTAATAATTTGAAATTAATAAAAACTACAATATTTATTTTTTTTTCTTTAATTTTATATGGGCAAGTAACTAATAAGCTACTTTTACTATATCTGAATAAATATTATTAGAAATGTTTCATAAATTAGCAAATATGTTTAAATCTGGGTTAAAATGGAAATTTCGGTGGAATATTTAAAGTGAATTATTATTTTAAAAAATGATGTATAATTTAATTTTATAAAAACAAAATAATTATATATAATTCTCTTTTTTCAGTTGTCATGTGACAATTGTATTAAAAATTAACATTTCTTTGTGTGAAATAAAAATAGATAAAAATCGTTTAATAAATTTATAATTTTAAATAATTTCTCATTTAATGATTGAAAAAGAAAGAACAATTTATTTTCTTATTGAAGTCTTATAATCAATTCAGGGTACATCAGGTAATAAATTACCCACATTTTAATGCCACAACAATTCACAAGTAATTTTAAAAAAAATAAAGAGAAACGTGATGTAGAAATCAATGTTACTTAAAAAGAAAAACATAATAAGAAAATGCGAAAATAAATTAGAACTCACTCAAACGAAGAGCCAATGAAATTAGAAAGAAGAATATGAAATATGATATATCAACACATGATTAAGATTGGTATGATTAGTGTGGAACAAATGGAGTCAAATGAACGGCAAGCAAAAGCAAAGCAAATGTTTTTGTTTCATTTTGTGTTATTTTATTAGGCTAGTAGTAGTTGTAGCTTCAAAGCTCCCCAAACAAAAACAGCTCTAGAAGAGCTTCTAATCCAATGACACGTCACGAGTCAAAGATAATGATTTGGTTCTCCGTCAAATGCAATTAAAGCCGTAAATTCACTGTCTTAATCTTTCATTACAGACACCTGTCACCATCGCATGCATACCCGCAGTCTTCTTGTTGTGTTATCAATTTATTAACTTACTTTTGAAAAGGAAGGGAAAAAAAAAGCTTTTTCTTTAATAATATTTTTACATTATTTTGGGTTATTTAAAAATAATCACTCAATAATATTTGTTTGAAAATAATTACTTTCAAATATTTTATCGACTTTTTTATCTATATAACCCCAAAAATTAAATTATATACTAATCTGCTCCAACTTTTTGTTTAATTTCCAAAATGCTCCAAATTGCAAAACGTTGGGGTGCGTTTTGCTGGATTGAGATGGAGAGTGTATTCCAATTTTTTGCAGCAAAATGTTGGACAGCGTTTTGGTAATTTGTAGCAAAACGCATGACCACGTTTTGTGCAAAACGCGGGGGTGCGTTTCGCTGCAATTGTGATGCTGACTCAGCATCACAATTGCAGCGAAACGCGGGGGTGCGTTTCGCTGCAATTTTGATGCTGAGTCAGCATCACAATTGCAGCGAAACGCGGGGGTGCATTTTGTTAATACGGGGTGGCGCGTTTTGCTTTTAAATTCGTGGTAGGGTCGCCAATGTCGTTTTCATTTCATTTCTCACATTCTCTCTAGAAACACATTTTCTCTCTCTACAAATTTTCTCTGGTAAATCATTTAATTGTTAATTAATTAATTTGTATTAACTAGTCTACTAATCAATTATTTATTAATTGTGCAGATGGGCGATTATTTCGATCGAATTGGGAGGTTTCAGGATCGACATGTTTCGGGTCGGATCACTCCAGAGGTTAGAATAATTTTATATTTATTTAGTTATTAATTAATATTTAAATAATAATATAATTTTATTAAAAATATAAATTAAATTCTATTACGTAAGATTATTAATTAAGAAATTAGAGTTAATAATAATTATTTTAATGGGTAAAATTATATTTGTTTAGTATATTAAAATAAGTATGTACTTATATAATTAGGTAGTAATCTAATTTCGATAAAATTTTGAGTACATTATTTATAGATTAGGAATAATTATAATAACGATTCTAGTGAAATTATATTAATTTATTAAATTATAAAAATAATTTTTTATATTATTTTACTAATTTGTTATGATCTTTAATATAGACCGAGGATGATATACATATCACTGTACGACACGTTAGTGTCGAGAAACCACCCAGTCATCTTCAGATGACTGGGTTCGACCATGTAGCTTCTATAGGACCCCGAGATAGCGATGCAGCTTTAGTTACCGCTTTATGTGAGCGTTGGCGTCCGGAGACACATACATTTGTTTTACCTTGGGGAGAGTGCACTATCACTCTTGAGGATATCGCGTTACTTACTGGGCTTCGTACTGAGGGTTTTCCGGTTGTCGGCCGGGTTAGGGGATTTAGTGTAGGTGGACAGCACGTGACCTCAGTTCAGTTAGTAGAGAGACTTTTAGGTCTGACTCCTGAGGATGCAGTGGCTTGTATGAACGGTAATACTGCGATCTCTCTAGCGTGGCTACGACGACATTTCATGGTATTTCCACATGACGCTGATGACTACACTCGACAGTGCCACACACGGGCATACATTTTACGTCTTCTTGGAGGTGTAATATGTGGTTTGAAGACGGCGAAAGATGTTCCCATTTCTTTTTTACAGTTTCTTGAGGATCTGACCACTGTTAGGTTATATAGCTGGGGGTCGGCATGTTTAGCGTACTTGTACAGATACATGTGTCACTCAGTTTTTCCAAAGTGCAAGACGCTTGGAGGTTTTGTATGGATTCTTGAGGCGTGGGCCTATCTACGGATTCCAGCATTGCGTGTAGGTGTTGTTGCTTACTCTCCGTGTTTTCCGATCGCTATGAGGTACATCTAAATAATGTCATTAATTTATGTAATAATTATTATATTGCTTTTTTTAAAAATGAAGTCGTCTTATTTTATTCATATTTTATCAATGCAGTTTTGAGAAGTATCCTAGGAGCGATCCCGGCTCCGAGGAGTTGAAGCGATATCGTTTGATTTTAGATCGGTTAGACTTTGATGATGTGAGTACATATTTTATTAAATTTTTTCCATGGTATAATAGCTTTGTTTTTTGTTACCTATTATAAATATTATCTTATTATAACCATTTTGCCACTTTCATTAAAGTCCACCTCAAATTTTATTTAATCAATCATACAACATATTAATTAAGAAAATGAACATATCAAATGTACCTTTCCAACTAACGTAAATTAAAATTTTTTTCCAACTAACGTAAATTAAATTCAAAATTATAAAAAAATATATATGTAACTTCATATAACAAAAAAAAACATTAACTAGTATACCAAAAATATCTACAGCTAAATCCGCACCGAAATTCCACCCAATTTTGCAGCAAAACGCAGGAGGTAGTTTTGCTGCAAAAAAAATTATGCAGCAAAACACACCCCCGCGTTTTGCACAAAACGAGGTCATGCGTTTTGCTGCAAATTACCAAAATGCTGTCCAACGTTTTGCTGCAAAAAATTGAAATACACCCTCCATCTTCAATCCAGCAAAACGCACCCCAACGTTTTGCAATTTGGAGCATTTTGGAAATTAAACAAAAAGTTGGAGCAGATCAGTATATAATTTAATTTTTGGGGTTATATAGATAAAAAAGTCTATTTTATCATAGATCGATAAATATGGTGAAAATTCGTGAAATTAGACATTATCAATTTTTTTATTTTAGTTTTACACTAATTTTAAAATTATTTTATTTTTTAATAAAAAAATTATAATTTTTTTAAAAAAAAAAATTGCAAAAAATGAGCTTCCCAGTATATACTACCGAGAAACAGACAAAATTTTGTCAACTTTCCGGTATGTAATATCTGGAAGCAAAAAATCATTTTCTGGTATTACACACCAGGAAACTGACTTGATTTTTGCCTGTTTCCTGGTGTGTAATATCAGGAAATGATTTTTTATTTTCCAGTATTACACACCAGGAAACAGACAAAATTCATGTCTGTTGCTTGTGTGAACTACCGGTAAATGATTTTTTACTTCCCGGTATTACACACCGGGAAACTAAACTTCAATTTTGCATATTTTCTTGTATGTAATACCGAGAAACTGCTGTGTATTTTTTTTAATATCGAAGGGTAAGATGGTCATTTTGGTCTATTTTTGTAAAAAAAAAAATTAAAGTTTAGTTTTGTAAAAATTTTAATGTTGGTCTAAAAATATAATTTTTTTAATAAAAAAACTCAAAAGTGCAAATGACCCATAAACATATTGATTTACACAACCATCTACCAAAAAATGCATAAATATTATAATTAATTTATAAATGTTGTTTAAAGGGATGGGAGAGAAACAAAATATATACAGTTAAACTCTTATTCGATTGATTGGGAAAATATTACGTTTTTGGATATTGATCTCTTTTCACCAAATAGGTGCAGCTACCAAATTTTCTTTCTTACTCTTTAATTTACTTTATAGTTATTTTTTCTTCATTTGAAAATTTTATAGAAATTTTCCAGTCTTATCAAAATCAAAACTCTTCATGTTGGATGGAGGATCGGGCCGGACATGAGTAATTAGTATCATTTATGACATAACTTACCTATGCTGCACGACTTTGTAAAACTTCATAAAAAATCGGTGAACGATGTAATACGTTAATGTCCATTATTTGAACTAGTGACTCCAAAAAATGCATGTCATATCCAAAGGTTAGGTAATGTCACATCTTCAAAATTTGTAGTTGGAGCTCTTTGATAACCATTTTGATATTGGCATTTCCATGCTATTGGACAATTTTTCCATTTCCCATGCATGCAATCAATGCTACCCACCATATCTAGAAAGCCACGTTTCTGCCCCATTTGCAGTAGACAGTGAACATAAGTTGTATTTGACTTACGTAAATATTCATCTCCAAATATTAGTATAACATCTTCACAAAAATTTTTCTAAGCACTTAAGAGTAGTATTTCCTCCAATTCGCACATAATCATCTACAACATCTGTAGATGATCTGTATGTCAACATACGCATGGATGTAGTGCCTTTTTGATGTGGAGATAAATATTTCCTACCTAAATCATCATACCTCTATTGAAAGTACGAGTCAATACTAGATAAAGCTTCCACAATTTGAAGGAAAATATGTATTCTCATGTGAAAACGTCTTCAAAATATCTCATGGGAGTAGACCGAAGATGATGCAAAGTAGTCTTTGATTAGACGACCATGTCCTACTTCACGATCTTTATCGATCGTGCTGCATTGTCATCTTCTTGGGGAAGAATGCTCATACCAGTTTTCATATGTGCATGTTTCCTCCACTACTTCATTCCACACTGAATCCCACAAATCATCCCAGGACATATTGTTAGTCATATCAAGGTTGTTCAAATGATTGTTGTGGTTTGACATTTCCTTTTGATTGAATTAGGATATGATAGAATAAAAAAGAAAGAGATTGAATAGATTGTGTGTGATATATATTGCAAGGATAATGTTATATTTATATAGGAATTTATAACAACTAGTTTTATAAGCTAGTTTTACACTAGTTGGTTTTAGATTTTTTTTTAAAAAAAAATCTAAAATCTCACGATGAACACTTTTGTAGTCATTAAATTACTATATTATTAATTGAATATCTAAAATATTTTTTTAGTTGATACAAATTTTACTATGAATTCAAATACCATATCATAAAGTCATATATATTATATATATTTAATGAACTTTTGCTTGTATATGTATATTAATATATATCGTATTTTGCTTAGATGATATTATTTTATATAAATGTTCTATTAACTATATTTTGATATAAAGTGGTATAAATAAAACACACACATATATATACATTAAAATCATAATATTATAAATTTAATAGCAATAAAGTTCACAAAATGCACAGTCTTGCATGCTCGTAACTAACTTAACATCCTAACCAATACCAATAAAAATAACTTACTTAAACAATACATACTAAATACTGCAATTAAAGCATTAACTAATAATTATTCATATTTTTTTTTATAATTTTTCTACCATATTCCAATGCCTTTCTCGTTGAGATGGGACCAATTAGATGGATAAGTGCAAATAACCTTCATATCTACTCATATTGTCTAGTATCACTCATTCTTCCCATCACAAATAACCTCATTTCTACAATTTCAGACCCTCTTTAATGATTTGATGTTCCAATGGATGCCTTCAATTTTTCGCTAACTTTTTTTATTAGATGCTTTAACACCTTGTGGACGAACAAGAGACTCTACAATATCTTCCTCACCCAGTTATGTTTCTGTGTTTGATGAGGATGTATAGAATGATTATTTTTTGAACGCTTGGACGAACCTCCACTCTCCCCTTGTTAAGATTTCCACATTTGTTCTCTATGTAAGAAAATCCAATGTTGAGCGAAAGTGCATTTTACACCCCACTTAGTAAGATAAAATTTATGAACCTTTTTTATTATATCATCTTGATTGGTACTGTTTTGTGGTGCACGAGATACTTCATCATAACATGCACCAAAATTTTGAGTATAATTATTAATCATGTGTCATCTTTTCTTGATTGCATCCTTCGAAAGATGAATCATACTCGATTGACATGCTTGACAATATTGGCATATATAGTCCTAGAATGTCTCAACTCTTTGATTAGTCCCTATTATGAGGTCTTTGGAAATGTTTAATCATGCGGATATAACCAGTTTATCCTCTTCGAAATTCCAATGTTGACCAGAAAGCCTCGTAGGTTCACTTGCATCATCATTAAGGTTGATGTCTTCTAATCCATCATTTGAGAATAATGAATTTTAATATGTTGATGGTGTTCGAGAAGACCGATTAAAAATTAGGAATTGTGTAGAAAAATTCAAAGAAGACATATCGATACTTGATATGAAGAATTAAGCATGTGGATTATTGCAATGGAAATGATGAATTTTGTGGATGTGAAAAAATATTATCTTGTAGATTTTGAAAGGTATTTTGTGATGAATTTGATATTAGATCAGTAGGGTAGGGATGTTGCTCATTTTAAGAAATTGAATTTTGAGAACAGTTAGGAAAATTATATAAATCTAAAATAAAATTGAAAATTTGGATATGATTTGGATTCAAAAATAGAAATAGTGACGAAATTTGATAAGTTGTAGAAGAAAGATAAATGGAGAATGAAGAAAATAGATATGATACCATGTATATATGTATATATATATATATATATATATAGTTATAATGATAAAATATTGGTAAAATAAAATATTAAAAAACAATGTTACTATTGGGAACATATCCATTAAAAAAAATAATAACAAAACAACTAATCAAAAGTAACAATCGTTATTGATGTCGGAAACTTAAGAATAAATAAAATGTAAAAAAAAATCAAAATGTAATATTTCGAAACATGTTTATAAAAAAAATAAAAATATATATAATAATAAGACAAAAAATTTACTACCATTGAAAAATTAAAAATAAATAGAAAGAAAGAAAAACTTCAAAATTTATTCTATTGGTAATTAATTTCAAAATTTAAACTATTGGTGACATAATTATTTTTTTAAATAATAAAACTAACAACTAATAAAATAAAAAAAATACTACTGTCAAAAGTTAAAGATAAATAAAATAACTAAAAATTTAGCAAACATAACAATTTGTCGCTACATACAAAATATTCATCTCCATTATTTGAAAGTTGAGGTGTTAAATTAATCTTTCGTGAAGTTAGAAGGTTAACATGAAAAATATAACAAAGTTCAGGGGCTCCTAAGACCCCAATACATTTTAAATAAAACCAACAATAGTAGTGAAAGAATAAAAAATATATATTGAATTATTATTTTAAAAATATCATTGCAATTGCTACTAAACTGGTTCTTGAGAATATCTGTTGGCCATTAAATAAGCTTTATATAATCTAATGTTTCAATAGAGTAAGTCTTTATTTTGTAGACCTATTTACAACTAATAGCTTGTTTTGCTTCTGGAAGAGGTATCATTTCCCAAGTTTTAGTCTTATGTAATATAGCAAGCTCTCCATCCATAGCCTTACACCAGCTCGCATCTAAAGAGACTTCCTTATATGACGTAGGCTCAACAAAAGAATGAATAGATGTTAAGAAGGACAAGTAGTCTGAAAGAAAAATTGGGTAGGAAAAGCATACACAAGAGGCGATTTTAAATCCACATTTGTTCGTAAAATCATTTAATTGAATATGCACCAGCGGGTTTGCGGATTAAATTGCCATCTCTACCTATAGAAGATGCAAACATGGCGTCAAATGATGAACAAGCACCAAGAATCTGAGCTAACTTTATTGCAATAGACTAACCATCAAGAGATAAATGATCATTTGTGGAAGTGGAATGAGGAGACCCAATACTACTAGCTACTTTCGCTGCTCCAGGTTTCTAACATTGCTTAGGCTTATTATTGGTGAACTTGTTTACTTGACTTCTCGGAATGTACTTTTCCAATATCCTTTCTCATTACAGTAAGCACACTCATCGACAACAATATTTGGTATAGGTTTGTCGATAATCTAAACCAATCTATATGAACTAGTAGCAAAGACTTGTGAAGAATTCGAATGAGACATCAAACGTAAAAACTTTAAACAAGTATTTTCAGCCAACAACTCATTTATTGCAGCATATATGGTAGGTAAATGTGATCAACGGAGCATTGAACCTCAAATACTCTCAAAATCATCCTGCAAAGCCATAAAAATCTACTAATTTGTGCTATTCTCGTAGTTTCTAATGAGTAGCATTTTTTAGCAACTCAACCAATTAATCCCCAACTCAGTTAAATATGAATAGAACTCTTGAATTGAACGATTACTTTGTTTTACTTCTCGAAGGTCCATATTAATCTGATATCTTCTAGCAAACTTTGATTGATTAACGTGACAAAAAGATAATCTCATGCATCTTTTGCATACTCAAACTTTGCTAAGTGGATTTCGATAGATGATTCGACCGAATTGTTAATCCATATCGAAATATTTGCATTGTTCATGACCTACCTACAAATCAACTTCTTGTAATCATCTTCGCTATTACTTGTAGAAGTCATACTACCATTAATATAATCCCACAAATCTTTACTCAAAAAAAAAAAAAAAATCTTTCATAGAAAAAATTCAATACATATAATTTGTACCATTCAACCTTCAAAAGAGTCTTGAAATCATTTTTAGGAAATTCATATTCAATTTTCGCCAACAACATCAGATGCCAAATAACAAGATCGGCGTCATAACTTAATCTAGCGAAACCGTAATAAGATCCAAGATGACAAACAGCTGAATCAAACTTAACATTAGATTTAAAAGCTGACGTAGAATCAAACATTCAAAACCCTAACTTTGTAACCATGATAATTCATATGTGAAAAATGTATTCATATTTAAAGAACTCCCATGAGTTCCTTCCTAGGAAACTACTAGAAAATTAGAAAAATAAAAGAAATAATTTATATGCGCAGCAAACTAATACTAGAAGGACAATAATACCCTTAAGTAAAAATGCAAATAACTATAATATTCTAAC
This sequence comes from Cardiospermum halicacabum, assembly GCA_031304145.1. Taxonomy (NCBI): domain Eukaryota; kingdom Viridiplantae; phylum Streptophyta; class Magnoliopsida; order Sapindales; family Sapindaceae; genus Cardiospermum; species Cardiospermum halicacabum. Next base: position 21,935,382 of record CM062396.1, read on the forward strand.
AATTTATTTTTAAAGAAATCAACATAAATGTCATATTTTCGAATGAAACTAGCAACACACATATAAACAATTTCATGTTCATCAGTATCATGTAGATGAGTAAATGTAACCCGTAAAAAAAAAAAGGGTAAGATTATTGATTCCGACATTTATTTAGGGTAATAACTAAAAAGAGTTAGCGAATTATATTTTAGATGGTAGTTCTCTATCATGGTAAATAGTCATGTAGTTTATCTTTATTTTTTATATTTATTAAAAAAAATCTCTACATGTATAGATTGAATAATTTATTTTATTTTACATTAATTGATGCGGATACAAATGTATTTCAATTTTGTTCAAATCGTGATGAAGCAGTAGTTTGTGATAATATTTTAATAGTTCTATCTCTAATATGACACTACACATAATCCAACAATACACCACAAGAATTATAAATATTAATCAATATATATATATATATTTTTAAATAAGAAGAAAGAGATTTGGTAAATTATTTTTCTTTTTCGTTACAACAAACACCGTCACTTTTGACCTTTATCAGTCAAATTAACCTACCATATCACCATGTTAATTAGTATTTTGTATAAGAAAATCAAAATTGAAATTGCGTTTATCACAGAATAATAGAAAAATATATACTTTTAGACTTTTACAAAATTTAATTATGTTTATAGATTCAAATGTAAGAAATTCTCATAACATTAAAGTTTCAATTCATCATAGGTATTTAGACAAAAAATGGTTCAGAGCTTATTTCCCATATGAATAAGCCCTTGTAAACTCAAATTCATTAATATAATTTTCAATGAATAACGATCAAGAAAATTCAAGAAATATTTAAAAAAATCGAGGTAATTGACTCCTATTAAAAAGAGTTCTTATTACTTTCTAAATAATGAACCTTAAAATATTTTTATCACATTCATACGATATGAGTTGAGTTAGCTTACTTTACGGAGATGACATAAAACTATATTTTACACTCCTAAAATAGAATTGAGACACAAATGACAATAAAAGATAATATCTTATAAAAATATATACACAAATTTTATTGATACGGGGAGGATGCTAATATTAAGAAAACTCTTACAAGAAACAATATTCTCTAAGTATTTTTATGTTTTTATTTATTATTATTATTTTATTCTTTCATAATCAGATATTCATATAGTTCTTGATTACTATAAATAAAACGTTGTTTAGTATAAAAAATCATTCTGATTTTTAAGTAATGTCCCAAATGACTTTACTTATTTTAATAACTTAGAGCATCTCCAATGGTTTAGTGGATTGAGACATATGTGGCATGGTAAATAGAGGGTGTGAATAATGATGTGTCAAAAATATTATTTCTGGAAGAAAAAAAATTAAAACAGCTCACAGTGGTTATTGTCTATTTAGATTTCCTAATTTATAATCCATTAGAATTAAACTTCTTTTTCCTTTTTAATTTATAATCTCTATTATAATAAAATGAGGAAATTTAGAAAGCCAATTAATCATATGATGACAAGTGGCGCTCTAAAAATGCGACACGTTATGTATATATATTTTATAAAATTACTTTTTAGTCTTTAATTTTAATTAACTAAATTGGTTATTTCGACATTTTAATAAATTCTCATCTTTTTGACCGACTCTATAATAAATTCTAATATTCAAGTTTTTTCTATTAAAAAATATTATATTTACACTAATTGTTATACCACATCCGAAATATAACTCGCTAATTATTGTCTCCATCACTATACAAAGAGATTTTTGTTCAATTAGTTTTCACACTAACCTTGAAGGCAATAGTGCTTTTTGTAAATTAAATAGAGCTATTTGCCACTAGAGGTTTAAATATGAGTTTATATTATTTCATTTTTTGGATTCAATTTTAAAATTTTAAAATTGACATGAATCCAAAATCTATATTATCAATATAATAATAATAATAATTATAATAGAAGTTATTTTTTCAATATATATATATATAATAATAATAATAATAATATATGTTTGGTTAAAGTTAAAATTTACTTACCATCTTCTTAAAAAAAGTTCAACCAAACATATTTTATAATTTTTTCTTTTAAATTAAAATTATGAATAAATAAATTATTTTACAATGGCAACCATAGCATCTCTAAAATCAAATCAAATCATTTTTAAAATTTGAATCAATTCAATATAAACAACATAAGAAGTTTCTCTATCTCATATCTATTCTCTATATTTATCTTTATAAATGGAAAAATCTAAACAAACAAATTAATCACGTGATGACAAGTGACGTTATAAAAACACAATATGTAAAAATTTTTATATTAAATTACATGTTAACATATAAGTACTAATTAATTCATTATCTTATTTTATCATCTAAAATGTATTATTTTATTTTCTTATTATATATTATATTTCAACTAATTTTTATTCCACATCGGAAGCGTAATTCACTAATTATTTTCGTCGCTACTATATAAATGAGATTTGTACTGAATTAATTTTCATTTCGATCTTTAAGACATTAGTGTCCTTTGTACAATTAAAAAGTTCTTGGCGCTATAGATTTTAATAAAAGTTTAATATATTCCATATTTTGGATTCGACCACCCAAAATCTATAGTATCTTTATCTTTATCATTATCTCTATATCTAAAAAAAATAACACGTAGACATTTTTATATTAAATTACATATTAAGACAAAAGTATTAATTAATTCATTAGGTTATTTTGTCATTTAAAATATTTATTTTTATTTTTTTAATATATGTTATATTTCAACTAATTGTTATCCCACATCGAAAATGTACCTCACTAACTATTTTCGCTACTCTTATATAAATGAGATTTTTATTGAATTAGGTTTCATATCGACCTTTAGGGCATTTATGCCCTTTGTACAATTAAAAGGTACATGCCGCTACAGGTTTTTAATAAAATTTTAAAATATTTTAAATTTGTTTATTCAATTTTAAGTTTTTAAATATGATACAAACCCAAAATCAATATAATAATATCTCTTCCCTATTATAATAAAATGAGAAATCTAACCAAGTGAATTAATCACGTGCTGAAAAGTGGCGCTATAATAAAACAATTTGTAAACATTTTTATATTAAATTACATATTAACATATGAGTATTAATTAATTCATTAGGTTATTTTGTTATTTAAATATATTATTTTATTTTTTCCTGCTATATCTTATATTTAAACTAGTTATTATCTTACATCGGAAGTGAAACACACTAATTATTTTTGTCATTACTATATAAATAATATTTTTATTGAATTATTTTTCATATAAACCTTAAAGATATTGATGTTCTTTATGCAGTTAAAAGGTACTTGCCGCCATAACTTTTAATAAAAGTATAAAATATTTTATACTTTTGATTCAATTTTAAGTTTTTAAAATTAATAGAAACTCAAAATAAATATTATAATATCTTTATCTTTATTATAACAAAATGATAAATATAACAAAGCGAATTAACTATGTGTTGCCAAGTGATGCTCCAAAGAAGCAACACGTAAGCATTTTTATATTAAATTACATATAAACACATAAGTATTAATTAATTTATTAGGTTATTTTGTTATTTAAAATAAATTATTTTATATTTTTCCTACTATATGTTATATTTAAACTAATTGTTATCTTAAATCGGAAGTGTAACACACTAATTATTTTCTTCTCTACTATATAAATGAAATCTGTATTGAATTACTTTTTATATCGACCTTTAAGGCATTATTATCCTTTGTACAACTAAAAGGTACTTAAAAGTTACTTGCAGCTGTAGGTTTTAATAAAGGTTTAAAATATTTTATAATTTAGACTTAATTTTAAAATCCAAAAACAATATTATAATATCTTTACTATAATAAAATGAGAATTTTAACAAAATGAATTAACCCCGTGATGATAAGTTGTGCTATAATAAACAATATGTAAGCATTTTTTTATATTAAATTACATATTAATACATAAGTATTAATTAATTCATTACGTTATTTTTTTATTTAAAATATATTATTTTATTTTTTCCTACTATATGTTATATTTAAACTAATTATTATCTTACATCGAAAGCGTAACACACTAGTTTTTTTCGCCATAACTAAGAAATAAGATTTTTATTGAATTTTTTTCATATCAACCTTTAAGATATTGATGTCCTTTGTATAGTTAAAAGATATTTGCCACTATAGGTTTTAATAAAAGTTTAAAATATATTTTACATTTTTGATTCAATTTTAAAATTTTAAAATTGATACAAATCCAAAATCAATATTATCATATCTCTAATTTAATAAAAGCAAAAATCTTACAAAGCGAACTAACCACATGCTAACAAGTGGGGTTCTAAAAGCAACACAACTTTTTTTTACATTAAACTACATATTAACACTTAAGTCTTAAGTAATTCATTAGGTTATTTTTATTATTTAAAATATATTATTTTTTCTACTATATTTTAGATTTCAACTAATTATTATCCCACGTCGGAAACGTAACCCACTAATTATTTTTGCCACTACTATATAAATGACATTTTTATTGAATTATTTTTCATATCGACCTTTAAGTCATTGGTGCCTTTTGTACAATTAAAAAGTTCTTGCCACAGTAAGTTTTATTAAAATTTTAAAATATTTTATGTTTTGGATTCAATCTTAAGTTTTTAAAATTGATATAAACTCAAAATGAATATTATAATATTTTTATCTTTATTATAACAAAATGATAAATATGACAAAGTGAATTAATCAAGTGCTAACAAGATGGCGCTCCAAAGAAATGAACACGTTAGAATTTTTATATTAAATTACATATTAAAAATCATAACCGTTATATTGTTATTTAAAATATATTATTTTAATTTTTTTTCTACTATATGTTATTTTTCAACTAATTGTTATTCAACATCAGAAGCGTAACTCACTAATTATTTTTAGGCATATTCCGTCTGCCATACAAAGGGAAGTAGAAGCTAAGTGTTAAATGCAACGATAAACTCTTCATTTCTCTAGCAGTACTACATGATTCTAATACTGACTAATAATATGAGACTCCAATCAATATCATTGTCCATAGAGTCCTCTGCTCTTAAAAACTTTACAAACTAGATTTTAAGCGTCGGTGATGGTACTATAGGAAGAAAAAACTCCGAAATTGATATGCCTAAAGATTCGTTGAATCTCTTAATCTGCTTGGATTCTATAGTTAAAGTAATATATCCTTCATTTGATCGATATATTAATAATCCTACATACTTGCAGGATACCAACTTCGATGCTGGATTTGGTGGAAGAGGTAAACAATTACATGATATCGATGAATGTTACTGATGAAAGGATTTACCACAGTTTGATTCGGTGCGCCAATCGGATACGGCGATCAATATATTTACTGACTTTTACACTCTAAAATTCTTAAATAGCATTAAGTGCTCGAGTTTACCGCTTCATGAACTTAAACTCAAAGTTGGTATATCAGCGATGCTATTACAAAATATTCATCACTCGGCAGAATTATGGAATGGTACAAGGTTGATCCTAGCAAGGTTATGAATAAGAGTCTTAGAAGTTAATGTGATTCAGGTCTAACTGTTGGCATAAGATGTTGATGCTGTAACTTACATTGATGTCATGGGCTTCAATATTACCGTTCAAATTTAAGAGGAAACAGTTTCCTATCTCATTATCATTTGCAATTACCATAATACAAGAGTCAATGACAATCTCTAAATAATGTAGGTCTCTATCTTAAAAGACTTATTTTCAGGCACAGTTAATTATATATCGTTGTATCCCGAGCAACTAATCTTAAAGGTCTAAAAAATACTTATTTTAGATGAGCATGGTATAGTACTAAAAAATCATAACCAAATTTGTATCCAAAGAAGTCTTCCACGCATCTGATAAAGGTAAAAAAATGAATGTTATCCGACATAAAATTCATGTAATTTATCTGATAAGTTAAATAATTACATTTTCTTTTCTGAGAGCAATAAAATTACAAATACTAATATATGTATTGATTTTGATGAAAGGCACTACACCACGGGTCGCACCAAAGGAATTAAGAATAAGTGATATTCATAATAATTTCACTCATAACAACACGAATGACTAAGAGCGAAAAGAGATTCATATCTTATTAGATCTATTTAGTCTTTTCTTTTTTCATCTCTTGAATTTCGTTTGCTTCTACTATTTTTTATTTTCATTGTCAGTTAATCGGGATATCCTGTGATATATTATTCGTTTTGTGAGAGACTTTACATTTGATTATTTGTTGTTTGCGAGAATTTTCAAAAATACATATTTAGTGTATATTTTAGCATCCGTGCGTACCACACGGGTCCAAAATTCTAGTTTAGATAAAAAAGGTAATTACAATTTAAAAATATTAAAAATACTGATTCACACCGTCAACTAGAACGTAAAAAATAGAAGCTCTACCTCACACCCTCTATTATTTATTTCGTCATGTCACCAGAACATTATGAATTCACATTGCCATTAGAGTAAATTTTCTAAATAAAAATTCCAGAATGTCCACGTGAACGTCAAAATTAATAGATTCACATTCTACTGGAAATGCTATTAGATATGAGAGATTCTCTTACGTTGACACCATCCTTGTGTGCTAACTCTTTTGCCAATTTTTTCATTATGGATTGGTTGAGCTCAATTTAAAAGTCAATTTAATCATGAATTTTATACCTGACATTACAGATGAGATAAATATCCCTTCAAAATTTACTTCATCAACGTGATTTTTATCAGCTTGGTTAATTTCCTACAAATTGAAACTTTTGTGATATATTTTTAAAAATTTCTTACCATCGATATCATACTTCAATTAAAAATTGAGTTTAGTCCATATTTAATAAATGTTACTTAAATAAATTGTTAATTAAAAATTTTATATTATAAAAATAATTAATTAATTATTTATAAAAATATGGAAAGAATTTAATATATATGTATATTCATGATATAATTTTTTTTTACAAATATATTAAATTTCATATAAATAAATTTGAAAATAGATATTTTCAAAAGTATTTTTTTTCTATCATTTTCAATTTTAACTAATATCAAAATAATATTAAATTTAAAATTTTAAAAATATTTATTTATCAATTAATTACTGCTACCTTAATCAATATATTATTATTCAAATAATTAATTTATTAATTAACTTATATTATATTCCGTATGACTAATTGATATTTCACCATGTGCCATATTATTTTTTTCAACTATAACTATTTTTATCTTTACTTTTTAATATTTCTATACTAACAAAATATTTTTCTAATAAATGAATTAGATTTATATTGACTTTGTTACGACCGGATACGACTTGAATTTAGCAACATTCTAAAAGAAAGGGTTGGAAAATAAGTCGGAGGAGCCGTTTATATAAATCTCAACAAATCAAATCCCAGCAGCGAGAAAAAATAACGGAGTTCCGTTACGAAACCGAGTTACATAACGGCGTAGGAATCGAAAAAGAAAAAAATAACCGCGTCGCAACAAATTAAATTAAACTGAGCTGGTAGAGAAGATCAGAAAAAGCGTCGGTGGAGGTTAACCGTAGGTTAATAATTTCGCTGTTCGAGAAAATCGCTTGGTATATAAGCCAACAAAGCCAACACCTATATTTCTCTGACCAGGAGAGAGAGAGAGAGAAGAGAGAGAGTGGAAAAACAAAATTACAAAAAGAAAAACGAAGATAAAGCTGCAGAGAGAGAGAGAGAGAGTGGGAGAGATTGGTGGTGCTGTGGCTTTCAGACAGAGGGAGAGCCGCGGCCATGGTTGATTCCAGCGATTCCGTTTCCATCGATATGGAGAAGATTTGTCTCAGTGGAAAGGTTTATCCGTTTTTCTTTTCACAAATTTTTCTCCGGCTTCGCCTTTCGATTGTTAAACGACGAATAAAATTCTTTTACTTCGTCTTCGTTTCCTTTTACTGGTTTAGGTTTAGATTTCAAAAATGTGAATTATTGTCAGATTTCTTGTCTTCTGCATTAATGTTATATTTTGATTTTAGTTGCCATTTTTATGATTCTCAGGTTGTTATTGTATTTATTTGACTAGGATTCTTTCCCTATTCTACATCTATTTTTATTGGTTATATGTTGGATTTTGTGTTTACAAAGTAAGTGTTTAGGTGGCTGATGTGATTTGGATTTTTTTTTTTGGTTGCTGTTATTTTTTGTTTTATTCTTTTCTTGTTGTTGATGTATTTGTCTTTTGGCTAAGGAAAGGCCGGATCGTTCACTTAATCCATCCATTTGGGTTACTCAATGTGTTTTTGTTTGCAGTCTGTTGAAGAAACCTTGACATTTTCTTCTTTTGTTGTATTTACTCTTTTTTATTGTATTTTGGTGTATAGCTGTTATTGTTATTATTATCAATTTGTTTTTAAGTCAAACGTATTCTTTAAAATGTTAGATTCCATGCTTTACTTTTAAACTGTCATTGCTTTTTTAAGAATACAATGATTGATACTGGGAACCACTTATTTGTTTTGATTAACTTTTACAAAGTTGTGTTAATATGGTGTTTTCAAGCTTGTTTTAGTTCTATGAAATATATATGTGCACATGGGAAGGTTTTTGGGGAATAATTTTTCCTGGATAAAGTGGAACGGTCCTTTCTGTAAAGTTTCAATAGAAGACAATTTTTATTTTTATTTGAAAAAGATTATATATCATTCATCTATGTAAGGTATGTTTGACAAACAATTGGAGTTGTTAGAAATATTATGGTAATTGACCAAACCTTTGATATGGCTCTCGATTTTGTAGTAAGATAATTCAAATTTACTTGTTTTATCCATCTTCTATTCTTCTTCTTTTTTATTATTACTTTTTGTTCTAATAACTATTCTTTTTAAGTTTTCATATGGCTGGTAGTAATGTTGTCTTGTTGCTAAAAATTTTCAGGAATATCATGTTCAAACTGGCCGTGGTTCTGTCTCTGTCATTGTCTATGGAGATCAAGAGAAGCCAGCATTAATTACTTATCCTGATTTAGCTCTAAATCGTAAGTGCAACTGAGTGCAACGGAATTGGTGACTGTAGTTTTTTATGCCGGAGTTCAGAGTTGACACATTCAAAATAAATTTTTTAGTTAACTGTTCTAAGTAATGTTTGCAAAATTTATTGATTTGTTAAGAGATAATTATGTATAAGTTCTTTATGGCATGCTTTGGCTATTATGGTATGAAATTTAGAACCTCTTACTGATCTGAGACATTGTTAGGTTTTATTTAGTTGTGGTGCTAAATATCGAGTTAGGTTAATTCTTTAAGCTTCCGTCACTCTGAAATGCTTTAGGTATTTGTCCATGTGCAACTTTGACAGGGGCTCTTGTTTGTGTTAATTTGTTTATCAGATATGTCTTGTTTCCAAGGATTGTTTTTTTGGCCTGAAGCGGCTTCCTTGCTGCTGCACAATTTCTGCATATATCATATTAGTCCTCCCGGGCATGAGGTTCGTAGAAAAAAAATGCTTTGATTATGCTTTTCCATCATATTTTCTCTTTGAAATTGGTTTATGATCGAACAACATGTTGTTTTCACTTCTGGAGTATATTATTCACAGAATTCCCTTTTTCTGGCACTTTCATAAGAGTTGTTGCAGTTAGGAGCTGGTCCTATTAGTTCCCATGCTTCCATGCTTTGTGTGGATGATCTAGCTGATCAAATCCTTGATGTCCTTAACTTCTTTAGGTATGGTGCTACTCCATTGTTCATTTTTCTTGGTAATGCTTTCTTAGCTATTTAGTTACCTTAGTTACTGATTAGGAGAACTATTTTTCATTCAGACTGGGTGCAGTAATGTGTATCGGGGTAACAGCTGGTGCTTACATTCTTACCTTATTTGCAGTACGGTTTCTCATTCATTGTTGGAACTCAAATTTTCTAAGTAGTTTTCGAGTCATTATTAATTTATGATTTGGATTGCAGATGAAACATAGAGAACGAGTTCTTGGATTGATTCTTATATCTCCGCTTTGCAAATCGCCTTCTTGGTCAGAGTGGATTTATAACAAGGTTCTTTATTTTTTGGTTCCGTTTGGCCAACTTTAGACTTCAAGGTTTCATACTTTCTTTTGTTCCTTTTCAAGTGACAAAGATTATAACTGCAATGTAGGTGATGTCAAATCTACTATATTTTTATGGCATGTGTGGATTAGTAAAGGAAATTCTAATTCAGCGGTACTTCAGCAAGGTATCCCAGCTCTATGCCGCTGTCTACTTGCTCTGCTGCTTTCTTCTTTAGCTTCTTGTTCCTTACTTTCCATTTTAATCCCGTTGTCCATTTATTCATCACTTTTGGTAGTTTGATTGTGAGTTAGCTATGAATTTAACAGGAGGTTCGTGGTACTGCTGAGATTCCTGAGTCAGATATTGTTCAAGCTTGCAGAAGGGTTGGTATCTGAGCCATTTAATAAACATACTTCATCATTTTCTGACAGTGATTCTCCAAGGGTCTTAGTTGATTTCTTTGATATTTTGTTGCTTTCTTAACAGTTACTGGATGAGAGGCAAAGCACCAATGTTCTCCGATTTCTTCAAGCCATAGATAGGTAGGTTCTGTCACCTCCCTTGTTTATGTTTTGCAGTAACTTACTGAGTAGTTTTGAGTTAAGACTCATCAACCATTTCAATTTTGTATAATTGCCCTGCAGGAGACCTGACATTACTGATGGGTTGAGGAGATTGAGGTGTCGTACCCTTATTTTTGTGGGTGATAGTTCCCCTTTTCATTCTGAGGCTCTCCATATGACCTCAAAATTGGATAGAAGATTCAGTGCCTTAGTCGAGGTATGTTCTTTAGTATCTGTAAGGATGTTCAATCATACTACCTCTGTCCTATAATAATAATAAGTCACAATATGAGAAAATATAAGATTTAACCTATTTAACCTCAAAAAGCAATAATTAATCTTTCTATTATATTGAATAATTAGACATATGTAGAAGAGTATAAAAGGAAAAAAATAAAACAAATTGCCTTGGAATACTAAGATCACAAATAATATTGAAAAAAAAAAATTTTAAATTGTGACTATTATGATGGGACGGAAGTAGTAGTTTCTCAAGGGTGGTTGAATGGTAGGTGTTTGATCTGATTTACTATTGTAATTCCATCCTGTTTGTGCGTGGTTGAATGGTAGGTGTTTGATCTGATTTACTATTGTAATTCACATCCTGTTTGTGCGTGTGAGAAAAAGAGAGTAAGACAGTTGGAGGGTAGTCAACTTGTTTGCTGGTGCAGGAGTACCTTTGCTGATTATCAATCTCACACTATCTTTATGTAAAGTTGAAATACACTAAAGTAGGACTCGATGGTGTCCAATTAGAGTGGTGGGACCTGTGATTCATCAATTATTATCTGTCCTGAATAATTAGTGAACTTTGCATTGTGAAGACTCCTGTTGAAAATTCCAAATTTTTATAACATAATTACAGTTTCTGAAACTAGACACATGTTTAGTAAATTTGTTTGCACTTAGCATCCATCTTATCTAAATCATGAGTGAACCTGGTTTACAGGTCCAGGCTTGTGGATCCATGGTGACAGAAGAGCAACCACATGCAATGTTGATACCTATGGAATACTTCTTTATGGGTTATGGGTTGCATAGACCGTACCAGTTCAGCGACAGTCCCAGGAGTCCTCTCAGCCCATCCTGCATTTCACCTGAGCTTCTCTCTCCCGAAAGCATGGGCTTGAAGTTGAAACCAATAAAGACACGCATATCTGTGCAGGTCTAGCGATGGAGGTACTACTGGGTTTGGTTGAAGAGATTTTTTTTTTCCTTTCTTGAAATTTTTGTTGTTTAATATTTTTGGTTCTTTTATTAATTGGGATTAGAAAACGCTAGGGGTGGGACTGTGTAGATAATGTATGGGGGTGGAAGATGAATATATACAAGTATAAATATAGGGAGATGAGATGACCTTGTATCATTCAATTCATTTGTAGTCAGTCATAAAAGGGTGGTGTAAAGACCGGTCGTGTTTGTAAATTAGAAAGGTTTATTTATGATGACGAGCAACCAATAACGGAGGGAGGGGCTAACTTCCAAGCTGTTGCCTTAGTTGGTCCCTTCTTTCATCTGTGATTTCACTTGTTTAGAATTTTTATATCTATAATGTTAGCATTTGCAGTCACTACTGTTCTTTTTTTTTTTTTTTTGGTCTGACAATTTAGGATATCTGTCTATGTAAAACGATGATGAATCTAGTTGCAAGTAATTTGACTATTTAAACTGAGAAGCGGGCATGTTGTGTTTAAGGTCAAATTATTATTAGCACTGGGTTTTGGCGGAGGGCAGAAAAATCGGTCAAAATGGCAATATGGAGCGGATTGTTTTTAAATTTATATTTAAAAAGGATTTTAAAAATTATATATATATATATATATATATATATATATATATATATATATATATATATATATAGTGAAACCCCTCAATAACTGTCATTTTCTATAACAACAATTCACCGTAACAGCTGAATTTCTTTTAGAACCGATTTTTTCAATATTATTTTAATTCTCCAGAACACTCTCTATAAAACTCATCCTCTATAATGGCCTATTCAAATATAATACTTTTTTAAAAAAATAAAATGATATAAAAATTAAAAATTTAAATAATTATTGTAATTAACTTTAACAAATAAAAGAATTTTTTAATGTTTAATAACTAAAAATATGAAGAAAAAGATTGTATAAACAATAATAATAAATATGATTGAATTTAAAAGCCTTCATAATTATAAATAATTAATGAAAATAATTTGAAACATTATAACTTAGATCATCCGCAACGTTAGTCTCAGAGGAGAGACTCTACATGGTCTCTCCGTATTGGATTGCCTTCGAAGGAAGGCAATTGACTACCTTTTATTGAAAGTTTGGACCAAAATCTTCGTTAATTTAAGCGTTATATTATTAGTAAGAGATTGGAATCTTCATTAATTTAAGCGTTATATTACTAGTAAAAGATTGGAATCTTCAAAACAAGCTACCATCGTAGACTTTTTCCATCATATTTGAATAAATTTAACTTTAAAAATTTTCTAAATTATCCATATTTTATTTAGTCTTTATTTTTTTTTTAAAAATTACTATAAATTGATAACAGCTAAGTGAGATCTATGACCTTCATATGACCGTTATATGTGAATAACAGCCGTTCACTATAATAGCCAAAAAATTATCAGACAAATGATGCCGTTATAGAAGAGTTTGACTATATATATATATATATATATATATATGGACTCTTTTCACTTCTAAGCCTTGAAAAGTTTGAATTATTTTTATAGACCCATTTTCAAAATAGTTCATAAATGAGCTTTCTAAACTTTACATTTCATTCTATAGGCTGTGATTCCAATAATTAAAAAAATATTTTTTCATATTATTAAAATAAAAACATAAAAATCAGAATGCTGTATTCCTAAACTGCCCTTACCATCACAAACCCGGTTTAGGAAGGTTGAAAACGGTTTAAGAAAAATAACCTGGTTGAATCGATTACTCTTGTTTCTTCTTCCTCCTCTTGTTCAAGCTCTTCTTCAGCCTCTGGTTTGATTTCTCCTTTGACTCGAAAATTTTCGTTCGTCTTCAAAACCCTAGAAATAATCTCATCTGTGCCTCTTGTCTCTGATTCAGTTTCTCACTTTCGTCGTCTTCCCATTTTGCGACAGAACATTTGTTGCGAATTTGTTCATAGTAGACATAAGATCTGTGGCAAATTGTGGGTAAAGTCGTCGACATCAGGCAGTTTGTAGATTCAAGGAATTAATTTGTGCAAAAAGACGCATTTTCCAAGTCGATTTCCAATTTACGTTGCGGAAGAGTCGATATTGTAAAGGTATGTGTTCAAGGCTGAGTTTGCTTGATGTTAATTAATGGAGAAACTCTTCGTTTCATGCTTTATTTGTAATGTTATTGTGGGTATTATTGTGGTATAAATCAATCTCATTGATAATACATATTGATAGTTCATATTCATATGTTTACGCTTGGATATGTATGTGTAGATGTATTACATACCAGTTAATTTTATTGGAACACACATTCATGCATTAGATGTAGAGAAATTATAATATGCTGCTTCATATTGTAGTTTTCATTTAAATTGGTTGTTGATTCATGTTAATGACATTGTTGTTTATATGATATGCTTTATTTTGTCAGTTCTGTTTTGTTGTTAGTTATGTTGCTGACTGTATAGGCTGTTTGTTTGAAGTTGTGTAGATAATGTTTATGTGGGTATTGTTGTGGTATAAATCAATCTCATTGAAGTTGTGTAGATAGGTAGCTTTATATTCATATGTTGTAATTTTATAGGCAGATTTTTATTGTAATTTTATCTGATTGGATAACACATCCTCGTAGATTAGTATTGGTATGTTTCTTATTGGATATAGTTTTGTAGATATGGTAAGCAGCAAGTTGTGTTCTTTAAATAAAGTTTCATGTTTTAGGTCTGCACAAATTAATGGTGTTAATGTTGACATGAACTGCTACTTCATTCTAGATTTTGGTGTTGTTGTTAATATGATTTGCTTATTCCTTTTCATTGCTTTGAATCATGAGTTTTGATAATACTATATCAGTAATATTTGATTATAGTAATATGTAGATATGTTTCTACAAAGGGCTATTGTAAGAATTAGATAATAGGTAGGTTTATGGTAGTACTTTTGGTTTAAGGTGGATGTTAGTTCAGTGTAAGTAAGTAGATTACAACTCTTATTTTCATGCATGTGAGGTAATCTATTTTAAAACTTATTGAATTGTACTTATTAGTTTTTGATCGCATATCAGAACATTTTGATGACAGATGTTTCTGTTGTGAGTTCAGATACCCAAAAATTTGTTTACGTGGTTGTTGTCTTTAAATGTTATTGCTATTGTGATTGAGTTCTTTTTGGATTGATTTGACTTTAATTGGTAAGATTATTTCAATTTT
Organism: Cardiospermum halicacabum; assembly: GCA_031304145.1. Classification (NCBI taxonomy): domain Eukaryota; kingdom Viridiplantae; phylum Streptophyta; class Magnoliopsida; order Sapindales; family Sapindaceae; genus Cardiospermum; species Cardiospermum halicacabum. The sequence goes on from CM062396.1 coordinate 21,950,404, forward strand.
AAGTTTAATTAATTTGATTGACATATGAGTTGATGATATTCTTAATTAGATTGATTTAGTCTTAACTGGTTAGACTATTTCCTTTTCTGGTTTAATTGATTTGATTATATATTCTAATATGAGTTATTTTTTTAATTGATTCGATCTTAATTGGTTGGATTATTTCTTTTTTGAGTTTAATTAATTTGATTTTGTAACACGAGTTGTTTGTTTTCTTTGCATTAGATTGATTTTATAATACATTTCATTTATGAGTTATTTTTTTTAATTGATTTGATCTTAATTGATTGTATTATTTCCTTTTTGAGTTTAATTAATTTGATTTTGTAACACGAGTTGTTTGTTTTCTTTATATTAGATTGATTTTATTATATTTTCATTTATGAGTTTCTTTCCCCTTGGGATAATATATTCGTCAGAAATATTCATTTACGTGCAGGACATACTGTACGAAATTACAAGAAAGCAGCAATTTATGTGAGTGCAACATGTAATGGGATCTCTTATGTACCTTCCAATAGTCAAACTTCAAGAGAACACAAATAGAGTGAAACATTCGATAGCCCGACATGAGGAAGCAACAAAGTCATAATTGTGTAATCGTTGTATTGTGTACATGTAATTTATGGTTTTCAGAAACTATAACTTAGCTTAAATAGTTTATTGTTTAGCGGTTTTGAAACCATATACTAGCGTGTAATAAAACTTAAGTGATCCTAGTCGTGAATATGGAAAGATACATTCAGCATTTGGTTTTTGTATACATATATGTCTGGTAGAGTGAGAAATGAAGGCTTGCGAGACTTGGGGCCGATCCACCCAGCCATTTGTGAGTTAATTTGACTCTGATGTGACCTCAGACGGTAATATGGCAGTTCAAAAATCTGATGGCAGTTCAAATATGGAAATATTCTGGCCATTTTTGGATTCCAGTTCGCTTTGCCCATGTATGAAATGTCCTTTACACAAGTAGTACTAAACTTTCAAATAGACAAGTACATTTGGAACTCCCCTTAGTATAATTCATGAGTGTAAGGGACTAGATGTGATACTCCTACTTTAGGAGGTACTTAAGTATAGTCCAATAGTCGGGTTCCCTAATCTTTTTTAATTTTTTCTGTAAAGATAGGTTAGATAGGGTGAGAAATGAAAGGTTGCAAGATTTGGGCCAGAACCGCCCAGCAATTTGTGAGTTAATTTCACTTTAATGTGACTTCAGAGGGTCAGATCAAAAATCTGATGACACCTCAGAAGCCCCGATCAGGCCACTTTTGGACTCCAGTTCGCTTTGCCCATTATGAAATGTCCCTTACATAAGTACTAAACTTTCAAATACACAAGTGCATTTGCAACTCCCCTTAGTATATTCATGAGTGTAAGGGACTAGATGTGATACTCCTACTTTAGGAGGTACATAAGTCTAGTCCAATAGTTGGGTCCCTTAAGCTTTTTTAATTTTTTCTGTAAAGATAGGTTAGATAGGGTGAGAAATGAAGGCTTGCAAGATTTGGGCCCGATCCACCCAGCCATTTGTGAGTTAATTTTACTTTGATGTGACTTCAGCGGGTAATATGTCAGATCAAAAATCTGATGGCACCTCAAAAACCCCGATTTGGCCACTTTTGGACTCCAGTTCGCTTTGCCCATGTATGAAATGTCCCTTACACAAGTAGTACTAAAATTTCAAATAGACAAGTGCATTTGCAACTCCCTTTAGTGGAATTCATGAGTGTAAGGGACTAGATGTGATATTCCTACTTTAGGAGGTACTTAAGTGTAGTCCAATAGTCGGGTCCCCTAAGCTTTTTTAATTTTTTCTGTAAAGATAGGTTAGATGGGGTGGGAAATGAAGGCTTGCAAGATTTTGGCCCGATCCGCCCAACCATTTGTGAGTTAATTTTACTTTGATGTGACTAATATGTCATATCAAAAATCTGATGGCACCTCAGAAGCCCCGATTTGGCCACTTTTGGACTCCAGTTTGCTTTCCCCATGTATGTCATATCATGAATGGTTCAATAACTTGAAATAAATGATAAATATAATACACGAAATTGATGTGTTGTTCGAATTGAAGGTAAAATTTATAGGATAGCGTTAATGTATACAACTATATACTACTATCTGCGTTTAGATGACATGAATAAGCTGCTTGGCTCGTGTAAAAATTTGCCAATCTTTGGGATGAAGAATCAGAGAATAATTAAGCAGTCAAGAATCACTACGGTTCTAAAAATATCGGTCAGGACTCCAGCTGTTTGGATAGGCCAAGTAATACTCCCTGAAGACAAATTGAGAATAGTTAAGCAGTCAAAACCAAGCACATGCTCAAGCATCAAATTATTTACTAGTTATGTGAAATTTGTGCAAATGAAGTAGTTCAGAAATAGATATTGTGACATGCAATTGGAATCCATGGTTAGGGTTTTTACAAGATTACAAAGAGAGTGAATAGTACTTACAAAATAACGAGGGGCGATATCCTGATGATTTGAATATAAACTGGACTGTGAGAATGCATTAGTCCCCTATTAAGAAAACAATATTGCAATTAGTAAGCGAATTAATTAGCGTTATAGAAATCAACTAACTTCACAACTATATCAGCTTTGATGGATATATGAAATATACCTGACTGCAAACCATGCACAAAACAACCATTACAAGGGAATTAATGTGGCTCAATTGAGTTAAGAAGAAAGCAGGACCTAGAAATCCAATTGTTTGCATTATCTGAAGTAAAGTAAAGTATCTTACAAATCAACAAACCTCAAATGATATAAAGTAAGTAAGACTCACAACAAGACTCACATAGCCTCACAAGATGTAGAACAACTCTCACAGCAACACATTATCTCAAAAGACAAATCACATTATCTCACAACACATAATATAATGATGATTTAGTCTTCCAACAACACTCACACATACCTTTTCTACAAAGCCGACATATTTACTCTTATAACAAGATTTTCCTTAAGTTAGTTTCAACTACTAAACACAATCCCACGTTAAAATCAAACTCCATTTTACTATCAGAAAATCCTAACAATCAAAACCCTAAATATCAACTCAGTTCGACTATAAGATAAATCCAACTTCAACCCCATGAAAATTCAAGTAATAAAATTATCTAATAAATTCGAAACACACTACCACATAATTGCACAATAAAAAACCCAAAATTTACAGTAAAAATCAAAACCCCCACATCATTTAAATAAAAAATTACCTGAATTTAAGCATATATGTATCAATTAAATCAAAACACAGATCGTCACCAAACCATGAGATTGAAAAACAATTTGATTTGAAGTTAGGTGAGAAACTGTGAGGAGGCGGAGGAGCTGTGAGAAAGAGGTAGAAGCGCTGTGAAGAGGAACAGGGGAGCTGTGAGAAGATGGCGGATGAGCGGTAAGAAGATGGCGGAGGAGCTATAGTGAGGAGGTGGAGGAGGCAGAGTGGTAGATGTCAGCAAAATTACTTAATGATGATTTGGAGGAGTTGTGGTGATGATTTAGAAGGATGAGGGAGGAGCAATGATATCTGGAATGGAAGAATGATGGTTTTAATTTCTTTAATTTGATTTTAATGTGTTTTTTCTTTTAAAAATTATTTTAATGGTTAATTTTACTTAAAAATAGAAAAGTCATTCTATATTTAAATGTAATATGAAATTTATTTGAATGAAATTTTTGTTAATAATTTTAAAGAAAATGGTATAATTGGAAGCACAACCTATTGGGTGCAAAGTAAAGTTTAGAAAGTTTATGTTCGGAAGATTTTAAATTTAGCCTTATAAAAATAATTCAAACTTTTTAAGGCGCATTTTGAATAATTTATATATATATAACTAACGGTATATTCTAGGTTTATTATATGTATTATTTATGTTACCGTCTTATTCTTTATTAATTTTATAAATTTTAAAATTTTTCTTTTTTATTATATATGCCCATACATTAATATATAAATATATAACAAATTAATTTGATTTAAAATTAAATTTTTAAAATTTTTTTTAATGACTTACCAGTTTTACAATATATTAATTAGTTACAAGTTTTATTAACAGAAAGAGATCCATTCGCTATTATATTATATTTAAATTTATTATTTATTGATATAATTCCACTTTTCATCTTTCTAAAATTTTAATTTTAACCATGTATATTATTTTTAATGTTATGATAAATAATTTATTAAATTTTTATTTTTAATATCAAAATTAATAAAAGTTAATAAAGTAATAGGTGAAAATCCTGACTGCTCCAAAGTGTGCCTCGACATGCTCAAAAGTCCAGATTATAGAAGCCGAAACACCGAAGAATTTTCTACCCCTAGAAATATCTTTTGTAATTAATTAATGAACACGTGTCCAATAATCATAGGTAGGATGTAATTTACGGTGTCCGCATAGACGATTGTAATTGACTTGGAGGGTGTATGTAAAAGGAGTTGGTATAATACAACCCAACTCCGAAAACGCAACTGCCTTTGAATTTGAAATGACAAAGGTAGTGGTGGTATTTGACTTCGATCGGACTCTGATCGACGGCGACAGCGACAACTGGGTCGTAGTCCAAATGGGTCTGACCCCACTATTCCATCACCTCCGCTCCACCTTACCATGGACTTCTCTAATGGATAGGATGATGAAGGAGCTCCATTCACTTGGAAAAACCCTCGACGACATCGCAAACTGTTTGAAACTCATGCCCCTCGATCCCCATGTCATTTCCGCTATCAAATCTGCTCACTCACTTGGGTACATACATACACTACATACTCTCTCTCGTTCTCTTTCTCTTTTTCTTATCGATTCATTCTGATCAGAATGTGGTGGTGTTTCTGTTAGATGTGACTTGAAAATAATCAGCGACGCCAATCAATTCTTCATCGAGACCATCTTAAACCATCACGGCTTGTTAGGATTCTTCTCCGAGATCCACACTAACCCCACTGATGTAGACCATAATGGAAGGCTTAGGATCTCACCTTATTCATTCACTCACACTCCTCATACCTGTAATCTCTGCCCTTCCAATTTGTGCAAGGTAATTTAATTTACTATCATCACATTCAAACTTAATTTCGCATCTTCATATTCATTTTGCTATCGCAGGGTCTGGTGCTAAATGGCATCCGCAGTTCTACTATGCCGAGATTTATTTATTTGGGAGATGGCAGAGGTGATTATTGTCCGACATTGAAGCTTATACACGGTGATTATGTTATGCCGAGGAAAAACTATCCTCTATTGGACAAGATTCGCAATGAACCTACACTTGTTAAGGCACAAGTTCATGAATGGAGCAATGCTCAGGAGCTTCAGAAAACTCTCCTCCACTTGATTCAGAAGATCAGTGAGTAAATTGTTGTAATCATTACTATATGCCATTTTTAATTCATTGTTTATCTGAAAATTCATGCCCAGTTTCTTACATCATCAATGCTACAAAATACTGAATATACCAGGTAAAACATTGACACTGTCAAATAGTGCATACCTCACAATTCACAAACTTACCAATCACAAGCCACCTTATTATTCTATATTTTAAGTAGAGAAAAAAACTACAAGGAAAAAAAAAAAGAATATTCACAATTCACTCATAGGTTCTTAATACCAACAACTAACTCTGTGTTTGCCTTACAAATATGTACAATTGCAATAAACAGGAGTTGAAGAAAGCTTGGAAAAGAACTCCACTGATTGGTAATATCTACTTAATCACAATCTATGATGCAGAGACACTGAGGACCTGATGATAAGTCAGGAACACAAAGACCAGAAGCTGCTCTCAATTCATTCCAACAAAATTCATTACACATCTCAGAGTGAGAGTCCAGCATGGAGCATGGTATGTTTGTCTTCAAATCACATAACTGAGCTCTTGTTCTATCTGCACATATCATCATCACAAGTACTGTCAATTAAACAGATGCATATACATACATACATAGTATAATTTAACCAGTCAAAGTGTTATTCAAGTGTCATACCTAAGCTTGCAGTTGCCATGATAAAAGCAATGAAGAAGAATAGCATTGAGAAGCGGTTAGCCATAGTTTAGTTAGCTTAGCTTTATGAATGACAAAGAACCAGAGCATGTAGTGTATTTATAGAGGGTGGAGGACATTGTTTAAACTGTTATATTTTATTTCATGTTATAGCTACCCAACATAACTTGGTCAACCAAATCAGCTTTCCATTAATATTTGTTTATTAATTTATAGAGAAATGGATTGGGTTGATTGAGTTTTTGCTTATGTTTTAGACTTTATATCCAAGTTGACAAGGTATTTCTCTAAAGCTATCACAACTTGTATTGTAATATGAATGGAGAATTTATAAATTATTAGTACATCATATTGAAAGGATCTATTCTATTTTATTTCTTGGTTTTTTTAGCAGTTGATTTGGTTAATGCTCGTTTAATAAGTCATGGTTTAAGACTAATTTAAAAGATTTATTAATTTTAAATTTGGAAAGGACAGTTACTTTAAATTATTGCTAATTGTATGGAAATGTTTGTTTTGACAAATTAAAGAGTATTAAAATAAAATGGTGGATTTGATTTTTATTTTATTTCTTGTTTGGTTGATTTTTAAATAGTACGAATAAAAATCAGCGGTAAAAAAGTGCTACAAATCAAATCACTATTCGTAACGTTTTGCAACTGCCATGTACGAGAGACCATAAATTTATTGGTGGCATTTTTATACCTTCAGGAATGTGATATGGTTGTGACGTTATAAAAGTGCCACAAAAGTATTGAAAAACGTCACGATAGACGCAATAAAAAGTATAAAAAAAAAAAAACTTTCCGATAGGTCATCCATCATCTTACTCAAAGAATGCTCAGCTCTGTAATTTTATTTATTTATTATTATTTAAAATTGTGTGAATCCATGATGTTATTTGTAATTTTATGATGTTAATAGTACAATAAGTTTTTTTTTAAAATATTTATTCAGTTATAAAGCTTTATAACTTTTTTTATTAAAAAATAAATTTTTATAAAAAAAATAATTTTTTTCAAAAAAAATTAAATTTAAAATTTATTAATAAGAAAACAATTTATTTTTTTAAAAAAATATATTTTTTATTGAACCATCACAATTATGTGACTCGGCGGTTTATACAGTGAATCACCTCAATTATGTCATTTTTGGCCGTTCATACATTGAACCGCCACGATTGACTTTAATTGTAGCGTGAACCGTCTTAATGATATCATTCTATTAACCGCCATGACTAACTTTAATTGTGACGTTTTAAATAGTGGACCGTCTCAGTTATGTCATTTGTGTCTCAATTATGTCATTTGTGGTCTTTCTTATAGTGAACCGCTTGACCATTGATATTTAGATCAAGCCAATCCATTACCGCTTCAACATCCATTGTGCCAGAGAAATTTTGTAGATCCACTTTTATTTTATACCCCTCGCGGTGATCTAGATGTCGCTTTTCTCTTCTCTGTACACGCTCTCTCCTTCATTGCGGTTGTTCTTCGGGAATCTCTTAGGGAACACGCTGCACTAATTGTTGCAGCGATTGATTAATCAGTGCGAGTTGTTCCCTCAATTCGGTCATAGAAGTCTCTAGATCAGTGACTCGTGTAGCGGTATTGTCTGCCATGAATAAACCTTTGGCTCTGATACCAACTGACGCAGGACGGAAGCGAAAAATAAAAATAAAGACTGATTAGACTCGGTCACGAGTTTTGATAGACTGATTATACTCGGTCACGAGTATTAGGTGACCAATTTCGTTTGGCCGGGACGATGAAACTCCCTAATCCAATGGAAGATAAACCCTAATCCAAGGGAAAAATCTATTTCAGAGAAATAAGATATTGAAAAGTTTAAAGATAAAAGATATTTAATTTATGAAAAGGAAGCCCCTTATACAGGGGTTACAACCTAGATATAATGGAAATCCTTTTAAGAAGGAAATTCCTAAATCAAATAGAAATCCTTTTAAGGAATTTCCTTAATATTTTAGAAAACCTAAAAAGAAAACAAATAAATCAAATAAGGAAAATAAATCCTAAATCCTATTAAAATAATAAATCATAAAATAATTACGACTTCTTTTTAATCTTGATCCGGTCCAAGTCTTCCATAAAATTTAAGGCTAACTGATCCGCATCAAAAACCTAAAATGTTAGTACATGTTTTTCCTTAAAATAGGTGAAGTCGAGAATGACTAGTAATTTAGATGAAACTCTACCTTTAGTTTAAATAGGCTTAATTAAATAAGCCAAATGGTTCACAATAATATAATTAAATATAAAATATATAATTTTTTATAAAATTATTGGTATATTAAAAAAAGAAGAAGTGAGCGAAATATAAATTTAAAATTTTCAATTAAACCTAAATAAAAACCATTTTCTGTTATTATATTATATTTGATTCATTTTAATTATTTTTCTCAACTATTTTGGTAAAATTAACTTTCTTAACTCTCTTTTAGATTTGGTTTAGCACGTTTCTTAAAATCATTGATACAAGAGTGAAAATTTTTTTTCAAATATTTGGTTGAATATCTCCCTAATTTCCAAATAATAGTTAGCTTGATATTGGGTTTGGACTTTACTCTCATGTGAGAGACCTAAGAAGTCATAGAAGCTCTATTAGAGTCTTATACGGATGAAAAAAAGTGAGCAAAAGATTACCGCAATAAATAAAAAAGTTGGAGTGTTTGAAGTGTTGTTATCGCAAGAAAATATCAATTATATCATTAGGGAACAGAGATTCTTTATCTAAGAGGTCAGTTAATAGGGTGTCATCCATAGGTGTTCGTGTTAGTCTTTAAGGATTCAAGGGTTATTAAATAGGTCTCGGGGTATTACATAGATCTCTTGGTATTAGTTTTTACACTTGTCGTTGTTATGTTGTGGTTTATGATTATACTTTAATGGATATTAACAGGTAGGTTGTTTAGTTCGTAAGGATTATGGTTCTACCCTAGTTAAGGAGGACTTTCATGTTAAATTGTGCCGTTGAGTGTTTTGTTTTTCTTACTTGTTATTTTTCTTATCTATTGTTGGATGGTGAAAAGAAAAGATTACGTTATTGTTGTTTTAGGAGGAATAAGTGACAAAAATGTCGGAGTTGGCAAAATATCAAATTGCTTTGTTTGACAGGAATATGAATTTTATATTTGGAAGAGCACTATAGAGGACTTGTTGATGCTACAGAATTTGGATGAGACCACAATAAATGAAAAGCGTGATGGTTTAGATGACGTGAAGTGAAAGATATTGGGAAAAAAAGGGCGGTCAGCACGATTAGGCTAGCTACAACTTCGAAGATTAATGACTTTTTTTTATTATAATTGGAAAAAGAATTATTGACAATTCTAATTAGAAAAAAAGTTTTTTTAATGGTTTAGAATTATTTTGTAACTAAGTAATCTAATGTTATAAATATGGTGTTTGTATCTATTATTAAATATCTTGAGAGAACAATGTACATCCGGTCGGTTAGATTTGGGAGGTGCTCAACGGGGACCTAGGAACCATGAAGATCTTGAGTTTTAGGATCAAGTTCTGATATCCTATGAGAACCATATGAGGGGAGTTTGCATGTGATTCTGTGATAGATGTAATTGGGTTGGGGAGTGAGAGAGTGGTATTCTGCTTGAAATTGTTGCTTTACTATTACATACCGAATTAGTCTCTCGTCGTCCCGACGGCCGTGATTTTCTTCAGTTTTGGGTTTTCACGTAAGGCCTCGTGTCTTATTTTCTATGTCTATTTTCTGTTTTGTGTATATATGTTTTACTTTGTGGTTACCAATACTCTACTCCGTTGCAATGGATAACCGATTTGTTCAATGAGGGTTACAAATACTCGACTCCTTTACAATGGATAACCAATTTGTTCAACGAGTGGTATCTGAGCTAGCCGTATTTTCCCACCAAGTTGGTGGTTAAAAATCCAATATAGACTGAAAGTGATTTGAAGGTGTGATTGTATTTTTTAACGGATAATTTAAAAGTGTTCACACAGTTTCGAAAAAGATGATTTAGTGTATGTTTGGCATTAGATTTTCAACTAGCTGTTAGACTAGCATTTCAGATAACGTTAGCAGTTAGCTGCTAAATTAGATTTTAAATTAGCTGTTGGATTGAACGTTTGATATTAATTTTAGTTTTTAAATTAGCTGTTTCATATAAAATTACAAAAATTTATTACAGATATAAATATAATTCAAAAAATAATGATATAATTAATTATAAAATAAAGGTTAATAAAGTAAATCACTATTAGCGTTTGAGTTGAAAGTTATCTTTAATAGTTTTTTTAAACGCTATCTTAACGCTAATTGAAACATTAAATACTAATTGAAATGCTATTACCAAACACACATTTTTAAAAAAGTTAATATATAATCTAAATGTTATCTAAAACGCTAATTGAAAAGCTTCCCAAATACACAGTTAAAGTAAATCTCAAATTTAGTATAATTTCAAAAACTCAATCGGAAAATATCGAATATAGTATAATTTCAAATATCAAATTTATAAGTTTCATTGGCAATTGAAATTACACCGTTTAAAATGAAGTATCAATTTCAATTTATCGTGCTGAGTTGATCATGAATAATTTTTATTTAAATAAAAATTTTTAGATTTGAATATATAAATTCTACTTAATAGGTAGAACCATTTTGAAAAATTGAATTTAAAATTTTGAGTTCATTATTCGTTTATTTTTATTATTCATTTACTTTTATTGGAAGAACAATCCATTCTGAACTACTAGCTATTTATTTGAGAATTAAGATTAATCTATGGGTTGATGTCAATTTTCACAAAGATGTAGTGCACCTACCGAAAATATTCAGAGTGAAATCAAAAACCATGCATGCATACTTTCAAAGTGTGCATTCAAACGTATGGGCACTTTTGAAGTGTCAATTTGCAAATGAAATTCAATCTAAACTTGTTTACATTTATTTTATTTTAATATTTCCACGATTAAAAATCATGAGTTCAAAACTAGTTCCCCACTTCCTTCTCTTAACGTTCCTCGCCGTACACTCGGGTCCCACTCCATCGGCAGCCAATACTCGCCACGTCATCAACTTTTGCTCCCACAATCTCTACCCTGAAGCCTTTCTATACGACCCATCCGCTCGACACTTCATCGTCGGATCCATCCACAACAGATCTCTCCACTTCGTCTCCGACGCCGGCGTGTTTCAACTCCTTATCGCCGACCACGATCTCCCCGAAAACGCCACGTTCATCGGTCTCACCATCGACAGAACCAACAAACGTCTCCTCGCCGTAGTCCACTCCGCGCCTCCTCTCCCTCCTTTCAACGCCCTCGCCGCCTACGACCTCCGCACTAAGCAACGCGTCTTTCTCTCCCGCCTCGACGACGGCGTCGCCAACGACGTGGCGGCCGACTTCGATGGAAACGCGTACGTCACGAACTCAGCCGGGAACTTCATCTGGAAGGTGGATAAACACGGCGTCGCCTCCGTCTTCTCCAGATCTCCGATTTTCACATCTGAGGGGTTAAATGGGATCGCTTACGTCAGCGAAGGGTATCTCCTGGTGCTGCAATCCAATACGGGCAAGGTCTTAGTAAACGCTGATGACGGAGTCGCCAAACAGGTATTGTTAAATGAGGATTTGGTTTGGGGAAGTGGAATCGCGATACGAGAAGACGGTGTCGTTTCGGTGGTATCGCATCTCACGCTTTGGTTTCTGAAAAGTCAGGATAGTTGGGGTGAGGGTGTAGTATATGACAAAACTGCCCTTGACGTGGAAAAGTTTGCCAGTGCAGTGGCAGTAGGAGATGAGAAGAGGGTATATGTGTTATATGGCCGCGTAATAGAGGGTAATATGGGGAGAGAAGAGTTTAGTATTGAGGAAATTTTTTCTAGTAAAGAGAGTGAAGATGACAATGTTGGGATATTTGTTTTGGTTGGTTTGGGTTTTGCTTATTTCTTATTTTGGAGGTTTCAAATGAAACAACTTGTTAAAAATATGGATAAGAAGACCAATTGAATTGACTTGGTTTCTAACTGTTTTGTTACAATTTGGCATTGTGTCAGTGTAATAGAACACTTTTTTATTTGTACAAATAGAAATTGATTGCATTAGATATACAGAATTTGCTGAATAATATTCCTTATGAAGAGTGAAGGGATGGTTGGCTATTTCTCTTGTTTGTTACCACTTCTATTACAGCTTCATCTCTAGATGGAACTTTAAGGAATGATTTCATAACATCATATACTGTAAACCCAATTGCCACTGATGGTACAACCTGATATTCATCAACATACATTAGATTGATATAAACTGTTGAAAGATGGTGTATAGGCATTTCTTCTTTCTCACCTTCAAGTAGTTGATGCTGAGCCCTGAAAATAATTGCTTCCATCCTTGCTTTTCCACAATCATAATAAGGGACTGCATCGTTCCTTTTAACTCTGCAGCGTTTGATGTTGCTAGCCTTTCGACCTGATCAGATGGCGATCACGAAATTTATATCCATCAATCTGAGAATGATTCTGCGATAAGAGGGGTTACCTGCATTTGCCTTCTCACAACATCTAGGGGATATGTGAAGGTCTGACCCATCAAACCCGCAACAGATCCACATACAAGTTTTACCATTATGTTCTGCTTATGTTCATCAGGAACATGGCGTTTCATCTCCTCGTAGAAGTAGAACTTCAAACCAGCATATGGAAAGATTCCGTATAGCGATGGAGCTGACAGGGAGATTAATGCATTAGTTGTGCAAGAATGAAAATAATCGAATAAGTAGCAGTATTTGATATGCATACCCACACCACGATAGAGACCTCTAAGGCCAGATTCCTTGTATGTCTTTGCAAAACAATCTGAAATTCCTTTATATACTAGTTCTGATCTAATTACTCCTTGAAGGTTTATTTTTGATGGATCAACAACCTGAAAAGCAAATTCGACTTGGTAAATTTCAGATTTGGTCAAAAGAACAGAATTCCTTGAATAAGTTCATATGTTTCATGCATACTTCTTTTCATGTTACTTTTGGCAAAATGACTGCATAATAGGATGTAGCTAACAGGAGAGGTACTAAGCCCTGGCAGGTGTATATGCTACAACCTTCCATGGAAGTTTGCAAAGGATAAGATTCCTACTATTTGCCACAAGCACAATCAAGCCAGACGAGCAACTGGGTGGTTGGTTGGATACTGGGATGCAGTCAGAAAATTTAAGGAATCTTTCGTGAAGAGAAGTACTCACCTGGTAAGCCAACTTTGTCCGCACTAAATCAAGAGGATAAGTAAAAAGCACAGCAGTTCCTCCCGCAAATGATCCTGCCACAAGATCAAGTACAGGACCTCTATTGACATCGGGAAAACTAAGGATTATCCATCGACGATATTGTTCATAAGCCATATAATGAAGTGCTGCATATGGTACTATACGAGCGACACTAGCACCATTCCCTCTGTAGAAAAATTCCCATTTGAGTAAAAGATTAAGAGTAAAAACTGAACCAACAGGTTTTCACATAAAGCACCATTGACATAGAGATACACCTGTAGAAACCCAAAACCCCTTCTGTGTTTGCAATCTTTTTAATGGACCCAAATATGCTATGGAATTCTCCTCTTCGGGTCTGAAAGTAATTATCAGTAAGTTACTAATTCGACCTTACAAGAAGATTATATGTCATATGATTCAATATCATCTCTGAATGAGTGTGACCTATATAGTTCTATGTTTACAGAGAATCAATCAAGTACTTCTCAAGAATTTACAATGCTCAAACATGTCATCAAATTTGAGGCAGAAGAAGATGATTGTACTATTGTTTGCATTGAAATAAATGGCATTAAATTTTCATTGAAGTATCAACAAATTCACAACAATATCAATCTAATGGAAATTGATTATTCATTTTCATATTTTGAACTTGCAGAAACCAGGAAAAGAAATATTCAAATGAGATAATATAATACAGAAGACCAACAAATTCAACATTATATATTCAAAATATAAAGAAAAGCATAATTTACACCCAAATAATCATAATCACAAGTAAAATGTCTCGGCAAGAATTGATAGTTTGATGTAATCGAATCAGGTTGAATTGATTTCGTAACAGCAGTCAAAATTGAAGTCAGATATAGAGAGAACCTGGAATAAGATCTTGACACGTTCAAGCGGAGCAACAAAAGTCTTGGCGACTCCACCGGCGACGCCACCTGCAACAAGCTCTTTAACGAAAACAGGCATGGATTCTACGATCCCGTTAAGGAACACAGTCGTCTCTCTTTCTTCATTTTTCTTCGCCATTGATGGAGAATCTGTAAAAAAAGAGGATTGGGGGTTTTATATACGTTTTGGAGTCAAAGAAGGCCAGCGCCACGCCAGCTTCGCTTGATTCTCTTCTACTGGTTTATTTATGTATGATTATTTGTATAGTTATATTGCCGTAGCAGTTTTTATTATTGAAGAACCGGGCCCACACGGATATTATAGCAACAAACACCTGCGTGAAAATAAGTAACACCGCTATTTGTCTGAAAGCTAGCCGTCAATTTACGAGACCATGAAATCACTCTTCCAATTGAAACTTGCACTACAATCTCGTTCGGGTCTCTCTTCTCCTCTTCGACGATTCTTTGCTCAACTTCCTTCTAATGGTTTTTTTTTTTCTTTCTGTCCTTTCTTCTTTGGTTTTGATTTTGTGTTGTGGTTTACTGATGTTTGATGGTTTATTGTGATTGGAAACAGATGCTTTAGGTGAAAAAAATGAGATATTCATTCACCCAACTGCAGTTGTTCACCCACATGCCATCATTGGTCAGGTCTGTATTATCATGTGAGACTTTATTTTGGGTTCTCTTGTTTGGTTTGCGTTTATTGGTATCTTGCTGTTGTTTGTGTGAATAATGCTTTCTTTAGTTTGTGTTGGAATTTAGAATACTGCCGCCAGTAGATGACTGAATTCTGTTCGATTTCGTAGTTGATAAACAGATAGAAGGCACAGTGAAAGTGGAGGATAATTGTATAGTAGCATTGGGAGTGGACAATATCAGTGCATTTAGTAGTTGTAGTGAGGAAGTATAGTAATGATAGTGTGATGAGTAGTAGTTAATAGAAGATTTGTGGGGGAAGATTGTGGCTGAACAAGTGGTTAGTCGCGGACGTTGACACAATCTAAGATACCACTAGTATTTCTATAATACATTCTACATCATATTCTGTTTTTGGAGAATTCTTCAGGCTTTAGTTTTGATGTTCAACATTAATTTCTAGATTTGTCTTGAACTGTATTGGTTCTTCTCTAATTCTAGAATTCTCTAGAAATAGGCATCAACTTTTAACAGTTTGGAGCTTTATGTTGTTGGGTTGATGATTTAACAGTTTGCTTGTTTCTGTTTATGATGCAATTTGTTAAGCATTATAGCCTATCAATTTGGGGTGGTTTCCTTTCTACTGTATGATAGTTAGAGTTGTTGAAGTTGAAATTTATGTACCAGGGTGTTTCAATTGGTCCGTTTTGTACTGTTGGTTCGTCTGTCAAGCTTGGAGATGGTTGCAAATTATATCCTGGAAGCCATGTATTTGGAAATACAGAACTAGGAGAGCAATGTATCTTATTAACGTAAGGTCTGCTTTCTTTACTATGCAGTATGTTGAGTGATATTCACTTATGTAAGCATTTTGAAAATTGTCAGGCAGTGGTGCCGTGGTTGGTGATGACCTTCCTGGGAAAACTGTATTAGGATGCAACAACGTTATTGGGCATCATGCTGTCGTCGGCGTTAAATGCCAGGACTTAAAATACAAGGTTTGTTATATCACTTGGTGGGTCTCTCTGACATACTTTGGGCCTGATGAGAGGTACTTGGTTTGAATTGGAGCTATCATTTGTTGAATTTTTTGTTAACTTGATCCATGTCAGTGGGAAGTTTCTGATGAAACTTCTGAAACAAAATAACAACAAAATAGACAAGCCTTAGCCTTAAGATTAATTGGGGTGGTAATATGTTATGATGAAACTTGTTATACTTGATTCAACTTGATGTCTTAATCACGATGATAATTTTTAATAGTTTTCATTGTTATTATACTAATTAATGTGGAGAAAGCTATACATACTCTTTTTATTTATTTATTTATTTTTTAATGATTTTAGTCAGGAGATGAATGTTTTCTTGATGTTGGAAACAACAATGACATCAAAGAGTATGCATCAATTCATCGATCTTCAAAATCAAGTGATAGAACAGTGAGATATCTGTACTGTTGTTTTTCTCATTTATTTTTGTAGAATTACTGTTGTCTGAAGTTGAGGTTTTTCTTTTATTCTTGCAATTATGGAAAAATCAGGTTATTGGTGGTGACAATCTTATAATGGGGTCTTGTCACATTGCCCATGACTGCAAGATTGGTAACCATAACATATTAGCGAACAACACTCTTCTTGCGGGGCATGTCACAGTGGAAGTGAGTTCTTAAATGATTGCATAGCTTCATGCATATCTCAATGTTATATGTCATGTTTTATCATTGTTATCTTATTTTCAAGTGTCTGACAAGAAGTTGATACAAGTGCTTCAAATGTAGGACTATACTCACACAGCTGGAGGTGTTGTGGTTCATCAGTTTTGCCGGATTGGCTCATTTTCTTTTATTGGAGGGGGTTCAGTGGTATGGTCCTTTTTGATTAGCTTACCCTGATTTTCAAGTTCTCTATAACTCGAATTAATATGCCGTTACCTGCTAACCTGCCTTTGGTGCTGCACAGCAAAATCAAGATAAATAAACTAGTAATATACGATGTACTAGTGGACTTAAAAATTATTAATGATTTATTTTTCTGGCATGAATTATTTATTTTTCTGGCACGCCTGAAGGTCGCACAAGATGTTCCCAAGTATACAATGGTGACTGGAGAAAGAGCTGAGCTTCGTGGATTGAATTTGGAGGGACTTCATCGTCATGGGTTTACAATTACAGAGGTAGGTAGGTCATTATTACCATCATTCTGTTTCAAATTTTTACAACAGTATTCTGAATTATGGTGTTTCCTATTCTTCTTATTCTATTCATTTTTCCAAATATTTTTCATTAGAAGGGAGGTGCTATAGTGGGATTGACAAAACGATAGGATTGTATATCAGTTATATTAAAATGATATTGGACATGATGATGAAGTTGTTAGAAGTGTGAGAATTTTTGGAGGATCTAAGAAGGAATTTCCCATTAGGATTGACATGCATCAAGACTCTGCACTTAAATACTATTCATTTACAATTGTAATGTGGATGAGTTGATTGTAGAAATCCAAGATGGAGTTCCGTGGTGTATGCTTTTTACCAATGATATATGTTAGGATCCCTAGATACGGATCGTGTCACAGGACGATGAGCAGGAAAAATTGGATACTTCCTTCTTCTACCTATAGTGATAAGTCTAATTCATCAAAGGGAACTAGGACCTTGGAGACTCGTTAGAGAGAGAATCCGATCTCTGAAACCTTTCGATTTCTTTTTAATCTTCTGCTTAGCTTTATTATAGAAAAAGACCTTTAAATAGGTTACAATAATAGTTATAATAGGAAATAAATAAGTAACCCTAATTCTAATAGAAATAGAATTCCCTTTTAAGAAGGAGATCTAATAAGGAAAATTAATACTAATCCTAATAGCTAATTAATAGAATAATAATCTAATAATTCCTAATTCCTAATACGATATGGAGGTCTGTAACAATATAGTTTTAGTTTGATCGACAGTAAACCATAAGTCAGAATTGGAGAATCAAATCCAAGAGTTAAGAGATTTTAGTATAAGTAAAACGAAGATTGAGCACATGCTTGATTGGTTTAGTAACTTGAGAGACTAGAGTGATAAAGTTTTCTTAGTTGGTGTGTCAATAGAAACTTCTAGAAATTTTAAATATCTTGGGTTAATAATGCAATGTGAAGGAGATATATAAGAGGATATTGCTTATGATCAAGGTTGAATAAGACAACATCTATAAAAGAGAATTATGATGGAGACATATATGTTAAGGTGTGAATGGGTTGTCATACAAGGATATATTGTATATGAAATTAAATTATTCATAATAAGGTAGGTGTAGCATCAATAGAGGAAAAGGTGTGTGATTGGCCGTTGAAATGGTTTGGATATATTAAACGTAGATTTTTAAGTGTCCCAATTTGTGTATGAGAGGATATACAGGTAGAGGAGGGAGGGAGGGTAGACCGAGCTGAGACATGATTTCCAAGCAGAATTTATTTAAACTTAAAACGCTAAGGAATTGGAGAACTCGTGCCCTCTTAAATAGGACTAAAGCTTATACTTGTTGTCATCTTCATTAGAAATAAGAACACTTGTCAGAAGGGTAATTATTCTTGCTAAGAACTATCTTCCATGGAGTGGAAATTGCCAATTTCCCCTCAAAATTAATGAGCTTTTATTTGGCCACCTCCTTGCAGTCTACAGGAAGCCTTTTGGTTTACTTTTTTTTTCCTCGCTTATTGAAAAGAATGGGAGAAAGTTTTAACTCATTAAGTAAATGGTTACTGAGAAGAAGGCTCACCTTACATAACCCTTTAGAGTACTTTTTCCAATAACTTTGGCTTCAATAATTTTGGCCATTAACAATGCAGCTATAGACCACTATTATGTGGTTACAACGCTTAGGAAAACCTAAGCAATGTATCACTTCTTTGGGGTTTAACCATTATACTTGATTACATGCTTTGCTTTTTATAAGTCCAATGACTATTCCATAGGTGTTAGCAACAACTGGAAGAAGATACAAATCATGGTCCAGACACACTTTCTTTCTTTCTTTTTTAGTATCTTCTGTATAAATATTTACCCATTAGAAGTAAATAAATTTTATAACTGATAAAAATTTTATCAGTTGAAAGATCAAATTGTAATGGTTAGGATTCCTAACAAGCATAACAATCACTATATATACCTAGTGGTCCATCAAAGCCAACACATGAGTTGCAAATGTGTACTTGTTGATAGAAATATTGTTATCTTTGCTTTACACATTCTCATTCAACACCTCAAAGGTGGCTCAGTGCAAACTTTAATAGTTAACTTCTTAACCCAACATCAAGTTTTATTAAGAAGCAGATAATATGTTTGAGGATGAAGCGTTGAATGGGAGATTGATTTGCGATCTTTTATATCATTAGAGCTGACCTGTCTTATGTTGTTAATGAATTGTACTAGAGTGCCATGTGACAGGCTTTGGAGGCGATATGGTGATTTGTCAGTTTTGTGTAAGTCTAAGTAACAAATGGTTAAATAAAAGACCAATGCTTATCCAGAGGTGATTTGGATTAGAACATTCTGGACATGCTTTAGCGTTTTATTGGTTAACTGATGATCTGGGTATACCATATCTGAATATAGTTAGTGTACTAACAGATCCTGTAGGTTGCCTATTTATAATAGATTACTAGGACTTTGGTTTCCAACACATTAGGCAATTCTAATTCATCATAAATGATAAGTTGCAAAGTGTTTATTTTAACATATGTTGTGGATCCAGATTAAGAGTTTGAGAGAGGCTTACAGGAAGATATTCATGGCTGTGGATGCTGATTTGGAAACCCGTCTTACTGAAGTGGTAGCTAGTTTGTGAATTTATATTATTCAACTTTCCCAGTCAATTTGAGGAAATTAAACCAATTTCTTTGATGCAGGATGAGAAGATGTGTAATGTAGCTGCTGTAAGTTCGATGGTGCAGTCCATTCGTGATTCTTTTGCAGCGAATCGCCGGGGAATATGCAAGTCCAGACAATGGAAGAAATGATCCATCTTTGAAGCCCTCTAGTAAGTTTCTTTTTGTTGAATTAGATCATTCCTTTTATGTTGTAATTCTTTCCATGGAATGAGAGTGCACACATCTTAAAGCGTCTGGGTTGCCAAACTTTGTAGTTGTATGTATCGATTTTAAAGCCATGTTCTCCCCAACCTTGGTTGTTAAAAAGAAAAAAAAAAAAAAAACAGTTATTATAAATTGAAAACTAAATTTTATATGGAGATAAATGGGGGATGATTATAAATGTATGTTTTCGGACACTATGAGAGTGTAGGCGGGTATTGAGTGTCGGGTTCATATCCAGCACCATGTTAATTAAATAAATATATTAAAATAATAATAATGACTAGACACTCTTGCACACATTTAATCATTATTAAGGGTGTCATGATATGCAGATCTATTGTCTTTAACAATTTAAAGACAAATTCTTCCTTTCTACTTCGTCTAGAGATCTTTCAACCATGTCTTTCACTTGGTGAGTAGCAACAACATATTTAAAAAAATAAAACAGGATTTCCTTTACAATAAATCATGCAATTGTTGACTGATAATTTAATTAATCCATTAGTATGTTTTCATCTTTATTTAAAATTTTATGCATGTTATTTTTTATAATTATATTCGTTATCTAAATATTTATTATAAATTTTAAAAGGTGATTGAGGAATAACTTATTAATTAAAAAAATTATTAAATAAGAGTACAATAAAATTTATTTATTTTAGTTATAAAGATAAAAACATTACATACATTTGGGATTTAGGAAATTTCATTTTTGAAATAGGAAGAGTTTGTTTGATATTCTCATAGTTAAAAAGAAGAATATTTTGATATCATCTGTTATCTCCCGTGAGTATATCTTTTAAGTTTTTCACTTTGTTTTTGATGATCTGAATAAAGAATATACGATTAGAGGTAACTTATGAACACTTTGACTCTGCCAATATAAATATAACTCTCATGTTCCTCATGATACAAAATCGGATGGAAATTGACATATGTGACTCATGTGATTTTCCTAATTCATGTCCTAATTCATCTATTAATTTGTGGCTAGTATCATCAAACAATGCAACTTCTTTTTCTTTTCTTTTTTCATTTTCTTCTTTTTATTTTATAAATTAAGCATTTTTTTATTTTATTAGAACATTATCTTACATTCTTATACACCTCAACACCAGTCAAATGATATTGTAAACCGAATAATTTCATCATTTTGCATGATATGACCACAAAATTTACAAAAAGTTTAAAGTTTGTATTCAGAATTTTATCACAATAGTTCCATGATTTTGTTATGAGTATTTTTTTTTATAAAAATTTCTGTATGATTATTTTTTCAAATAAATAGATGTAACTAGATTAATCATTGTATATAAACATAAGCTGAAATATGATGAGAAACAAAATACATAATCATAAATAAATGAAAGTTAATTTAAAATTTAAAGAAAAAATTACTTTCCTAATTTAGAACTTACAATTTTAAAAAGACTATTTGGAATTATGAGAGTGAAAAATGACTATTCGGAATTATGCCATGTTTTAAAAACCGGACCGCACATCGAACCGGTCACGAAAATGGATAGCGGTTTTTATGGTTGAACCGGGTTGAACCGGGTTTTTTAAATTTAAAAAAATAATTAATTTATATATTATATAAAATTAAAATGCGAAATTAATTTATATTTATCAAAAAATAAATATAGTATTAATTAAAATTATAATTAAATATATTTAAAAATAAACCTATCCTTATAAATTAATTATCAATAAAATAAATTATATAATAATTAATTATCAATAAAATAAACGATATAATATTCATATAATATGCTTAAAATGAAAATAGCATTCATATTTATCTTTAAATTTTTAAATTCGTTGAAAAGATAAAATAATTATTCCAACAAAACCAAATACAACAAAAATAAATTAGAACTTAATTTTTTTAAAAATTCTTTTTAAAAAATTCCGGTTTTTTTTACTGATTTTAAACAGGTTTGACCGGATTTTAAAAAATTCGGTTTTATATTAAAATCGAACTGAATGGACAGCCGATTCCCGGTTTAACCGATCTGACCGGCCGGTCCGATTTTAAAAACATTGGAATTATGATAGCAATTATTTATTTATTATTTTTTAAAAGAAAAAGTGAACTGAAATCTAAAACTTAACAAAATTCGTATCCTATCACAGTATTATTATTATTATTAATTTTTATTTTTATTTATTATGTCAACAATTTATTAGTTATTATTTTCACAAAAATATCAAATTTAAAAATATTTATTAAAAATGTATAAATAATTATTGAAAAATTATCAGCCATTTAAAAAGATATTTATCAAAAAATATCATAAATATATAAATATATATATCTATATATTGGATTTATCAAATTCCGAATACTTTAAAATGACAAAATATTCAAACATATCAAAATATATCAGTCTATTTGAAAATTGAATAATATCAAAATAATATCAAATACTGCATCGATATTTAACTGGGTAAACATATACTCCAACCATTAAATTATACAAACTTCATTATTAATGAATTATTTTACTTTGCATTAGTTTTAAAGACATGCTAAACCTCAATTTTTCATTTGTTAATCCATTCAATTCAAGCTATAGTAAATTTATATTTTAAAAGTGGGCAATTTCACCTCATTTCATAATATAATTTATGACAAGATAATCTCACTGATTCCACGTATATCTTCAATCTCATAGTTTCAAAAATATTTAGATATTTTAAATTTTTTTTTCTTCCAAAATTAATTTAAGTCGTCCACCCCTATCGATTTGTCGCAATAATTCGTGAAATGCATTAAAAATTTATTTATTTAGTAGGTTTCTACTTATGTCTAATATCTTTAATCTCAATTTTCACCCTATTGAAATATTTCCTAATTTTTCAATTTGAATTTTCGAAAGTTTTGCATTTAAAAATAATTGGCTCAATAAAATAACAAAATATTTAAACTCAAATTTTAGAAATTATAACAAAAATATTTAATATTAAATTATTTCAAAAATCATATTTCAATATGTCAAATTTTTATTTTTCTAAAATTATCGTATTCTGTATTATATTTATATCAACTTAATATTTTTATATAAAATTACAACATTACATGAAAATTTAACTATTATTATTATTATTTATAAATCGATTGGGTTTGTTTTTTCTTTGGACCTTTGGCTAAACGATTACTTTTAAAAAATAATTATATTCAATTCTTCCCGAGACTTCGGTGAAAAATCCATGATAAAAGGTTGCCCTTGAAGGCTTATATTTGTCTGTTCTTAAATGACGAACACACCAATGTGAAAAAAATTAAATGAAAGTTTGTATCTTAGGTAGCCGATGAAACTTTGACAATGAAATAAACTACAAAGTCAAATGCATGAGACGTGATTATTTGCGATTTAGTGCACGATTAACAAAGTACAACCCACGTTGACACGTGGAACACTGTGGTTAAACTACATTCTGAATGAAATTTCTATAGAAGAAAAGGGAAATTTACATTCGCGTGTGAAGTGGGTCAACTGTACAAGATTATTAGTATTTTTTTATAATAAAATAATTAAAATATTAATTTTGATATACATGTTGTGATTTACAGGAAATTAATTTATACATGTTGTGGTGGGTTGACATTTGCGAGTCAAGCCTAAAATTTATATTACAAACTTGTAATTTTACTCGTAACTTCCGTGCTATATTTAAATTGAACTATGAAGATGTGAGATTTTTTTTAAAATAATAATAATAATAATAATAATAATAATAAGTAATTTTTATAATATTTTTCATATTTTATAATTAAAAATTTGGAAGTAGTGTATAGTTTATTTTATTTATTTCAAATTAAATGGTTGTAGTATTAAATAATAAATTTGGATTACATGTAAAAAAAAGTATTTATATATTTAGTATTAAAATAAATCATTTATTTTTAATTTTTTTTATAGTTTAATTTTAATATGAGTTGTTAAAACTTTATTTTTTAATAATTATAATTATATTATAATAATAATAATAATTATTATTATTATTATAAATCAGAGCATAATTTTACTGAACTTGTTGGATTAACACAAACAGTTTCGTTGGTCCAATAAAAAGTGTCTCTGAGTTGACGATCGACAAGCCTCGATCCGCCAAGTGGCTCTCGGGTACCGATCATCATAACGAGAAGTCATAGACCCATGATTGCGTCCCCTGGACCGTTCCGCATCAAATCTTGACCGCGTTATTTCTCTCTGTCTCCATCAATTTCCTATTGATTCCGGCTTCTGCGAACCAACCTCTCTTCCTTCCATATTCTTAACTTTTCTTCGTCTCTAAGATCCCTAATTCCATCATTTCGTCTTCTTCTCACAACTGAACAACATACTCACGACACCGATATCTCTTTTTCTCTGGTTTTGGAATAATATCATCGTCAAACTGATAAGGATTGCCGCCGTTATATATATAATTTGTCGACTGCAATGCTTCACCGGAGCTTCAAGCCTGCGAAATGGTAATATGTTTGGTCTATATGATTATGAAAATCGAATTTCTGATTCATTACTGATAAACTGCGGGAGAAACAACACGAATTTGTTTTGAGTTGCTAGGAAATGGTTTTGTGTCCTAGTTCGTTAATTTGATAAGTATTTGTTTGATCAATTACTAATTACTGTTTTATTGATGAAACGTGGATAGGAATTAGGATATTTGTTTGTTTGTTTGTTTTCTTATATCGGTATATTGTGACGCAGCAAAACTGCTTTGAAGCTTGCGGCTTCACGGTTGAAGTTAATGAAGAATAAAAGAGATGTACAAGTGAAGCAGCTGAAGAAGGAATTGGCTAAATTGCTGGAGTCTGACCAAGTCCAGACTGCAAGAATTAGGGTAAGCTTCTGCATTATTTATGTATGTGTGTCCTGCGCGTAGTTGAATTCTTGATGTTTCTGTTGATTTACTGTTTCAATCTCTTCGCATCAGGTGGAACATGTAGTTAGAGAACAGAAGACAATTGCTGCCTATGATCTCCTTGAGATCTACTGTGAGCTTATTGCAGCACGCTTGCCTATGATTGAATCTCAGAAGTATGTATACCTTTCCCAATTTTCAATTGTTAGATTTTTTTTTTCTTCTTCTTTTTTAAACATGGAATATGTATATTTTTATTTTCACTGTATCCTTTGGATTTGCTTCTGCAGCTGTTTCTTCTTGATTGCATTTTCTTAATACAGACTCTGTCACTCTGTCAGCACATAAAATTTTGATTTGTAAGAATGAAATAAAACATTAATTATCCATCATTCTTTGTTATAGAACCTGCCCTATTGATTTAAAGGAAGCAGTTTCAAGTGTAATATTTGCGTCTCCGAGGTGCGATGACATTCCTGAACTCAAGGATGTGCGCAAGCAATTGACAGCAAAATACGGAAAAGAGTTTGCCTCTGCTGCCACTGAGCTGCGCCCAAACAGTGGTGTTGGTCGACTGGTAAGGTTATACATGGTTTCTTGCTGTTATTGGATTAGTTGTTAACTAGCTTTTGGGCCACTCACATTATCACATAAGTATTTTGATTAGTTTTCCTCTGTTTTTTTAGTTGGTTGAAAAATTATCTGCAGCACCACCAGATGGTCCTACTAAACTTAAAATTTTGATTGCTATTGGTGAGGAATATAATGTTACTTGGGATCCTAACAAATTTTCGGAAAGTGATCCAAGGGCTAGCGAGCAGTTGTTGGTAAGATTTATTCTGTTAGTAACTGCTCATAGATTGCTTCTAATTTTATTAGGCTAAAGTAACTTCCATTAAATTGCAAAAGGCTATGTTTTTTGGTGTATGCATCTTCTTATTAAATGATTTGGTCTTCAACTTTTGTCCAAGTAAAAACCGATTTGTATTTTGCAGAATGGACCAAGTACGTTTGGCAATGCCAGTGAAACGCTTGGGGATCTTCCTACTGTTCCCTCAGTACAACCAAATTACAGTGATAATAGATCCAATAATGTCCGAGCTTCATATAAAAGCAATGAAAGATCTGATTTTCCTGAAAACCTTCATGATCTGAGTTCAAGATCATCTCCTCGAGCAAAGAAAGATGATAGTTCCTATAAAATGGAGCGACCTAGTGAGCCAGAATTAAGGCCAACAGGTACATTTATAGGTGATTTATTTACTGTCTTTACTAATGCTGTGATGTTTGCATTTTTCTTATTAATGGGGCTGGCTTCAATCAACAGACAGTGCTGGAAGGACAGAATTGAGGCATACATATTCACATAAGAGCAATGAAAGGCATGATTCTTTAGAACATTTTCACGAGCCGAATGTTCGATCATCTCCTCGGGCTCAGAATGACAATAGTGTTCATGAAATGGAAAGACCTAGTGCATTTCAGCCAGAATTAAGGCCTGCAGGTACTTATTTGAGTTTATGCATTTAAAGGTGATTGATTACTGCCTTCATTCATGTTCTGACGGTTAGTTTACATTTTCCTTTTAATGCTTGGCTTTGATCTACAGGTTCTAGTGCTGGAAGGACAGAATCTAGGCATACATATTCTGGGCAAGAGCAACAATTTTCACCCTCTGGTCAAAGTTGGAATATGGAATTTAAGGATGCTACTGCTGCTGCACAGGCAGCTGCTGAATCTGCAGAAAGAGCGAGCATGGCTGCTAGGGCAGCTGCAGAACTTTCCAGCCGTGCAAATAGCAACTGGCATTACTCAACACAATTACAAAGAGATGAAGAGTCTCAAGGATATGCCACATCGACAATGCAAAATGAACAGAGAGCTACTGCTCCAGTAAATAGTGCCTTCCATGAAGGAGATCCAAGTATGAATTTTGCAAAAACCAACAGTGATCTGCAGCATCATGTGGCAGGAAATATTGAAAATGTTCACAAAGAAGGCCTCAAGAGTTTCGGCAACACTAGCCGATCTGCTTCTTTGAAGACAACTGCTGCTTCTGTTAGTGAGAACCGATTGGGAAATAGTGGCCAAGTGGCTGAGAAATATTCTCAAAACAATCCGACTGAACCAGAACATACTGATGTTTTGGATGAAGTGAGTTTCAAGAATCAGTCTAGTGGATCTGAGGTAGAATTTGTGAGTAAACTAAAAGGTGATGGGAATACCAAGTGGATTGATTCAAATGAAAGAAAAGCGTTCCAAAAGCAATGTAGTCATGTTTCTTCTCCTTCTCAATCTAGTGCATTAAGTGATGAGCTTGATGCTGCGTTGAATATCGACAGCCAGAGTATAGGAGATAATGCCAATGACAATCCTTTTGCCACTAATGATGATGGATTTGTTCAAAGAAATTCTACTGAAGCAAATTATCATGAACATGCTGCTGCTCTCTTTGATGACTCTGGTTCAGACGATGATGCTTTTGAAACTGACACAAAAAACATGAACAAGGATCATGATTTTGGTTCAGAATTTTTCTCGCAAAATATAAATTCACCTGCTCATGTGTTTGCAAATGCTAATGTTTGGAGTGATGTGCAAAATGAAAATGACTCACGGGAGAAGTCTACTTCAATATCCCACTTTTATGCTGAAAGCCATAGTCATCCTATATTTT
Source organism: Cardiospermum halicacabum (assembly GCA_031304145.1). Lineage (NCBI taxonomy): Eukaryota > Viridiplantae > Streptophyta > Magnoliopsida > Sapindales > Sapindaceae > Cardiospermum > Cardiospermum halicacabum. The sequence continues at coordinate 21,977,863 of CM062396.1, forward strand.
CAGAAAGTGTAACAAGTTCTAGAGTTCCTTCAAAATCAGATGACATGTTCTCAGCATCTTTTGATGATTCAGATGGTACCAGCTCAGAAAGTGGGGATGAGCTCGTCAATGCTAAGCTTGGTAGGAGTCAGGGTGTCCCAGCTGAATCAAAGGAAGATGCTAACAATTTGAAACCTTCTAATCTGGATAAAAGTACAGAATTGGATTCCAGTTGGTCTCGGCTTGACATGAGCAGAGATCCACACGAACATAGTGTTTCCCCCAGAGCTTCTGAGAAGTCTTCTCTACAACTATCTGCAGCCCAAGAAGATGCTAAACCTTCAAAAGAGTCTATCCCAGATAGTGGTACGGAGTTAAATTATGGTCTTCTTACGGGTGGGCTTCGAAATAAGGGTAATAGGCATCTGCCGTATAAAATGGTCTCAACAGCCAATTCTTCATCTTCTAAAAAGACAGCTGAACGTATTTTCAGCACGGTGGAAGACTCTACTACATCTCTCAAGGCTCTTAGCAGTCCCACAGCTGCTAGCCAAGATCAGTACAATATTAAAGTAAAGGCAGAAGCAGAGAAGAGAACAAGTAGTAGAGCATATGTTGGGGATGGCTATTTTGACGAAGAACTTGCTCAGAGTAATTTGAGAAGCAATAAATCTACACTCTTCAAGGAAACTGAAACCATAGAAGATAAGAAATCTAGGCCCCAAGTTAAAGATTATGATTCAGACGAAAGTGATCCTGAGCCTGTTTCCCTTACTCCTAAACAGGTTTCTATGAGAAAAGCTCCTGTGAATAATTCATTTTCTAGGAGGACCAAGGCCCCTTCAAACACTTGGAAAAGTTCCTATTCTAAAACACCAGGTTCATCAGAGTCATCATCATCTGCTCCAGGTAATGTCAAAGAAACGAGCGGTTCTTCAAGTTCATTGTACAGTAATGAGATAAAACGAGAGCCTCAGTCTCAGAGGCAGAGATCAGGTGCTTTAGAAAGTTCTGAGGAGTCTAGACTGCCAAAACAACCAGCTTATAAGCCGGATTCACCGGCCAAGAGGTCGTCTTTTGTGGAAAGTTTGAAGCCTTCAGCACAACCACCATTGAAGCCTTCAGTAGAAGAACAACCATCCCTGAGTTCTAAGACTTCAAGTTTGGAGAGTCCATCTATGCAGAAAAGAGCAGCTCATGTTCACCCTAAGCTTCCTGACTATGACACTTTGGCTGCCCGGTTGCAGTCTCTCCGGCAAAATCGCCAGTAAATAATATAGTTCATCATATCATGTTAATAGAGATATATAGTTTCACGAAGATTATATGGTTGATTTCTCATTTTAAAATTCTGGATTGGGTGAATAAAACAATGATTGGTTTTGTAGCATATGAAACAACATTATTCTTTAGTATCCGGCCTTCAGTGAAAAGACCCATTTACTACAACATTTTAGTCAAGTGAAATAAAAGATGCGGTTTGGAGAGATTTGGCCAAACTCTTGCATTATTATTGCCATTACCTGTAAGGTCGCATTTAGTAGACAAGTTAGAATTGAACAACGAATTCTCACTTGCAAATTTGACGTCGTTTTTCGAGGTTATTCATTGAACGTTGCATGAATACAATTTACATAATACAACTTTTAGCCCTGAGGAAGTAATCAAACCAGTTCGAGTCCAAAATATTACCAGGTCATAGCTGTCATCCAAACTCAATGCATGAAACAGATCCAAGTCACCATCGTTTTCTGATTGATACTTCCATCAAAATGCTTATGAAAGTCACTAAATTACAGGAGAGACCTAAACTAAACATTGATTCACAATTCATCATGAAGAAGAAAGCTACCTTTATCGGAAGGAGATTGAGGTTGGTTATCCAGAATGTACCTCATCGCCAACGATGCATGAAGTGAAGCACCGTAAGGAAGTGCATCTTCATTAATTCTGAAGAGCGGTGAATGTTCTGATTCAAACTTCCCTTTACTCTTGTCATCTAAACCAAGGCAGAAGAAGTATCCTGGAATTGCCTCTGAGTAGAATGAAAAGTCTTCTGCACCCATTATTGGTATCATTTCCAAAAGGTTCTGAGGGCCCAGAATGTCCCCTGCGACTTTCTTGAAGTGCTCATGCAAGTATTTGTCATTCACAAGGGCGGGGTAAAATGGTTTGCCACCTTCATTGAAGAAGACTGTAGCATTGCACCGCTGTACACTTGCTTGTGTTGTGATAACCTAATGTACTTGCATTCACAATATGGTTAACATGACAGGTGCATAGGCATTTGAAGAAATCAGAGGAACAAAATGTATGGACCACTTTGATATTTTAAGTTTCAGGAAATTGTTGAATTTAAAAGTTAAATGAAGTCTGAATTGTCCAACAGACAAACACACCTCTTCAATTCTTTGCTTCAGGTGGGAAAAGCTCTCTTTCGACAAAGCTCTGAATGTGCCACCTATTGTTACAGAATCTGGAATAACATTGAAGGTTTCGCCTCCTTGAAATTTTGTTACAGTCACTACCTGAAAGATTGTGATTTCACATTCCAGAAACCCACCAGTAATGTTCCATTTAATAAAAGTAACGGACAGTGATGAAGAGTATGCTTCAAATGTCCTTGCAGAATCAAAAGGCAAATATTGTCCAGAATTTGCAATTAAAACGTATAAACTTCTGAGAAGATTCCACTCAGATACAAATAAATCCACAGAAATCAAGAGATGCATGACATGCCGGTCAAGAGATTTTGGAGAACTACTAATATTGATGATAGATTTCATTAATTATGGAAGGAAGGAAAAAGTTTTTGCAAGATACCAGCTAAACCCTTCACTGCACTAGAAGAAATATAGCTAACCAACAAAAAGTACAAGTTTTATTCCAATTTAAATGGAGTTGGCAATTTCTGTTTCAACCATCGTCTATCCTTACCATATTCTAAAGCTTCAAAGTCACACCTAACAACGTCAACTAAAGTAAATTTAGGTCCGTGCCTTTCTCTAATGTTTAGAATATATATTGCTTTCCATTATGAAGTTAGTAGCTATAGTAGTTCAACATGCCCACAAATCCATGAACAGCAGACATGTAGCTTGTCTTCTTTTGGTCCTACACATACTTTACAAGCAATAAGTTCATTTCATATGCAACCTATTGTTATATTTATCCTCATCTATCTTCACAAAACATCTCTACCAAACTCCCCTTCCAAACGTTTTTCTGAGTGGTCCAAAATTCAATACTACCTAAGGTAGTTAAATGAGTTGTCATTACTTAACACTTTCTTTTAAACTTGAAAGATCTTGGCTACAACCTTGTAAAACAAGACAATCAATTTTTAGTCAATGAAAGTTGAGTCCCTAACGAGTTTAATGAGACTTGGCAGCAGACAGATACACTATTATCATAAAATGAGGCAATTGAAGAAATACTTGATGCCACAGGGATAACATGCAAAAGGAATGACATACAGAAAAACTACCCATATACCTGTGAATCCAACGGATCAGCTTCTCGTGAAATTAGATGCTGTAAACTAACGACAACATTAGAAGCTGCAATTATTGGGTCTACTGTCTGCTGAGGAATGGCAGCATGACCACCTCTCCCACTTATTATAGCCTTAAATCTTCCACTTCCAGCAGTCATAGGTCCCGCTTTGGAGGCCACTGTTCCAACTGGATAAACCGGAGAGACGTGCAGCCCAAAGATAGCTTCAACATTCTTCAACATTCCAGCATCTAACATTTTCTTTGCTCCGCCCCATCCTTCCTCAGCTGGTTGGAAAAGAAGCACAACAGTTCCCTATAGATTACACAATAATTGTTTACTCTTGGGGATACATTTATGGTGCAAAATGAATCAGGCAAGAAAAAATATCTCACTACTGCAAGCATGCAATAGTAAGTCTCTGTTCAAAAAAATTTGATAATATTCAAGTAACTAGTCATATCTTTACATTCAGAACTGCAAACTTTCAACATAAGAGAACCAGGTGCAAAGACTACTCAAGCAGGGATACAGTAAAAAATAAATAAATAAATAAATAAATCATTTCACACATGGTAAGACGTAACATGTTAATCCAGTTTTGAGTACAAAGTTAAGTGATCTTCCTCTCAGAGATTTTCCAAACATATATCAGAAAGGTAGTCATTCCTTTTCATTGATTTTTATTGCAGCATTGTTCTTCACATCCTCAGACTACACAGAAAACTATTCACATTCAGAAATTGCCACATTGTATTAGGTACAAGAGGACTTGCACGGATAAATCAAGTGCTTGTCCACTCTACTCAATCTCATCAAATTCATGAGTAATGGTAATACGTGTTAAGTTGGACTGAGTATTTGACAAGCACCCAGATAAAGATAAGCAAAATCATCAAATGGAATGAATGACAATCACATGATAAGAAGTAAATAGGAAAAAGAAAAAACCATCAATTTGTGTCGATGCTGTTGAAGCATCTTAGCAGCACCAAGAACCATAGCAACATGTGCATCGTGCCCGCAAGCATGCATTTTACCAGGAACCTTACTCTTGTGATCCCACTCTACAAGTTCCTGAAACGTTACAAAACTCACAAATTACATACATAATCACCAACAAAGTGAACTCTCAAACACATAGAATTGAAACAGACCTGCATAGCTAGGGCATCCATATCTGCTCTGATAGCAACAAAAGGAGGCTCACCAGTTCCAATGTACCCAACAATGCCAGTGACAGCTATAGGGTAAGTGTACGGTATGCCCATCTGATCAAGCTCAGCTCTGATAATTTTACTGGTCTCGAATTCCTCAAAAGAAAGTTCTGGGTTCTCGTGTAGTCTCCTTCTGATGCCCACCATCCAATCAAAAACCTCTGGTGTCCTGGCCAAGTCGAGAAAATTGACTGGGGTTTGAGACATTTCTTCTGGGAGTGTTGGCCGGAGAAAGTGGATAAAGAAGAACAAGAAAAGGGAAACCCATTGGGGAAAAGCCATAGATAGTAAGAAAGAGTTTGATTCGATACTAATCGGACATAGCTTTGAAACGAAATTGAATGAAGGTGGAGATCCCCAGGTGTGAGAAAGGAACTTGAGCAAGACTGCCAAGATAGGTTGTGTTGGAATCACTATATTATTCCTCCACTTCGTCTACTCGACCACAGACACAGACAAAGACAAACCACCCCACTAAAATGGATGACCATTGCATCGTTACATTGACTGTCAAGTTACTCAAACTACCCTAAACTATTCTATACATTTACAGAATTTGTATGGCATAATGTTCGTTTTTACCAATATAAAGAGTTTCATTTTAATTTCTATATTTGTCCTTTTTTTCTTTTTTCTTTTTTTCTTTTTATTTTCACCCCTATGCACTTATCCTTTTTGGGTGATTTTTATGAAAATATGTATTTTTAGACTTTATAAAATAATAATAATAATAAAATTAGTTTTAGATTAATTTTAAACTTTTTACACTTTTAGACTTTTTAAAAAAAAATTGCAAAAATGAGTTTTCAGGTGGACCGAGAAGCATCAGACCAGAAAACAGACAAATATAATTGTTTCCCGATGTTCTGCTTCCCAGTCCGGGAAGCAGACCACTAGAAAACAGTTATATTTTACATATTTCCCGGTGTAGTTTTGCTTCCCGGTCTGATTTGTCCGGAAGCAAATCAAGACCGGGAAGTAGGGGTACTACGGTCATTTTGTTCTATTTTCTGCTAAAAATTTTGAAAAAAAAATTAATTTTATAAAAATTTTAATTTTGATCTAAAAATATAATTTTTTTTAATAAAAAATTCAAAAATGCAATGGACCCTTTTAATAACTTAAACAATTTTGAGCGCTTTCATTTCACACAGTGATTTGGTATGTGATACAATGGGAGGATGGTCTTAAATCACAATAATTTGTTTTTATAAAAAAAAAAAAATTATTTTGAGTTTGAATTTATTTTCTAATTGTTTGATTCTCTATTTTAGAAAAAAAAATCCTAATTTAGTTGATGTATTTTTTAATTGAAAATGAAACAAATCTGGTGATCACTATAAATAGAGTGTCTTGTGAAGAAGAAAGTGTTCATTCCCTTTAAGAGAAGTGATTATTGGATCGGGTCATACACATTGGGGGTATTGATCATAGGAGTTGGAGTCTAGTCATTAAAGAGATTTCGAGTTGGGATGTTAGAGTCTCACTATAAGTAGATTTCGAGTATGGAGATTGGGGTCTTGTCGTAAAGAGATTTCAAATTGTGGTTATCTTGTCATTAAAGAGATTTTGAGTTGGGGTTGTCTCACCATTAAATATATTTTGAATTAGGATTGTCCCACCATTAAGAAGATTTTGAATTGGGGTTATCTCGTCATTAAATATATTTTGAATTAGGATTATCCCACCATTAAGGATATTTTGAATTGGGGTTGTCTCGTCGTTAAGAAGATTTCGGATTGGGGTTGTCCCACGGTGATTGAGTTGTTAGCCTAAAAGAGTTATGATTGGTTGTTTGATTTGGAATATGTCTATTTTTTAGTATGATTGAGAAATAGAGCGATTTTGGATAGAGATAGAATTTTTGGAATCTTATTCTCTACCGTAAAAAGTTGTTACATTTCCGTGAATTAGACAATTTGCCGAACAACAATAAATATTATGTTTGTTTCTGTCTGATTATTTTTTATTGAATCAAACTTATCTTCTTCTCTATAGTAAGCCTTGGAATGTCATCTTATCTTGCTTGCCCAAAGCTGAGGCTATCTGAGGTAAAGTGTTTGCTATTATACTTTGGGACCTTGAGACGTACTCGATCTCAATTTGCAAAATCTTTTGATAAGTTTAATTACTATCTTATGGTAGCTCGCCCTTTCATAGTTTGTAATGATATCTTCACTTGGTCCTGTAACACCCCATATTGAGACATGATTAAAAGTAATTGAATGTTATCCATATCATCAATGTGCACATTATTTTTCGAGAGCCAAGAAGTTGAGAACTTTAAAGTTAAGCGTGCTTGGCTTGAAGCAATCTTATGATGGGTGACCTTCCGGGAAGTTTGCTCGGAAAGCATGCGAGTGAGGACAAAGAATGCTAGAAAACATAATAGTGGTTCCCGAGCAAGCGAGTGAGGACAAAGAATGCTGGAAAACATAATAGTGGTATGTGGGGCTAGTGATCAATCTTAAGACTGATTATGTGCCGAGGTGACGCTCAGCCACTACGCCTTGAGTCATCCGGGGGAGGGGGTCAATGTTACAAATGGTAATAGAGAAACCCTACGACACCTCTCAAATGGTAATAGAGAAACCCTACGACTACGAGGTGTGCTTGTGGACGGAAGAGTCCAGGGCAATCTTCTAGTCGGGGAAAGATTGTGGCCACAATGAGGACGTTGTGTCGTAAGGGGGGTGGATTGTAACACCCTATATTGAAACAGGGTTAAAAGGAATTGAATTGTTAACCATATCACCAATGTGCACATTATTTTTGGGGAGTCAAGAAGCTAAGAACTCCAAAGTTAAGCATGCTTGGCTTGGAGCACTCTTATGATGGGTGACCTTCCTAGAAGTTTGCTCGAAAAATATATAAGTGAGGACAAAGCATGCTGGAAAGCGTAATGGTGGTATGTGGGCTAGTGGTCAATCTTAAGACTGATTATGTGACGAGGTGGCGCTCGGGTCATCCAAGGGTGGGGGTCAGACGTTACAAGTCCACTATCAATGTGAAATTTAAACTTCAAGGTAGGTACCCAATTGAATTATTCCACTAAGGCTTCATACGATACCTCATTATTTATAGTAAAAACCCATACTTTATGCTTTTGTAATCCAATTGCCTTATGAGGATACTAAGTAAATACCTAGTCAAAACCCATACTCGTTAGGAGTGCATCAACATACATTGTTCATTATGCCTCCTTTTCGACAAGCATTGCTTTTTCATTTGTTGTTGGGTCAACAACTCTAAGCTAAAATCAACGATGAAGTCGGTTATTACTTTCCTAAGGATTGTTGTATTTGACTTGTAAATTATATCCCACATGTATAACATTAACTTTGCTCCAACTTGAAGATATTGGAATGTTATTAAATTTATTTTTTGATATCTTCAGAGAACTATTGATTTCGGACTATTTTATTCAAATTGTGATAATTTTCAGGTTTAATGGAGTATGTTTATGATGTATACCGTTCAATTTCTCATAGGACATGTTCTCAAACTGATTATATTTTTACATATAATGCACAATGTGTTAGGATGTGACGAGAATTCAGGTATATTCTGGTATCAATAATTGGTTTGTAATTAGGAAAAGACTCGAAGACTATTTTGGAAGTATCATATTTGATTAGGAATGGTATTTCCTAAGGTAGATTCTAATTAGGAAATAGATATTGGAGAACCCTAAATAAGAAAAGGTTTTCTTAATGGTTTAGTAATACTTTATGACTGAGAGAATAATGTAGATCTAGTTGGTTAGATTTGAGAGGTGCCCCATGGGGGCCTGAGAACCATGGAGACCATGGAGATATTGAGTTTAGGATCGAGTCTTGTTATCCTGTGAGAGCCATATGAGGAGAGCTTGTGTGAGACTGTAACTAATGTAATTGGATTGGGGGTGTGAGAGAGTGGTATTATAGTTGTAACTGTTGCTTTATTGTTACATAGTGAATTAGTCTCTCGTCGTCCTAACGACCGTGATTTTTTTTTTCGTTTTGGGTTTCCACGTAAAAATCACGTATCTTATTTTCTCTCTCTATTTCTTGTCTTATGTATGTTGTTTTACTTTGTGGTTACCAATACTCGTCTCGCTGCAATGGATCACCGATTTGTTCAACAAGTGGTATCAGAGCTAGCCGTGTTTTCCCAACATAATGATCTCTTGCATATATAAAACAAACACTATTAACTACATCTTTGAATCATATTGATATTGTTACATTGCATGAAACTAGTAGAGAATGCATATGGTTGAGATTTATAACTTAGCATATTCTGAATTCATGTGATATTCCTTAAATAATAAATGAGCTTATGATTATATATAAGGATAATGTTGTATACATTACTCAAGTTAGAGATAATCCATTAAAGGAGGTTGAACAAAACATACTTCTCCTATTTTTTTTACACTGGTGAGTTTTAAGAACTCTAGCAAATTGATGTTGAATAGATTCAATCCTCAAATGATTTCTCTAGTTTATTAACAAAAATTTTGATGGCTACAACTTTTGAAAATTTTGTTCAAATGATCAGAATACAAAAACTCTCAAAATTCAATTATTATTTAAGGGTATACTTATTAAAGGAGTATTACATCTGCATTCTAATTGCATTCTTTTTCTTTTCATCCAAAATTTTTCCCACTTGATTTTTTTTATATAAGATTTTAAACCTAACTGGTGGAATTTAATAGGCGGCTTTATGAGCAATTTCGCATTCTATAATATTGACGAGGAACCAAGGTATTATACTTATACATGTTCTTATTTTCAATGCAATATTTTGTTGCCTATTAAAATGTCTGCATTTAGATAACAAAATTTGCTACAAAATTTGCTAGCCCTATGATAAGCAAGTGAGTCATGTTCTTTTTTATTTCCTTTGTCTTGATTTATCTAACTAGGTTGTTTAGTTATTTTTATTTTTGTTTTATAATGAAGTAAAAAAAAAGCACATTTAGGTGTAATCTAATGGCAAGTGGATCTCTCGAGATCCCTTCCCATCTTCGGACTGTATAATCAGAATTCGAGTCTCTATAAGAACAGATGTTAGATTGTAAGGTTTTAAGCCATTAAAAAAATAAAATAAACAAAATTATCGGCTCTCATTATAGTAATTTGTCCCCATTATTTAAGTATGAATCTCCTAGTATTAGTTGTTAGGATTCATTCAAACACATTCGAACTCTTTTCAAATAAGCTAAATAATTAGGTTTTTATTGGATCGCTTATTGATTTTAGGAATTGATATCTCTTTTAAATTTTGAAATAGTTTGTAAGCCTATAAATACAAGCACTGCAAAAATTATTTGGGTGAAAAAAATAGAGTGAATAGAATTGTTCTTTGCTTGAAACTTTTGTACGTTTTCTTTTCTTTATAGTTTTATTTAAAAATTCAACATGGTATATATATATATATATATATATCTTCAAATCATTCTCTTTCTCCTCTCAATTTTAATGGTGAAAATTATCACGTGTATGTAGTAAATATGAAAGCTTATCTAAATGGTCTTGGTTTGTTGTGATAGGTTGAAGGTGAACATAATCTACCACCTCTGGCAAATGATTTTACTTTGAATCAAATTAGACTCCACGAAGATGAAGCACAAAAAACACTGAGAGCTTTATCAATTATCTTTTCTGCAGTTTCGGAATACGTTTTCACAAAAATAATGAATTGCAAAACAGCAAAAACAACTTGGGATATATTGACGAAATATTATTACGGGAATGAAAGAACAAAAGTATGAAAATCTTGAATTTCAAAAAAGATTTTGAGTATGCATGACAATGAAACAATTCAGGAATATTATGATAGGTTGATGATGGTAGTCAACAAAATTTGATTGTTGTAAGAAGATTTGTTAGATTGTCGAAAAGTTATTCATAAGTTTGCCAGGAAAAAAAATTGAGGCACAACTTTCATCTTTGGTAGACAGTAGAGATATTTCTGAAATATCTTTATAAAAACTTGTTAATGCTTTGCATGCAGGCACAAGAGCAGGGGACAATTCTAAGGACTTCAGAGAGTGAGAAAGTATTTAAAGAAGTTTTATATCTAAATCATCAAATAGAAAAAGAATATAACATTTGAGAGAAGTCTGGTTATGAATAAAAAGACAGTTGGTTCAAAGATAAACCTCGACCTTTCCAAAATAAAAAGATACGGTCATATAAAGAAAAATTACAAGTATAACATTGAACATGTAAATTTGGCGCAATAAGAAAAACATGGTGAAGGTGAAAAATGATTGTTCTAATGGGAGAAGATAAAGTGCTCGAGTTGGTGAAGAAGTGTATTATTGCATGATAAGAGAAAGTACTGCATGAACGATAAGATTGTGCATCAAAGTTATTCATGAGAAAGTGCATCAAAAGACATTTATTATTATTAGGGAGAAATCCAAAGAACCCATGAAGGTTTGCCAAAATACTCAAAAAAAAAAAAAAAAACCCACCCTTGTTTCAAAAATATCCAAAACCCCCACTAAAGTTCATTATAAATGGAGAAAAAACTATTTTTGTCTAATTTGACCTTTAAATTTAAAGTTGACCAATGACAATTATGTAATGTCGCAAATTCATCACATTAATAATTTAAAAAAATAAAAAAATTTTAAATAGAAAAAAAAATCTACCAACCCGTTGTGAATCAATCCAATGTTTCATTTTTTTTATTTATTTTGAATATATAAATAATTTTCAAAATGTCCATGGTGTGGTTATTAAATTTTAAAATTGATACTTTTTAAATTTAAAATTAATTTTTGAAATGGTAAATCAATCCATTGAATTTATTTCAAAGTATTTATAATTACTAATTATTAAAACTTCACTCATATATGTATATATTTATGAATTTATATAGAATCATATTTTTATAATGAAATTTAAAAAAAAAAAAAACATCAAGTATCAATTGAAAAATAATAAAATATATAAACGAGTAGATGATAATGTTAGAATTATATCTACATATTATTATATTAAATTATAATTTTTAATAAATTGGTTCGGTTTATTCGTTTCGATTTTTTTTTAAATTTTCTATACTTAAAATCAAACTTGAATGTTGTTTTGGGATTTATTTTTAGAAGGGTATAAAGGTCATTACATAAAAAACCTACTAAAAGTATTAATAAGTGGTTTTTTTGAGTATTTTTGAAACAATTATGGTTTTTTGGGTATTCTAACAAACCTTCATGAGTTTTTTTGGATTTCTCCCTTATTATTATTATTTTTGAATTAAAAGAGAAGATTACCTTCAACCTCTTTTTGAATAAGTTTAAGTGTATGTTTGGTAGGTAGATTTTTAAGTAGCCATTAGATTTTTCATTAGCGATTTGATAATTTAACCGTTTGGGAGAAGCTTTTTGATTAGCGATTAGATTTTTAATTAGCGATTTCGAGAACGCTACTTCAAGTAGTTGTCCACGAATCGCTAATCAAAAAGCTCACATTTTACCCTTATCAATTTATAAGTATTACTAAACTACCCTTAATAATATTAAAAGCTTCTATTTGTACTAAATTAGTTAATTTTAATAGATTTTATTTATTAAATATAATTAAATAAATTTTTTAGTTAGTCTATATTTTATTTATTTTTAATTAGTTGATAAGTAAAAGATGATTGGTTTTAAATTAAAAATCTTGAAAGAAAAAATTGTTTAAAAATGAATACTAACACTAATAAAGTATATTATAAGATAAAAATAATATATTATATTGTTTACGTAATTTTACATTTAATAGCTGCTTCAACATCTAATTGTTATTACCAAACATTCATGCCAAATTGCTACTTCAACATCTAATTTAACAACTAACAATTAATCGCTACTTCAACAGTTAACTCAACATTTAATGTAACATCTGGTGCCAAACATACACTAAGTCAATTAGATTTTCATGAATCTCTTATTAATTTTGGGAATTTATATTTTTAAACTTTGAAATATTTTGTGGTGGGAAAATGACCATAAGGTATCATAGTCGAAGGTAAGAGCAAGCAGAGGGAATCAAAGCCTAAAGCCAAGCTCGGCCGAAGACAGAAGGGGTACCCTAAAAACCAAGCTCGGTCGAATATAGAGAGGGTACCCAAAAGCTACCCTCGACCGAATAAGAGGGCCAAAGGCCCAAGAAATGTGCCAATCAAGCTCGACCGACATGATCAAAAGGCCCAACGAAGTTCAACTCGGCCGAGCAAAGTAGAATCTGAACCGAAACGCTCCAGCCCACCAAATGATTACCTAACTAAACACGGATTTCCAACGCCAAATCCGAAAAGGAAGACTAATCATACCAGGCCAAGGATTTCCAAAGCCCGGTAGAAAAACGAAGACCGACCCCTATTGAAACAAGGATTCCTAAAGCCAAATAGATAAAAGGAGATCAAGCCCTAGAAGAGATTGAGCCCAAAAATGAGACCGAATTCAAGGAAAATAAAGAGTACCAATCCAAATCGAAATAGGATCCAAATACCTCCTATAAATAAGGGGTAGAGGCAATTGTAAAGCATCCGATTTTTACTCATTAGAACTAAACTCTGTGAGACGACTTAGCTACTTTATTCAAGTAATCTTAGCCTAATATTTGGCTGTGGTTTATTTGGCACCACATATTTGTAAACCTATAAATACATTATTCTCTAATTATTTTTATCTTTTATCTATCTATTAGTTTTATTTAAAAATCTAACATTAGGCATATCTATGGCTAAACTTCAAGTTACTTGAATGGTTGAATTTATTGACACATTTATTAATAAGTTAATAACGTCATTTGACAATGTTCACAGCCCAGCGAAGTGACTGACCAAGCTATTCTATTCAGCTACTGGATTGATTGACCATAGAGACGTAGCTGTTAGGTATTTTCTCTTGACCGGTAACACTGCTGTTAACTTTGACCAGACAATCACAAATTCTGCTTGGTAAAGATTGTAGAATTTTGTTCTTTTCTGTAGCTTGCCGTCTCTGTCAAGTTACAAGAAATGTCATTAAGTCCACAAATGAGACTCTGACATCTCGATCTGAACAGATTCTATAAAACAGCTTGAATACAAACAATTACACCAATGGCTTCTGTAAAACTCTTTTCAAGCTTACTTGTGTTTCTTCTCCTGCAACTACATCTTTCTGCAGGACAAAATGCTGTCAAATCTGCTTACTGGTTTTCAGGCTCTGAATACCCAGTTGCAGACATAGATGCCACTCTCTTCACTCACCTTTACTGCGCTTTTGCTGATCTAAACTCTCAAAGCAAGCAGGTCACCATTTCTTCAGCAAACAGCGCCAGATTCTCCACATTCACTACAACTCTCCAACGCAAAAACCCATCCATCAAGACCCTTTTGTCGATTGGGGGAGGCAATGCTAACAAAGCGGACTTTGCTTCCATGGCAAGCAACCCAACTTCCAGGAAAGCGTTTATTGATTCCTCCATCAGATTAGCACGCGCCAACAACTTTCATGGCCTGGACATAGACTGGGAATACCCTGCAAACGCTGCAGAGATGACCAATTTCGGAACCCTCTTACGTGAATGGCGAGCAGCTGCTAAAACAGAATCTGCAAACTCCGGAAAACAAACACTGTTGCTGACCGCAGCGGTGACATTCGCATCAAACTACTTCGGAGTGGTGAACCCAGTTAGTGACATGTCAAGCAGCCTGGATTGGATCAATGTGATGGCTTATGATTTCACATACAGGGATCCTGATGGTGTCCAGATTACAGGACCCCCTGCAGCTTTATTCAGTCCTGGAAATCAAATCAGTGGTGATGCAGGGATTAGAGCCTGGATTGGAGCCAATATGCCTTCAAAGAAAATAGTCCTTGGATTCCCTTACTATGGACACTCATTGACACTTGCAAATCCTAACAACCATGGGTTCTACGCAAGAACGAATGGAGTAGTGAATGGTGGGTTTACAGCTTATAGACAGATCAGACAGGATTATAGTACTGCTACAAAAGTGTATAACTCTACTGTTGTTTCGGATTATCTCTACCAGGGAACAACATGGATTGGATATGATGATCTGCAGAGTATTGCAAGGAAGGTTAGGTATGCGAAACAAGAGAAGAATCTGCTTGGTTACTTTGCTTGGCATGTAGCTAATGATTTCAACTGGGCTCTTTCCAGAGAAGCCTCCAGAGTTTGGGGAGCCTAAACATACAATTATATACAGTACCGCTCATAAGCATTAATAAGCCTTGTTATTGAACGTATTTTATAAATAAAGTGCAGCGAGATTATAAGTTATAAATGAGACCATGAATATATAAGAACAAACGAGACAATTGAAACAATAAGAGTGCAAAATGCGGCCACAATTCACGTCACTTTTATTCAAATGCAAAACGATTCAACAATTCAAACAAATACATACACAGCTTCTGTTAAGAGGACTCAATCATCCACCTTCATCTCTCAGACCCACCATATCCTTCTCTGCTCTCAACTCTTTTGGTGACATCAACTATGCTATTCTCCTCCTCTTCCAACCCTCCACGCCACCTCAACTCTTCCTTTACAACACCATCATTCGCGGCCTCGCTCAGTCGTCTCTCCCACATTCGCTATCCACCTCCCTCCTCGTCTTTCACAAGATGCTCCGCTTAAGCCTTCTTCCTAATAACTTCACTTTCACCTTTCTGTTCCAGGGTTGTGGTAGTTTTTGCCATTTTGATTTGGGGAGGCAGCTACATGGTTTTGTGGTGAAGAATTCGTTCGCTCTTAACGTGTTTGTGAGAAATTCGCTTATACGGTTTTACTCTGTTTGTGGGAAATTGAGAGATGCGAAACGGGTATTTGATGAGACAGAGGATATTGATGTTGTATCTTGGAATTCGATTATAAATGGGTATTTGAAAAATGGTCAGATTGCAGAGGGTCTGAAGCTGTTTGATAAAATGCCTAAAAGAAATGATATTTCTTGGAACAGCGTTCTAAGTGGTTTAGTTAAGTTTGGTTTATTAGATGATGCTTACAGAGTTTTCAAGGAGATGCCCTGTCGAACTATTGTGTCTTGGGTTCTGATGATTTCTGGTTTTGCGCAGAATGGCCGACCGGAGACTGCTTTGGTTTTGTTCAGGGAGATGCAACTGTTGAATCTGGAACCGAATTCTGCTGTACTTGTCAGTGTTTTATCTGCATGTACACAATTAGGAGCTTTAGATTATGGAAATTGGGTTTTTTCTTATATTCAGAAGAGAGACGTAATGATTGATTCCATACTTAGTGCAGCTGTTGTTGACATGTACTCGAAATGTGGCAGAATTGATTTGGCAATACAGGTATTTCATTCATCCAAGGAAAAAGATGTTTCAACTTATACAAGCGCCATTTCTGGCCTGGCGATGAATGGATGCAGTATGGAAGCAATTCAGCTCTTTGAGGAGATGAAATGTGAAGGCATCTTACCAGATAGTATTTCATACATGGCAGTGTTATCTGCCTGTACTCACGCAGGTTTGGTAGAGAAAGGTTTTCAATATTTTGGCTCCATGTTTGATGAACATGGGATTGTGCCTGAGTTGGATCACTATGCTTGCATGGTTGATCTTCTTGGCCGTGCAGGTTTGTTAAAGGAAGCTGAACACTTTATCAACTCAATGCCAATTAAACCAGATAATGTCATATGGGGATCCTTGCTTGGTGCTTGCAGGGTTCATGGTAATGCTGAGATGGGTAAAAGAATTGGGAAAATGTTAGTTGAATCTGGTCATAACCAAGACGGTCATTACATTCTACTGTCGAATATGTATGCAGACAGCATGAAAGGGGAAGATGCTGAAGATGTGAGGAATGTTATGAGAAAAAGAAAAGTGAAACGGGTTCCTGGGTATAGCTTGATAGAAGTAGATGGCGCGGTTCATTAGTTCTTTGCTGGAGAAGGATTATCCTGTGAGAAAGCAAAAGAGAGGTAGCTGGTGCGTGGCAGAAGTACGGCTATAGTGAAGATGCAAGAGAGTTTATGGTTGACATTGAAGAGAAAGATAGAAATTGTGAATGCAACTCAACTATTGAGGAATCATCAGCCTTGCTACTTGATACGTTTCTAAGGATTTGAAGAATATGTGCATCTGCAATGATTGGTGAAACAGCATTGCGCAACGTCTTCATTTGAAGGAGGATATGATTGAGATTGGGATCATTGGTATCAAGCAGTAACAGTGACAAGAGGCTGTTGATATCAATTAGTAACAAACTTAGGCAGAAACTAGTCTATTGTACTGCTTAAATACTTCTTCCGATAACTGAGAGAGAGTAATTTGTGTAGCAATGTGCCTTTATTTGATGTTAATTAGAGAATGTTTTAGTTATTTTTAGCTAATTTGTCTCATTTTTGCTATTTTGCACAGTTTTGTGACCGTTGGTGATTTTGGAGTTTTATTGGAGGCGCAGCGGCTATTATCCATCTAGAGTGAAGTGAGCTGGACCAAGCATGTGGGAATTGAAGACTTCTAGAAGACTTTTAAACTTTTCAAGTTAGAAACTTTGTTTAGAAATAATAGGAATTTGAATTTTAACTTTACGGATTTTATTATTCTGTTTGCGGGATTTTGCATTTTGGATTTTAATGTGTTAGAGAGGGGATCATCAGGTTAGTTCTGGACGGAAGTCTGAATCAGGAAGGAGACCACGTTTGATTTACAGAGTTTGCTTTTCTTTTCTTTTACGTTCAATTTAATAGACATGATGCTTGCTGTGCCCATAGGAAGCTAAACTTCTTTAATCCAGTAAAGTGAATTCATTTACGTGTTGTGAGATTTGAGCTTAATTGTTTATGTTATTGATATTCATGTTTGTTTCTATGCTTAATGGCTTTAGGATGAATGTATTGATTTACTAGTTAATTAATTTGGCCACTTAATTGATTAAGTAAATTGGTCATAACTAGTCAATTAGGTTAAATCCGTGTAATTGTTTAACCAAAATTGACATAAGTAGTAAGCAGGATAATACGTTGTTCTATGGAATTTGCATGTTCTAAACTTATATAATCACGCTTGTTGGTTTGCGGGTAAGAGTCTGGGTCGTTCTCAACTTAAAGCAGTCTAGGGTTAAACCTGTCAGGCGCGTGTCGGGGTTGCTGTTTAGGCTAGGGACTGATTAGAAAGCGCGTGTCTGGTCGGTCTAAAACCTATGGAACGATAAGGTAGTTAGGCGCTTTGTCAATTGCTATAACCAGACTTGTCAATCAACATAATTAAACATTGGTTCGATGATCAACACAATTAAATGAATGACTTTGCTGGATTAGTTTTATCATATTATTGCTCATACTATTTTTATTAGCACTTGATTTAATTCGCTGTTGAATTCAAACCCCCATTTTATTAGCTTTAAAACCTGTTCGATCAATAAAATTGATAATTTCAGTTTACTCTCTGTGGTTCGACCTTGTAAACGTGCTACAAAAATTACAGGAATTTATTTTGACTGTTTCGACGCCCTTCAAATTTTGGCGCCGTTGCCGGGGAATATACTGACTGTTTGATTTTGTTGTATGGCCAGGTGTGATCGTACGGAAGAAATCCCATACGATCCTGAAATCGAGAGGACTTTTAGGAGACGGAGAAAATAAGCAAGAAAAAGGAAACAGATCCTCACTCAGAACGCATCTTCTACTGACTTTTGTGAAAGCAGTGATCCTTCTGCGCCCACAACTACCACCCTCGATACGCACTGTGAAGAATTTTATAGTAGTTGTGACCAAGCTGTGCCTACAGGGATGGCAGTAAACGGACAACAAGGACGTACTCTCAGAGAATTGGGCCGACCGCAAGCCAACCAAGCTCCTCTCTGCATTGCTTATCCTGAGACCGAAGCTGCATTTGAATTGAAGTCTGGTTTAATCCACCTATTCCCTACCTTTCATGGACTAGAGAATGAAGATCCTCACAAGCACCTAAAGGCATTCCATATGACCTGTTTCACCATGAAACCACAGGGGGTAACTGAGGAGCAGATTAAACTTCGTGCTTTTCCATTTTCTTTGGACGACGCTGCCAAAGAATGGTTGTTCTACTTGCCACCAGGTTCGATCACTACTTGGGATCAGATGGTTCGAGCATTTTTGGACAAATTCTTTCCTGCATCCAAAGCTGCGACACTTAGAAGAGACATCTGTAGTAGCAAACAGAAGGATTCTGAGTCATTGCACGATTATTGGGAAAGATTCAAAAGAACATGTGCAAGCTGCCCACAGCAAGGGATATCTTAAGAGTCACTTATTCTGTATTTTTATGATGGTTTGTTGCCCATGGAGAGGTACATGATTGATGCTGCAAGTGGGGGATCCATTGAAAATAAGACCCCACAACAAGCTAGAGATCTAATTTCTACCATGGCAGCAGCAGCGGGTAACCACAAAGCACGTCCAGAACCCACTAGGGCTGCAAATGAGGTTAGTTCTACAGCTTTGTCAAATCAGATTAAAGAACTAACAGTTTTGGTACATTAGTTAGCCGCAGGAAAAGCTGTGACCCAACCGTGCCCACAGAAAAGAAATTGTGGAATATGCGCCGCGTCCGATCACCCTACCGATGCTTGTCCAACCTTACAAGAGGAATTAACTGAGCAAGTAAATGCAACTGGCTACTATGGAGGACAAAGAAAGTATGATCCCTACTCCAATTCTTACAATCCTGGATGGAAGGATCATCCCAATTTCAGATATAGCCAGAACAACACCCAACCTAGACAACAAAACTCCAATCAATCACAACAACAGTCGGGTCCATCTCTTTCAGAAATTGTGAAGCAGTTAGCCACGAACGTGGACCAGTTTCAACAGGAAACCAGAGCCAGCATCCAGAATTTGGAAAGACAGATGACTCAACTATCAACATCAATGGGGAAATTAGAATCACAAGGAAAACTTCCTTCCCAGACGGAAAAGAATCCGAGGAAAGTGAGTGCTTGCACGTTGCGAAGTGGGAAAGAGTTAATTAAAGTTCCAACCAATCCCTGTGCCCACAGCGAGAAGCCAGATGAAACCCTAATTGAGCCTTGTGCCCATAGCGACAACCCACAACAAAAACAGTTGGACGTGGAAATCCTAGATCAAAAGTAAAGGAAGCGTTGCGCCCGCAGCGAAGAGTTACAAGTGGAAAAGGAAATCAACGTCAAACCTGATGCACCAGAAAAGCCTAGAGTTTTGGAGACTAGACCATCTTTTCCTGGGAGACTTGAAGAGTCAAAGAGGGTTAAAGAAGAAAAGGAGATTTTTGAGACCTTCCGTAAAATTGAAGTGAACATTCCTCTACTTGACGCTATCAAACAGGTACCTAAGTATGCTAAATTTTTGAAGGAGTTGTGCACTAACAAGAAAAAGCAAATTGGGTACGAAAAAGTGTTAATGGGGCAAAATGTCTCGGTTGTTCTGCAAAAAAAATTACCCCCAAAAAGAGATAACCCTGGATTGTTTGCAATACGCTGCACCATTAGCAGTGTAGAAATACAAAGGCCGATGTGCGATTTGGGAGCCTCTTTGAACGTCATGCCATATTCCTTGTACTTTTCGTTGAGAATGGGTGCTCTGAAGGAGACTAGTGTGGTAATCCAGCTTGCTGACAGGTCCCTTGTATATCCTAAAGGGGTATTGGAAGATGTTCTGGTCAAAGTTCAAGAGTTGGTTTTTCCTGCAGACTTCTACGTGTTGGATATGGGGGCAATGATATATCGACCACGCCCTCTGATTTGCTACTAGGGAGGCATTTCCTTAGCACTGCAAACACAAAAATAGACGTTCATGATGGAACCTTGACAATGGAGTTTGATGGTGAGATCGCAAAATTCAATGTTTTTGAAGCTATGAGGTACCCTAATGATTTGTCTAGTGTATGCAGTATGGATATTTTTGATCCGATTGTTCAGCATGTCTTTGAGATTAACAGATGAGATGAATTAAATGTGGCACTTTGCAACGGGTTACAACTGGGAGATGAAAACTTGGATTCTGAACGAGCTGATTGAAGAAGTTCTGAACGAGCTTGAATATCAAAAGCCTACGTTGGAGAATCACGTACAAATCACTCTAACTTTTGTTGTGCCCATAGCTGAGTCACAACCATCTTCCGTTTTGCAAGAACAGATGGCAGAACTTAAGCCATTACAAAGCCATCTCAAATATGTTTATCTGGGCAAGAATGAGACTTTGCCAGTGATTATCTCAAACAAGTTGAATTTTGAACAAGAAGAACAGCTTATTCGATTGCTCAGAATGAACAGAGAGGCAATAAGATGGACCATCAAAGACATCAAGGGGATCAGTCCATCAACCTGCATGCACAAGATACTTCTAGAGGAGGACAGTAAACCAATCATACAAGTTCAAAGAAGATTAAATCCTCTAATGATGGAAGTAGTGAAGAAAGAGATTCAGAAACTCTTGGACGCTGGCATGATTTATCCAATCTCAGACAGCAAATGGGTGAGTCCAGTTCAAGTTGTACCTAAGAAGACAGGTATCACAGTAGTTGAAAGTAAAGGCGAGTTGGTGCCTACTCGTGTCCAGAATGGGTGAAAGCTTTGTCATCTTGAAGGAAAAACTAATCGTTGCGCCCGTAGTCAAAGCCCCAGATTGGAACGTGCCGCTCGAAATTATGTGTGATGCTAGTGATCGCGCTGTGGGCGCAGTCTTAGGACAAAGAATTGGAAAAGAACCACACGTGATTTGCTATGCTTCAAGAACACTGGACAATGCACAATGCAACTATTCCATGACGGAAAAAGAACTTTTGGTTGTTGTTTTTGCCTTAGAAAAATTCCGTTCATATTTGTTGTGTACTAAGGTTGTTGTTTTCTCTGACCATGCAGCATTGAAGTATCTGTTGACCAAAAAAGATGCAAAACCAAGACTGATTCGATGGATTCTTCTGCTTCAAGAATTCGACATCGAAATCAGGGACAAGAAGGGATCAGAGAATTCTGTAGCTGATCACTTGAGTCGGTTGGTCACAGCTGAACCCGATCAGCCGTTGAACGATGAATTTCCAGACGAGTACCTCTTCGCTGCGGGCACAACCCACCCCTGGTATGCTGATATCGTTAATTACCTTGTTACTGGTAGACTGCCATGTGAATTAGGTAAGAGTGCAAAAGACAAGGTAAGAAGGGATTCTAGGGATTATGTTTGGGATGAACCCTATTTGTGGAAACATTGTTCTGATCAAATGATTAGGCGGTGTGTCCCTTATGAGGAGACTAAATTGATTCTGAAATCCTGTCATACAGAATCATGTGGAGGCCATTTTGGACCTCGGAGAACAGCAAAGAAGGTACTTGATTGTGGTTTTTATTGGCCTACTTTATTTTATGATTCATATGTTTTCTGCAAATCTTGTGATAATTGTCAAAGGACTGGGAGTTTAGGCCGCCGTGATCAAATGCCTATGACTCCAGTTATAGTTGTTGAGATTTTTGACATATGGGGAATAGATTTTATGGGTTCTTTTCCACCTTCATTTGGATTTCATTACATTTTACTTGCTGTTGATTATGTTTCCAAATGGGTGGAGGCTAAAGCCACTCGAACTGATGATGCTAAAGTTGTTGCAGAGTTTGTCAGGTCAAATATTTTTTGCAGGTATGGCACACCTAGAGTTGTTATTAGTGACAGAGGAACACATTTTTGTAACAGAACTGTTAAAGCAGTGTTCAGAAAGTATGGTGTGACTCATCGAACCTCCACCGCCTACCATCCGCAGTCCAATGGACAAGCTAAAGTGTCCAACAGGGAAATAAAGTCAATTCTGGAAAAAACAGTTAATCCATCCAGGAAAGACTGGACTTTGAGGTTAGAAGATGCACTGTGGGCATATCGTACTGCGTACAAGACACCAATTGGAATGTCTCCCTATCGAATGGTCTATGGTAAGGCCTGCCACCTGCCTGTGGAGTTAGAGCATAAGGCATTCTGGGCTGTCAAGGAGTGCAATTTCAGGATGGACGCAGCTGGTGAGCAAAGAAAACTTCAAGTCCAGGAGTTGGAAGAAATTCGCAATGATGCGTACTTGCGGGCACAACATTACAAGGATGCATTGAAATGTGCTCATGACTTGAATGTTTCACAGAAATCGTTTTCAATCGGATAGAAAGTCCTTCTTTTTCATTCGAGATTGAAATTATTTCCCGGTAAGTTGAGGTCTAAGTGGATTGGTCCATTTGTTGTTACTAACGTTTTTCCACATGGTGCAGTTGAGATAAGAAGCTTGGAAACAGATAAAACCTTTAAGGTGAATGGCCATAGGCTTAAACCTTATTATGAAGGGTTCCAACCAGGACGATGTGAGGAAATTCAACTCGATCCTCGGATTCATCCTAACTGAATTCAGTCACATCTAGCCAAAGACGTTAAATTGGGCGCTATTGGGAGGCAACCCAGAATTATTTCGTTTTGTTTTCATTTTATTCATTTATCTTCTTTTCTTTTAGTTTAGTAATATATATATAAATATATTTAATTAAAAAAAATTGTGAATTTAGGAAATTAGGTTTTGTTTGTTTTTATTTAGAATTTTATTTTCGAAAAAAAAAACAAAAACAAAATTATTTTAAAAAAATAATAATAAAATAAAATAAAATCATTTCATTATTTTTTTTATTTTTTTTTAGTTTATTAGTTTTTTTATTTTATTTTATTTTTATTGTTTAGTTTATTAATAAATTAAAAAAAAGTCAACTGACCAAAATTTTGAAAAACTTTTGTTCTGCTGCCTCAAACAAACAACACCACAACCCACCAAACCCACCTACCGCCGCCTCCCTCAAACAAACAAAACCCCGACCCCAAACCCCACAATGCACCACCCCGACCACTCCAAACACCACAAACCGTCAAAATAAATTCCTGTAATTTTTGTAGCACGTTTACAGGGTCGAACCACAGAGAGTAAACTGAAATTATCAATTTTATTGATCGAACAGGTTTTAAAGCTAATAAAATGGGGGTTTGAATTTAACAGCGAATTAAATCAAGTGCTAATAAAAATAGTACGAGCAATAATATGAGAAAACTAATCCAGCAAAGTCATTCATTTAATTGTGTTGATCATCGAACCAATGTTTAATTATGTTGATTGACAAACCTGGTTATAGCAATTGACGAAGCGCCTAACTACCTTATCGTTCCTTAGGTTTTAGACCGACCGGACACGCGCCTTCTACTCAGTCCCTAGCCTAAACAGCAACCCCGACACGCGCCTGACAGGTTTAACCCTAAACTGCTTTAAGTTGAGAACGACCCAGACTCTTACCCGCAAACCAACAAGCGTGATTATATAAGTTTAGAACATGCAAATTCCACAAAACAACGTATTATCCTGCTTACTACTTATGTCAATTTTGGTTAAACAATTACACGGATTTAACCTAACTGACTAGTTATGACCAATTTACTTAATCAATTAAGTGGCCAAATTAATTAACTAGTAAATCAATACATTCATCCTAAAGCCATTAAGCATAGAAACAAGCATGAATATAATAACATAAACAATTAAGCTCAAATCTCACAACACGTAAATGAATTCACTTTACTGGATTAAAGAAGTTTAGCTTGCTGTGGGCACAGCAAGCATCTTGTCTATTAAATTGAACGTAAAAGAAAAGAAAAGCAAACTCTGTAAATCAAACATGGTCTCCTTCTTGATTCAGACTTCTGTCCAGAACTAACCTGATGATCCCCTCTCCAACACATTAAAATCCAAAATGCAAAATCCCGCAAACAGAATAATAAAATCCGTAAAGTTAAAATTCAAATCCCTATTATTTCTAAACAAAGTTTCTAACTTGAAAAGTTTAAAAGTCTTCTAAAAGTCTTCAATTCCCATATGCTTGGTCCAGCTCACTTCACTTCAGATGGAAAATAGCCACTACGCCCCCAATAAAACTCCAAAATCACCAACGGTCACAAAACTGTGCAAAATAGCAAAAATGAGACAAATTAACTAAAAATAACTAAAACAGTCTCTAATTAACATCAAATAAAGGCACAATTGCTACACAAACTACGCTCTGTCAATAACAAACATATAAACACATCTCCATTCACCAATTAAAGCGAAACATGCGATATAATGAGATTACAGTAACAGTGGAAAAAAATCATGGAGAATTTACCACTACTTACTACTCATCTAGAAAAATAAATTTTCTTAATGACTTACCAAATACCATAAAAAAAAATAATTTACACGACTCTTATCCACCCACAATCAAATTAGATAATTACACTTAGCATTAGATTTTTTATTTTTCTATTTTTTATTTTTTTAATTTTTTTTAAAAATATATAAGATTGAGACCCACGCCCGGCCCACAGGACAGGGCAAAACGGGCCGGACTCTGAAGAAAGGAAAAAATAAAAATAAAAACCAGGTAAAGTTAATTTGCAGGTGTGGTTTCGGACATTTGCAACTATCAACACCACGCTGTATAAATATAAATAGTCGCATCAAAACTTAATTTATCACTGTCTGTACATCACCCCTTCCCGCCTCAAAATTTCGCACTTCCCGCTCTGCAAAACCCTAACTCACCCAAAAATGGGCCAAAAGCAACATCCGACCGCCGATTCCGTTACCGAGCCCAAGAAACGCCGGCGAGTCGGCTTTTCTGCAGTCGGTTAGCTTTCTTTCTACTGTCTCGCCTGTGATTAATTTATCATTTTCCCATTCTTTTGTTATTATTTTCACAAAACGAAAATGATATCTCTTTATTTCTTGATATCTGACGATAAATTTTGGGTGCAGATGCTGGAGTTGAAGCTAACGAATGCATTAAAATCTATCTGGGTATGAGAATTTTAATTTTGGAAAAATCTGTTTTCATTTCGCTATATAACTATTTTTAATTATTATTATATATGTTTTTAACTCCATGCATTCGAAGTTACCTGTAGTTTAATTTTTTAGATTTTTTTTTTTTTTTTTTTTGGAATTCACGTTTGGATTATTCAGTTCAAGTTGTATTCTACAGAGTTTGTGAATTGTATTTCCTAAATTCTTAACACTTAGCGTTAAAAAGAACTGGATTAAGAGGAATCAGAGAACAAGATCAACAGTGAAACTATTTGTATTTAAACTGGAAACTACCCTAGAACCGAACTGGACCAACTCACTTCAGAGTTGGCTCTGTGCCTTTTATTTTTTGAACGATTTATGATGAAAGTTCGGTGTTCTTTCATTTGCTTATCACTTATTATTATCATTTCTACTGATGTTGTAGTTTTGATTTGTTTTGGATGTTAACTTGTTTGGTGATACTTCTAGTGTCGAGCAAAGAGGAAGTGGATGCACCGGAGCCCTTCGTCCTAGATCCAGTTGATTTGAATAGCTTTTTCGGGGATGATGGGAAAATATATGGTTATCAAGGGTTGAAGGTAATAGTATTCATAATTATTTTATTGTGGTATGCGGACTACAAAATGTATTTTTTTTTCCAACTTATGTATGTATAATTAACATTTTTCTTGCAGATTACCATTTGGGTTAATATTGTGTCATTTCATGCTTATGCTGACATTGTGTTTCAAAGCAAATCTGATGTAAGTTTTAGAACTAAGAATATTGGTGTTTTTCTTCTCTGCTAATTTTTCACTATGATTTGTTGCTTTGTTTCTTAAGTTGTCTTCCAATGGTCTGTTTAATTATAGTTCTTGCTAATTGTTTTAGGGGGGCAAAGGGATCGCTGATCTAAAATCTTCACTCCAGGTATGCCCCTGTCTTTCATGTTTTGGTTTTGCTGGTGTTTTGCTTGAATAGGAGATATAGTCTTAAGTGGCTAATAACCTAAAAATGTTAATGTAGCTGTTCTAAACAATCATTTATATCTTCTGGTAATTAATGAAATTAATTTTTGAATTTATTCACATGTTTATTGTTCCCCATTATCCAATTTTTCCCATCGATATCCTTTGGTTAATCATGGCCATTTTACACAGAGCATTTTTGCTGAGACACTGGTTGAGGACAAAGAATATTTTCTCCAAACATTTTCAACCGAGAAAGATTTTATCAGGTAACTTTTCTTGGATAAGTTCTTCAACTGATATATAAATTAGCCCACATGTCTAGATGATGTAATTTATGTTGTTTTTAAATATCTAAACTGGCACTTTCTTTTTACTATTATTTTCAGATCTGCTGTCTCGAGTGGACAGGAATTACAACAGAACAAGGCTTCCAATGGACACATTAGCCATAGTAATCTAGAAGCAGCTGGTTCCGATTTGCAGGTTACCCCCCTTTAGCAATTTCAGTTTTGGCCTACAATTAGTTTACAGCACGTGTCATTACTATTGCAAAGTACTATATATATATATATATATATATATATATATATATATATATAGACACACTGCTTAGAAGCAGCTGCATATGTTTTCAAGTGGGTTGGCAATTTGGTGACATTTTCTTCTACCATTGTGGGTCCAGTGTTAGTTATAAATGTCTTAGATAATTGTCTATAATGTAGTGAATGGGTTTTAAATTTTGTTCTTTCCTTGTATTCATGTTTACGAATTATGAATATACAAAAGGGCTAATCACTTTAAGCACTCTGGGTCAGGTTGTTCGCATGGTGGTGGACAATATTGCTGCTGGACATCTTTACAGCCGCCTGATACCTCTTGTACTTCTTCTTGTAGATGGTAAATGTCACCGCCTAAGGTTTATACAAAGCAATGTTCATAATATTATATTGTTCAGTTTTGTATTCAATGACATCTTTATTGGATTAGGAAGCAATCCCATCGATGTTACTGATCCAAGTTGGGAGTTATATCTCCTGATTCAGAATAAAAAAGATCAGCAAGGGGAAATTCAACACAGACTGCTTGGTTTCCTTGCCACATACCGCTTCTTCCATTACCCCGACAGTACACGAATGAGACTCAGTCAGGTTTAGTTTCCTTCCATTTAATAATTCCGATTATTACCTAAGACATGTTCCCCTATTCAGTTCTTGAATTTGTTCAGTAAAGAAGTGTGCCTGGTAAACATTGGTACTGATATTGTTATGTGTACCCATTGATGGCAGATTTTGATAATACCTCCTTACCAGCGGAAGGGCTATGGTAGTTACCTTTTTGAGGTGCTCAGTAATGTTGTTATCTCCGAAAATATTCATGACTTCACTGTTGAAGAGCCTCTAGATTCCTTCCAACATTTACGCACTTGCATCGATGTAAAACACCTACTTGCTTCTGAACCCATCCAGGATGCAGTGAAGTCATCTGTTATGCAACTGCAGCAAGGGAAACTATCAAAAAATGTTCATGCCCCTCGATTCATTCCTCCTGCCAGTGCTGTTGAGTATGCTAGGAAAACTTTGAAAATTAACAAGAAACAATTTCTCCAATGTTGGGAGATTTTGATATATCTTGGTCTTGATCCTCTTGACAAGTACATGGAGGAATATGTTGCGATTGTTTCAAATCGTGTGAGGGCAGATATCTTAGGAAAAGATACAGGAAATGCTGGGAAGAAAATGATTGAAGTTCCAAGTGATTATGATCCTGAGACATCTTTTGTCATGTTCAGATCACTGGACGGTGAATCTAGTAGTGTTAGGATTGATGACGGAGATCAAACAAATAGAGAGGAACAGCTGCAGCAGTTGGTTGATGAAAGGATCAAAGAGATTAAATTAATTGCCCAGAAAGTGTCTCCACAGCATGCCTAAAGGTTAGGCTTGTCACTGCTGCTGCATCTTTAAGCATTTTGCGAGACCCTGTCTGTAAATGACTAATCTGTCTTTGGTTAAAAATGTTGCAGACTACATGGTTTAGTTCACTTCTGTTATTTTATTGGTGGTCATTAGTTGATTGATCGCTATTCTCGTTTAGTAGGAGTCTGTCAGTTGAACCCAGTTTAGGAGGTTTTGATGTATTTCCTTGCTGAAAAGGAAACCACAAAGAACAAACTCAGCACTGATGTGTGTCGTCAACTTCCAAAATTCACTTATATCTATACAACGGCAAGTCACATATGATATGAAAGACACAACCAGCCACATGGCTTCTAGTTATTAGTTGAACAATTGGTAAAATAGGTAAAAAACTCAACAAAATTTGATTAGATGCACAAGGCCGCAAAATTAAGCTGTTTTTCTCGCTAGGCAAAATCGTGTGGTACTAATTCAGAAGGCTAAATTTTGTGGACACCATAGCCAGCATCCTCTGATGTCAAATTTTCCTTCCAACTCTCAAATTCTGAGCCACCAAACACCAACTGCTTTATTCCTACAAAGCTGTTAATGAAAGATAAAATGCAGTAGAATCAGCAGACCTGTAACTTGTTCATAACAGATCCTAGAAGAGAAGAAAATTAACAAGTAAAATAAGAAGTGTGCAGATTGCATCTGTGAACCATAGTGCTTGTTTCTTGAAGTGACTTCTAATTTTTGCAAACATGTTCCTTTCCAAACGATTGGATTATCTATGGAGTTAAGAGATACATGCAGCCAAGAGACTGAAATATGGAACTTACTCGGAGCTTATCTGTGTCAATGCATTTATCAAAACATCAAGTAGCAATGGTTCCGTGGTTCCAATATCAACCCTGTTTGAAGACACAAATAGATAAGTAAAAACCTTTACAACATTTAAGTATTGAGCATCAGTGAAAACACATCTGTGTTGCAACAAGGTGGGAGGGAGGAGAACTGATCCTATGCTTGGTTTATCATCTAAGGTCTAATTGGACATGAGGAAAAACAAACAACATCCAGCTTTTCTATGCATTTCATATAGTCTGAAAATAAAAGCCATACCATATCCGTGCTAAATTGTCTTGCACCTCAAAATCGCCAATATTGTAAAAGGTGGTTGGTGTCACGTTTGCTCCACTAATTGCATCATAGTTTGGTCGTTTATCCATAGGTGACTGTGACAACTACAAGAAGTAAAATGAAGTATGAGGCAACAGAAATAAGGAATTTACAACACTTCAATTCACGAAAACTAAATCAGTAAAGTGATCAAATCAACAATCTCTTAATTAAAGCAAGAATACTACATGAATGACAATGGGAACACTCACCTGCATATTCATGGAATTGCATCCTCCAAGACGCCCAATGATATGCCACGCTCGAACAGCCTAGAGGGAAAAACGAAAAGAGAAGCCACATCATTCATATAGTTGGTAGTACTCAGCAGTGGATATCCAACCATGAATGCCATATAGAAGAAGTAACTTACATCACAAATCAAGGAAACATCTTTCTCTAATGGAGCCTTGTGGAATTCAAACCATATGTATGAATTAGAGAAATCAAATCTGGCAAATGCAGGTAAGCTAGTCAAAATAGGTACAAAAATGTCATACACTAATTAAAAAGTTAAAAAACCTAAATATTTGCTACATAGATATCACTGACACAGTATTAAGTTCTTCAAACAAGAACCTTTCTACTCACAAAGTCTCAGATACAAGATATTTTGCAGTTATAAACGGCTATACTCAACATATGCAGAAACCAATGAGCTTTGAAAAAAAACTCACTTGTTAAAGGTCACTTTTACAGGCTCTCCGGAACCGGTCTTCGTGTGCAATATCTTATTTCTCTTCTTCTTCAATCTGTCCTTCATCTGTACAAAAATGTCATCTGTGGTCAAACTCCTAAATACATACATACGTATTGAAACCTATTGAGTTGAGAACGACCTTGGAGCGGGCCTTTTGCGGATCGTCAAGGCAACTCCCCAAAATCTCAGCAAATTCCGGGTCTTTGTCGTAATCTCTCTCATGTTCTCTTCCTCCAACCTTTCTCCGTGAGCGAATATTCTGTTGTCCGTCGTCTTCTTCTTCTTCGTCGTCGGAGTAGTTTTCGTCGTCATCTATGTCTAACTCCTCCTCCTCCTCTTCCAATTTCTTGGCTTTACAAACAGGAAGTGAAGTCCTACAGAGTTGAGCTTGCTTATGTGCAGAGATTTTGAAGGTCGAAGATGGTGCCCAGCGCTTTGTATGGAGACTGGAGACTAGCGGGAACGGCAGAGGGGCTAAGCTGCTCTGTAGAATTGTCATCATTTTGGTAGACAACTTTTTTTCAGATTAACAAAAGCTTTTTCCTGTGATAATTGACTTTTTGAGGTATATAACCTCAAAATTTAAATTATATACTAATCTGGTCCAACTTTTTGTTTAATTTCCAAAATGCTCCAAATTGCAAAATATTTATATGCGTTTTGCTGGATTGAAGATAGAGTGTGTAGTCTAATTTTTTTCAGCAAAACGATGGACAACGTTTTGGTAATTTGCAGCAAAACGTATGACCTCGTTTTGTGCAAAATGCATGAGGTAGTTTTGCTTTAATTTTTTTTTTCAGCAAAACTACCTGGTGCATTTTGCTGCAAAACTTCTAAATTTTGCAGCAAAACGCACCAGGTAGTTTTGCGGCAAAAAATTTTTGCAGCAAAACTACATGGTGCATTTTGCTGTAAAATTGGGTAGAATTTTGGTGTGGAGTATTTTTTTAGTTGTAGATATTTTTGATATACTAGTTAATGTTTTTTTTTGTTATATAAAGTTACATATATATTTTTTAACTTTGGATTTAATTAACGTTAGTTGGAAAAAAAAATTAATTTACGTTAGTTGGAAAGGTACATTTGATATGTTCATTTTCTTAATTAATATGTTGTATGATTGATTAAATAAAAGTTGAGGTGGACTTTAATGAAAGTGGCAAAATGGTTATAATAAGGAGAAAATATTTAATGGATTTAAAGCAAAACGCGTCACTCCGTATTAACAAAACGCACCCCCGCGTTTTGCTGCAATTGTGATGCTGACTGAGCATCACAATTGCAGCGAAACGCTGCCCCACGTTTTCCGCAAAACGTCTTGATTCGTTTCATTGTTATCACCCCCAAAACGCCTCTCCGCGTTTAGCTGTAAAAATATAATTTGCACATCCCAGCAAAACGAACCCCCTCGTTTTGAAAATTGGAGTATATCGAGAATTAATCGATTCGATGGAGCAGATCGGTAATTAATCAGATAGGATGGATTATATACATCAAAAAGCCGATAATGGAATCCATGAAATTGGACTTGAAAAAGTTTCATTAATAATTTTTTTTTAATTCACTTCAAAGTTTGATTTTGTGAAAATTATTGTTAGAGATAAAATTTCATTTACAAACTTATTAATATAATCAAATATTTAAAATAAAAATTAGAAAAATTCGAATACTTACCGACTAAATCAATCTTATATAATTTCAACGAGCGTCCAATAGATTCAAGTGTAAATTATTTTAAGAATTAGATAAAATTTATAGTCATAACTAACCAGTCAAAGAAGCATGTCCATTAACCTATTATAATCACAATTTCACACTCATCATATATCACACTATTTGTTATTTAAGTTAAATCAATTAAACGATTATGTACTTTGATCGAATATATTTACTTGATTGATTAAGTGTGTGTTTGAGAAAGCTTTTCAATTATCGTTTTAGATAGCGTTTAGATTATATATTAACTTTTTTAAAAAAAAATGCATGTTTAGTAATAGTGTTTCAATTAGCGTTTAGCGTTTAAGATATCATTTAAAAAAGTTATTAAAGATAGCTTTCAACCCAAACGCAAATAATAATTTACTTTATTAACTTTTATCTTATAATTAATTATATCATTATCTTTTGAATTATATTTATGTATATGTAATAAATTTTAGTAATTTTATATGTAACAGCTAATTTAAAAACTAAAATTAATACCAAACGTTCAAGTCAGCAACTAACTTTACAGCTAATTTAAAATCTAATCTCACAGCTAACTGTTAACGTTATCTGAAACACTGATCTAACAACTAATTACAAATCTAACGTGAAACATATACTAATTAGGCATGTTAGTTAATCAATTAGGTTGATATACTGTTATTTAATAATAGTAGGACATCAACCTAATTGAATAATGGTCTGTTTGGGTCGCTTAAGAGTTAACAATTAGCAAACTAATTGTTAAGAGTTATTAACAATTAGCTAGCTAATAATTAATAGTGGGTATTTGGATCCATTAATAGTTAACTGATAATAGTGTCTAAATGACTAATTTGTCCATATTAATCACTAACTAGCTAATTAATAGTTAATAAGAATTGGAGATTGTGGGGGCAATTAAGTCTTTTAAAATTTGTTAGGAGGTGTTAAGAGGTTGTCGGTAGGGTTGGATCAACTAATTAATTAATTGTTAAGAGCCCACTTAACTAAAAATTAAGAGGTCTCTTAAGAGTCATGTTTGGATCTCTTTCTCTTAATTTTAGTAGTTAATTTCATATCTTAAGAGATTCAAACGGGGCTAACTAACATGCCTAATTAATCAAGCAAGCAAGCAAATATATTCAATCTAAATCAAGTAATTATAGTGAAATCATGAATACCGCCGATATAATCAATTAAGCACAATTATCACAACATAGAAAATAAACCCATTGACTTTACTTGATGAAGATAACTTAATTAGTTATGATCATAGCTATCATCATTTTTATTTATTAAACTTTCAAACCTAAAATATAAACTCAAAAATAAAAATTGAGCTCTTCTTACATCGTCTTGCAAACTCTCAATTAAACCTATAAAACTAGAAAATCAGGAAAGATCAAATCATTTCCTGTAAATTTTAACTTGAACTTTAAAATTCAAAACTTAAAATAAATAAATCGTCTCATAAGAAAGATTGATTTATTTAGTGTAGTTGACTTGTGGACTTTGACTTGTTAAATATCTCTGCAGCACCCATAAATCTTTTAAAACTTAATTTGACCCCCAAACTGCACACAAATACCAAATAAAGCAATTCAGTACCAAAATTATCAATTTAGTCCAACAATCATATGAGAAAATAACTATAAATATTGCATATTTTGCACACAATTACTTGCAAGGATAAGATTATACTAGATGCCAATCGCATCATGTAACTTACTAAGAAACCATGTCCAACTAGCCACATTCTCTTTCTCCACAAATCCAAATGCAACGGGATATATCATGCCAGGACCGTCTAGACCCTTCGCCATGTCAATGACACCCGTAACTCACCATTCAATTGTGTGGCATCCATGACAAGCACTAGACGAATATACTTTTGAAATACTTCAATGCAATGCTCTGAAGCAAATAATGAGAACTTAAATGTCTATTCTATTTGTTTGAATTGTAGTGACGATGCTAAGATTTGTTTGAAGGTAAGGAGACAACAACCGACCAAGACTCGCCATAGTTACTATATGCAACTTGCTTTGTATACTATAATGCTCGCCAAGCCTTACTATAAACAAACGCACTGATCATCAAGCATGAACCTCACTAACTATCATGGTGGGATTAAGATTTGCATTAGCAACTCAAGAAGAAAAAAAAGAACCGATAATCTTTGTAGTCACTGTCGTTCTCTAAGCTATTCAGGTCACAAAGGCATGTATAATTGGGATTAAAATATGTCACATGAAACAAAGAAAAATTCCCGATTCTTTTTCTTGCTCTAAATCCAAATTTGCATCCATTTTTCATCTCAGTGCACGCTACTTCCAATCTCTTTTTACCGGATCATAAAACAAATAGTGAAAGCTTATTCTCCAGGGAAAATATCCTAATTGTGAGATTCATATCATCCTTACTCCAAAATAGAGAATCTTAAGTAAGATCACTTAAGGCATAAAATGTGGACATAGTGTATTTTCTAATATCTTTAAACCCAACGTTAGCTATGCCAGGTAGCTCCCATTGCACTTGATCCAACAAACTAGTCAACCAGTGCCAAGCTCACCTACACTATTACCACTATAATCCTTATTACAATTGTTCATCGTCCCATTACCTTGAGTTCTCGCACCATTTCGTCATCGTTATTGTCACCATCATAAAAATTTGTCGGAACATTATCAAAAGCATCTAAAAAACATGCTTCATTTCATACACGTAAATCCATATTGTAAAAGTCGACATCATCAGGTATTCTATTGACTGTATTAGTTGCCGTTTCCTTACCATTCCTCTCGCTAGATGATTGTCTACAAATTTTCTCCACATTCTCTGCATTAATATGTTTATGATATTGAGACATCATATAATGCAAGTTATCTTCATCTACAATGTTCATCTTTAAATTTGCTCATTTAGGAGTTTCCAAAATATAAAACAACCTTAATATGTATTTATCCCTATCGGTGGATCTCTTCGTAAATGTTCTATCAATTTATTGTTCCAACTTAACATCATTATTAAACATGACAACACTAGAATTATCTTATATAAACCATCATAAATACACACCACGCCAGCATAATCCATTTCTTCTAACCAACAACCAAAATGATATATCGAAATCAACAACCCAACAAAATCAATCCAAATCCTCTAATGCTCACCAACAACAAATCTCTAGTATCTAAAATAAAAATTTAGATTACATCAACAATTCCCAAATTCAACAAAAATCCTAAAATCAATATACAAGCTCAACCATAATAATCATACTACATAATAAACTTACATACAAAATGTACATTTTCATCGATCACTTAGAATTGTTGAGTAATAATGTAGATAAAAGCATAATGGAGGTCGAAGAATAAAAATAGTATTTAACCATGGAGGGATGAGGTGAGTTGAATTTTAACAGGTTATACTTAAATGAGTGAATGAGTAATTTTGGTTAATGTAATTGTAGGTATTTATTGTTGTGCGAAATTTTCACTTAGGTATTTCAACTTTGCTAGGTTTCATATAGGTACTCCAACTTGCAAATTAGATCCTTATATATGTACTTCAACTTTGTGGGGTTTCATATAGGTACTCAAATTCGAAAACTAGATTTTATATAGTTATTCTAACTTTATGATTCATATAGGTGCTGCTCACAGATTGCGCCACGTCAGCCGAAGGATCTAAATGACCTATAATTTATAAGTTGATACAAAGCCCCGCAAAGTTAAAGTATGTAACTGAAAATTTTGCACAACTACCCACAAATTACATTATCTCAAGTGATTTTATACTTTATAAGAGGGGTATGTTTGAATTTTTATATCTTATTCTTATTTTTTAATTTATTAAAATTTAATTTTAGTATTTTTTTAATTAAAAAGACAAATATATCAAAGAAGTTCATGGAGTACTTTAATGATCCAACAACTTCAATAATTCTATTTATGAAAGTTTTTTAATATTTTATTTTTATATATATTTTTAAAAAATTATAAAAAAAGTTTTAACTCTTTCAATTTCAATATTATTCAGTGGATTGTAAAGTGTGAGAAAAAGATTATTCGATAACAATAGTACCAAATATAGGGGGAACGGAGGTCTATATTACTCACTTCGGAAGTCAAAATCGACAAAGCATCTCAAGGAAAAGAGAAAATAAAATACTAAAATGGAGTTGCTACCGGCAGAGAGTTCGCAATTGACTCAAAAACACGGGTTCAGGTCACTGAAAATGGTGAATGTCGACATGGACCAGGTGCTCGCCGAACAACCATTCGGCGTTGAGTATGGGCGCCTAGACAATGGCCTCATTTACTACGTTCGCCGCAACTCTAAGCCAAGAATGAGAGCTGCTCTCGCTCTCGCTGTCAAAGCCGGGTATGCGCCTTCTTTTGACTATCTATCGCTTTCTATGTAGTTATGTACGTGGAAAAATCAATTCTATGATGCGATTTTGAGTGTCAAAACCACTTGTATTGCTGAATTGCTTAGACAAAAGGAGCTATTTGTTGCAAGAGTTAAGACCGTTATTAGTGCTTTAGCAATATGTGTTTTTTATTGTTAATGCTTTAAGGAAGATTTCAATTAGGCCAAGTAGTGTAGTTATTGAGGTCTTTTTCACGCTGAACGCATGATTATTCTTTTCTTCTGTTTGTGTTGATATGAAGTTGATAGACTCTTGCGAGACGATACATTTTTTTAAGGAAAAAAAGAAGAAGCTAAACTTATCTGGTTTATGGCAGCTCAGTTTTAGAAGAGGAGGATGAGCGAGGAGTTGCTCACATTGTTGAGCATCTTGCTTTTAGTGCCACTACGAAGTATACAAATCATGATATTGTCAAGTTCTTAGAAAGTATAGGAGCAGAATTTGGTGCTTGTCAGAATGCTGTAACATCTGCGGATGAGACTGTATATGAGTTGTTTGTTCCTATTGACAAGCCAGAATTATTGTCTCAAGCCATTTCTGTCTTGGCAGAATTCAGCACAGAGGTATGAACTAAGTACCATTTTTGATATACATCTTCTGTTGCTCAGCTCCTATAATACTAGAATTATTATTTCTGCTATTCAGGTACGAGTCTCAAAAGATGATCTGGACAAAGAAAGAGGAGCTGTAATGGAAGAGTACCGAGGTAATAGAAATGCTAGTGGAAGAATTCAGGATGCACAATGGATCTTGATGATGGAGGGTTCAAAGGTGCTGCTATTGATCCAGTTTTATTTTGGCTTGTTGCAAGAT
Organism: Cardiospermum halicacabum; assembly: GCA_031304145.1. NCBI lineage: Eukaryota > Viridiplantae > Streptophyta > Magnoliopsida > Sapindales > Sapindaceae > Cardiospermum > Cardiospermum halicacabum. The sequence continues at coordinate 22,015,048 of CM062396.1, forward strand.
TCAAACTTTTAGATGATTATTGTATGTTCAGTTCATAATGACCATTTGGGTAGATTAATGAGGCTCTTTTCTGAGATATCATTCTTATTGCTTATAATCTCATTGAATGTTTGCTGCCTTACCTGCTAAGGCGATTTGACTTTGCAGCCTCAGTTTTTCTAATAGATATTTAAGCGGTCATGTCAATTATCTAACTCAGAAATTGAAAGATTGTATTAACTGTGTTTGTTACTTGAGATGACAAAGATGTGTGCTGCTGTAAATGGAGTTCTAATTTGTATGTTAGGAGTGGGATATTAGATGACTCATTTTCTGATTTGACATTGAAGTATGATTTTGTTATAAATTGCAGGGGTTAATGATCTTTCTCTGTTACTAGTGGAAGTAAATTATCTACTCTATTTCTTTATGTAGAGACTTATCAAATAATCATATGAATTTGCTTGATTTGGTTGAGGCAACAACTTTAATCTCAAGTGTTTTCATTGTTTTGATCTTATTTTCAGTATGCTGAGCGCTTGCCTATCGGATTAGAAAAAGTAATTAGGACTGTGTCTTCTGAGACTGTGAAACAATTTTATCTTAAATGGTACCATTTACATAACATGGCAGTAATAGCGGTTGGAGATTTTCCAGACACAAAGGTTTGTGTATTTTCCTGAAAATTCACTATTTCATGTAAAATATAATCCGCTGTGATGGGTTGTAACAATATCTTTGTATCTCCCTCGCTAGACTGTGGTCGAGCTGATAAAGACTCACTTCGGGCAGAAAAATTCAGGAATTGATCAGCCAATTATACCCGTATTTCCTGTCCCTTCTCATCAAGAGCCACGGTTTTCTTGTTTTACTGATTCTGAGGCTTCTGGGGTTAGTATTTTACATGATGTTCTACTGTTTTTTATTTTATTTTATTTTTTTAATTTTTATATAAGGTTTTACATGAAACAACATATGAAGGTTTGTCAACTTACACAAAGGTTGCATATTCTTACATCATTATTTATCATTTACACTTGCACCAGTCAATTGTAATGGTTAGCTATAAGATGCCAGTGAATGAACTGAAGACTGTGAAGGATTATAAGGAAATGCTTACTGAGGCAATGTTCATTCATGCCCTGAATCAGAGGCTTTTCAAGTTATCTCGGAGAAATAGTCCCCCTTTTTTTTCATGCACAACCACTGCAGATGATTTAGTTCGGCCATTAAAGGCTTTTATTATGTCTGCTTCTTGCATAGAAAAAGGGTGTCTGGAAGCACTTGAATCAATGCTTGTTGAGGTGCCTATTTACTTTCCTGGCCCTTCTTTTCTTTTCCTTTGTCATATTAGTTGCTAAAAGTTATGTTTCAGGTTGCAAGAGTAAGACTGCATGGGTTTTCTGAACGTGAGGTGTCTATAGTTAGGGCCTTATTGATGTCCGAAATTGAATCTGCTTACCTAGAACGTGATCAAATGCAATCTACAAGTTTGAGAGATGAATGTTTACAAGTAAATCTGTCGATTTTCTCAGTTGACTTATTATTATAAATTTTTGTTGGATCTTCCTTGAAATTGTTTTTTTATGTTGCAGCATTTTCTTTGTAATGAACCCATTATTGGGATTGAGTATGAGGCCCAGCTCCAGAAAACTCTTTTACCCCGTGAGTACATATTATTTATCTTTCTGCGCAAACCATTTTCAGGTATGCGATGAACCATGTATGATGACATGTGCCATTTCTTCATGCATTCAGAAATATCGGCCTTAGAAGTGTCCGAATATTCAGAGAAGTTGAGAACGTCATGCAGTTGTGTCATAAAGACTATTGAACCTCAAAATTTTGCAACAACAGATGATCTTAGAAAAGTTGTATCAAGGATCAATGCTCTTGAAGAGGAAAGAAGGATTTCTCCTTGGGATGACGAAAACATTCCAGAAGAAATTGTTAGTGTAAAGCCAAATCCTGGGTAAAGTTGGGTTCTTTTGCGCATTTATGTTTTGTTCTACATTCTGCAACATACTTCCCCTAATTTGTCATCTCCTTTTGGTCTTTTACAAGTAAAAGAATAGAAAAGGTTGCTTGTGTAGTCTAAGAACCACTAGGCTGGATAGACTGAATTATTATTATTTTTAAAATTTTTTATATATATATATTTTACTTTTTACATAATTCTTTGTGTCTAGAGATTTTTTTTTAAAATTTTTTAATTTTTAATTTTTTTGTCTGAGGAGTTTTCTTTCTTTTATTCCCTGTAACCACATAGTGTAACTTTTAAATTTCTTATTGACCATCATTTTATTGAGGACCATCACTTAATTGTGCTAACAGCAATCTTCTCAGTATGAGGAGTTACCTCTGACTAAAAACTCTAGAAAAAAAAAAAAAATCTGATGAGAACCTAATTATTAGGGCTTGATTATTGCTTTTTTAATAATTATAGTTAGATAATAATTTATTTCCTATTAGGTTTTGTTTAAGTTATTTTACTTCTCTTTCTATTTGCATGTATTTAGTTTTTCTTATTTGTTAAAGCATAGTTAGCCTATTTAAAGAGCTGATTTATGTAGTTCTAGGAGTGCTATTCTCATACCAATAAAGTTTGAGTGTATTGCTATTTATCTCTTTCAACTTCGTAGAGGAAAAACTAAACTACCTGAACTCTAGATGATCTTGGGGTAGAGGAAAAGCTAACTACCTAAATTCTAGGTTGGCTTTTTGGCTAGCTACCAAGTGTTTGACCTATTTAAACGGCTGACGTTAGGCCAAATTTGAGATTTTGTCCAAGTCAGATTTGTTTGCTTTACTTGTTGGTCAAGTAATGCAATTTTAATTAGTTTCAAATTCCGTCTTCAACAATTGGTGCTTTCATTGGAAGTTGATTAATCGATGGTAAAGGCAAACTCATGGCAAATTATGGGAGAACCGAATCTTGATTTGCAGCCTTGGAAAGAGACTAAGCAGCCATGGAAAAAGGCTTAATTGAAGTACGGAGATCGATTGATCAAATAATTGATTGGGTTGATCAAATGGTAAAAAATATGATCGATATGAATGAGAATTATGTGAGAAAATAGTAACAGTAGCTGATTTTATTATTTTTTGATACGTTCTAATATGGGAAGAACGTATTTATAAGTTACAACCTAACAAATTAAGAAAGACTCCTAATTTACCTCAACTACAACTCTAAGTAAGATAAATTTCTTATCATGTTTATCTAACCCTAATCAACACGATAAAAATAGGGAAAAATAAAAATAAAATAATAATCTCTGCCAACTAACACCCCCCTCAAGTTGGGCGGTAGATGTTAATTAAGCCCAACTTGGAACTCAAAGTTTCAAACTGTTGTCTCCCTAAGGATTTAGTGAATAGGTCTGCTGTCTGATCACTAGTTGGAATATAATTAACTTCTAGCCGACCAGTATCCATTTTCTCTTTAATGAAGTGTCTGTCGATGTCTACATGCTTCGTTTTGTCATGGTATACTGGATCTTTAGTCATGCTAATTGCAGATTGGTTGTCGCAGAATACTTTGACAGGTTTCTGTAACTCTATTCCCAACTCTTTGAAAACTGATTCAATCCAGACTCCCTCACATATACCAAGTGCTACTGCTCGAAGTTCTGACTCTGCACTACTTCTAGATACCACAGGTTGTTTTTTACTCTTCCAACTCACTAGATTTCCCCATACAAACCTACAATACCCTGTTGTAGACCTTCTATCCACTACAGTACCTGCCCAGTCAGCATCAGTGAATATTTTCAGATCTCTGTTTGCACATTTTTTGAAAAATAACCCAGTTCCAGGATTCTACTTTAGGTATATGAGGATTCGCATTAAGCCTTGCATATGTTCTTCAGTAGGACTTCCCATGAATTGACTAATGAAACTCACAGCTTGACAAATATCGGGACGAGTGTGAGCTAAATAAATTAGTTTCCCGACTAGTCGTTGGACTCGTCCTTTGTCTACCGGGGTCCCTTCCTTTTTATACTTCTTTCGAGCATCCTGCTCTATTGGTATATCCACTGGTTTGCACTCTAGCATCTCTGTCTCTTTGAGCAAATCTAAGGTGTATTTCCGCTGGTTAACCGCTATTCCTTTCTTGGTCATTGCTACCTCCATGCCAAGAAAATATTTCAGCTCTCCTAGCTCCTTAACTTCAAATTCTTTTGATAAAAATTTCTTTGTCTCAGCAATCTCTAACTCACTATTACCTGTAAGGATCATGTCATCCACGTATACACTTAGGATAGTTATTTTATCACCTTCTGACCTCTTTACAAATAATGTGTGGTCACAATTACAGTGATAGAATCCTAACTTCTTCACTGCTTTCGTGAGTTTTCCAAACCAAGCTCTAGGGGACTGTTTTAGGCCATAGAGTGATTTTAATAACCTACATACACCTTTAGATTGATCCATACCTGGTGGGATATCCATGTAGACCTCCTCTTCTAAATCGCCATTGAGAAATGCATTTTTAACGTCTAATTGGTGTAGCTTCCAATCTAAATTTGCTGCAACAGATAATAGTATCCGAACAGTGCTTAGTTTAGCTACGGGTGCAAATGTCTCTTGGTAATCCACACCATAGGATTGAGTGTAGCCTTTAGCTACAAGCCTTGCCTTATAGCGATCCACTTTACCATCAGGGTTGTATTTAACAATAAAGATCCACTTACATCCCACAGTGGTCTTTCCTTTAGGCAGTGAAGTTAGCTCCCATGTTCTATTCTTCTTAAGAGCCTGCAATTCCGTCTCTACTGCTTTCCTCCATTCAGAATCTTGTAAAGCTTCAGAAATATTTTTAGGTACCTGAACCTCATCCAACCTGCTGACTAAAGCTTTGTATCTATCGCTAAGATAGTCATAGGAAAGATAATTAGAAATAGGATGCCTTGGTCTGTCTCTGCACTCTCTATATCCTTTTCTGACTGCTATAGGAATATCTGAGTCATCATCAAGTATAGGTTCTTCCTCAGTACCTGAATTTTCCTTAGATGCACCGGTTGACTCAGAATCAGAGTTTGTCAGGCTTTCACACTGAACTTGATCTCCTGAGGTTGAATCATGACAATCTTGAGCTGTTTCAGAATCAGTCCCTGTCCTGTCCGCATTACCTCTTCCTAACTGCACATTTAGATCAATACTAGTGTCATTTTGTGTAGTCTCAGTTCTAGATTCATATATAGGCATCTGTTTTTGTGTGGAAAGGTCTAGTTGGGATTCTACAGGAGGACCAATTTCTAAATCAATAGGTACAATCTGAGTTTTTGGATTTAGAGGAACAATATCATTCAGAACCAATTGTTCGTAGTATGGTTTATTTTCATGGAAACTGACATCCATACTCACAAAGAATTTTTTCAGACTCGGAGAATAACATTTGTACCCCTTTTTGGTAGCTGAATAACCTACAAAGATGCACCTAATTGCTTTAGGATCCAACTTACTCCTATGGTGAGAATATATGTGGACGTAGGCTTCACACCCAAATACCTTAGTTGGAATCTCTAAGAAGAGTTTATTTTCTGGAAAACACTTTCTAAAAACCTGAAATGGAGTCTCAAAATTCAGTATTTTAGATGGCAGTCTATTAATCAGATAAGCTGCAGTCAATACTGCTTCTCCCCAGTAGTGTTTAGGAACACTCCTACAAAGTAATAACGCCCTTGCTACCTCTAATAAATGCCTATTTTTCCTCTGAGAAACTCCATTTTGTTGTGGGGTATCAATACACGTACATTGATGAACAACACCTTTACTAGTCAAGAATTCACTCAAAACAGAGTTGAAATACTCTTTCCCATTATCTGTCCTCAAAACCTGAATTCTAGTGTGAAATTGATTCTCAATCATGACAAAAAATTCTCGAAAAACTTTGGCTACCTCAGATTTCTGTTTTAAATGAAATACCTAAGTAAGTCGTGTGTGATCGTCTATGAATGTGACAAACCATTTAGCTCCAATAATATTTGGGATATTAAACGGTCCCCAAACATCACTGTGAATCAATGAAAAAGGTTTTGAAGATTGATACTTATGAGAAGGATAGACATTGCGGGTGTGTTTTGACATTTGACAAACATCACATTGAATAGAAACTGGTCTTTTATTTGAAAATAAAGAGGGAAATAACTTCTTTAGATACATGATACTAGGATGACCTAACTTATAATGCCATAAAATGACAGCATTATCTTTATTGAAAATTTCTCTAGACTCTAAGTTACTATCTAATCCACTAATATGACCTAGTCTGGCACTTGAAAGAGGCTCTGTTTCGAGTAGGAACAGTCCAAGTTCACTCCTAGCACTGCCAATCATCTTCCCAGTCATCAAGTCCTGAAACATACAACAACCGCAAATTTTACGTAGCAATTCATATCTCTGGATATTCTTCCTACTGATAGCAAGTTGCAATCCAAATTTGGAACAAACAAAACTGATTTTAGCATAAACTTCACAGATATATGAACAATTCCTATGCCTTGCACCCTAGTGGCCGAACCATCAGCTATTTTCACATAAATATCATCTGTACAAGTTTTTATTTCTGAAAATAAGCTAATGTCACCTATCATATGGTATCATATCAAATAAAAGTAATCTTATTGTTCCTAACGTTATGAGTGCTTATTTTCTGAGCTACACTCCTGCAGGCTGTCACTACAGGAGATACATTTTTCTGTGAAAGGAACTGTTGAAACATCTCAAATAATTCTTGATGGTTCTGTCCAGATTCTGTAGTATTACCTTCAATAGCTGAAACCTGATTACCCTTAAACTCCCTGTTTCCAGATGTTTTAGGCTTCCAATCAATAGGTTTTCCATGAAGCTTCCAACATGTGTCTCTGGTGTGACCAGTTCTTTTACAAAAATCACACCAAGGTCTGCTGTTTTTCTTTTGATTCTGAAAGGCACCTCTAGCTGCCATGGCTGATCCTTCACTAGGTTCATGTCTAGGACCCATCATGACACGTTTCCTGCTCTCTTCCCTACGAACTTCTGAAAAAACACTCCTCAATTTGGGCAAAGGACGCATTGCTATAATTCTGCCTCTGACTTCTTCGAGCTTAGGATTGAGACCAAATAGAAATTTCACCACCCTTTCCTCTCGATGAATGCTCTATGAGCAGCTAGATCATCAACATTCTTAAAAGTCTCTATTTCATAGAGATCAAGGAGCTGCCAGTAACGAACCAATTGATTGTAGTAGTCTGTAACACTCAAATCTTCTTGATTCAGACCGTGTATTAATCCTTCAATATTTCTGACTCATTATCGACGTGTGAGAAAGACTCCTTGGCTGCCTCCCAAATCTGTGATGCAGTCTCATAAAGCATGTAATTTGCTCCAATTTCTGGTATCATGGAGTTAATAAGCCACGCCATGACAGTACTGTTCTCTATCTCCCAGGTTCTGTATGCGTCAACTTCAGTCTTAAGTGGAGCAACAATCGATCCATTAAGATACCCAAATTTCCCTTTTGAGCATATGAATAGTCTAACTGATTGAGACCATTGAAGATAATTATTCTCATTCAGTTTATGACTTGTAATGAGAATATTGGTTGATGTGTTTTCAGGAGAAAGATTCCGGTTATGGATAGTATCGGAATGGGATGTCTCCGACTTGGAGGAGTTTGGAGGAGGGTTGGATATAGTCATTCCGTACTTGGTCATTAATGTTGAAGCTCTGATACCATGTGAGAAAATAGTAACAGTAGCTAATTTTATTATTTTCTGATATGTTCTAATATGGGAAGAACGTATTTATAAGTTACAACCTAACAAATTAAGAAAGATTCCTAATTAACCTCAACTACAACTCTAAATAAGATAAATATCTTATCATGTTTATCTAACCTTAATCAACACGATAAAAATAGGGAAAAATAAAAATAAAATAATAATATCTGCCAACTAACAAATTATAAAGGATTTAGGAGAGGCAGTCGAGTTGAGAGATGTCCATTACAAGGGGAACATTGGGTAGATTATGAGAATGACAATTGATGGGATGGTTTTAAGTATAGTTGGAGGCATCATAGTCGATGGCATGAGAAAGATAGACAATGGGATGATGAGGAATATTTTGAGTATGCTTGGAGGCACTACAGTGGATGGCAAGTTGAAGAGAGACAATATGATGATTTTAAGTATGACCGGAGGCTACTCAATGATAGCAGATTAAGAGAGGCAAAGGGATCCATTGAGAGAGAGAAGATGATGATGATTTTGATGGAGAGATGAAGAGAGGCAAAGGGATCCATAGAGAGAAGATGCTGAGTTTGATGATGATGGGCGAGGATTGCTAAATTAACCAACAGAACCACGAAGACTAACAAAGACTAACAGAGATGATGGTACTGGTAGAAACATTGGATGATAGTCACTTCGATGACCAGTTCGATGACCAGATACATGATGATTTAGGAAAAGAAAGTGACAAGATATATGATTTAGGAAAAGAAAAGTAAGATATTGAAGAGTTTGAAAAAGGAGGCAATGAAGTAAAGAAGTTGACACCTGATCAAGTTCAAGTTAACTCAAGTGATACTCATGAGGACATTGAAGAGGAGATTGTTTGTGAGGAGAAGGTAAATCATGAAGAGAAGATTGTTTGTGAGGAGAAGATAAATGTGCAAAGTGTGAGAAATATAGTTGATTTGTAAGTTTTGGAGTAGATTTGGTGTTTGGTGATGAATGGGGAAATAGTATTGGAAAGGCAAACATGGAATTCGAAAGCAAGACCATGGATTCGAAGTTAGGAGGAAGGAAGCATACTTGGACTACTCTATCGACTAAGAAGCAATGTGTTCAACTAATGGAAGTTTTAAGTAAGAATGATTGTGGTTTTGCATTCATTAGTGTGGAGATAATTGTGCTAGGGTAATGAGACAGGGGAATGCAAAAGGAAAAAGGTAGAGGGGTTTCCTAACCAGACCTTTAGGGAAAGAGTGTTTTTGAAGACTGGGGAATGATGAGAACCTAATTATTACTTGATTATTGCTTTTTAATAATTAGGATTAGATAATAATTTAATTTCTATAATGTTTTGTTTTAGTTATTTCACTTCTATTAGTTTTCACGTTCCTATTTATTTTGATTTTCCTTATTTGTTAGTGTAGAGTCAGCCTATTTAAAGGGATGATTTATGTAGTTCTAAGAATGCAATTCAAGTATCAATCAAGTATTCTCTATTGATTTCTTTTGGCCTCTTGGCTAGTAACCAGTTGTTTTGGGCTAGAGTATATGCTAACTACAAACTCTAGATTATCTTTTCGGCTAACTCCAAGTGCTTGGACTAGTATAGAGACTAATAACTTAAACTCTAAAGAATTAGTGAACCCTAATTAAGGTGACTAAATTCAAATCTATCTCCTGTGAGAGGGTTGTTTGGGGGGCGAAATTGAAGGGTTTTTATTTATTTATTTATTTTATTTCATTTTTTATTATTTTAAGTTAGATCAAATTTGAGATTACTTACCGTGTTTGGTTTATAAATTAGTATCAAAACCCTAAAATTAGGTCTTGAGCAAAATCTTTCATTATAAATAAGTACTTCCTGCTAATGCTTTCAAAATAACAAGTAAAAACCATTCTCTAACTCAGGTTGGGTCACAAGCGTTATTATCCTTGCATGTAAACATTAAACGAATAGAATAAACTTCTCTTTACTTTTACATTTCAACTTACTTTATTTTGTTTCGCAATAAATTCAATAGCTATATATCTAAGATTTTCTTCATCTATTAGAACTTGGTCAGCTTTGATTTATAAATTCTACTATCTGTTTACATAAATAAGGGTCGGTCTTATAATTTGTTTCAGGAGTATAATGAAGCAGGTTGAATATCAGAGTATTGGAGTTACTGAACTAATTTTATCAAATGGGATGAGAGTTTGCTACAAGTGCACTGACTTTCTTGACGATCAGGTTTGATGGTGTGGGGCTTTGTTATTGAAGAGACTTTTTATTTCTGATACATTCTTCTTACAAGAAAGAATTATATATAGGATTTACAACTTAATCTAATAAAGTTTCAAGAAAGAAGAGGAATAGATTTCTTGACTCTTACAAATCTTCTAAAAGTCCTAAAAATTTTCTTATTTATTCTAACATTAATCTCTATGGAAATAGGCGATTAACTTACATACAATAATCCTAAATTAAAGCATATAGTTCAAAATATAAAGTAGAATAGTAAATCAGCATGTAACTTCTAGCACCCCTTAAGTTGCGCTATATATGTTAATCATGCCCAACTTGGTGATCAACAACTGTTTTTTTTTTTTTTTGTTTGTTTGTTTGTTTTTTTTTTCCCCTGCTGCTGCTAAAGCCTTGGTAAAGATGTCTTCAAGCTGACTTGCAGCAGGAATACAGTAAAGTTCTAGTATTTTTCTTTTCAACTTCCCGTTGATGAAGTGTGTGTCAATTTCTGTGTTTATTCTATTATGATAGATGAGATCGTGGACATGCTGATAGAAGGCTGATGATCACATTATAGTCTAATTGATTAGTGACTGCTTAACTTTAATTCCTCTATAACTCTTTTCATTCATAAACCTTCACAAATTCCATGTGCAACAACTCTCAGTGCTACTCCTAGACACCACTACTTATTTTTTACCTTTTCAAACCACTAAATTTGTCCAAAAAAAAAAAAAAAAACAGTATCCAGTTATGGATCTCCAGTCTACTGCTGATCAGCCCCTCTCTTAAAAAACAGACCTTTTCTTCGATTCATCTTCGAAGACCGTGCATGTGTTCTTCCTTCAATTATGCTAATTCTGATAAAAAAAAACCAAATAAAAAATAAAATTATTTTATTTTTTAGTTAAATAATATATTTTAATGATCTTAATCCCAATTAAAATCCAAATAAAATGTATTTATTTTGTATTTTAATTATTTTAATAATACATTTTTTATTTGATTAAAATAATAAATTGGAAAATAAAAACTCGAGTTAGAATTTTTTTAAGGGAAAATAAGTTATAAAAAGTTTTTATTTTATTTTATTTTTTTTAAAATGTATCCTTAGACTGCCTAATGGATCATTAGCTATTATATATATATATATATATATATATATATATATATAAATATTATAACATTTTAAAAAAAGAACTCACTTCTGGTGGTTGCAAAATTGGCCAAACATTTTTTATAACTGCCATTACTCCAAAACTCACTTGGGTTTTGAGTTATTTGCCTATAGGCATTTTATTCTTTTTCTATATCAAAATTCTCAAATCAATTAAGGAGCCTACCAATCTTTTTACTTATTCTAACATTAATCTCCATAAAATAGGAGATTAATTTACATAAAACACTCCTAAATTACAGGATATAATTCAAAATATAAAGTAGAATAGTAAATTAGTAAATAACTTCTAACAGTTATTATAGTTTGTTCAGGAATTTCACTGATGACTTTATTTAATCTGACCCTTCATCAGGTTCTTTTCAGTGGCTTTTCTTATGGTGCTTTATCTGAACTCCCAGAACTTGATTATCTATCATGCTCAATGGGTTCAACCATTGCTGGAGAAATTGGCATGTTTGGTTATAAACCGTCAATGTTAATGGATATGCTTGCTGGAAAGAGAGTTGAAGTTGGTACAAAGCTTGGAGCATTCCTGAGAACCTTTTCTGGTGATTGTTCACCCTCAGACCTGGAAACTGCCTTGCAGGTTTGGTTTGTTAAATTTTCAACAGTTGAAAAGTTTTTACATATTTCAATTTGAGGAGGCTTCTACCTAATATAAAATAAAGTTACATTCATGTATTAATTTTATATTTGAGGTCCTTTAAGCAGAGTGCATCTCCAGTCATACTCCAAGTATTTTAGCTGACTAAAAAAAAATAATGAAGATGATAAATAATAAGAACCTTTAAGCAACTATTTGGCTTCAAGTGCTTGGGAGGCCTTCAATTTCCCCTTTTTGCTCTAGTTTCCATTTCTTCATCTCCTAGCCATATGAGTCAGCTCTCCTAGTTCAGAATCTTCATCTAGCTCGCTTTATAGCTCAAGATCCCTGAAATTCTGGCATCAAAAGTTACTTAACTCAAGATAAAATAGGGGTGAATTCTCCCTAAAATATAGGTAATCAAGTTATCAAAATATCCCTAACTTAAACTCTTGCTCGTCCCAAGCAAGCCATAGGAGAAAGAAAACAAAATGTAACTAAATTATTTGACTGACAATGAAAATGTCTTTAAACCTAATGACCATTTTCGTAGGTTACATGGTGGCATTTAGCGTATGCCACTAGTTAATGGAAGAGTTAGAATGACATGAACTCCACAGATGTCTGAGGGCTCACTAGAACTTCTTACAGATGTTCTATGCAAGATTGACATAGAAATCCGTGCAGCGTTAGAGTGACATGAACTCCACAATATTCAGAGCAATAATAGGATACATCAAGCTATCAACCCAAAACTTATTCCTTAATTGATATTTTTAAGCTCAAATTCCTGTATAGGCTACCTAGCTCACCTTAGGAGAAGGATCAAGTTCACTTCGATTGTATTCTCCCAAAATCACTTCACTTTCATTTTTTTTTCCTCAAATCCTAGGTTCTCTCAAAAGTGGTAGCATAACAGGGAGTGATGAAATTTAAATTAACAAATGGAAAGTTGCTACCACTAAGGATTGTAGCTCAAACAACTGATTTCAATGAAATGAATTTCGTTGACCTTAAATGCATGGATACTGTATGGACACTAAGCATTGCAGCTATCTCTTACTTTTTAGAAAGTAGGCCAACTATCACTCTTATTTAACTTGATGTTCTATAAGAGTTGCTATTCATTTAGAAATAAAGTTGCTGTATAATACTAAATTTGATGTGGTACCAGAGCTCAAAGGGTTACTGTTAAATGATTCGGGATCGATGTGGACCTATGGCGCCATAGGTTCAAGAACACAAACCTAGACAATAACCTGACGCCTTTGAGATTCAAAGAGCAGAAGGCCAGCCAATGAATGCAAGTATCACCCGGTCTACAATGATATTGGGCCAGACTTGTTGGACATAAGGGGTAGTGTTGGAATATGGGAATCCCATTGGTTAGGGAAATAACAAAATAATTGAACATAAAGAATATATGAGCTTGTGATCATATGACTTAAGCTATTTCACTAATAAGTAAGCCCGCTAACAAAAATAAATGCTAAGATTGACATGATGATATTGATGGGCCCATACTCTCTCATAGGTCCAAATGGATCAAGACTGAAATTTGTGACAATTATTAGTGTCATATTTTTAATTAATTCTTCTGGTGTGATAATTGTGAGTTGTCTTTGCCTAGTTTAATCCATATATGTCTTGCAGCTTGTATATCAGCTATTCACAACTGATGTAGCTCCAGGGGAAGAAGAAGTTAAGTTAGTCATGCAAATGGCGGAAGAAGCGGTTCGTGCTCAAGAGAGGGATCCATACACTGCATTTGCTAACCGGGTGAAAGAAATCAACTATGGTAATTCCTACTTTTTTAAGGTATGACTGATTTATAGTTTGAAGTACATTTTACAATTTGTTTTTGAATGAGTATTTCTGGAAAGAGTTATCTTTAATAGATGATATAAAAGCTAATCTGTAGTCCTCTCTACTTTCAAATCCCCAAATTCATCACATCTTCATGCTGACTAACAGATGCTATCTACCTCTAAATAAGCTCTATCTATCAGTGTAAATGCTGATTCACAGCAGAGATTAGAATCTCCTAGTCTAGCCTTTATACAAGCTAATCTACAGCCACGGATACTAATCTACAACTAGATAGCCCCTACTCTATCAGTGTAATTGTGGAGTACATTGGAGTCTAACCTAGCCTTATACGAGCTTAATTGTAGCCCTGTTATAGCTATATAATAGCTGAATATCTAATACTATTTTACCACTAACATTCCTGTAGGAAATAGTCAAGGCTTTAACAAGGGTAATATTCCATTGACATTTTTCTAATGTGTTTTGGTACTCACTTCAGCTCGATTTCTGAGTATGCAGCCTATCCGGATAAGTGATCTTCAGAAAGTTGATCCGATAAAAGCCTGTGAATATTTCAACAACTGTTTTAAGGATCCATCAACTTTTACTGTTGTGATCGTGGGAAACATTGATCCAACAATTGCACTTCCTTTGATACTGCAATACTTAGTAAGTTGAAGATTTCATGCTATAGTATGTTTGCACAGATTTGAAAAATATTTAGTCAATTGGAATGTTATCTTTGCTGCAGGGTGGGATACAAAAGCCTGCTGATCATATACTTCATTTCGATCGTGATAACCTTAAAGGCTTACCTTTTAAATTCCCCACAACTGTGATTAGGTTGTACATTTATGTTCAATATTTTTTGCTTTATTTCATTGTCATGCAAGAGTCACTATTTGCATCTTGGATCAAACTTGCTGCTCGAATAATTGTTCTTGACATAAGGACAAAAAAGATCAATTTTGATGTTGTAGTCAAGGAAGCAACAGGAATTTTACGCGTGCCTAACTTGTTACAGAGTTCTCTTTTGTTTTTAATTGGATACCTTCTTATTTTTAAAAGTTGAAATTGTCTAATTAAAACATTATCACACCATCCAAAATTGTAGCCTATAGTGTGACCCAAATGATGTAGTACATGATGTGTAAATTATTTAGAATTGTTACATCCACCCATGATATGTAAGATGTGACACATTGTTATACTTTAGCTATAACTACAGTGATTTAAGTGTATTAATCATGGTGACCATAGTTGATTAAAAGTGGACTAATAAGAAATTGTTCGACTAATTAAGACTTGTAATTAGGAGCAGATATCTCATTAACAGCAACAACTGATTTTGTGTATATGTATATATGTATGTATAAGTATATACATATATATATATATACATATATATATATATATATATATATACTTATACATGTATATATATATATATATATTCTGTTATACACAATAATATTCACTAACGGTAGCTAATAATTTTGTGTGTTTATATATATACATATAACACCTACCTACAGTTAAATTTGTACAATAAAATACACATCACAATTGTAAAAGTTGAAATCAATCAGAAAAGTAGCTTTCTGTAGTTCTTTGTTGTCCTTTTCCCTAATAGCAGCTTGAGAGTTCTTAAATTTTGGGCTGATGAGATGCTGGAATTTTGTTTGTGTACTATCAAATAGTATGCTGAAATCTATTTGCTTATAATGCATTAAATATACTTGCAGAGATGTGGTTAGAAGCCCTATGGTTGAAGCGCAATGTTCAGTTCAGCTATGTTTTCCTGTTGAGCTGAAGGGTGAAAAAACGGTTTGTGGCTCTCTTTTGATGTTCCATTAGATAATGAATTTAGTTTCCTGATGCCTTTAGAGATTCTATCTAAGCAATAAATATTTGCAGGTGGAAGAGACTCATTATGTTGGGTTCCTGAGCAAATTTCTTGAAACAAAAATGATGCAGGTTCTTCGTTTTAAGCTTGGGCAGGTGGGTGTGTCCCATGTAATTCTACTTATTACTATTCTTTCTTAGGCATAATTCTTCTGTTTTTGTCAGATTTATTCTGTTGGCGTTTCAGTATTTCTTGGTGGTAATAAGCATTCTCGGTCCGGTGATATCCGTGGTGATATTAGTATAAGTTTTTCTTGTGATCCGGAAATATCTTCAAAGCTGGTACATTTTCATGTCATGTTCATGTTAACGTAAGTCTCTTGATTGGTCTATCAGTTCTATAATTTTAATTGTATGAAATGTTTGTCAGGTTGATCTTGCCGTGGATGAAATCTTGCATATTCAAAAGGATGGGCCTTCGGAGCAGGATGTTTCAACTATTCTTGAACTTGAGCAAAGAGCACATGAAAATGGGTTGCAGGTCAGTTATCTTTTTTTACTGATTGCCCTTGGGGTTGCTTTGGTGGTGAAGAAGAAACACATACAAATTTGTTTAATCCCAGCATCAAAAATCTTGTAGTAGTTTGAGCACTCTTCACTACTAGTTTTAACTGATGCTCAGTACCTTAACTATGTCCAGGAGAACTACCATTGGCTGGAGAGACTTTTAAGCAGCTACCAATCAAGAGTATACTCTGGAAATGTTGGTGCCACATTTGAGGTCAGTTTTCACCTCTATTATTTTTAGCATACTATGTAGTTAACCATTCCGCTGATATTCAGTATAGAAATTTAGCGTCATAATCATTTTATGAGACATTAGAATAGGAAACTAGATTTACAGCAGTAATATATCTACAGTAGCAATTAAGGTCATAAATGAGGAGAGCCGGTCTGCGTATTGCTATCTTAAATGTGCTTTTAGTGTGTGTGCGTGTGTATATATATATATATATAAAATCTCTATTATTATATAAATAAATATATTAATATAATAATTTATTTTACTAGAGCTAAGCCTCAATCTTGAGACTATTTTGCTTCATGAGGTGAGTCTGAGTTGGTGTTTTAAAAGTTTGAGGAGCTTCAAGTCAAGCACAAACTTGAGCTTGCATTAAAGCAGCAAGCTAAGCCTAGATGAGCCCATTAGCTACTGCATTATGAAGATTTTAACAATCAAACAAATCTGATATGCATTACTTTTCGTAATAAATAATCTCTGATACGCATTACTTTTATTATGGGAAGGAGTCTGATCTGATCCTAGGACCGTCTTGTAATAAATTTTATAATAAAATAATATATTTGCAGGACTTTTCATGTTATTTTTCTTGTAATATAGTAAAGCTCTATTGCAAATCGGTCATCTAATTGAAATTGTATAATTTTTACTCTTAGTTGATAATTTTGTGGGGATGAGTCAGAAACTTGATGGGTATAGTAACTACTCACACCTTAATTACAAATCATACGTACCCGCATATCATAGTGATGGAAGATCTTGAAAATTTAAAAGACTGCTTCTCTCTCTTTTGGCTGATGCCATTTATATTGATTTATGTGGCTTGTAAAGTTATATGTCATTCCTCATCTGATTCAGTCAGCAATATTTCTACTTCAATATTTATTTTGAATTTTTTCAATGCAGATTCTAGATGAAGCCAGAACGAAAGTTAGAAATTCATTGACACCAGCCACTTTACAGTCAGCATTACAAAGGATGTTGACTTATCCTTGCAAAAAGCAGTATACAGTAGTGATTCTCATGCCTCAGACATCTCCATACACGTATATATGGTCTTTGTTTCAGACAATATATCACAGAGATCCAAAGGTTTGTACGTTCTGCAATTTATTTCTACATTCCTATTTTTCTTTTTGTGGTGGGTATGCAAATGTGATGGGAAAATGTCTTTGCTTGCTTGTGATAGATATTGGCAGGTATTGCTAGTGTGACTCTTTTGGCAATATCTTTGTGGAGATATTCATTGAGAACCGGGAAAACCAGAGGAGGGTAATGCAATTCTACAACATTTTGCCGTTCCAGCTAATCTCTTTGTTGTTCCATACCATATTATTTGAACGCGAGAGCTACTTTGTATCCATAAAATATGTGCGATTTTACTGGAGCATTGGTATTCTTGTATACATGCACCATACTAGTGACCAATTACCGATTAGCCTCATGTTTCTGAAAACCTGAGTTATATAATTCAGTTTTTCCTTATAGTGTTTGGTGCTTGTAAGACCTATTTTACTATTGCTAACACCAATACATAGTGAAACAACATATCTAAACTAAGAGTTTGTATACTCTTGGTACAGATGGTTGTTAATCAAAATTAACAAAAAAGATGTAAAAATTGAATGATGTTAAAACCATGACTAAAAATTATCATATCAGGGCCATTTCTAGATATGCTAGATTAGAAGTGTTTGTGCAAATTGTCCTCATCTTAAAATTAACAAAATACCAAAATTAGGGAGTCAATACTCAAAGTGTCTATAAAATGACATAACATGTTATGTTTCCTCTGAAAAAGTGTAAATAGAGTGTGCCATGAGCTGTTTATCCATTGATAGGCTGTGGACTGGTTTCTGGCATCTGGTCCCCCACTGTACTTACTGGAATTGGTGTTAACTCCAAGTAATCAAAATCATCTGTTATTCCAACCTATTTATCCAAATTAAAGATAAAAGATCAGTACCAAAATGAGAATCATATATATGCACAGTAATAGAAAATCAGCAAGTATACCTCCTGATATAAGTGATCAAGCTGCTCTTTAGCATGAGAAAAGTTGTTTGAGCACCACTGTCGAAGTGTAAAAATGTTGTCTGCATATTGTTTTTCAGAGATTCAACTATTTATTTAAGATGAACTGGAGTTTGATAAGGTGATAAGTAAAGACATCCACTAGATAATAATACCTGTCCATCTATTAGCTGCTGCATGAGCAACTTCAATTGCATCCTCTGCAAATATCAGAACTAAATATTCAGTATAGAAACTTTCAATTTCCTGTGAAACAATAATTTAAGATAGAATGCAATTGCTTTTTGAACTGAAAGGAAGAGAAGCATCACTCAACTCATTGCTTCAAATGCAGCAGGATCATTGTCCGCATATTGTGCCAACTCTTTCTGAAATTGATTTTTCAAATCTTTATAACTTGATAGTAATATTCAATGCAAAGTGAAAGTAAAAGGATTTCAGAGGCAATCTAACCTTCAGCTCATTATATTTTAAGTCAATGGTTTTAAGCTCCTCCAAGGCCTCCTCTCGTTCGTCCTAGTTTAAGCTCAAAGATCAGGAATCAAAGAAGCTAGGTAGTTACTAATTCTAACCATGTCACCATAAAACTTGAAACTATTGATCTTACAGATTCTTCTCGCCCCTTCTTCAATGCATTACACTGATCGACAAGTTCAGCCAGCCGCCTTTTATTGCTTTGCAAATCAGAATCAAGTTTCCGGCTGACATTCCTCAGCTGGGTACATTGATTTGCATCAGTATTGCAGCTGTATGTTAAATTCATATTTCAGACTGAAAAATAAACCACCAGAACATTACCTGATTACCTGCACAGCTAGGTAGGCTCCAAAAATATACCTGGAATATCCAAGTTTATTTGGTTTTAGGTGGCTTGACATGTCAGTTATGTAAAAACTTTTCATCTTGTCAGAACAAGTTTGACATCAAAGATAAAGAAGTTTGCAGGACTTCATAGATCAATAACATAAATCACTTACAGAAGTTCCTATTTTATCCTTTGAAACAAGATCATCATCCACTAAACTTTGTACAACATCTTTCACAGACTGGCTAATTACACCTTTCTTGGGGCCTAATTTCTCAAGCTCCTTAAGCTGATACAAAAGGAGACAACAAACATATCACTGCTCTTATATGAATATATAATCAATCAAAGCATTTATGGAAAAGTGAAATGGATGAAAGCAATAACTATTATGCTTTACTCTATACGGCAGTTTTGGACAGGTTATTATTATTTTTTTTTTTGATTGAACTGCTTCAATAGGCAGTGTTCACATTACATAGAAAATGCAAATACTAATTTAAAGCTATCAGACTCTACTCTACCATGAATTTAATTAACAGCAAACTATATCAGGCCCTAATCAATCATCAAACTGTTTAATAGCATTTTTTTTTACTCGATCCGGCAGTATGAAATCTAAATTAACAGAAATGGCTTCAATTATCATCAGGTTGTTTGGATTGTCTCTCTTATGTTTGAATGTGAAGGACAAAACATAATGTTAAAATAACTAAGGACTCAGATTGTAACCCAAAATGGTTAAATGGACACTCCAAATTAACTGTTAATGGCAAACTTTTTGGCATGTCACTGAAAATCCATCCACTGTGGCAGGTAGGTCACTTGTTGCCAACTACTTTCACAGACCACACTCTCCAGATCTTGGCAAAGTGATTAGCGCAATGGGTTGTGTATTTTGCACACATGGGTCATACTCAAGTTATCAGGTTTCCATCATTTTGAAGGAATAATCCAGTTTGCATGCTTGAGCTACTCAATGATGCAAAAATCGTAAAACAATTACACATCTTACGAAGAAGCTGCTGTAATGGACTCCGTTCTACTATACTCCCATTTCTTATTGCCAACAGTAGAGACATTGAGAACGAAAGTAGTATGCAGCAACCTATTATCCAGAGGAATGACCAATTCAAAACTGTGTTTAGGGTTATTATAAGCTAAAGATGAGGTGGGTCAGAGGCAAAAATAGGAGTTACATACAATACAACACAGGAATTCCAATTAAGACCCTGACTAAATACCATCATGTCAACTGAGATTCATTTTCCGATGTGGCTCAAAAAACCAAAGAAGGAAACAGATAACTTAAAGACACACAAAATTGAAATGATCATAAATTATAACATTGTCATTAACTCACAAGGTAGAAACTCTGAGAATCATAAAATATCTGAAGAATTTTCTCACGCTTCTCTTCCAATGAAAGACCCCGTTTCTTAGACTGCAAAACAGCATCAAAAAAGGATTATACAAAAAAATATTCATGAATTCACCACATAATTGGTGTCTGAGAATCAATCAAGTAACATAATAATAGGACTATTGTTGTCTTTGATCATAAATACTGATTCTCGGATCTAGACTTTCGTTCGAGCACCTAGTATACATCATTCTCACCAAAGCCCAAACAACTAAACGATAAATAACCAATAAGATAAAATTACAAAACATGAGGTCGAATATTCAATTGAATTACATGGAAGAACTGAGAATCAGCAACATCTCATTTATTTATTTCTTTTTAAACTGGAAATTAGGGATATATGATCTTGATTAAAAGAATAAAAAGGTATAGAAGTGCTATATGACGACATTAGAAGAGATTTTTAGGAGATAAACTTACCATCGAGAGTATTCAATCGTCCTGTGCCAGAAGCTGTGCGATCGCAGGACCAACAAATTTTGGATAGTGAGAGAAGAGAAGAAGCATCTCGAATGGCGGGAAAAATACATATATATTATTTTATATTAATTTACAAAAATGCCACTGCATATCAAGAATAATATATAAATATATACGCGTTACAAATTTAATACGACTTAATACATGCGAAAATTAAAAATACAATAATACATTTATTATACGTACTTTAAAACACCGGATGAAATTACAAAATATTAATTAACGGGTCAGTGGATCGGCTTTTTAACCCCACGCGGGCCGTGTTAGCATTAAAATGTTTATACGGACCGGTCCTTTAACCAACAACCCATTATGGGTTGGGACGGGTAGATCGGACCCGATTATAAATTCTATAATTTAGTGTATAAATTTTACAAACAAATGAAATATGATAATATAATTTATTATCGAATAATATAAACAATTCTATCGTATCAGGTCATTGATTCGTTTTCTAAATAAGAAATCACTTAAGAACACGATTGGGGTGTGACCCAGCAAAGTTGGTATCAGCAGGAGGTGGTGTTTTTAAAAAGAGCGTAGAGGTTGAAACCTAAAGCGAAGGCTCTCTGGTCTGGTGCTCTTGATGGATGATGATCATAGTAATCTTATAGCTTCAGCTCACTCTACGGTGTTCAAGGAGTCTGAATCGTTGCAAGGCAAATGTGTTCAAATACAAGGCTATGATTTCAACTCTGGTGTTGATTACCCTCTCCTTTTTGACTCCTTGCTCTCCACTGGTTTTCAAGCTTCCAATTTCGGCGAAGCAATCCAAATCGTCAATCACATGGTTTCAACTCTCTTTCTCTGCTTGTCTTGTATTGTATGTGTTGTTTTTGCTGATATATTCCTTCCTTCGCTTGTTTGTGTTGAAGCTAGACTGGCGGCTTTCTGACGAGAAAGTGGCAGAGGATTCCGATGAGTTGGAGAAAGATCCTGCCTACAGGAACTCTGTTAGATGCAAAGTGTTTCTAGGTTTTACTTCCAATTTAATTTCTTCTGGTGTTAGAGATACTATTCGCTATCTTGTTGAGCATCATATGGTCAGTATTCACATAGATTCTGTGTTTTTGAAATTTTTTGGCTTCTACTTTCATTTGCTTCCGTGCTTCATCATTACATAATCTATCTTCTTATATGGAGTTATGAACCTTTTATATAATTGCTGCTGATCACTATCTATCATGATTCCTTATTTATCTGATTGTTTGAGGTTTTTCAATCTCTGCATTTTTCATCAGTTTTGATTTTATACTAGAAAAGTTATTTGATATCATCATTGTAATGCAGTAAGAATAATAATATTATGGTCTTTTTCTGGTTCCAAATTCATAGAGATGCTTAAATGTGACTCCAGGTGGATGTAGTGGTCACAACAGCTGGAGGAATAGAGGAAGATCTGGTTAAATGCCTTGCCCCCACTTTTAAAGGCGATTTTTCTCTGCCTGGAGCTGAATTGAGATCCAAAGGATTGAACCGCATTGGTAATCTATTGGTTCCTAATGGCAATTACTGCAAATTTGAGGATTGGATCATTCCCATTTTTGATGCAATGTTGAAAGAACAAAATGAAGAGGTATTGTCATTTGATGTTGTGTGAATTTGAATTTATCCATATATTTTTTTCATATATTTTCCAGGCAGTTTGATCTGTCTTCAAATATTTAGTTTTTGATCCTTGAGTTTTCTTTACCATTTTACAATCAGATTAGAAAGATGCCAATTAGTCTAGCTATTCAACTTGATCACTAAATTGGAAAGTTATCTGGATGGTTGACACAGCATCGTAAATCTTGTTCTGATGAATGGTTTTTTCCTCAAATGTGCTCAAACCTTTATTGTTTGTTACTGTACAAATTAATGATGGTACAGATTATTAAAAGCTTTACAATAGGCCATAAAACTTGTTCCCCCACTTTTCTAGGACTATATTACAGTTTTTCTTCTTTCTGATTGTTTCTTATATATTTACCTCATCAATGCAATGTCTATTAATCATAGATGAACAATATAGACTATTACTGTGTGCTCATTTTGTATAATATTTTTGTGTGAGCTTCACAGAAGGTATCATGGACACCATCTAAGGTCATTGCTAGGCTGGGAAAAGAAATAAATGATAAGAGTTCATATCTTTACTGGGCATACAAGGCAAGTATACAACCATGATATTTTTCACCTGTCATGTTATTTCCATTGCAGTATGATAGTTGGCATTGTTAGTATCATTACCTCAATTTTAGCTGCTGAGGTTTGGATTTAAGACTAAAGCAGTTAATAAATTCCTCCTTACTACATCTATATCAGTAAATGATGCTACAAGATGTGCAGTATGTTCTAAATCCTTCTATTCATCTTTTGATATCTCCAGAACAACATTCCAGTCTTTTGTCCAGGATTAACAGATGGTTCGCTTGGGGATATGTTGTACTTTCATTCATTCCGAAGCCCTGGTCTGGTCATTGACATTGTGCAAGGTTGGTGTTCCCTGTTTGTGATAAATAAATAAATAAATTGTGACAGTTAATGCTGTGGGATTGCAATTGAAATAGGGTGTCCATCTGGTTTGAACAGATATTAGGGCCATGAATGCTGAAGCTGTCCATGCAAGTCCTAGGAAAACAGGAATGATAATTCTAGGAGGTGGACTACCTAAGCATCATATTTGCAATGCCAACATGATGCGTAATGGTGCAGATTATGCTGTCTACATCAATACGGCCCAAGAATTTGATGGCAGCGATTCTGGGGCCCGTCCTGATGAGGCTGTGTCTTGGGGGAAAATCCGTGGTTCTGCTAAAACAGTAAAGGTACTGCTTCGTTATCTCATCATACAGATATCCTGATTTCATTCTTATATCGGTAGCAAACCATTAACCATTTTTGCTTCCATGTAGTGTTGTGAACCAATTGTTCTGAAAAATTTATCCTATCTTGTAATGAAAACAGGTTCATTGCGATGCAACCATTGCTTTTCCTCTGCTGGTTGCTCAAACATTTGCCTCTAGAAGATCTGTCCAGATCAAGAATTAATTTGGGGATTTTGATTTGTTAAATCTAATTGTTCAATCATAATTTACAGTCCTTGATGTAACTGTAGGTTGGTTTAATTATGCCTTGTGAAGTACTGTCAAGAAAATATGCAGTGTAATCTGAGAAGCTGATTTATTTGTTGTCTATTTATTGAAGTGTGATACTGAAGTGTGGTGTGATAATTAGGCATACATATATATGTATGATTAAACATTTTTTACAAGGTATTAGATGAAATGAGATCACTAAAAGTTATTTGATGGCTCATTCATGTGTTTGCTTTGATTGATGGTTCGTTCGTTGGTTTACTTTTTCAAATGCGGGGGTCATATGCTAAAGGGTTTTACGGTTCACCAGCAATTTAGAACATAACCAAATTTACTTGGCATTTTAGTTCAAAAATATTTAAATATTTTTTTAAATTATTTAATTTAAATATTTGAATTAATTTAATTTTTAATATATCTTTGTTTAATTAAATTAAAAATAGCATAAAATTAAATTTGTGGAATTAATTAAAATGTTCTACGGTATAATTTCTAATTATTTAGACCATAAAAATGTTTAGAACAGAAAAAAAAAATCATATAATTATTTTAAAAAATCTCCTTAGTTTTATATTTCATAAATAAAAAAATAGGGTTAATCTAAAAAAACACCCGCAAGTTTGTTAAATTTTCTGAAAAATATCACTAATTTGAAATTTTTTCTATTCTACCATTTTTATGTTAATTGATATGGGGTTATTATTTATCTACTTGCGAAGAAAAGTGGTAAAATGTAAATAAAACTCAAACTGGTGTGATTTTTTCGGAGAAATCAGTAAATTTGCGGTGGTTTTTTGGGATTAATCCTAAAAATAATAATAAAATTCCAATAATAAATGAAAATATAGGGATATGGAATACAAATAGACTATTTAATTAGGAAAAGCTTTGGCTGCAAGTAAATAGTGTTAATTCCGTTGTTTAATTTTTTGGGCGATCAAAAAAGTAGTATAACTAACGCCCAGAAACACGCAGTTTATAAATTTAAATTTTAATATAAAAATTTTCAAATTCGAATTGGAATCTAAAATTATGATTATAATAATATTTATTTATTTACAGTTTATTCCAAATAACTTTTTCTTTCGAAATTCATATCTCATAAATTGTAATATATAAAATATTTAAAAATAAAAATAAAAATGGCCATCACTATTTATAGTGAAATTCGATTCCATCTTTTTACGCTTTCTGATGGTAATATTTGTCCAAAAGCTTTTCTGTATATTCCCCAAATGTTAGAGAATCATTTGATGCTATCACCTGCAAGAAAAATAATTATATATTAGTATTCATCAAGTGAAACATGATATTTCAGTGTTTTCACATAACTTCTCTGGATGGCCGTAGTTATTTTTCTATGGTGTTTATAAGAGTCTTGAGCTCTGCCACTTTAAGCAAACTTTTCAAGTGTGGTGCTCCTAAAGTATCCATCAATGTCAGTGAGCTAGACCATGCAGTTTCCACATGAGAGTATAAAGGATTTCCTAAGAGAACTGCGAATTTGCGACCAATCAAAGGAGCTAAAGACGTTATTTAGATTAAACTATCCTTTACACAAACAAGACTACCTAGGACAGTTACAACCAACCCAAAGGGATGAAAAAGCCGCTATGAAGGACAAGGTAATTTTGGGAGCCAATTGACAGCATAACTGTAGTTTTTAGTGATTTAACCATTGATCTATTCCTAAAAAGATGGAAGTAAATCATGTGCTAGTTTGTGTGACAGTTATTTTATCTCTAGGTGAACATAAAACATCGTCTGGGACATAGGGTTGAGGCAAGGTTCTTGTAACTGCAAGGTGAAGTCATGAGTTTTAGTCACCCTCATCCCCCTCTAAAATCTCAAATACTATGTACCTATAAACAAAACAAAAGTAGTAAAGTCTAAACACTTTTTTGAGGGTCAAGTTTGATTATTGCGCCTGACATTACTATCTTGTAAGGTAAACCTATCAGTGTTGTTAAAGCGTGAGGCGCCTTCGAGGCGAGAGGGGTTCGCCTTGGGCTTCACGGGGCTTTTCTTTAAAAAGCGACACAATGCACAATACACACACATATATATATATATATATATATATATATATATATATAAACCTAAAACTCACTTTGGCGCTTTAGCGAGCGCCTCAAAACGCTTTAATAACACTGAAACCTATGCTTCAGGTCAAATACTGTTCAAGGTTTGTTACTACTTTTTAGTCTTTTAGTATGTTCCTCATTTCAACAAGAGAGCTTAACTAGTATTCTGTGAGGCAAACCACCAATATATTTGTTATCTTCCCTCAGTTCGACTACTAGTGATTTCCATAACAAAACTAAAATTTCAGTCACAATCAATATAGTTCCACCGGTAATGCTTTATCATTTTCAAACAATGTGGAAGACATCTTAGACAATCACAAGGATACTAGCATACCTCCTGATGAATATGTATCTTCTCAGGAAACTTCAGTTCTTCATCCCTGAAAAATAAAAATTAATTTCAGGATTTAGATGGATGTATCAAACAATCTTTCTTGATGACCAAAGTAGTTACAATTCTCTCTAAGAAGCTAAAAAGGCGAGATCAGTGCTTAATTTGCTAATAATCGTACCAGTCAGGCTGCATAAATAATGCAAATGTCGATCGGTCAACTCCCACAGCCTCCTCTCCTTTTGGTGCCTAAGGGAACACAAACAAGATAAGAGTCATGCATGACTACATCTCCATATTATGTGATGGCCTACATCTCCATATTATGTGATGGCCAAATTCTCTAGAGAATGAATCGTTCTAACTTCCTAGAAATTTAATTAATCACAAGTAGAATCAATTTTATACTAAAGTTATAATAACTTCCGTTTTGACCATAAAAAAAAGAATTAATCATAAAAAAAAGTGTCTCATATTAAGATTTTTTTTTAATACTTGTAAGTCAATGGGAGGTCATCATAATTTTAGCATAAAATTGACTCTGCCTCGAATTAGATAATGTTTAAGGAAGGTATGAGCAATTCATTCTTCTCTCAGACGGACCTTCAAGTATGAATAAAAGCTGCACACATCAAGTGAAAAAATGAGGAAGCACAGAAATTACCCTAACACAATGCGGAGTTGCACAGAGAAAACCTCTTGACAGTATTTCGGTTGTCTCACCAATTTGGTATGCTATCTCATCTTCTCCATAAACAACCTTAATGTGCACACAAACAATGAAAAAAAGTAAAACCACAGGCCAACCAATTCAAAATTAAGCATAAACTAACAAGTTTTGTAAAATGAATTGCAGAACAGTTTGTTGCCCAGTAATTGTGATACTTGTACAAAAATAAAGATATATGCAATGAACAAGGGAAAAAAAGTCTCTTGTCATGAATAGTCACTGATTGGTTTTATGTATTAGTTAAATATCTTGAAATAAAATGGTATACTTTGACAATTTGACCATTCCGTGTTCTTATATAAAGGCCTGCAGCACTATCAGGGCAAGGTATTACTGTACCATCTCTTGTAAACATTGCACAAGTTAGACCTGCACAAAAAGGTTGAAAAATATTTAGCCTTTCATTTTCAGAAAGAAGACAGAATTGGTGTTCAGAGGTACAATATATAACATTTTAGTCAATACAGAGGCTTCAGTCATAAATTAAATATATCTTGAGACACAAAGCAAGCACAACAATTCTTTCAATACTCTCATTACAAGTAAATATCCCCACAAAAGTATGGACACCATTTATGTCAAAATTAATTGTCAACCAACAAAAAAGTAGCATTTCAAGACATTATATTAAGCAACAGAAATATTTAATTTCAACATTAACGTTAAATCTACTTATCTTTTTTGAAACAACTAGTGTGCATATTATACCTAGCTGGAAATGTCATTACTTCAGCATCCAGAACAAACCAGATGACAGAAATAAAGGACAAAAAAGTATGAACATCAATGAAACAGCAAATGGATAGATGCTATGATGTAAAAGTATCTAGTTTTTTGGCTTTAGCTCAACATCAAGTGTATAAGAACCTTGGTTCTGAAGAGGAAAGGCATAGCAAGTGTCCTGTTGTGTCCATTGCTTGTGGGAATGTTACAGAATTTACAGACGAAAGAAAATCTGTATCATATCACTACAAAGCCATTATCTTCTAGAGAAGTAGGTATAGTTAAGATCAAATGCTGTATTCAACAATATTTCCATGCAGTACAGCCAATATAAACCCCAAATCTCAACAAAGTAAATGTCAGTAGATGCAGATATGGCTCGTCATATTTATGATAGAATGCACCATCAAGAAAAAAGAAATAATTTTCCTTGCAATGTTGATCGACAGTGTAAGCAGACACACAGGGAAACATTGCTAAACACACAAATGTACTTTAAACTCAAACAAAATTGATTGTTTGCACAGCAAAAATCTACTAAAAAGCTAAAAATATGTTCGATTAGAAACAAGCTCATGAGCACATGCACTAGCTTGAGTAAACCGGGTCAAGTTGATCACCTGTGAGTGAGCCATGGTCTGTATGCCATCCACACCAAGAAGACATGGAGTCGCCATCTTGCATGTTGCTGCTGCAAGTTTCAGGCTTTCAGTCATATATTCATGTGTCGATGCCAAATCCACTCTCTAGCATAGAAGTTAACCTTTTTTTTCCCCATTAAATTTTAAATTCTTTTAAATTGGCAGTGAACCACTAGTTTATTCATTATTCTAATCCAATATAATATATAGGTGGGCTAAAAAAAATCATTAAGAATCCACAACTGCGAACAAACCTAGAATTATTACTACAGAGATGAAAATGTAAGGACAGCCATTACATGATCATTCCATGTTATTAACAAATGATTGATTTTTCATTTAAAAAAAAAAAAAGTAATGGAAAACCTGTATTCATTGGTGATGTAAAGGTGTATCTATGAAATTAGGGTTTTTTTAAAAAATTTTTTTTTATTAATATTTGATGAATAATCAATCATCTTAATCAAACCAAGTGCTAAAAGACCATGTCTATAAATAAAATAAAATAAAATAAAAAAAAGAAAAAAGAAAACATGTCTCCAAAGCATCATTATATTGTATGAGATCTACAACTGCCAAGAAACCCACACTCACTGATCAGAGGAACACGCAAATCTTCCTACGCAACATTATTGGTCATTATATGCTATAAGAACCGAGTATCTGTCACATGGTTCCCTACTAAATGTTGAGAGCCTAATCTGAAGTGGCAAACCAACACTGCCTACAATTATGTATAATCTTTTCCAGTAAAACCACATTCATCAGAGAAATTAACCAAGGCACCAAGATTTCACTGTGCCATGCTTAAATACATGCTTGTACTGTATACTAATATTAGTAATATATCTCATGGCTATGAGCTTAAACAAACGGATGTCACAATAGTAATGGCTCTTAAGACCATTTCAAAAGGAAAAGAAACATTACTACCTCTTTTCTGCTGGGAAGTAATAGAGCAAACGACCCTTGGGACACCTGGAATGAAGAAGTATCTGTTCAAGGCTTTTATCAGCATGTTTATCCATGCTTTTTGACACTGCAAAAGCGCTCATAAAATTTGCAGTCACATTAACAGCAATAGAAATCACAATATGACAACCAAGCCTCAGAGTAACCAGAGAGGACTATAATTGGCATTTTCTTCAGCTACAACTAATCCTACAAAAGTTTATCAACAGCTGAGATAGCATTTCCAGCAGAATTCAAATTTTTAACCCAATTAGGCCCTGTACTTGGGAATCCAAATGGAAATTCATGGAGCCTCCCAAACTTATGAGGTTATGAGATATCCTTTTATAACAGTAAATATCTACAAATTTGGAAATTATCACCTTCAATTAGAAAGGAAAAATAAGAGCCAAACAAAAGGAGCTAAAAGGTAGGGATGGTCACTTCTAAATCAAATGGGAACCATCCAACATTCAGATTCATTTTGTTTGAAACCAGCTTTAGCATATCCACTCCACACAAGATGGAGATAAAAAATGCCACTAGAATTCCCTTCAAGTAAAAGACAATATATGCATACATATCTTTCTTGAACGGATGTAAATGCACAGTTGAAATATTAGAAAATTTACCATATTGATCACAATGAAATGCCAGCATAAGCCCAACATCCAGAATCAGCTTTCCCAGAGCTTTGAAAGCTAAACAGTAATTACAATTCAGTAAATACATAGAACAAATGAATATGAAGCAAACTTGACACCAATTTTTAGTAAGATTATCAATGAAATACACACGGAGGAGTACAAAATATATGAATAGAAACAAAAGAAATTCCCTCCGAGTACTCGAAATGAAATCTGGCACTAACTTATACTGAAGAATATTCTTCAGAAATGCTAAAGTCAATAGCCAAAAAGAATTATATATCCTTGAAAAATAAGTAGGTTACCTTTAAACTAGAAGCTAAGTAAGCACTAAATACTGGCACCAGCAAGTATTGACCCATACAAAAACAAAAAGTCCTAGTGTACATATACAGTGTGTCTTCATACATAAATACAAAATTTTTTTGATCATCTTCAAATAATTGCCGCACCATGGCCATTACACTCTATAATAATTAGTTATTGGTACATAGCTTGCAAGGCTGTAGACCTCAGCTAAATGACTGAAATACAAGGTTTACAATTGTAGAATCCCACCACATACTACCAGACAAATATCTAATATTGATACTGCACAGAAAACTAATATTCAACAGTTAAAATAAAATAAATAAATAAATAAAGCATATAGAAATCTTTTATGAACATACCAACTTCAAGTTCTGGTAGTGCAGTATGAGGCCATATATTGGAACCACAATATGATGGATACCTATAAGACAAATCATGGATGGTAATTAAAGCAATACAGTTGTCACTCATCATGCTTTCCACCATAAATAGTGTAACTATTTGTCACATGAAAAAGGTAAGCCAACTAGATTTTAGAAGTAGTACAAATATATCATTGGGTTAAATTAAATATCTTTGATTCTCTTATTCAGCCACACTTTAGCAAAGCTTTTTCTCTTTTTATAAATCTGTGATAATCCCTTGAAGTCTTATAAACTGGTAGAATATTTGAGGAATGTCCCTATGACTTTTACCGATTGATTAAATATGATTCTTTTGTTGGCACATCTAATATAGGATTTGCATAAAAGGAGCCCTTCAACATATCTGCATGTAAAACCAAGCGACAAATTAATTAACATCATGAAAAGATAAAAATAACACATTAAGGAATACTTCCTATGTCAACAGCTTGGAATTGTTGCTTTATTACATCAACTAGGAAATAGCAAAGGCTCACCAGTTATCCAATAAAACTCGAATTACACTAGCTTTACTGACACCATTTTCATGTTCAATAAAGACATAGTCACATACTCAATCTTGAAACTCTCTAGGGCTCACCTGAGTTAGGACAAGAGGATAATAACAAAGATTCTTTAAGTAAACTATAGTGTTTCAGCTTAGATTAGATGTGAAACCTTTAAGAGACTGGTTGAGAGAACATATCATCCTCAAGGACTCTAAAACTAATGTTGTTTACCATTTGATGTAACTCCACTGGAAAAAAAATATTTCTACCAGCGATTAGGAAAATGTAATCTGAAAGAGATCTATTATTGTCAACTAGTCATCAAGTGTTTCCTTCTAGGATGGCTCTGATTCCTTATTACCAAGAGCGGAAGGAGATCACAGCAGGAATTTAAAAACACACTAGATGAGACATCATTAGCTATAATATAGGGACCACTAATGTGCATAAGTTTTAAATAATCAATATTTTCCGACCAACTGTAAGTTCCAGACCAACTTTCGTCATAAAAGAAAAATGAAATAAAATAAAATCATAGTTCTATTTTGAGCTTAATATGGCATACAAATTGAAAGTTCAACTAGAATCATTCAGGTGCCGTTATCAAGATAATATGATACTGGTAGTAGTATCCATTCTAGACTTGCAAGCTTGATTGATAAACATAAACTACAAAAGCAGAACATAAAATTTTTAACTAACATATTCCTGAGAGAAATGGTGCAGTTAATTGAAATTCGCAACATCTAGACACTCAATCAAAATGGTCATATATATATATATATATATATATATATATAGGATAGCAATACTATGGGAGTCCCTTGAAAGAATAAGTTCATCACATTCAATTCAAGTTGTTAGCATAGTAGATCAGATTCATAATCATAAAATAGTTACCAAGTTTCCCTGATTCAAGCTTCTCTTTCCCATGACTCCATCCAAAGTTGTACCTGCAGGTAGAGATGGGTAAGGAACCAAAAGATCAAAGCAGCAAAATACTAAAAACGTGTATAATATTATTACTATCCCAATGAACTTAGTTAATAGAACTGAACAATGTTCCCACTCACACTCATTTTTTAAACAAAATCATTAAGTAAAAACAACTCCATCTCAAACCAATGCAAGGAATGGAATAGCACTGCTGTTCGCATACACCAGTTGAGGATACTGTAGCAGACATCTCACATCCTTTCAATATAAGATCTAAATTGACAAAAAAGAATTCAATCGTAGTTTAACAGAATTCACAAATAAAGTGAGATACTCAATACAGATTCCTTCACACATTATTCCAAAATTTTAATAACATACTACTTCATGAGTTGGATTTTATTGTACATAAAAACTAAGGAATCCACCTCCAACAAAAGGAATATAAAACAGAAATAACATTCTTGTTCACAGATGCAATGTGCTCAGTTATTGTCACTATGAAAAGTAATTCGCTGTCACCAGATTTTAATATTTGTTAAAATATGATGTTTCAATAGGAGATGAGATCAATTACCTACTTTGGGGATCTTCAAGAGCCTTCTTCACTTCGTCGGGCAAACTTGCTAATCTAAAACAGAATTGGTCCTTAGTTTTATATCAACAAACAAGCTCACATAAAATTTTAAAAATTATACCTAGGTGCAAGGCGCAGAAGATTTTCGCGCAAGGAAGAATAACCTGGAACCTAAATTGAAAAACAGCCAACTTCAAACAAGTGACAACGAACATATAGCAAAGTAGAAAGTGGCTGCATTCAAATAAAATGAAATACAAAATGCTAAAGTCATTTTTTGTTTTTTTTTGTTTTTTAATTATTATAAAATAATAATAATTTATTTTAAAAAAAAAAAAAAACAAATACAGAAACCAGAAAACATCTTCAATATATATCAATTGGTGATGCTAGATCAGCAAAGAGGAGCACTACGATTTAGACCATCAAACTTGTTTCATCAAAAAAATCCCCGAGTAATAGACATTACATCATAAACTTAATGAACATGTACTTTTCAAGGAAAACTCATAATCTAAAGGCGAAATCCTCAGGAAAAATTTCTAAGCCTAAAGCAACAAATGAATTATATCCATGACACCTTCATTCACAAGAGTTGCTGAAGATAGCACAACGCAGAACATGGTTCACCAATCAAACACATACTTCACTCTCTTTCAAAGTGAAAAAGCAGTTCAATAATATAATAAAAAATAAATAAAGGCAAGAAAGAGAGCAAAAGTCAATACATACATCTGCAATGGATACAATTCCAAACCCATCAGTTCCAAAAGCTTGTTCAATCTTGGTTGATAGATCAGAATTCTTGTCCTGTGTCAGTCAATTCCAGAAACATGCAAGCGTTATTTATTTACAGGGAAACAGAGAGCGAAAATGGTATCTATGAAGTTACCTTGATCTCCAAATAGGGAATGGTTACGGTTCTTAGAACAGGGAAGGCTGAAGAAGCAGACATCTTCGAGCAAATAATCCGACCAGTGAAGCCAGAAGCGGCAACGAATTGATGCTGTGGTGCGGAGGAGAAGCGGGGTACTCTACAATGGCCTAATGGGGAATTCATTGTCAATTCAACTTTTCAAAAGAATATAATATTTGTATTGATTTTGGCTCTTTCCTTCGAAATCTTTCGTTCCGTCTGGGTCAAGTTCAAACACTTTTGTTACGTTACGTCTAGGTAGTTGCCACTCCTCGAGTCTACAACATCTTGTTTGGGTGTCAAGTACCTCAAATCAATTCAAAAGTATTTTATTATTATTATTATTATTATCATTATAAAAAATTCAAAAATAAATATTTAAAATTTTAAATTTCATAAAAAATCGATTTAAAAAATTAAGTTTATAAATAAAAATTGTATTTTTAAAATTTTATTTTTTAAAATTTTTAAAATAAATTTATAATTATATTTTAAATTTTAAAATATCAAAATTTAAAAAATTATTATTTTAATATATTGTTATTATAAAAAATTGTAAGTTATATTTTATTAAAAGAATAGGTATATGATTTTAGAGTTTTGGTAAAATAATAAAATTTAATTTAATATTAAATAAAACTAACTTAGTAAAGAATTTTTTTTATATTATAATTTAAAATTTTTAGTAATATTAAAAACGATATATTATATTTTTAAAATTAGCGATATATATTTTAAATTAAAAATATACTAGTTATAATTATTAAAATTATATTAATTTATATATAATTATTTTAAATTTATCAATAATTATTTTTTATTTTTATATTTAATAAAACATTATTTTTATTATTTATTAATTTTTTATATAATTATAATTATTCTAGTATTAAATTTAAAATACCCACCATACAAATACATTATCTAATTTACTTTTAAACAAATCCAAAATGACTAGAATATGGTTAAAAAAAAAATCATCGAACCGCTAAACCCAAGGAGGCAACACGAACTGTACCGACCCGGGACTCACCACAAAATTAAAAATCTGCTAAGTTTCTCAATTCACACAAATCATTCAAGGATTTAAATTGAGTTGCAGTTGCAGACGAAGGGAAGGCGATAAACAGCGAAAAATGAGGGCAGTGACGAAGCTGACGAGAAAACTGCGTAACTATCGCGAAGATGACGGCCTTTCTCTTCCAACTCTCGACGACAGTCGCCCCATCGACACACAAGGTTTGTCTTTAACAAACAGTTTCAGTATCAATTGATCACTATCGGTTTAATTTTCCAAATCTCGTTGCATTATATCTTTAAGCTGACAGAGCAAGAGGAGATGGTTCGGTCGCTTGAAAGGAGTCATGAGGCGCAGAGTCGGATTTGGAAGGTATACTTAGAAGAAGAAAATTAGGCTAATTGATACAATGTTTATTCAATTGACTCTTGTTTTTGTATCACAGAGTGTATTTGCAGCTTTCATGTTTGGTTTTGGTCTGTTTCTGCTTTACTCTATATACCAGCAGGCTTCCTCTCCATGGGAACTGGTACTTCACTCTCTAGTATTGAACAATTTAATGTTTTTGCCTGTGTTCTGGTTTCATTCTATGGGCAAACTTGTAACTATAAGTCAATTTACAGTATGCACATTTATTTTGTCTCTTTTATTAAAGATAATCTAATATTTGACATTTATGAGGAAATGCATCTTGTTCTCCTTTGTGCAGCGCTATCATGCTTACTTCATGTATGAGATCGACTCAAGGATCATAATATTTGCAGGTTTCAATTCCTTGCCCCGTATTGTTTCCTTTTTTATATATGTTAAATAGATGACTAGAGCTTATATCACATAAGTTCCCATCCTTTATGAAAATTCAAATTTACTTTCACTTGTGCTGGTATAAATTGATCATATTTCTCTTATTAATGGAAGCTTGGGATATCTTTCTTTCTATTTACTATTCCTATCATAGTTAGTGTTATTTTTAGATTAATATGTTTTGAACGAATTGGTTTTTTTAAGTCATATGTCAGCTAAAACTGGACTGATATTTTCAATTCCCACTCCACATATCTATTGTAATGCTAAGGACATAATGTTTGTTGTATCCAAGCTATGTGATGCTCATCTCATGTATTTAGATACTGACTTTAACTCTTAATAGAGTGGATAGCTGTTGTATCTTGCTCCCTGGCTATCTATGGACTTCTTTGCAATTCAAAGTATCACAGGCATTGGATTTGGTACTCATGCTTTGCTGGCACGATACTAGCAGTTTTCTGGTTATATTACATGCTAAGGTACATTAAATCTTTTATGTTCAATTATTATTATTATTTTTTTAAGAAATTTGCTTTTAACAATTTGTGGATGTTTGTGCACTGGCATAGAACTCTCAAATTCAGCCATCAAAATTTTCTTTGACATTTTACCTAGGTAGGAATGTGGTGTGGTGGGTTTTGTTGCCAAAGATAGAAATTGTAGTCAGTAGCAGTGGCATTATTTTAGTGCACTACCATAATTTCTTTTGCTTTCTTTCTTACTGATTGAATCATCTTGAGTACCCAAGTATTGAGATTTAACTTGCAATCAGGTTGGACCTGCATATTTGCAGTTCATTCACCAGTATATATGATATTTTAGATTTGTTGCTTGTCTTGGGATAATATATATAATATTATTGAAATTGCTGACAGTCATACTGCCATTTTGTGTGCCAGACTGCCAAAATTTCGGTGGGACATAATCTGGCTGCCATTTGGTCCTGTTGGGTATGTGTTAAATTAAATTAGTTGACCATTTTAATCCTACAATGTTAGGAAGTAGTTGACAGTAAAACATTTGCATCTTCTCTTCTGGATGTTGTAGTGGAGCTGGATTATGTCTTTATGTGGATCATTTGCTCAACGAATCATCAGAGGAAGTAAGAAAACTACGAAGCTATATGTATGCTTATAAAGCTAACTAAAGCTTTTGTTGCCATTTTGATTGGAGTAGAACAACTGAGAGACAACAGGGAAACAGAGCAGGGAGTTCCTATGGTTTTATGTATGACAGCTTGATATTTCTAGACAAAAGTTTAATGAGTTGATTATGGAAGTGTTTTATTCTGCGGTATATATTTGTCATGTCTGCTTGTGAGATCTTATTACAGAATACTCGGTGTTGTTCTGGCATATATATGTATGCATATTTCCGGAAAATCACTGTAGATATGACCAATTAGCTAAAAACCCTCTGGTGTTTCATTTTTAGCGGAAAATAAATAAACTGTTTATCATATTCAGCATGTCTGCTTGTGAGATCTTATTACAGAATACTTGGTGTTGTTCTGGCATATATATGTATGCATATTTCCGGAAAATCACTGTAGATATGACCAATTAGCTAAAAACCCTCTAGTGTTTCATTTTTAGCGGAAAATAAATAAAAATTGTTTATCATATTCAGCATGTCTGCTTGTGAGATCTTATTACAGAATACTCGGTGTTGTTCTGACATATATATGTATGCATATTTCCGGAAAATCACTGTAGATATGACGAATTAGCTAAAAACCCTCTAGTGTTTCATTTTTAGTGGAAAATAAATAAAAACTGTTTATCATATTCAGAATTTTACTGTTCATTAATCGTGGATGAACAAAATAATCGAAAGTATTTTTGTAATTTTTAATCTATTTTTCTATTTTAGTTTGTAATTACTTTTTATGTTTAAAAAAGTGAAATTAGGGTTGTACATTGGTTCTCCTAGAACTGCTCCAAAATCAGAGTCGGACTGAAATTCGATATTATAAAATAACTGGTTATTTTCGAATAATATTGCAACCGGTTGATACCGGAACTGTTGAAAGAACCGGAACCAGTTGGTACCGGAACCGGAAAGAACCGGTTTTGAAGAATATTGGGTACTGGAACCGGAAAGAACCGGTTTTGAAGAATATTTTTTAATTATTATATGTTATATTATATGTTTGGACACTTGTATATTTAAAAATATATATATTTTTAATTATATTATATTGTACGGAATGTTTCGAACACTTTTTATTTATATATATATATATATATATATATATAATTTCACATGTATTTAGAAAATTATAAATGGTCTTGAAGTTTTAAAGAATAGATGTGTTCACCTGTACAATTTACTTAATATATTATTTTTTAAAAATTTTTTATGTAGTTAAATTATTAAGTGTTAATTAATTAATTAATTTTAAAATGTTGAAATGCTGGATATGGAATTAGAATATAAAGGGTTATTCGGTTTAGACTCTAGCTTGCTGAATATTTTGAATTTTTTTTATTTTTTATTTTGTATTTTTCTAATTTAGAGTATACGATTGTGGAGCTTTTAAACTAATTATTTTTGTCAGAACATCTTTGTTAGTGAAGCTTTTGAAATATGTTGGTATGCAATTTAACAATCAATATAACAAATTGATTACATTAATTGAGAATATTAATGACTTTCTCGTATGTATAAGTTTGTTTTGTTATATTAGTTTCCAAATCGTAATCTTGTAAATATAAATTGACAAACAGTGATCTCATAAGTTTTTTATTTACTTATTTTATAATTAGATTAATTAGGAAAAGTTCAATTTTTTTTAGAACCGTATTTGAATGACCGGTACCATTGAAATCGGAACCGAAATCGATAGTGGAATCGGTACTGATTTTAAGTAATAATGGTATCGGTAAATCGATCCCAATACCGGTTCCTTCAAGGAATCAATACCAAAACCGGCACCACTCACCCTTAACTAAAATTATCATAATGCTTATGATGATTAATTGATGAATAGTGAATTTGACAGAAAATGTTAAAAAATATATATTTTTTAAAATTCAAAATTTAAATAGTTAAGTTTTTTCTTTGTCAAAAATAGGTCAAAACTCCCTGAAGTTGTATGTTTTCCTAGTTAGACACCTAAACTATATAAATTTCCACCTAAATAGTTCAATTTGTATAAAATGCAAACACTAGGTATTTGAATTTGATTTCGTCGATAATGGGTGGAGCGTATAATGCAACGTAACAATTGGGTGGATTAATGGTTTTAACGTGGTAATAGTGCTTTCAAGATTAAGTGTTACTCGGTTTTCCCCCTAAACAAAATCAATTTTTCTGCGAATCGTATTCTTTCCCTGAGACAATTTTTCCTTATGAGATTAACTCGTTGTCGTTGTATAGTGTTGATTTTTAGGGTTTGATTAGAATATCTACTTTCTTCAATGCCTCTTATTGTGGTAATTTTCTTCTTCTGCTTTGATTATTCAAGTTATTAGGGTTTTTGTGTTGAAGTTTTTTGTCTTTTTTTTTGGTTGTGTTTCAATTGGTGATTCAGAGTGTTTTTTGTTGTGTTTCAATTGGTGATTCAGAGTGGTTTTGCGTAAAAGGAAGCTTTGGAAGCTTTGTCAGGTGTTGTGGTAGTTTTGTCAGGTAATACAATACTCACCTATCTTTTCTTTTTTATGAAAAAATATGTATTGTTTACCAATTTTTTATGTAGATGGTTATGGAGAATATTCGACTATGTATACACCGTAGGGGGACCATTAGCACTGAACGTGAGACCAAATATATAGGTAGAATTGTTAATGAATGGATGGTCGATAATGATAAACTGTCATTCTTTGAGGTATGTGGTTATTGTAAGGATTTGGGATATACTGGGATAAGTAGTTTTTATGTCTTGTCTCCTTGTGGTATTTTTGTTGCTATAGATGAGGAGTTATTTTGGGAACT
Organism: Cardiospermum halicacabum; assembly: GCA_031304145.1. NCBI lineage: Eukaryota > Viridiplantae > Streptophyta > Magnoliopsida > Sapindales > Sapindaceae > Cardiospermum > Cardiospermum halicacabum. The sequence continues at coordinate 22,054,547 of CM062396.1, forward strand.
CAAGGCGATAAAAGATGGTGACCCACTTGATATTTATCTCGAGCATGTAAGTAGTAAGAATACATCTAGTCAACTTGTACTGTTTCCACGTGTGCAAAGTTCTAAAGTTAGGGTAACATATGATGTTGGTCAAAGTGGAGATAATATAATATCTAAAAGTGTTGAAGCTTTAGTTAGTGATAGTGAGAGTATAGATGAGGATGGTGAAGATGAATCTGAAGAAAATGTGGAAGAGGGTAGTACAGATCTAGATGTTCCTGGACCTAATGAAGAATGTATCGATGTTAAAGAAGAGGTGAGACAACTAAGAGAGAATGTTAGATAAGAAAGAAAAAAGAGCAAAAGCTCTAATCGTCAAAAAAGAACATTTGATGTTGCACTAGGAGAAGCAGGATTTGATAAAGGATTTGAAGGTATTAACATTGACAAATTTGATCGTTTTAAAGGAAGGTTAGTAGATAATGAAGAGTACCATGATTCTTCTAATCCAGGCAGTGAGGATAGTAGAAAGGGGGTAGATTCATCAGCAAAAGAAGTGGATATACCTTCAAGAAGAAGAAAAAAAAAGTCAAGTATGATCCCCTTGCTAAAGGTACTTTATTTGAGTTGGGAATGATTTTTGAGAGTAAAACAATTCAAAATAGCTGTAGAAAGGCAAGTACAAGTCAAGTTTAGACCCAATGACTCGCATAGGATGAGAGTGAAATGTAAGTCTGAGGGTTGCAAGTGGTTGTTGTTTGCAAGTATTGATAGAGATTCAAGAGATTTTATGAGCATTTTTTTTTGCCCCGTTCTGTAAAAAAATTCGAAAAATACCCACTTTTAAAAATAATTCCAAACAACACCCACTTTCCTTCATGAAAATGAATTTAAAACTTACTATTTATAGAAATTGGATGTTTTTTCGAATTATTTTTAAAAAGTGGGTGCAAAAATGAAAATACCCAAATTTTATTGTCAAAACATATAACTCGGAACATAAGTGTCATAGAAAAAGTATGAATGACTTGGTGGGTATAGATTTTATCTATAGGAAATAAAAGACTAGAATAGTGTCTCAACCTGATATTAAGATTTTGAAGTTACGAAAACTAGTTAAAGAGGAATTTAGGATCTTTTTGTCTAAATTTTTGTGTGGAAGAGCAAGAAAGTGAGTGGTGATGGATGAGTTTATGGGTGATTGGAAGTAGGAGTTTGCCAGAATTTCAGATTATGCTGCTATTATTTTTTTTAAAAAAAAATCCAAGAAGCTTTGTTTGGTTGAGGGTGGATAGAGAAACTGAACCGGGGAAAATGTTTTTTGGTTACTTGTACATATGCTTAGATGCCTTGAAAAGGGGTTGGTTGGAATGGTGTAGAAAGGTTATAGGACTTGATGGAAGCTTTCTCAAAGGTGTGTGTAAAGGACGACTATTATCAGTAGTAGGCAAGAACGAAAACCAGAAAATGCACCCAATTACGTGGACAGTGGGAGGGACATAATCATTCTTTGGGGGTTCCTTCGATATCTCATTACTGATTTGCAGCTAGGGACTGACTATAATATATGACATGCAGAAGGATAAATAAACTTCTTTTAGGGATATTGATCTCTTCAATCGAGTTATTTTACAATTTTTTCCCCTAGTACTCTGTTGCATTAGAAATCATGGAGTAATTATATATAATATTGAAAACTATAGCTTTTGTATTGTATTATTTACATCATTGTTTTTGCATACAAATTTTTTTTTATAAGATATTAAATTATTATTTCTATTCTAGAAAAAGTCAGAATTGTTACAGTCGATTACGTAGCTAATACTGTCTTAACTACGGATTTGCTACTAAATGTAGGTCGTAACTAATGTCGTTTGTTATAAAATGCCCAACCGAACTTACGATCCTGGCATACTGGTATGAGCCCTATGGGGTACCCACGATGAAGGCCTCAAAGCCTACACACACTTAGATATCGTTTCGCTCTCCCCAACACTCGGATCCACAACCTCTTTGGATATAAGTATTGGGGAAGCATACTAAGTCATTTGCTCGATTAGTATTATAATAGATTTTTAATTACCAATAGTTAAATAATGAATTTTTTATAATAAAAGTAAATAACAAATATGAAAGTGAATAGATATTGACATATAAAATATTTTAGAGAAAAATGTTAAAAGTAAATTAGTATGACATATATGTGTTAGGATTGTGACGAGAATTCGAGTATATTCCAGTATCCATAATTGGTTTGTAATTAGGAAAAGATTCGAAGACTGTTTTGGAAGTGTCATATTTGACTAGGAATGATATTTCCTAATATGGGATTCTAATTAGGAAGGAGATTTTTGAAAATCCTAAATAGAAAAAGGTTTTCTTAATGGTTTAGAATTACTAAGTAATCTAATGCTATAAATATGGTGCTTGTATCTATTATTAGATATCCTGAGAGAACAATGTAGATCTAGTTGGTTAGGTTTGGGAGGTGCCCTATGGGGGTCTGGGAACCATGGAGACCATGGAGATCTTGAGTTCTGGGATCGAGTCTTATTATCCTGTGAGAGCCATATTGGGAGAGCTTGTGTGTGAGACTGTAACCAATGTAATTGGATTGGGGAGTGAGAGAGTGATATTCTGGTTGTAACTGTTGCTTTATTGTTACATAGTGAATTAGTCTCTCGTCGTCCTGACAGCCGTGGTTTTTTCCCGTTTTGGGTTTCTACGTAAAAACCTTGTGTCTTTTTTTCTATCTCTATTTCTTGCCTTGTGTATGTTGTTTTACTTTGTGGTTACTAATACTCGTCTCCGCTGCATTGGATCACCGATTTGTTCAACAAGTGGTATTAAAGCTAGCCGTGTTTTTCCAACAACTGGTATCAGAGCTCTTGGTTTGTGAGCTAGCATTGGTGTGATGTGAGCTAGCATTGGTGTGATCCGTGAGTTTTAGTTTGGTCAAAGTAAACATGGGTTTAGGTAAGATGAAAGCAAAATGTTTTGAAGGATGGGTAAATCTCCTGAAAGCAAAAGGTTTTGAAGGATGGGTAAATCACCGATTTGTTCAACAAGTGGTATTAAAGCTAGCCGTGTTTTCCCAACAATATAAATATAAAGTTAAAAGTTATGTTGAATATCACGAAAGTTGAAAAATAAATTAACTAAATTCGTAACAACAAATACAAATTTAATATATAAATATCTAGCTAAATTAAAAAAAAAAACTAAATTCTTTTTATTTTATCAAACCTGTACTAAAGTATCAATAGTTAAAAAAAAACTTCATAGCTAACAATGCAATTATTTCGTTGAAATAGTTGCTACAACATTGCCACAGAATATCCATAGTTAATATTGTTACGCAGTATCCGTAACTACATTCTATTCCATCGCTACAGATTACATTTGTAGCTACCATCGCTACCGCATTGCTATGAATTTTTTGTAGCTATATTTCCCGCCATATGGTGCCAAAATGATTACTACATATTAAAATTCTATAGCTAGCTTTGCTACAGAATTGCTACAGAATATCTGTAGCTATATTACCTTCCATTGTGGCGACACATATTACATTCTGTAACTAGTATAGCTACAACATTACTACAAAATATGAGTAGCTAAATTTCCCGTCATTAGAGTGTAAACAAAATTGCTATGTATCGAAATTTCGTAACTAGCATTGCTACAACATTACTACAAAATTGCTATAATAACATTTTAATTAGACTTTAAACCAATTTCGTAGCTAACCCATAGTAATATTGTCGCAACATTGCTATGAAAATAATCCGTAGCTAAATTCCGTAGTCATTTTAACATTTTCTTGTAGTGGACTGAGTTTTGCAAGCATGAAACTATTTTGTTTATTTTGTTGAGACTCATCCTAATGAAACCTCTCTAGCACTTGATCTTAGATTACATTTTGTTAAATTTTAGGGTCAAAATTTTGGTCTAATTTCAGTCAACCCTAGATATTTAACCCAAATTTCTGAATGTTATAGGAAAATACTACTTAAAATGCTACATGTTAAATAAAATATTGTGAAAATTTAACACCATTTAAAAAAAAAAAAAAGTATAGTTGATGTGTTTTTGTGTGAGCTCTTTATTTAATTTTTTCACGTCCCTTCCTTGTGAAGGGATATTAATTGTCGACCATCTCCAGCAAATAAATGCTACATTTCTTACTGGTTTCAGGTCGGCCCACACAATGACCACCAAATTTTTCAGTATGTTATATTCTCACTCGTATGCTCGGAAAAATCTTCTTAAGAGGCTTACTTTGAATTTTCCAAATTCTGGGCTCCCAAAAGCAGGTAGTAACTTTAAACCCTTTTAACATTCTAAATTTGAAATATTGCAATCCACACCCCCTTAAGACCCTCCTCGTTGTGGCACAACCATGATTTCCCAAAACCTTTTTCTTTGCTAGGTAATCCCTAACACGATGCAAGTCATGATCATAAGGTATGCTTTGACACCACTATATAAAGCCCTTCTCTTGCAAAAGGGATCATCATTAATAAGGACCCTCCCTTACCAAATTCTAGATCGACTACTAGTTCCATAAACCACTACTAGATTTTCCAATTTGCTCTCACACACATATTTTACAAGAAAACCTCCCGGAGGAGCTTTAGGTCATAAATTACGGTAGATTTAACTTTAGAATTTTCAAGTTTTTGGCAACCCAAAAATAATGTGTACATGGATAATAACTTTAAATCTTTTTACACTTTTAACCTTTTTGAATTCTTTTTTATTGGTGTCATTTATTTATTTATTTATTTTGCGCGAATAACTTATAATTTAGTGTTAACTATTTTAATATTTTCTTTAAAAAAAAAAAACTACTAGAAATAACATTTAGATTTTAATTTAAAAGTTTCAAAAGTTTATTCCACAATTATCCCTTAGTGGGTTTATGAATATTTTAACTTTGTTTACTTGTCTTTAATTAGCATCAACATAAAATTATTATTTTTAAATAATTATTAAATTTTATAAATAATATATTTTTTATATAAATTATTATTAGATTTTGTAAAATAGAAACAATCACCAATAAATATTTCTTTTAATAATAATTACTATAATTTTATATATAATTTAATAAAATTCAATTTTAATTAATTTAATAGAAATTTAAAATCCTAAAAAATTAATTTGAAGTTGTAGATTTATTTATTTATTTTAATTGTTTAAAGCCTTACAATATACTAGTAATATAATATACTAGTAATATCTATTTTGATGGTGACTTGAACCCTAAATACATATTTCCAAGACAGAAAGGATCCTTGTAAGATCCACACGTGAATAGACTAATGCTTATATGTGCCAGTAGCAGAATTAATTAACTTAAAAATTATTTCAAATTAATTATAAATTAATATTAAATATTAATTTATGTAATTTAACCTTTTCTTTATGTAATTTAATTTTTTCATCTAATTGAAATATTAGTTTTCCATACAATATTTATACAAAATTTCTAAAAAAGACATTCCGTTGTACTTAAAAATGATGTATATTCTCAAAGCGAAATATATCTCAAAAAAACCACTATACTATACTTCTTTTATATAATGATAATTAACATTTATATTTGAATATTTTTATTATTAAATCTTATAATTATAAATTTTGATTTAAATTGATAGGTTATCGAGCTTTGTTTTTCAATAATAGACTTATTAACAAATTTGTGACGAATTACTTTCACATCATCATATATGAAACTTGTCTATACTTCTTTTTAAAAATTTATAAAAGATTACTTTTTATATATTCAAACCGTACCTATAATTTAAATCAAATTTTAAAAAGTTTCATTTTAAACAATTAAGTACTAACTCTATATATTAGAAGAATATTTTATTTTTCCTAATAATATTATATTTGAAATTAAAATACATTAATTTTCCACTCCTACAGTATTTATCATGATTTTTTTCCTTTAACGGTAAAAAGAGTGACTTCTTTAACACCTTTAACATATAATAAAACTTAGTAAAAGCTATTTTTTTTAAATCTATTTTTAGTTAATAATAAATTATTTCTTGTTTAAGTAAAATATCTATAAAAATTCTAAAAAATCTATACATAATAATTTGTGGTAATATAATAATATAAAAAACAATATTCCAAATATTGAAATAATTAAAAAAAAATAAAAAAAAATCTGTCAAATTAATATACATTTTCACATGTCTATAAGAAAGGGAAAAAAAATCTATGTTACAATTATTTTTTAGAAATAAAATAACAAATTAACTATCTTAAGTATTAAATTGGTGATTTTTAATAATACTAATATATAAAATTTGATTTAAAATTTTTAATCTAATTGTTAAAATTTTTCGAACATTCAATAAAAAAAATTGTCACTATTATTATTATTATTATTATTATTATTATTATTATTATTATTTTAACTAACAATCATAATTAAATAAATATATATATATTACCTATATATGAAAAAGTTACAATTATATTATTCGGGAGAATAATATTTTATTTGACACATTTAAATATTTTTTGTTATAATGGGAAAAAAAAGTAAAAAAAAAAAAAAAAAAAATGAAAAAAGCCTATTTGTAAAAGAAAATTATAGAGCATATCCAAAAAGATGTTATGCATATACAATATTATGATATTATTATGATGACATGTGGTTGCGTGTTCATAAAATTATTAATTACTTTAAAAACATATTAAACAAGTGTTTATTTTATTTTATTTTATATTCTATGAATAATATTTGACAAAATTTTTACACAAAATTTTCATTAGTTGCTCCTTTTTTAATTTTAAATTGAGTTAATTGCACTTACACCTCTGTGTGATGGTAAATTACACACAAATGAATATTTTGATACTAATATATACTCACATCCCTTTACTCAATAATAAAACATTGTTTAATTAATAAATTCATCAATATAATAATAAAATTTGCAATTCTGAATACATCTGTACGATGTAATATTCATTTAAAGTTAATTTTATCTTATATTTTCACTAAATTGTATGGAAAGAAGGGGTGTGAGTGCATATTAATATCAAAATATTCATATATATGTAATTTGTCATCGTTCAGGGGTGTGAGTGCAATTAACTCTTTAAAATTTGAGTTAATCGCACTCACAATCCCTGAATGATGATAAATTACATATATATGAATATTTTGGTATAAATATTCAATCATATCCGTTCTATCCATAAAATTAGTGAAAATATAAAGCAAAATTAACTTTAAATAAACATTATAGATGTATTCACAATTGCAAATTTCATTGTTATATTGATAAATTTATTAATTAAATAATATTTTATAATTGGGTAAGGGAGTGTGAGTGTGTATTAATACCAAAATGTTCATTTGTGTAATTTACCATCATTCAGGGGCGTAATTAACTCTTTAAATTTTCATAAAAATTAAAAATAAAATATTTTAAATTAAAAATAAAACATTTTAAATTAAAATTTAGTTAGACTGGCGAATTAATATTTTAAACATTAATTATATCTTTAATTTATTATAAACTTTCATATTATTTTTAAGTTTACAAATTTATAATATTGATATTTACCGTCTTTAAAATATTTTATTTTTTTGAAAATCATAATATTATAGTTTGCCAAATAAATTTTTAAGAAAACCTTTTATGTTTAAATTATCAATTATTTTTCATTTTTTTTTTGACTATATCAATTAATTTTTTCTTTCATTTACTGACTCCATGGACAAAATAGTAAATTAGAAGGAAATCAAATCTCTTTTCCAATTAGAGAATAGATAGATTGTGACATTTTAAACTCATTTTTACACTTATTTTATTTAGAGATGATTTCAATTTAGTCATTTAAAATTTAAATTAAATTAATGGACCATCCAATTTTTTATTTTTATTTTTATAAATATTTTAAAATTACATAATCAAATAGACCAACATATCCTCTTTGCGGATTTGTGAAAAGCCCTTCACTGAAAGTTCACAAGACCCGTGAAGGAGGGTATGATGGTTATTTTGGTTTTTTTTTTTTTTTTTTTAAATTCAAACTTTTAGAAGTTTATAAACTTAAAATAAAATTTGGGTTATTCATTTATTTAAATTGAAGTTTCAATGTCTCATATTTTGAAATATTTATTTTTCTTTATTGTCGTTTTGTCAAACAATAAGATTTATTTTTTCCTTCAAATAATTATTTCATAATTACAAATAGCCCCAAATATATAAACTCATTAAATGAATGAAATTATTAATACTTTACATTACTTTAACTTAAAATCATAAATTGTCATGTAAGAGTAAACAAATAAAGTAAATATGTGAGTAAACTTTAATTACCCCACCCTCTCTCTATATATAATAAACTCGAGTGATTGACAGTACAGATAACGTTGAAGATTCAAATTTTCCCATATGAAAAAATGAGTCAAAAGAGAGTGATTTATGTTTCTGACCCAAATTCTGTCCAGAAAAGAGTCAAAGCTTCACTGAGCGATTTCGCATCGAGCTCTTCTAGAAATAGAAGGCTTGTATGGACCGAAAAACTTCATGAACGTTTTGTTCAAGCCGTGGAAGACCTTGGTGGTCCTGATAGTTAGTTTCTTTCTTTATTATTATTTTCACTTATTTCATTTATTTTCTTTCAGTTGGGTTTGTTTTGTTATTTTTGCACGCATGCGATCCATATATTTGGTTTTATAAGTGAGAATTCTAACTTTATTGATGTGGTAGATTTCTATCTTCATCATAGATTTCTATCTTAATCATAGATCAATTTGATAAATAGTTGAAATATTATAAAAATTTCTTTCACTAAAAATGTTATTTTACTAAACGCGTATTCTAAAATATGAGGTAATTGGTATATGAAAGAGATGGTTTAAGACTTATATATATGATTTTGCATAGTATTTTGTTTTAAATTTTTTTTTTATTAACACAAACAAAATATTTTTGATATCCATCATTAATAAAATGAGATTTTATTTTTTTTGAAACCGACGCGGTTTTAGATTGAGTAAATGTGAAATCGACTATGATTTTTGTTTTTATTAAGTCAAAAGTTAGGTCGTAGATCTAGATCTAGATATGATTGAAATGATACATTAGATTTTGATATTAGTAAGGTCATTTTAAAAATAATAATAATAAATAAATCAAAAGTTGAAAGTACTTGAGATTCTTAGTCTCAAACATTAGTTTGGTGGAGTTCATTGGTAAATCAACGTACCAAACATCTTATTTTGTAAATGATTACTCTATCGTAGGTGTGACACCAAAAACTCTAAAGCAAGTGATGGCCGTGGAAGACTTAACCTTAGAGCATATAAAGAGTCACTTGCAAGTAATAAAATTTAATTTAATTAAACTTGATAAAGTACATTAATATATATACATATATATAATTTAATTATTTTGTACTAATGGTTTATTATTTCAAATTGATTTTTTTATCTAGATTTATAGAAGGATGTTAGCGAAAGAAGCATATGAGTCAAGTAAGTTCTACCATATAATAATTTTATAAATTGTATAAAATGACAAACATAAATATATTTGACATTTTTATTTTAACTGGCTTTATTTTTGTTTTTTTAAATATTGATTGTGTTCTTAATATATAATATTTGTTTTGAAAAAAGAAATTAATAATCTAATTTTTTTTTTCAGGATTTGAAGTAACCGAGTAATTTATTTTAATTTAAAAAAAAATTGTTTGACTTTGCTCCTTCATGAACTTGAGCTACATATAGGACCATTTTTTTTTTTCAAAATGTAATTTTTGAATTTTTGTGGGTTAATAATGATTTTTTTCCTTAAAAAAGTATAAATGAAAATTAAGTAGAATTTAAGTTTTTTTTTTTTAAAATTATTTAGTAAATAATATAGATTTTCTTACATACTCATACAAAAAATATAAACATATTTGATTGAAATCATAAAATTTTATGTATTTTATATTTCAATACTAAAAATTATTAATATTTTACTATTTTAATGTTATATAATTTTTATTTCAAATCAGGTCAAAGGTCTATTATAATGGTTAATAATCTTCCCGAAGAAAACAAGTAAGATTAAATTATTGTTATTATCATTATTAACTTATTTATTAGATGTAAAAATTACATGAATAGTTACTAATAAGAAGAATTGATATTATAGTGTCAGCAAGAATGCAGCTTCGGACCAGAATCAAAGCATGAATGAAACTCAAATGCTGAAGTCTACACAAGTCAATGAAGTTGGAGATAACACTAATGAGCAATGGGCAGACTTTTTCGATTTTGACCAATTTCAAAATCGACCTGACATTCAGAATCAAGATGATGCTACAAATTGGGGAGATATAGAATTATATGACTTTAATTTTGACATCCCTTTTGATTTTAAAATGGGACCGGGAAAGTGAGATTTGATAAAAGAGAATTACTTTATCGGGTTTATGGATATTGAATCTATAATAGTTTGGTTTTAGTATCATGATTATGTTTTTGTTTGAATAATGATAGAAGTTATTTCTAACTTTTATATATTTTTCTTTTCTAAATTTGATGGTTTATTTTATTATTTCTTTAATTTCTAATTGGAATGGGCTCACCTATGTTTTAAATAAACTTTAACATGATTGGTATAATTTTACGTTTGATATTTAACTAATCATAGACGGTTACTATAAAAATTTGATGTTGACTATAATTTATAATTTGTGAGATAATCAAATTTCTTACTAGAAGTAATAACTTATTAAATATAAAGTTAACTTTGTATATACCATCTATTCTAACTAACTATTCCCATTATTATTATGAAGCTTCTATCTCAACCTAAAAGATTAAGGATGTATTGTTATAAAATTCAAAATTGGAGTCCAAAGTATTCTTCTCAAATCAGGCATTCAAAAAATTAACCATATATTTTTCAAATCCTCACTTATTTTAATTTTACAAGTATAAATTGATTTTTTACAAATATTTTCAGTAAAGCAAATCCATCATATATGTCAATAAATAAATATATATATATATATATATATATTGAAATACTTTAGTAATACACAAACACAGACATTCAAGTATTCTATATTAATATTCCAACGATGGAAAAAGGAAACGAACAAGAAAGGAAGAGGAATCCATTACTGTTCAACTTTTCTTGGTAGGAAATAAATCACTGGTATTGGAAGTATTCCATAGATCACCAACTAGATGCAATCCCAGAATGTTCTTTTCTTCTGTCTCTTATTGGATTCTTCTTATGCTTTGAGAGTTACAGTGTTGTTGGAAAGATTCTTGTGTTGTTGTCACGTCTATTCACGAAATGTATGTGGATAGTTTTTATCTGGTGGCAGTTACCCACTTTGGGTAACTGCATCCAACACGTGTCTCTGACACGTGAGTGGATTCTTTGGGTGTATTATACTCATATATCCAATATTCTCTCACTCACACAAAGAAGCAACATACTGACTTTATACTCACAAATAGTCGGTGTGACCAAAAAGAAATGAACCAGATTCCTGAAAGTCAAAACATGACATAAATTCATTTTCAATCCTAGACATATATTCACATCAGACACGTTCAGTCCCATCGAACCAGTGTTCTGATCTTCAGGAGTACTCCTATATCACTACCGTGTTCCTGGGAACCACAGTTTCATTGCTAGCATGTGATAATTGTGAATATAGTTAGCGTCTTCCAATCTACTCTAAATCCAAAAGTCGATGAAAGTAACCGACATCACAAACATGCCACATAGACCGAATTAATATGATCATAGAAAGACATGCTAATGATACAGTCATTACCCCAACACTCCAAATATAAGAGTGACCGTACTAAGGATAAATAAGGGATGGTACTAGCATGATAAGGAGTCAAGACATACTCAATACTTACCTTCCATCAGGTCAACTTAAAAGCGCGCACGGTATAAAACATGCGCGACAAATGAACCTTACCATTTAAAACGGCGCTTATGTCAATATATAGTTTATGTTCATTGTACGGACTATGGCACCATATCAACTCATGAACTTGATCGCTCCCACTGACTAAGTTGAGCGACTCGAAAGTTTAGTCCGGCTTGTCAGGTCTTATGAAATTAGAATCTCATAAGCGATTCTTCAATATGTTTTAGAAGAATCTCATTTTGACAACATGTCAAAGCGACATACTGTACACTTACATGAGTTCTGGAATATCTAATTCACAAAACAAAATATACAAGTCTCATCCCGCATTATCCTTAGATAACCGAGGCGGCTGTGAGTGCAAGTCCACCAGCCTCCAACACCTGACGACATACTCTCGGATGATAAGAAACATACCGTATATTTATGCTATAAAACACAGCACTGAAAATATGAATTACACTCGAACATAGATAAGTAAACAAATACATAAGGTTCACAACCTACGTAGACCCAACGACCTGGTGTGCTTTGCAAACACGTCTCTAGTTACAACTTTAGTAAGGGGGTCTACTATCATATCATGTGTTGATATGTATCTAATAGTTACATTCTTCTTAGTCACTATGTCCCTGACAAAGTGATACTTAGTCTCTATATGTTTAGACTTACTGTGATACTTAGCATCTCGGGTGTAGGCAATTGCTGCCTGACTATCACAGTACACGGCAATAGGCTCAGGCTCTCTCTCATCTAAGTTTAAATCCTCTAAAAACCTCTTCAGCCAAACAGCTTCTTGCACAGCCACCGAGCAGGCAACAAATTCTGCTTCCATGGTGGACAGGGCTATGCAAGTTTGCTTTTTGCTGCTCCAGGAAATCGCTCATTGACTTAAAATAAAAGCATATCTTGAAGTAGACTTTCTTTCATCCAAATCACCACCTCAATCTGCATCTGTGTATCCAACCAGGCGATCATTACTGCCTTGATAACACTGAGCATAATCAACGATACCTTTTAGATAAGCTAGGATTCTTTTCACTGCTATCCAATATTTCTGTCTTGGATTTGACTGATATCTGCTTACTAGTCAAACTGCATAACAAATATCTGGTCTTGTACACATCATTGCATACATCAAGCTTCTAATGGCATTTGCATATGGTACTCTTCGCATTTTCTCACGCTCTTGCGGAGTTTTCGGGCACATTTCTAGAAGGTCTGACCTTTTGCGATAGGTGTGTCCATTGGCTTGCAATCTGCCATATGGAACCTCTCAAGGATCTTATGAATGTATGGCTCTTGCGATAAGGTGAAAAATCTTTGACTTCGATCCCTTGATATTTTGACTCCTAAAATATAGGCAGCCTCACCCATATCTTTCATTTCAAAAACCGTTGATAACCAGTCCTTCGTAGCAAGAAGAAGGGTTTTGTTATTACACGTCAGAAGTATGTCGTCAATATATAAGGACAGTAAAATGAAACCATCACTGGACTTTTTCAAATAAACACAATGGTCCTCTTCTGTCATTTGAAATCCATATGACATAATCGACTCATGGAATCGAAGGTACCATTGTCTGGAGGATTGTTTGACTCCATAGATGGACCTCAAGAGTTTACAATTTTTTCTCTCTTTGCCTTTGGTAATAAAACTTTCAGGCTGTTCCATATAAATCTCTTCCTCCAGTCCTCTATTGAGGAAAGCGGTCTTAACATCTATTTGATGTAATTCCAAGTCCATATGTGCGACTAAGGCTAATATGAGGCGTATCGAAGCAAATCTCACCACAGGGGAGAATGTTTCTTCATAGTCTATACCCTCTTGTTGAGTATGACCTTTCGCCACCAATCTAGCCTTATATCTCTCAATTGAACCATTTGCCTTCTGTTAAACGCGAAGGACCCACTTATTTCCGATGGCTTTTCTACCTGGCGGTAGGTCAACAAAATCCCAAACTTGGTTACTTTTCATCGACTCCATTTCCTCTTCCATGGCCTTTATCCATAAATCTTTTGCCGGTGAATCGAGAGCTTCTTTTACATTCTTTGGCTCATCACCATCATGGAAAGCCAACATGAATGCTTCTCTTTCAATCTCAAAGCGTCCCCGGGGAAGTCAAATTCTTCTACCCCTCCGAGTTGACGTTTCTGGAATTGAAGTATCAAGAACAACGTCACTCCTACTGCGATTTAGCTGTGGAGTTGGTTCGTCAGGCACTTGTTCACTCCCACTGGGAACAACATCCCTTTGCACGGAGTTTAAGTTCTCTGATTCACTTTGCTCAAATAAATTAGACTCTCTCTCTACTTCACCTCTCCGCGGAAATTCATTTTCCAAGAATACAACATCTCGTGATTCAATCTCGGATAAAGTCCCATCTGAGTTTTCCCTTATCAGTACATATCCTTTCGATTGCTTAGGGTAACGAATGAAAATACATTTCTTTCCCCTAGCACCCAATTTTCCAAATGGGCTATTGAGATCATGTACGTAACAAGCACACCCCCAGGGCCGCAAGTATGACAAACTAGGTTTTCTACCTGTCCATAATTCATATACGGTTGTAGTCACGGACTTGGTGGGAACCCTATTCAATATATAAGTAGCCGTAAGAAGCGCATCTCCCCAATATGAAATTGGAAGATTGGCTTGTGCCATCATAGATCTAACCATCTCCAATAGAGTTCTATTTCTCCTTTCTGCGACTTGGAATGGTTAATTGTCTTACAATACCTTTCTCTTGATACAGTGTCTTAAACTAGTCAGATAGATATTCTCGTCCTCGGTCAGTGCGTAACACTTTGACGGTCCTATCCAATTGATTCTCCACAAACGCCAAAAACCGTTCAAAATAGTCTAAAACTTCAGACTTATGGGAGATCAGATAGACTTGACCAAAACGAGTGAAGTCATCTATAAAGGTAATAAAATATGATGCACAACTTCTAGCTCTAACGCTCATAGGTCCACATATATCATAATGAATTAATTCTAACGGAAAATTAGCCCAAGCAGCCTTTCCAAAAGGTTTTTTAGAGGCTTTGCCTGTTAGAAAATGATTACAGGTCGACAACTCTATCTTATCATAGGAACCTAAAATCCCCTTTTTTGCAAACCTGTTCATCCTATCTTGTCCTATATGACCAAGTCTAGCATGCCAAGTCGAAATACTTGGATCAGAAGAGGTAATCAATGAAAAACTATCATTTGAAAATAAAGTAGGGTTTTCATAACATTCAATATTAAGTACCACAAATCCATCAACTAGTTGTCCTAACCCAATACAGACAGAATTATAAAATATTTGTAGACTAGCAGCATAAAATACCAACTTATAATCATAAGACAATAAAACAGGAACAGAGACAAGATTGCACTTAATTTCTAGAGCGAACAAGACATCATGTAGGAGCAATGTGTGGCCACTCTGCATTCTGAGTTTGCAAGTGCCAATGCCTTTAACTTCTTACGCGTGAGTTGTTGCCTACATTCTGACTTATTTTTTCCTTCAAATAATTATTTCATAATTACAAATAGCCCTAAACATATAAACTCATTAAATGAATGAAATTATTAATACTTTACATTCCTTTAATTTAAAATCATTAATTGTCATGTACGAGTAGACAAATAAAGTAAATATGTGAGTAAATTTAAATTACCCCACCCTCTCTCTATATATAATACACTCGAGTGATTGACCGTACAAATAACATTGAAGATTCAAATTTTTCCATAAGAAAAATGAGTCAAAAGAGAGTGATTTATGTTTTTGACCCAAATTCTGTGAAGAAAAGAGTCAAAGCTTCACTGAGCGATTTCGCATCAAGCTCTTCTAGAAATAGAAGGCTTGTATGGACTGAAAAACTTCATTAACGTTTTGTTCAAGCCGTGGAAGACCTTGGTGGTCCTGATAGTTAGTTTATTTCTTTACTATTATTTTCAATTATTTCATTTATTCTTCTTTCAGTTTGGTTTGTTTTGTCATTTTTACACGCATGTGATCCATATATTTGGTTTTATAAGTGAGAATTCTAACTTCATTGATGTGGTAGGTTTCTATCTTGATCATAGATTTCTATCTTAATCATAGATCAATTTGATAAATAGTTGAAATATTATAAAAATTTCTTTCATTGAAGATGTTATTTTACTGAAGCGCGTATTCTAAAATATGAGGTAACTTATATATGAAAAAGATGGTCTAAGATTTATATATATGATTTTGTATAGTATTCTTTTAATTTTTTTTTAATTAACACAAACAAAATATTTTTTATATCCATCATTAATAAAATGAGATTTTGTTTTTTTTGAAACCGACGCGGTTTTAGATTGAGTAAATGTGAAATCGATTATGATTTTTAATTTTATTAAGTCAAAAACTAGGTTGCAGATATGAAGATCTAGATATATATTATTACTCTATGATTGAAATGATGTATTAGATTTTGATATTAGTAAGATCATTGTTTTTTCTAAATTTTCCAAAAAGTTGAAAGTACTTAAAGATTCTCAGTCTCGATCATTAGTTTGATTGAGTTCAATGGTAAATCAACATACCAATCATCTTATTTTGTGTTAATGATTACTGTATTCGTAGGTGTGACACCAAAAACCCTAAAGCAAGTGATGGTCGTGGAAGACTTAACCTTAGAGCATATAAAGAGTCACTTGCAAGTAATAAAATTTAATTTAATTAAGCTTGATAAAGTACATTAATATATATATATATATAATTTTATTATTTTGTACTAATGGTTTATTATTTCAAATTGATTTATTACCTAAATTTACAGAAGGATGTTAGCAAAAGAAGCATATGAGTCAAGTAAGTTCTACCTTATAATGATTTTATAAATTGTACGATAAACATAAATACATTTGACTTTTTTATTTTAACGGGCTTTATTTTACTTTATTTTTTATTTAATATTTATTGTGTTCTTAATATATAATATTTGTTTTGAAAAAAAATTAAAATCCGAAATTTTTTTTCAAGATGTGAAGTACCCCAGTAATTTATTTTCATTTGAAAAAAAAAAAAAATTGATTGACTTTGCTCCTTCATGAACTTGAGCTACATAGAGGACCAATTTTATTTTTTTTTTCCAAAATGTAATTTCTAAAATTTTGTGGATTAATACTGATTTTTTCCCTAAAAGAAGTATAAATGCAAATTAAGTAGAATTTATGGGTTTTTTTCAAAAAAATATATTTTATATTATAGATTTTTTCTTTTACATATTTATACAAAAATAAACACATTGAACTCATAAAATTTTATTTATTTTATATTTTAATATTAAAAATTATTAATATTTTACTATTTTAATGTTATGTATTTTTTCTTTCAAATCAGGTCAAAGGTCTATTATAATGGTTAATAATCTTCCCAAAGAAAACAAGTAAGATTTAATTATTGTTATTATCATTATTAACTTACTTATTAGATGTAAAAATTACATGAATAGTTACTAATAAGAAGAATTGATATTATAGTGTCAGCAAGAATGCAGCTTCGGACCAGAATCAAAGCATGAATGAAACTCAAATGCTGAAGTCTACACAAGTCAACGAAGTTGGAGATAATACTAATGAGCAATGGGCAGACTTTTTCGATTTTGACCAATTTCAAAGTCGACCAGACATTCAGACTCAAGATGATGGTTTAAATTGGGAAGATTTAGAATTATATGACTTTAATTTTGACATCCCTTTTGATTTCAAAATGGGATCGGGAAAGTGAGATTTGATAAGAGAGAGAATGACTTTATCGGGTTTATGGATATTGAATCTATAATAGTTTGGTTTTAGTATCATGGTTATGTTTTTGTTTGAATAATGATAGAAGTTATTTCTAACTTTTATATATTTTCCTTTTCTAAATTTGATGGTTTATTTTATTATTTCTTTGATTTCTAATTGGAATGGATTCACCTATCTTTTAAATAAACTTTTAACGTGATTGGTATAATTTTACGTTTGACACTTAACCAATCATAGACTCGGTTATCATAATTACATTTTCGATCACAAATAAAAAATTGGTGTTGACTATCATAATTCATAATTTGTGAGATAATCAAATTTCTTACTAGAAGTAATAACTTATTAAATATGAAGTTAACTTCATAATATACCATCTATTCTAACTAACTATTCCCATTAATATTATGATGCTTCTATCTTAGCCTAAAAGACTAAGGATGTAGTGTTATGAAATTCAAAGTATTCTTCTCAAATGGGGCATTCAAAAAAGTTAACAATACATTTTTCAAATCCTCACTTATTTTTATTTTACAAGTATAAATTTATTTCACAAATATTTTCAGTAAAGCAAATCCATCATATATATATATATATATATATATATATATATATATATATACACACGTACGTACGATGAACAATAAAATAATATCAAATGTCAATTACAATCGGATGATTAAATCAACTTGTTCATATATGAATAAATACAACAATAATTATGAGAAAATTTACAATTTCTACTACACAAATTATTTTTTTTTAAAAAAAATCATCGTTAAAGCTTGTATATGTTGGTATATATGTGGAAAATATTTTGAAAACAATAGAAAAGGTAAGTGGAAAGTAAACCTATACCTAACACTCATCAATTCATTTTATTTGTAAACTTGCTTTTGAAAATCATTTTTTTCTACCATGTTTCTAAATCATTTAATCCGAGAGATATTATTTTTTTAAAAAATCCTTAAAAACATTTAGAAAAACTTCCATGGTTAGTGATCCAATGATTTAGATTAAACAAACGAAATAACAATACTCAAATAGTCTCACAAAACCATTAATAAAAAAATTTACTTAATAAACCTCATTGCCTTATAAAAGTTTGGAAATATTAATAATTTGGAACTCGTTCCTTTCTATCAAACGATTGAAATTATAATCGTTTGAAACTCTTTTAAAAATACATTTCATTTTGCAAATACTTTTGAAAGAATAATATCTTTATGGTTTTACAAGTTAATAACTTAAAAAATAATGTATGCATATGCAACAACGTATTATTTAATCATGAAAATATTAGACATATAATACAATCATGTTCATACGTACATTTAATAAGTTCATTTATATCAACTATAACTATGCAATCACTCAAAACATCAATTGTACCATAAGCTAAAAAAATTTTTAAAAAAAAAAATTAAAAAAAAGAGAAAGAAAGAAAGTAAGTTGCTTTCACCAATATCATATGGTTAAACTAAATCAATTTGTTAAATTTTGAATATATGAAAAACATTTTTTACCTTTAAGTAACAAAGGGGTTTGATGGCTCAAAAACTAGGTTAAGATGCAAGTGCAAACCATTTATCAAGTAAGGGTCTCAGAAGCCCCAGAACTTGACTATATTTTTCAAGTTAACCATTAAATTTCACAAAATGTCAATTTAACCCCCCATATATGTTAACCATCATGGAGATGGTACATCGTACCCCTATATGCTAACTTAATTCCTCAATATTAATGCTAAAGGAAAAAATTACATAGTGAAAAGCATTACAACCATCTTGAACCTCTTGGTAGACTTGTATTAGTTTCATCTTCGATAAGTTCGATTGCTTCCACTGAGCTCTGAATTCCTTGTTCTGAGCAAACTCCTTTTCTATATGCCTTCTGCATGTATTTATAGTGTCTTCATCCTTCCCAACTTTCCAATTATGCACTTTCTAGCGAATTGACAATTTTACTCATTCGCGACATGATTCGCGACTTGCATGTCGTGTGATATGTCACCTGATACAAAATTGCGAGATGTCTTCGCGACTAGCTGTACGACTTTCATGTCGTAAGCTAAGTCATGTGGAATTTCTAGAGGTTGAGAATTAATTCTTGGCGAAGAGGCAGGCGACTAGCATATCACCTGGCTAGTGATCTGGAATTTCTCTTTTTGATCTTTTTTCACCCATTGGTCCTGTCTTGACCCCAGTATTGCTCAAAGTCTATAATTTAGCTTGATATTGCCCGAAAGTCAGATTTTTCTTCTAAAATAAGCTGAATACGATCTTTCATGTAAGATTCTGAAACACTAGATAAAACCTATGGTTTCAACAATATTACTCAGGATTCATCACAAAACTCTTAAGATTTATTGAAAAATTAATATGAAGTCTTTGACTTATAGAGTTTAGTAGATATTCAAAAGTTTTTTTGTTAGTAAACATTTAAGTTCACATTCAAAACCATTAAAAACCAAAAAGGTGAGTTACCTTCCCTCCAAGTAACTACTAGTCAACTTAAATCAAAATAGCCCAAATTTGATAAATATCATATCCTGTATAAATAGTTTTAAGAACTACTAAGGATACTTTTAAATCAATGCACCCAGTAATTAGTCGTCACATGATAGTTATTCAAATTCAATTATGTAACTCTAATATACTTTCTAGGGTACATTAGTTTTGGCATACTAATTCATCTATTAACAAGCATATAACATCTGATCCATGCATTTCATTAACTCATTATCACTTTAACAGATGACTTATAATGCAATGAACATGAGATCAGTATACATACAAAAGGCATATAAGCATGAATCTTTCATAAAAGTAATATAATCTCTCGAGTTTATGAAATTCAATTCAAAAATAAAAGATATAACATGAGCTTATTCATTACAGCTTATGAACTTATTTAATTTCATTTATGTTATAAATTTAGAATTGAAGACTTCGAATTATGTACTTGGATATTTTTTTTAATATTTAAACAACCTTAAGTGGTCGTTTTGTTTTCAAGTTTCATCGATAGACCAAGATATACATTTGAGAATGCATCATGAAAGACCTAGATAAGTTATTGGAAGTGAAACAATTAAGTTGGCAAAAGTCTATAAAAAGACAACTCAAGTCTATAAAAAGACAACTCAATCAATTCTTATTGACTAGGTTGATTTTTATTTTTTATTTTTATCAAAAACGTTATAAAACATCCATTCTTTCATTATAAAGGTAAAATAAAAATTTTACAAGTACCTAAGGTTGGAATCGACTAAAAATAAATCATCAAATCGAAAATTTCAAAGATAATTTAGAAAACCAATCTAAAGAGGTGTGATACATGTGGACTACGACATTTGCCCATTCACATATTGGACTAGGCAGACACATAGGACAACAAACAAAAGATTAGCTGTAGCAACATGTGTACATGTATCGGGTTACATGGGCACATGGTGTGTGTAACGTTCGACCCCCACCCCTAGATGACCTGAGGCACGGTGGCCGAGCGCCACCTTGTCACATGACTGATCTTAAAGCTGACCACTAGCCCCACAGACCACTATTACGTTTTCCAGCATACTTTTTCCTCACTTGCATGCTTTCCTGACAAACTTACTGGAAGGTCAGACATCCCTAAATTGCTCCAAGTCAAGCACGGTTAACTTTAAAGTTCTCAATTTTTGAACTCCCGAAAAACAATGTACACATTGGTGATATGAGTAGCAATTCAATTCCTTTTACATCTGTCTCAATATGGGTTGTTACAATCCACCCCTAGGGGTGACAATATGGGTCGTGACATGACGAATTGACACGAAACGAAACCAATTATTAAGGGTTAGGATTAAATATAATCATGTCGTGTCGATAAATATGGCAAACCATTTAACTCGTTTAATAATCGTGTCGTATTCGTGTTGGCATAATCGTGTCATAGGTTAACCCGTTTATGGAGAATATATATGTAATTTTAAATTTTGATATTTTATTTATGATTTTTTATTAACTAAAATTAATTTTTATTAAATAAATTTGTGTCAACCCATTTAATAATCGGGTTAACATGTCAATTTTGTGTTCACATGTCGGATTGGATAATAACACATTTATTAATCGTGTTGTGTCTGTGTCAACTCATTCCTAATCGTGTCCTATTGGAAGTTCACAACCCGTTTAAGTCATGTTCGTGTTCACGCCAAGTTAAACGGATTCGTGTTCGTGTCAGGGTCAACACGATTCGCGAACCCGTTTTGCCAGCTCTACCCCTTATGATATAACATCCTCATTGTGTCCACAATCTTTACCCCTACTAAGCAATTGTCATGGGCTCTTTTGTCCACAAGCGTAACTTGCAGTCGCAGAATTGCTTTGAGACCATTTGTAACGTCCGGTCCCCGACCCCGGATGAGCCAAGGCACGATGGCCGACCGCCACCTTGTCACATAACCGGTCTTAAGGCTGACCACTAGCCCCACAGACCACCATTACATTTTCCAGCATGCTTTATCCTCACTCGTATACTTTCCGGACAAACTCCTTGGAAGGTCACTCATCCCAATAGCTCCAAGCCCAGCACGTTAACTTTAGAGTTCTCAAGTTCTAAACTCTCGATAAACCATTGTGCATATTATTTTTTCGAAGCTCAGAACTTAAGAACTTCAAAGTTAAACGTGCTTGGTTTGGAACAATTTTAGGATGGATGACCTTCCGAAAGTATAATAATGGTTTATGGAGTTTAATAGTCAGCCTTAAAACCTATGTGACAAGGTAATGCCCAACCACCGCGCTTTGGGTCATCTGAGGACAGGACACCCAACCACCACGCCTTGAGTCATCTGAGGACGGAACGGGAAGCCGGACAACGTTACGTGCCCATATGGACATGTTATGCCCATATATAGCGCATGTGAAAAGATTAAATCACTTTTGGATTTGGGATAAATAGGAAAAGTACATATAGCTTGAAGATCCACAACCAAATTCAGGATCTGAAAAACCTAAACAAACGAGTAAGGGTGGCATAATGGACCGGATTTGCTGAATCCAGTCCATGTCCACATGCATATGGATCTACTAAAATCCAGTTAATTAATGATCCAGTCCAAAAAATGTCCAACCCTTTTCAAGTCCTTTTTTTTAGGACAAAATCCGGTCTGTGTCCAGGATTTTGAAAATTCCTAAAAATATCCGGTTATCTATTCTCATGTGTTAAATGAATAATAAAGTTTCTTCCGATAAGCGTGTTTATCATTATGTCATTTAATTATCTTATCTTTCTTCATTTATTATTTATTATTTTTTAATTTTTTATATCAATTATTGATGTTATATATTATTAAAATCACTTATTGAATCTTTTTGAAATTAAAAATTCCAAACCATCATCTCATATAATTTTAAAAATAAAATTTTATATTTTTTCAAATTAATTTCATTGTGATAATTTATATATTATTAAATATTTTTAATTATTGACGGGAAAAAAGTATAACAATATAAAAAATTTTTATTGTGTTTTTAAAAAAATAGATATATTTTTTCTTTTATAAACATTATTAATTATATTATTTTAATTATCTTCCTTTTTATATATAAAGTTAGTTTGTGTTTTTTTTTTTTTTTTTAACTTCACACTTATTGTCATTTAATTTAAGACATTTTAGGCTTAAATTTGATTAAATTAAGTGGCATTAAGTTTTAAGTTGGTAAAAACAAACAAGCACATATATATGTTCGTTTCTTAGTTTTTGATGTTATTATTAGAATAAATTAAAATAATTTTTTTACATAATAAAATTATTATTTTCCTTTATAAATTGTTACATTTTTATTGTAAATTGTTGTTTATTATTGATAATCACTTTTAATTGAATATTTATTGTTAAAATATTTTTACATTTTAACTTTATTATTTTTAGTTAAATATTTATTATTTCATTTAAATAATTTATTAATTTATTTACTGAGATTTTTAATTAATTATTTATTTATTGAGATTTTTTTCTTTTACAAGAAATTAAAAAAAAATCGAAATACATAAACAATAAACTTAAAAATAAATGAGAAAAGTTCTAAAAAGTTTAGAAACTATATATTTCTATTAACCAATTTTAAATACATGAAAATAAATTTATAAATAATCAATTTTTTAGATAAATAAATTAATTTATCATTATTTTAAATTTTAATTATAATATTATTTATTGATTTATTAATAAGAATGAACTTAAAACGTAGTTAAGGATAATATTAGGATACAATTATGAATAATATGAAAATTCTTTAAAAAATTCTAAAAAAAATTAAAAAATACTATAAATTAGAGGATAAAATAAGAACATGAACCAGAATATATCCATATCCTCAATTTTTTAGGATAGAAGGATAAATCCATATCCTCAATTTCTTAGGACATGATTTTATTCTATCCATAAAATTTATTTTAAGACATGGATAGGACTTTTATCCTTTTTTTTTTTTTTTTTTTAAGGATCCAATTAGGACAATTAGGACGAGTGATGCAGTATGAACAATGGATATTCGTTATCCATTCAAGGAGGCTGAAACTTAAAGAATCTAGTATTAGAAGTATAATGATAACATCAAAAATAAAAAATAAAAAGATGAGGCTAATAACAGAGTGAAAGATGACTCTTTTATCCAGGACACAAGTCTGTCATATTCCAATTCACTATGATTTCTTTTGTGTGAATGAATAATGTGTTTATGAATTTAAGCTCAGAGATCTGCTCTCCCTGGATATCTTGGGAACGGGATTACATCTCTGATGTTGTCGATGCCTGTAGCAAATAGAATCATTCTTTCAAAGCCTAAACCAAATCCACAGTGCTTCACTGTCCCAAATCGCCTCAGGTCAAGATACCATTCGTATGGTTCCAGAGGCAACCCCATTTCCAGTATTCTGCATGACATGACATCCAAATATGTGCATTATATGACAGGTTAACATTATTATACTGGCATCCAAAATCAATGTCAACTTCAAATCTTAGCATATTGCCTTGGAATCATGGTTGCAGAACAACTTGATAATGGAAAAGACATGCATATTACACAATGAAACTATGATAGCTTGATATAATTGAAGTGCAAAAACACAACAAAAATGTCCCAGTGAAATCCTATGTACTATGACATGAACCAACCATGCACATCAGTTTACATACCTCTCCTTGATAACTTCATAGCGTTCCTCCCTTTGGCTTCCCCCAATTAACTCTCCCACCTATAATGTAAAAAATAAATCCATAAAATGTTTTCTCAAAAAGACCATATCGAAACAAATGGTGGCTAACAATAATGAACTGATACAAATGGTTGCTAACAATAACAAAATGTGAGGCAAGGTTGAGAGATGCAGTAAGAAATATATATTTGTTTTGATGATACCGTATGAGGTAATCACATAAATTCATGCATTTAAACTTATGTGTTACTCCAACTCCATAACTATACTATAACTATATCTAGCAGTCATTTTGCTAGCTAAATATAATCGATAAAGCATAAATATTCCATCTTCAAATATATAATATAGTATTAAAACATTACCCAACATCATAGGTGTAATGTCCACTAACAGTAAGACCCCTGAGTAATAATTAAG
The DNA here is from genome assembly GCA_031304145.1 of Cardiospermum halicacabum. NCBI lineage: Eukaryota > Viridiplantae > Streptophyta > Magnoliopsida > Sapindales > Sapindaceae > Cardiospermum > Cardiospermum halicacabum. The sequence continues at coordinate 22,079,864 of CM062396.1, forward strand.
GAACCATAAACACAAAAGTCCAGTCCAGTCAGTTAAATAAAGTAGCTAACAAAGTCAGTTGGTGGAGAAGCTACAAAAGTCAGATTACATGCAATAGTTCACCAAACAAAAAAGAAACAAAAGACAATGAAAGTTAGATCTTCTCTGAAATACAATCACACTTGTAGTTCTTCGACACCAGAAACCAGGCTCCAGAGCCACCATAAGGTAAATTGGTGTTAGAATCCCCTTTTTTCAAATAGGGGCTAAAAACAATATTTTTTGAAATAGAATCAGGTTCACAGTGGAGTAGCCCAAACTGGAGCTTTAGTGTTTTGAGTAGTAGGATCTACTAGCCACATTTATAGACTTTTGAAAGATATATTTCACAGTCGTATCACTGTATACACTGCATCAGTACAGCAAATATGCTGCCAGCATACCAGTGTAAGTTACATACAGTATCAATATGTTTTTGCAGTGACATGGCATATAATACGTATTTAGCATTTTGAAACGCATATTTCTCAATACTGGTGCGAGGTAAAAAATAGTAAAATAACTACATGGTAAAAATACCTTAGGAACAAGGACATCCATAGCAGCCACAGTCTTCGAATCATCATTGAGCCTCATGTAAAATGCTTTAATTCCTTTTGGATAGTTGTATACGATAACAGGCTTTTGAAATTTAACCTCTGTCAAGTATCTGCAATGGATGAGAACTAACACATTAATGCCCAAGCTTCCACAAACAATGCATATAATACAATAACTTGCCAACCTTTCATGTTCAGATGCTAAATCAATACCCCACTCCACATCATTTTCAAACTTCTTCCCCTCTCTAACAGCTTCCTTCAATAATTCCACTGCTTCTGTGTAAGATATGCGCACAAAGGGAGTTGAAGCAACCATCCTTAAACGATCAAGACACGTTTTATCATAGTTTTTGGCCATAAACTCCATATCATCAAGGCATTTGTCAAGCAACCAGTCACACATAAACTTCACATAGGCCTCAGCACAATTCATATCATCCTACAGAGGAAAATTTATCAGAATATATATCGGTAATGTCTAATATACATGATCCAGTTGTGTATTTACAGCAAACTAAAAATTCTGATTCAATGAAAAAGTGAGATCATCATAGTCCACATCTTAGAACTGAAAAGATTGTATTTTCTCATCACCATAAACTCAAATGTTTACCCTGCATCTTAATACCAGGCAGAAAAAAGTTAGCCATAGGCGATCTATACATTCCATCAATCATTTATAGATATAATTATGTGCATCATTGACAAAGTATCCTGATAAGCTAGCTTCTGGGCTCCAAATTACATAATGCAATGACAAATTTCAAACCTCCTAATATAGAAATGCAACTCAAACAAACAAATCTATAAAAGGGAACATATTATGAAGTCAACTGCGAGTAAATTCAATTCAATACCATAGCCACACACATTAACAGGAATATATAAAACATAAAAACTCATAAATCACCCATTGAGCATCCATAAGCCTTGACTTACCTCAAGATCAGCAAAAGCAATTTCAGGTTCCACCATCCAAAATTCAGCCAGATGCCTAGAAGTATGGGAGTTTTCAGCACGGAAAGTAGGCCCAAATGTGTAGACATTGCTAACAGCACATGCATAAGTTTCCACTTGGAGTTGACCAGAAACAGTAAGAAATGCTTGCCGGGAAAAAAAATCTTTCCCATAATCAATCTTCCCATCTTTCTGTGGAATACCCGGTTTCAGCTTGGACCTCTCCTCAACTCTGGCAAAATTCTCTTTTGCTTTCGTAAGTTGAGCAACAGCAGCAGTTATCTCCGGCTTGGCAGCTTTATCAGATTTAAGCTTGGCAACTATTTCCCCCTTCTCCTTAACAAGAAGCTTGGCAGCTTCTACCTCAGCTTCTGATGGAGGAGGATTCTTGATCAGCTCATTCTCCAACTTCTCAGCCTCACTTATCAAAGTCGTAACTTGAAACATTTCACCAGCACCCTCACAATCACTAGTGGTGATAATAGGAGTATGAACGTATAAAAATCCGTACTCTTGAAAGAAAGTGTGTGTTGCAAAGGCAAGCGCGTTACGAATTCGCGCGACAGCAGAAATCTTAAAACCCACACAACAATGAAAACAAATAATTAGAAAGATTCATATGCCATTCAGATATTGATTAATTAACAAAGTGCTTCCATTTGCAGTACCGTGTTAGTGCGAGGGCGAAAATGGATACGATCCCTGAGGAACTCAAGAGTGAGCTTGGTTTTGGGAATGGGATACTTAGCCGGATCAACAGTACCAACTTCGAGAACACTCTCAACTCGGAGCTCGATCTTCTGCTTGGTCCCTTCAGGTGGATTTGAAAGCAGGCCTTCAACAAGCACGCTGGTACCGGTAGGAACGAGCTGGCTGAGATCTGCTACGGCAGCTTCCACAATAACTTGCAAATTGGCTGGGCACGAACCATCATTCAGCTCCAGGAAAGCGAAAGCGCCCTTCCCTTGCTCACGCCCAGTCTTCACCCATCCTCCCACTAATATCCGCTGTCCCGCAAGCCCGGCGCCGCCATCTGCTCTGCACACGATGGTCCGTATCAGTACTCGAGACGAGAACCTGTGTTTCACCGCCACGTCTGCCATTTCTGACTCTGGAAGAGGCGGCTGATAAACCCTAAAATGCCTGCCTGCCTTTGTTTTGTAAGAAACAATATGCTGTGGTCTACTGTTTTCAGGTCGATTCCTCCTTGGTCCATAATCAAACCAATTGTTATATTTTCAGAATATTATGTCCAAAATACCCTTTATTATGTACCTACGGCAAAATTTTCGACGCACGTGTTTGGAATTCAGTGGATCCACATGGTTGGTTAGTGATCGTATTGGGTGAATGTATTAGTATTATCACTATTACGGGTTTTATTGTAATTTTCGGAAATGGAAGGTGTCGAATAAAAAATCTAAGAATTTTTTTTTCCGCTAATTTACCATTTAGGTATGAAAATTCCCGCTAAATTTTTTTTTAAGTCATTGAGTAATTAGTCCGAACGAAATTTATGAAATGATTAATTTATAGAAAATCTATTATACCACACGAGATATTTGGTAGATGATATTGAATGGGTCGAAATCTATTTTTTTGTATGGTTAATGTTATTAAATAACATGATATCTATTTTAGATAAAAAGATGGTTTAGTAAAATTTGATTAAAAGGCCTTTAAAAGATTACGTCTATTCTAGAATGTTGGTAGATTCTAGTGACGTATACATAGAAATAGGACAGTCCGCCGTTGTTGAAAGAACAAAAAGATTTTATAGCAATAAAAATATTTGGAGACCTTTTGTTTTGTGGAAAGATTGTTGATTTAGGTGATCAACATGATTCCCTTGGAATGCTATGCAATTGGGATGCAGGGAATTGTTCTGCAACTTGGTTGTACCCGATTGCCGATAATAATTTGGGTAGTTATATTTAAGTAGCTGTATTTTAGAAGCTGTGCTCCATTATATTTTATGGATATGAAAAATATGACATGAATTGTTTAGTTTACCATGATCATTCCGTGAAATTCCAGTAAAAAGCTAATAGCTTCTGTATATAATGATTAAGAGCAATCCTCATTAGGGCTCTTTCGCGATGAGTTAGACCTTCTTAACTCATCACAATTGAAGATTAGCTTCTGGATCTTGCCAATCATGTTTTTTCAATCATTTTATTTGTATTAGCTCTATAATGTGATTGATTCCTGTAAACATCTCTTTTGGCAATAAGAAACTTCCGATCAAAAGAAGATTGAGAGATACAGGAGAAGAAAAAAGGGCCTAGATTCAAAAGCATCTTCCAATGCTAAGCTTTTAACTGAACACATTTCTTGGGCTCTGTCCAAACAATACACAGAGCTCTACCACAGCATCAGTGACTTAAGATAAGATCACATGCCATGCCACACAACACAAACTTATTACAAAAAGGTCTCCTCTAGCTCTCAAAATCAGTTTCATTCAACTGTCCATACTTGCTCTTTATCTTTTCATCGAGTTCTTTAGCTTTAATCTCTTGAATCTTGACTGCATTTGCACATGCTTCCTCTTGCACCTGCGCAATCCTCCTGCTCCTCTTCCTGGCCATCACCTCTTTCTCTACTTCTATTTCTTCATACTCCTTAACCCAACAACTATATACCACACAGCTCAGTGCCAATACCAGAAACTGTATCATCAGCATTGCCATCAAAACACCACATTCCAGTCTCACCAGAAGCTTAGCTTCTTTAACATCGCGGGGCGACTTCAGCATGGAAAGGCTAGATTTCTCTTTGGTGAACAAGGCCAACACGGTAAGCACTTGTCCGATCAACGAAGCAAAGAGGAGAGAAAGATGAGTTATGAAACAGAGATGAGTGATCTGAGAGTAGAAACCAACAAAAGAGGAGAGTAATGAGATGCAAGATAGCATGAGGAAGGCCATGCCGAATGAAGTAGGTGGCCATTTGAGGAGAATTATGGGAGCTAGAGATGCTGCGGAGAGGATGAAGAGAGTGAAATTCAAGCATGAAAGGACTAGGTTTGGGAAGGAACATGTGCTTCTAAGGTTGGACTTGGATGATGCCATGTTTCGTTTGTTTGGCTGAGATTTGAATGTGTGGAGATTTGACAGGGGTATATAAATCTACGAGTATCAGATGACAATGAGGATTTTGGCCGTTGGAGTTTAAAACGGCTAGGTGTCTCATTCATTCCCTCCTCCTGCATTTAAAATTTGGGTTTTGAAATCTTGGTCATTGAAGATATGGTCCCACCTGTTGTCTTTTATCTTTTGAACAGTACAAGCAATCAATACCAAAAAAACAAAAACCGATACCAAAGCATGCGTTGGTAGTTAAATATATGATTTGACACATCACAGAAGAGTCGAGTTATGTACAGTTATGAACTTTAGCAGCTATAATGTAACGGAACTGCAGCTTACATTACATATTCAAATTGATCCCGAGAAATGGTGCTTATCCTTATCCACATAGGCATATATTTGTGCAGATACTCATGAAGAATGTCTACATGGTCATAAGATGCAAAACAGGGAATGCTTGGTTGTACCTGCACTTCAAGCTTAATGGATTTGAACATGCCACTGCTTCTTTGAATTTTCCGGTAAATCAAAATATATCAGGATCCGAAAAGAAATAAACAAGTATATATACACTTCAGCATGTAAGATGAACATAAAAGTCTTGAAGTCAACATTAATGAGTGAAAAAGACTATGGAACCAGATCATGACATCTCCTCCATTTTCCAATAGTGGCCACAGTCATCATCCATCAGAAGAACTCGTGGAGGAGGCTGTCTGGCCTTCACTGAGCGTGAAACAGGGGTCAGCCACCTCCATTGCTGCTGATTTTGAGGTAGATTAGAGATGATATTTTGAGATACTAGAGTTAGCATTAAGGTTATGTTATGATAAACAAGAGATATTTCTGGGTACTTTGATAAACAAGTAAGATATAAACTAAAATTTTAAGTTTTTTTAAAAAAGTTTTTGATGTGGTAAGAAAATCACTTAAAATAAGTGAAAAGATAAATAAGTCTAATTTATTACTCCCCGATCTGAAATAAGTGATGTTTTGAAGTGTTCGAAATTATCCAATATAAGTGATGTTTTAGATTTCTAGATAAAAAATTAAATAAAATTCTTCTTATACCTTATTTATCATTAGTAATCATTGCTAAAATTAGAGTATAAAAGAAAGAAAATGCATTTATGAAGATTTATATAGTCATTTTCATTCTTTTCTTAATAATAATGAAAAAGTCTAAAACTTCACTTATAGTGGATTAGAGGGAGTAGTGATAATAATGAATAAAGATAAGTGTTAAGAAGAACATTCAACAATTGACCTACTTTGATCAGAATGTGTAAAAATGGCCTCAACTCTATCTAGTGATGCTTGTAATCGTCCTGAATGCAGGTTGAACAGTGGCTCATCAGTACCCAGTGACCTGATGAATTCGAAACACACCATAAATGAAAGATTCCCAAGATTAATTAAAAACAATTAAAAAAGGAGAAAAGAAAACACTGTAATTGCAACTTACAGTGAGCAGTTAAACAATTCATTTAAATAATTGCGCCTCTAAAAAAGATGATAATAATAATACTAATAAGTAGAATGTTTGTAAATGTTATCTCAATTCCATCTAAGCAATCAGTAGTTCTCATACATGTTTCTAGCAGCGATTCAAAGTATATAGTGAGTGAAAGAACTAACCCAGTAATTTCTGGAATAACAAAATCTGCCCTCCACCCTAATCGAAAGTCCACGCCAGGACACAAGCCAACAGATGTCTTGTTTCGAATTCGAGATAGGCTATCTCCGCCAAAACTTGTTGTGAGTCTCCATTTCCAACCAGTAGCATGCAATTTGAAATTATGGCCTATACCCACCTATTATATATAGAGACTTTAATATCAACAGTTCAATATGGATAAGTCTTAGCTCACTTATGCCCTTAAACAAAATCTTCATAAACTAAGGAGGTTAAAGGAAAGCAAAAATGAAGTTATACTTAACTGAACAAATGCTGTAGTACCTAAATCAGCAAAAAAGAAAAAAGAGGAAACCAGATATGTGACCTACCTGGAGATTCAGAAATTTGGTTACAGGGATTTTTTTTGACTGAAGGCTTACTTCATGATGTAAAGGTTCATACATGAACTTCCATCTCCGATCATCAGAGAGAGGCTTCAACACAAACTTTGCATTGATATCATTGATTGGAGCATTATAGAGCTGAAATAATGAAGTACAGTGAATAACAAACAAAAGCAGAAGCCAATACAACCAACCACTAAGATACGCGTGATTCTCTAAGGAAACAACAACATTGATCTATGATGATACTGCAAGAGTCTTTGACAAAATTTTGAAATAAAATTAGAATATATAATAATAAAGAGCCAATCCCATAAATGGATTCAGGGACAGAGGACAGACTCACAATACTTAAGTAGTGGAATTATTCTAGTGCTCTAAGATTCTGCTAACTAATTAACATTTACCTAGTGAACAATCTATTGATACATTCATTCATAAAAGTACAAGCAACTTTATATGAACAGAGCAAAAGCCCTACTCTTTATTTCCATAAACACCTTAAGACATTGTTTAGATGACAATGTTGACATCACAAGCCCCAGTTCAATACCAAATAAAGTTATCTCTAAAAGACACACAAGTTGTTAAAATTTCTCACTGATGACTGACCACATAACTAGAATCTAGATAGATTTGATGCGCGACTCAAGAAAATGAACTCAAATTCATACAAGTTGAATTGCTTGAAATCACAGGAATAAAATAGGTTCTGAATAACTCTAGCCAGAAGCAGCAATCCACTACTAATATCAGATAAATTCTGCAATTCAATATGTTCAACTGTGATTGATTACATTTACCTAGAAAGGAACTCTAATGACAAAAATTCACAGTATTCTTTTCTTTCAGAAGTACAAGAAAGTGTCTTCCCTAGAGCCATTTACACACAAACTAAATGTAATCAATCACGGTTTCTTCCCTGAACTAAAACCTAAAATCCTGTCTTCCTCTATATGATTCCAAAAGATAACAATAAAAACAGTGAAAGAAAAAACATCACCTCCATATTGACTCCAACACGAAATCCCTCTAATTCTTTTCTGAACTTGAGAAACAACTCAGTCGGCATCAAATTTACATTGTAAAGCTCTTCCCAGGAAGTGGGTTGTTCACCATTAGACTCCCTATCCATCTTTAATCAACCAACACTGCGCAATTCAGCATCCCACCAATGAAGAACAGGGAGTTAAGCACCGGATAAAAAGCGAAATGGTAGTACATGCTTTGGATTTTTAACTAATTAACATGACTATGTTTCCATTACTAAGAACATAATTCTCTCAGTGGAATTGAAGACACAATTTTGAGGAGGAAGGCAAGGAATACGCGTACCTATACAGATGTTTCTCAGAAACGCAGCTATAGAGGATGTCGCGCGGAGCTGCTATACAAAATGGTAGTATAACTATAAGTCAGGTTTTAACTTTTAAATATGAATTATCCAATATTATTTCCATATTATTCAATTTTCAAAATGCCCACTCATAATAATACATTCTCAGAGACGATGATGGATGATATGGGCGGGTATGCCCTTTCTCAATATTCTTTCTAGCGGCCTACACCCCGGCCTAGGCCTATATAAGGTCTAACCTGATCTAGCCTATTTAATAAATAAATTAAATTTAAATTTTTTCAAAAGCCTATTTAATTAAATAGACTAGACTTAAGCTATGGTAAAAATTTTCATAATTTAATAGGTCGGCTCATATATTATTTATATATAATTTTATTTATTAAATATATTGACATGTTTGTTTATAAGTTTAAAATCCAATATTTTATTTATATATATTTTATTTATAAATATAAAATATAAAACCCAAACTTTATTTATAAATATAACTAGTTATTTATAGGCTTTTAAACAGGCTTTCAGGCCTAACAGACTTTTAAACAGATCAGGCCAGGCCTATAATATAAGCCTATCATAGGCTTATAGGTCAGACTCAGGTCAGAGTATTAAAATACAGGCCGGGCCTATTTAACCAAAAGTCTGGCGTGGTTTATTCCCACCCCTAATTCTTTCCAATCAATTTTATTTTTTATTTATTTATTATTTATTTTTATTTATCTTCCAGCATAAATTTATACTCCCTCTGTTTCACAATATAAGACGTTTTAGAGTTATTTTTAGTTTGCAAAATATAAGTCGTTCTCACTCTTCAAGACATATATTTTCATCTTCTTCCTACTTTATCCTTTATTATTTTATTTTTAAAAAGTGTAAAAGTTGCATTTGATTTGATGATAGAGAGATAGATGAGAGAAAATTCTGTGAAATAAATATTATTAAAATGGATATCTCAATAATGATGAAAGGGTAATAGAGTCATTTTATACTCTTTTTTAATAAGAGTGTACAAGTCTAAAACGACTTGTATTATGAAACAGAGGGAGTATTAAATTAATGTTTTATTTAATATATTTAAACGAACCGATATAAATTCACGAGCTTGAATCGAAACCTGAATACCAAAACTTTGACAAACTCCGAGTCGATCTCGAGCCGAGTTCGAATTTATATGTAAATTTATGAGTCCAAATCCAAACTTAAATATCAAAAACTTGACGAACTTCGAACAGAGCTCGAGCGAATCCAAGTTCGAATTCGATCTTTCAGTAAACGAACTTGACCCCAGTCTGTACCCCAAATTTATACGAGTTCGGACTCGACTCGAATACATCTCTACTCTTATATCCTCTTAATTTAAGAGGATCATCATCTAATATTTATGGATATAAATTTAATTGAAAATATACTTATATTTATATTATTTTTTCTATTAATAATATCTTCGAAATGATATTTAATAATAAAATAATTCAATAAATTTATATTTTTTTCGATAATAAAAAAAATGATCACAACATATAACTTTGAAATTATAAATAAAATAAATTTAAAATATAAAAATACTTATATCATTCTTTAAATGACACTACATATAATATTAACTAATTTAACCGTAAAATATAGTAGTTCTGGTATTTAATCAATTTTAATGGTTTAAAAAATTAATTATTTTTTTTAAAAGTTTATTCGAATGGAACTTTCATAACTAATCGGAATAGTATTTTTATTTTTATTTTATTTTATGGGTAATGATATTTTAGTGTACGTATATACTTATTTATATCCATAGTAGCTATAAAAATTCTATTCATATCCTTTTACCAATTTTAATAGGTATATCCATATCCACTTGTAACAGACGAATATCTAAAGGTATGTGGATACGTCTATATAATTGCCATCCCTATTCTCAATATTCTACATGAAAATCTAATTCAATATTAGAATTGATCAAAACTAGAGTTGAGTTTGATCAGGGTCGGTTCAAGTGGCATGACTGACCAGATTTCTTGACCCCGACCCAACACGACCATGCCTTATACTAAAATAGGGAGAGTCTGATCCAGCCCTAAATGGACACGACAAGTTGTAGGTCAACCTTACCCCTAAATATATAAATGTTTTAGTAAAATCTATTTTTTAAGAAAAAAAAAGGGAATTATCCATTAAATTTAAACCATCAAATATAAAAAATTTCTAATAAAACTAGAAATGATACCGAGAGTTTCTGGAGTTTTACATGCGCTTTGATCAAGTGACCAAACCGTCGGCCAACACACCTATAAATGTACCAAGAGCAAAAAGTGTCTAGCCACGTCTTAGTCCACTTGACCAAGATGCCGACCAAGGTGCCCAGTGTGTATCAAGAGCAATTAGCGCCTTGTCTCGTGCCTCGGTACACCTGACTAAGACACCGATCATGACACCTAGTACACCAAAAACAAAGCAGATCAGTTCAAGCACCTAATTATTATTTTTTTCCTAAACCGGCCGGTTTTACCATTTAAAATATGTCGGGCTGGTTTCAATCTTTAAAAAACGGCACAAGCGTGCTTGGGTCGATTTTGGATAAATCGGACCAAACGGGTCCATTCCCACCCCTAACTGTAGATGAAAGTTGATTTTATTCAATCCTTGTATAGTGTTAAAATCATATGAAATGAAATATTTGCACTATATTTTCTGTTGATGATTAATATTTGACAACTTAGGATGGAGAATGAGTGTTTAAATTAAATCATATGCTTGTAAGTTGGCGGTTTTCAACTAGAGAAGTTAGCTTATTATCATGTTATGGGCTGCTATGTTAAATATGAAAATATAAGAACAAAAATATTTCATGCCTAGGAGAAGTTCACCTATCATAAAATTTGTGTCCCAATATTAATATATTTATTTAAATTTTTTAATATATTTTCAAATGGTGTATTTTAGTTATGAAATATTGTATTTTGACTATAATATCCCTACCTAAGTGTTAGGAAAATCGGGCTCGTCGCAGCGGAATTTGTCTCGATCAATAAGTAAACAAAACAAAAGACAAGAAACAAAATATTAACGCACCAAGATTACGTGGAAACCCAAAACGGAAAAAAAAACCACGGACGTCAGGACGGACAGAGATTTTCACTATGTAGCAAAAGATATTACAGCCACAACCAGAAAACACTCTCTAACTCAATTACAAGTCTCACCCAAGCTCACAAGAAAGAAACTCACAAGACACTCAGGATTTCTCAATTTGTGTCTCTACAATTGAAGACTACAGCATCATATTTATAGTGAACAATGATTTACTTACCAAGTAAATCATAATAAACTAGGAAACCTATTATTACTAGAATTCCTAAAAAAGAGAGGAAAAAGATTCTTTCCTAATTGCAATTCTAATAAGCCATAAATACAATTCCTAGTCAAATATAATACTTCCAAAACAGTCTTCAAATCTTTCACTTCCAAAAGAGTCTTCAAATCTTTCTCAGATTCCAAATAAAAACTAGTATATTGAATACCAATTTTTGTCAAACCCTAACACTAAGTCCTAGTGACTATACCGAGCATAATTTATCGTGGCCCGACTTATTGAAAAAGTTGAATGATGTTACTTGAGAAATAAGTAACCCAGTTATGTGAATTTATCATACGACTTAATTATACTAAACAACAAAATGAACCTACTATATATTTTATCGTAATTGTTAGGTGTGCATATATCAATGTTTGACTAAGGGTGTATGATTGATGCCTTCTATGGAATTAGGAAGCCTTAGTGATGCTTCTTAGTTGCATATGTATGCTCATTTAATATATAGTTTTGTTAGGAAATTTCCGGTTCTATCCCACTTTCTTCCTAATTTCTAGTTCGATTAAACCAAAGCAATCAGCTCAAACACAAACACAATATTTAATGTGGTTCGGCAAATTGCCCAATCCACGGAAAGATAACAACTTTACTATAAGAAATAAGAATTAAAAGTCATTCAGTCAACACTCTTTCTCCACAAAAAAATATTTTCTTTCTTAATCAAAATCTCTTTTAAGCGAACAACTCAACCATGGCGAGACAACCCAAAATCAAAATCTCCTTAATGGCGAGACAACCTCAAATCAAAATCTCCTTTATGGCGAGACCCCAACCTCAACTCGAAATCTCCTTAATGGCGAGACCCCAACCCCAATGATCATTACCCCACGGGTATGATCCAACTCCAATGATCACCACCCTAGAGGGATAAGATACTTCTTTCTTCATGAGACAACTATATCATCAAATATAGTTTCCTAATTTGTTTCCTTTCCAACTAAGGAATACAATCAATCAATTTAGAAAAACCAAATCTTTCCAAAATAATGAATTAAACAATTAGAAAATATATCCAAACTCAAAATAGGAAAACCATCATAAAAGGAAATCCTTGTGATTCAAGATAATCCTAACAAGTTTAATTAAATAGGGCATTTGCTTGTGATTGTTTTGGGATATGGATTACCAACTAAGTTTTGTAGTTTACCATTTTATTTTATTTTCTTGTGTTTTCTCTATTCTTTAAATAAAATGTGATAGGTGATCGATGTGACAGGCGATCAAGTAGGTTATAATCAGATTTCCGTATAACTATCATGAAACATTTCATCTGTATTTTGGGTCTTTAGTTTTCATGTACTCTTCTTTTTCTTTTTCTTTTTTTTATTATTTTTTATTATTTTTAATAAAAGACATGTATATAGATATTAGTGTTTGAAGATGATATATTTTCGCAAAATCTTCATACCTAAATTTTTTAGGTTATATGTAATCTTCTAGTTTATAAATTGTAAGTTCGCAGTTATGTGTAGTTTAATGATTTCCTAATATTTTTTGAATATATATGTATGCACATACTTTCACCTATGAACAATTTTTTTTTTGTTATAAATGGAAGTTGTTAATGTAATTTTTCTATAAATTTTTGTACCTCCAATTTGAGATATTGTAATTGATTATATTACATACTAAATAGATTTATTATAATTTCATATTAATACATTCAGCGGCTAGTTGTACTATGTTTCCTACTCTCTAGTTGGACCTGTTACATCAACGATCTACGACTAACTAATTACAATATGGAATTTGTTAACTGACTAGTTACCATAAATCACATCAAGCATCTGCGACTAACTAATTACAATGTGAAATTTGTTAACGGACTAATTACATATCGCCTATCTAATTAAAGAGATGAAGATTGATTACATCATTATAATTATTTGTCTACATTCACATCGAAAATTATATATAGTTATATTTAAGATAAAATTATATATAGTTATTTTAAAGATAAAATTATATATAGTTATTTTTAATATAAAAAAGAAAAATCAATTAATAATTATTTTTAAAAAATTATATTTTCATCCTCAATTTAATAGAAAAGATTAATAACATATTTTAATTTTATTTTATATTAACATGACACTGAAATGGAAAAAAATTAAAGAAAGAAAAAAAAAATATTATACTATAATTCTATATTAAAATAGAAAAACATAATTTAAAAAATAAATTTTTTTTTTTAAAAAAAATCTAATCTTCACTTGATATCATCTTATTTATTGCTGTATCTACTTTTTGGATTTATTTTAATTATTTCATTAATAAAAAGTAACTGAGGCTTTTACTAAAAAATTATTATTTAAGTTTTAAATTTATTAAAAATAAACCATATTAAATGTTATGGGTCTGAGTGAACTGCTTTTTTTTTATCAAAAGCTGTGAGAAAGAATAATCACCAAAATGTGGAACTCATAACGTTAGATGAATGTCATGACACATATTGTATGCAATCACAATCTCACAGCATTTTTATTGAGTTGATGCATTGATTTTCAGATTGTATATCATATAATGAGCTAATTAATTATCTAATCTAAATTGATGAAAAATCCCTTTTAATGAACTTTAAATCTGATTCATATTCATGTTTGCAATTAACATACAGTGTATTCAATAAATAACACAAGACTTGATCAACCCATCTCTTTTATTCAAAAGACAATAGCCAATACAGATCATAGGTACAATCAGGCATTGTAGAGGAGATGGTAAAAAAGCTTATGCAGAAACATAAGGAAAATTAGAGAGGAACTTAGACCGCTTTGGCACAAACTTCCTGACCCAGACATGCTTGCCATTGATGGTAAACTTGGCCTTGGCCTGACCATTGAGAATGATATCAATGGCAGATGATGACTGGAAAACTATTCGTGCGAAAAGGGACTGCTCACCTTGCGACACTTCCTGCATATGCACGGACTCTATACCACCCCCAAAATTGAGAGTAAAGAAATCCCAAACCTCCTTCTCAGAGACTGGATAGCCTTTTGAGAAAGTCACAAACATGGTCCTGTTTTCTGGGGGTACTGCGTCGGTCTCTAGCACTGTAGACTGCATTTGCATTATTAGTTGATCAACTGTAGGTGCTAACACAGGTGGCTGCAAGGTTGCCAACATTCTCTGGTTGTTTGCGACGCTTTGGGCAGCATTCCTCTGAATAGCTTTTTGCACAATGTCAGAAAGCGATCTGATACATACTTCCTTGACTATTTTGGCCACCCCTCGCGTGGCACTTTGTCGATTTTCATAAATAAATCTGAGCGAGATCTCCTTATCCATCAAGCTTTGTGTCATGACAATATCATTGGTCTCGGTTAAAATAGCCAGATTCTCATTGCTGATACAGTTGAGGCAAATAACTGCTTCATCTGCTACTTCATTAATAAGCATGTTAGGCAAGGACAAGATTTTCTTAACAACATATCTGAAACCTGACCGCTCCATCCAGAGCCACAAAGCAATAATTTGAAGAGCTTCCATGGGATCCCTCCATAGATTCATCACAAGGATAGCAAATAGTTCCCTGTCAATCGTGTGAAAACTTTTCAGATCCTCATCAGTCACCGCAAAAGGCTTCATAGTTGCTGTATGAACAGTACCCTGCCAAATAATACACTTTGTTATATTACCATCTCACAAGATTCAGATCGTAGTGAAGAGAGTAAAGGAAAGCGAATTTACAGCAAGAAGACTACAGGAGATGATGATTGTAATTAGATTACACGGCAGTGTCATTTACAGAATAAGAGCAAGAAACTTCAATGAAATGCTAGATTTACCCTTATCACCAGGCGGCAATCGATGATAACAGGCAGTAATCTACTCAACAATATGGTTTAAAAGCAAAAGACAGAGCCCTTTAAAAACTCCTACCAGGCTACTCCATGACCAATTTTTACTAATTGCCATTTGTCTTGCTCGATTTATATTCACTAAGTTACGAATTTGCAAATCACATACGACCAAGAGTCAACAGTTCTGTTTATATTCACATTTAATTTTTAAACCAACGTTCTCTGGTTTCACTTCCATATATAGAGTAAAAAGAGTTTTTGGTAGGTTTAATAAAAATAACCTTTATAAGGAACATAGTTGAGGTCATTCATAGTTCTTCCTTTTTAAGGTGTCAGCACATATTGCAATGGAAGACTTTATCTCATATAAGTATCCATAATTCCACATAATGTTAGAAAATCTATACAACAGGTGATATAGATGATGATCAGATTCTCTGTCAAAATTACAACAATTCAAGAAGCATTTGTCTTTTATCTTCAGTAAGACTACTTACTTTCCACCTGGAAATAGTTCTGACAGTTTAAGCAGATAAAACTATCAAATCATATTAAATATATTATAAACTATATAGGTGCAATTGCTTTCGCAGTCTACCAGCTAAAAGGAAGGGCCAGGAAGCAATTGCTCTAAGTTTATTCTTAGGAAAATAGTTTGTATTAATCGAAACTTTGAACTCCAATTAACTGCAACTACTACATATACTCAATGATCATCATAATTAAATTCAAACTAATCAATTATTCAAAAAGCAATAATTTTCAATTTCATTAGTGGAACTAATAAGGCTTGAAATTTTTCTCCAGGAATAATTGTGGCATTAAATATTCTTACAAAGTATTTTTTGTATGATTATTATCTCAGTGTTAATTAAATAACCCTGTAGACTTAGTATCCAAAGAATATTAGAGTTGAGGGTATGAAAACGGGGCAGAATAGATCATTCTTAATTAAATAATTGCCTAATATTCATTTATAATAATTCATCAACAATGCAAATCAATTGTTATAAATTAAAGGAAGTTTAATTATTCAAAGCAGAGCACTCATGATAGTTTGTTTAAAAAATCATCAAGAACTGGAACAAATATCATTCAGAAAACTATTAAATATCAGTTTGCTTATCAGCAAGGAGAACTTACTTGTCAAACAGCACATCACCTTCCACACTCTTTGAATTCTGCAAAACTGAACATGGAATTTTAAGTTGTACCACATTCAGAGCAGCAAGAAAGCAATTATAGAAAAGTAAATAATAGTGACCAGCTTGTCTCACCATGTTGAATTGGTGGATGCCAAAAACCAAAGCACTTTTCTCAGTGTGTTCAATATGAACATAAGAACTGTCAACTGAATTTGTTTCAATTGCCATGACAAACAATATACAATATGCATACTCAAGAGAAAAGCTCCTTAGATTTGAATAAAATATGAGCAACTTAATGGAATTTCACCAGAGGAAAACTGATGGAAAAAGAACGAGAAAATGTATACGTTCAAGTGAAACATTATCATAAAAATTAAATATTTGACTCACCGTGCAAAGTGAGAAGCAAACAACAAACTGTAACTGCAGTTATAACGTCCATATGCCAAATTAATTATATCATCAAAATACCATAAGCACAATGGTGTAACACTATATAATAGCACTTTGTGTGACTAGATAAATATAACTTTTTGTAGATTATCACTACTGATTTTCTTGTGACTGGATAAAAATCATATTAAACAGTAGCATTTTGTGGTACTGTTTCCCATCAAAGGGAACTCAAGCATAAACAAGCTCACGGGTTTTATAAACAAAATACTATAACGTAGAAACTCAAAATTAATAATCGGTTTCAAGTTACTACAGCCTTACTGATGACACACGAACTAATGGACTTCAGAAACAAAAAGATCGAGAAAAGAAGAACACTGTTTTAAAAAATTTATCACAAGCATCTAACTTTTTGTGGCATTAAACAGTCATTAAAATTTAGGTGTGCATGATTACTATTAATTAATAAAGTGCCGACCCTATGCTTGTATTTGATTTTTTACTAATTAATCAATCAATGTCATAAAATAAAAGAATGTATACCTGATCCCAATTAATTTAAGACTAAGTGCATGGTTATTTTTTCAACTTAATACTTAATGCCACTTTTTACTCATGAATTTGAGTTAATTGTGGCATTAGGTTGAGAAGAACAAACAAGCAATAAGACTCGTACTTTTAGTAGTCATGAAAACTAGTTGTTTCAAAATGATAGTGTATTGACATCACTCATTTAAAGCAGATTCTTAGGTCAACCGTTTACATCTATCAAACACAGACAAATTATGATAGGATATTCTCAACATTCTATGGCAATGAAAACTAACGCAAGTTTTCTCAATCTCAGGTATAAGTGCCGTTGACTACAAAGAACTTACTTTAAGAGCAACAAATAAAACTTCTGCTTCCACATTGCAATAATGCTCTAGAAATTTATAAGCTTTTGTTCAAGCGACAAATCACCATGTTGAGAGCAGCAAGTTGGGTACAGAAGAAAGCAGGTTTTCAAGACTGGAGTGTCCTGAAGAAGTCATTAGCAAAACATACCGAATCAATATCCATAATAAATAAATAAATAAAATCTAGACATTATAAATTGATTATGCAGTTATCTATCTCCGACAATTCAGACAATTAACTCTGACCTAAGAGAAATGACAAAAGGAATAACAATAGCCATTAATTAAAAATTTAAGCAAGTTACAGAGCATTGTAAATCTGAGCAAGTTAGTTAAGCCCCATAATGAAGTCAGAGCGATTCATTTCAGTGGGTACAGATACTATTGCAACCAAACATGCATGAAGTGGTTAAAACAGAAAATGCAATAGGTAGTTTTACCCATTCACATTAGCATTATAGTTCAACGGATGTAATGACAGAGGTAGTTTGGAAGAGAAGACATATACTTCCGTTTTCCGAGGACATAATGAAGAAAATAAACATAAAAGAGAGAACAAGATTAGTTTGAAGGAAGAGATAAAGTGGAGAATGCGCAAACACATTTAAAAGAATATCCAGGACTACACGAGCATGCAAAATCTGTTGCAACATAGAAAGATTCAGTTTTACCAATAAAATACATCAGATTGGTGGAATTAACTTATTGACTTTGTTTAAAATCTTTAATACATAATTGTTTGAGATAACAGTTCTTGCAGAGTAGAAGCAGATGGACAAACTATTAGCTGCTTAAATAGAGCAGAAAAGCAGTGAATTTTTCCTCTCGGCAGAATGTGAAGGCTGTAGTGTCATTTCTACTCCTAGAAGTGGATGTTTAAAACTTCAAATAACACACAATACAAGTCAGAGAATCAAATCCATATTAGATGAGACTGTCCAGTTGGTAAAGCAATCAACATACCTACTTTCTAAAAGCCTGCCTACATACCTCTTTTGAACCATGTTTACATTAGAAAATGGAGAAGTATGGATTGAAGCGTTAAAACAATTAGAAGTTAAACCCATACCGTCCCTTCCATTCTTAACCTATTTTCTTAATTCTACATTGTTACATAAAATATTCCCAATTCAAAACATTAACACCATAATAACTGGTAACATTTTCTGTCTTTTTCAATTTACTATCCAACATGTAGTCCAATATAAGTAGTCCAGTTTTGGAAATATCTCCCTGTGCATTAGTTAAAAATGATCAAGAAACGGTGCACCATTCTTTTGGTCTGTTAAATATGTTATGCAACCCCTAAAGTTACAGTAAAAGCGGATTCTAATTCTTATTTTACCAACTACTAAGCCATACACCAATTTTTTCATAGAATTCCACACTTCACTAATGACTATTTAAGAATCAGCAAAGCCAATGTAAACAAAATATAACAACAAACAGCCTATAGCTATTTTATAGATCAAACAAATACCACTATAAATACATTAGGTCTACTTTTCAGGGTGTTATGATATAAAATTCAGTCAATCAATAAATTTGAAAGAAAATCAACATGTCTAAATGTTTAGAATTGCTCTATATATCAATGTTGCAAAAAAGGGATATGAATACCGGTACATTAATTAGTTATTATGTAATATTGATGTATCAGTACGTCCGGTACAGACGTATGATATGGTCTATTTTCAAATAATATTTTTGAGATGCCCAACTTTTTTAACTATTGATTTATAAGAATTGATTTATAAATAGTTGTCAAACCATTCACCCAAATAGAGATTAATAATATAATAGCATTAGAACAAAATATTAATACTCAATATTTCAATCTTTAATGAATCAACATAAGCCTGTTAAATAAAATAACACAACTGCTCTATCAATAATGAAAAACAAAATGTATAACATGTTATTAACATGAATATGAAATGTGAATAACAAACATATATAAAAACTCTTTCAATTTTTCTTTTAGTTTAACTACTCTATTGTTCTTTTAGAAATTTTTGTAGAGATTTTTCTTCTGAAATTGGAATTCAAGATATTTTGACAGCTGCAAATGTATATATATCTTTATTTTTTAAGATAAACCTTAGTTCTTAGTTTGTTTTTACAAAATTTTACTTAAAAGATCCATAGATTGTGTCGTACATAATGTGGTCTGTATACAACCAAATATACATACATAATTGTGTCTCGATACGTTACAACATAGGTCGTTTTTCCGTATAAAAACTGTACCGTTACAACCATGCAATATATATCAGCAATCTAAAAAACATTAAGTTTTGAAAAGCTTACTTAACAGTCTAATGACACCATAAAGCATCCTGTCCTTCCGATGGAAGAATAGAGCCTCCACCATCGAAAACATTGGCATTGACAAAGCGCATTGTATGAACCCTGATGGTTGAATCCAAGTACTGCCAATCCTCTGCATAGTAATCTGACGTCAGATCTAAAACCTAAGATGATGATGATCAAGTCACTGGACACAAACAAGATTAATGAAAGCATCACACAGGTTCAGAACAAGTTTTTAGGGTTTCACCATTTTTCTTCCTTATTTTTTAAAACTTTGGCCCTTTTTATTTCTTTGCTAAGTCTTTAACTCCCGCAAAATCAAAACCCCACTTATAATTTAGATGTAGCTTTGGGTAATGGTATAATTTTTAAAAAGTTTTAATTTTTAATTTTACTAAAATACAACAAAAGATTATGTTGCTTTAATAATGATGTAGTTTTAATAGTTATTAATCATTTTTAAATTTTGGATTTAATATTTAAATAATTTTTAGTTTAAATTTTTCATTTTTAATTTTACTACAATACAATAAAAAATATATATATAAATTATGTAGTTCTACTAAATTTTAATTCTCTGGCAATGAAACTAGCACAAGTTTTCTCAATCTCAGTTATAAGTGTCGCTGACTACAGAGAACTTACGTGAAGAGCAGCAAACAAAACTTCTGCTTCCATATTGAATAATGCTCTAGAAATTAATTAGCTTTTGTCCAAGCCACAAATCACCATGTTGAGAGCAGCATGATGAATACAGAAGAAAGCAGGTGATCTAGACTGGAGTGTCCTGAAGAAGTCATTAGCAAAACATACTGACTCAATAGCCAAAATAAATAACTATAAAAATGTAGACATTTTAAATTGATATTGGAGTTATTATCACCAAAAATGCAGATAATTAGCTTTGACCTAAGAGGAATGACAAAAGGAATAGCAATAGACTTTAAAGTTAAGCAAGTTACTGAGCACGATTAATCTAGCAAAATAGTGAGTCTCATAATGAAGTCAGAAAGATTCTTTCCGTGGATACAGATAGGATGCAATCATGCAACCAAACATGAAGTGGTTAAAACAGAAAATGTAGTAGGTAGTTTTATCCATTCAAGTAATAGTTCAACGGATGTAATAACAAAGGTAGTCTGGAAGAGAAGACATCTACTTACTTTTTTCTTAAGACATAAGGAAGCATAGAAACATAAAAGCAAAGCAAGAAAATTTAGTTTGAAGGAAGAGGGTAACTGGAGAATGATGCAAATGCATTTATAACATCTAACATGACACAAGTCATATTCGATACTATCAACATAACCAACAAAATATGCAAAATGTTGCAACATAGAAACATTCAGTTTTATCAATAAAATACATTAGATTGGTGAATGAACTTATTGATATTGTTTAAAATCTTTAACACATGTAATTGTTTGAGATAACAGTTCTTGCAGAGTAAAAGCAGATGTGCACTCTATTAGCTGTTTAAGTAGAGCAGTAAAGCAGTGGACTTTTCCTCTCAGCAGAGTGTGAAGGTCATAGAGTCATTTCTACTCCTAGAAGTAGATGATTTAAACTTTAAATATCACACAATACAAGTTAGAGAATTCAACTTCATATTAGATGAGGCTCTGTCAAGTTGGTAAAGCAATCAAAACACAATCCTTTCTAAGAAGCATGTTTACATAACTTTTCGGAACCATGTTTACATTAGAAAATATAGCAGTATGCATTCAAGCGTTAAAACAATTACAAGTTAAACTCCTACTGTCACTTCCGTACTTAACCTATTCTAGGTGGTCATGTAAAATAGTTCCAATTCAAAACACTAACACCATAATAACTTGTAACATTCTCCATCCTTTCCAATTTACTATCCAACACATAGTCCAATATAAGTAGTATCGTTTCGGCAATATCTAAACCTTTGCATTTGTTAACAATGATCCAGAATCGTGTATTGTTCTTCTCATCCTTAAAATATGCAACCCCAGTTTTTTCATAGAACTCCACACACTTCACTAATGTATCTAAGAATCACCAAAGCCAATGGAAACTACATATCACAACAGATAGCCAATAGCTATTTTATAGCTCATAAAAATACCACTGTAAATACACTAGGTCTACTTTCCGGGTGTTATGATATAAAATCAATTTCGATTAATAAATTTGGATAAAGAATCAAAATGTGTAAATGTTTTAGAATTGATCTATATATATCAGCAATTGCGAAAACACGAAGGTCTGAAAAGCTTACTTAACAGTCCGGTGAAACCGTAGAAGCATCCTGTCCTTCCAATGGTAGGAGACGACCTTCAGCCATCGAATAATATTGGCATTGACAGTCATCGTATGCATCCTGTCGAAGTACAGCCGATCCTCTGCACAGCAATCTGACATCAAATCTAAAACCTAAGACGATGATGCTCAAGTCACTGGACAAAACAGGGTTAATGAAAGCCTCGCTCGGGTTCAGTATAAGTTATTATTATTATTATTATTATTATTATTTTATATATTTTTTTTCAATGTTCTCACCTTTTAAATTTAAGAATAAATATTTAATTTTTTAATAATTTACAAAAATAGAGTGATATTCACATTATACAAATGAAAAAGAGTTCACAGAAATTTAGAACAAACTAAAAGTACTAATGAATTTTATTAAAATTATTTTATAAATATCTCATTTATATTTATATAAATTTAGTGTAAATATCATTTGATTAAGTTTTAAATATAAATTAAAAAAATAGTTTTTTTTTTAAATTATAATATTTAAATTTTGTGAATATTAAATTTATTTTAATTTTAATTTCAATTTAAAATTTTTAAATAAATTTTAGTTTAAGTAATTAGAAATAATTATTATTTTAATATTAATTTAAAATAAATATTATTTTTTTTCAATTTAATAAAATATTGATTTTATAAACCACATTTTTTCTTTTTGAAATATCTTTATATAATATATATTAATTAATTTTAAAGTAAAATAATGCTATATAATCTAATTTTTAGTGTTTATTCTTAAATTATAATAAATAATTAAATAAATAAAAATTAATATTTATAAAAATTAATAATGGAGAGCATGTTGCACAATAAAGCACGCTATATAACATTATCCTTTGAAATATTTAAATAATAATAATAATAATAAATAATAATAAAAATCAAACTTTTAAAATGTTACATTTGCCTTTAATTTATTAAGGGATAAATAATATATAGCCTCCTGTACTTGTATAAGTTTTTCACTTGGCTCCCTGTACAAATTGTTGTCCCAGTTAGCCTCCTGTACTTGTGATTTTGTCTTAAATAGCCTCTCTGTGCTGACATAGCACATGACGTGGACATTGCATGTGTGATGTGGACTGCCACGTGTCGTCAATGTCACACATCAAACGACCACGTCACGTGCCACATCAGTATTAAGGGGCTAACTGATACAAAATAACAAGTACAGGAGGCTAATTGAGACAGCAATTTGTACAATGGGCTAATTGAGAAAATTTAAAAATACATAAATAAAATTGATTTAAAAATAAAATATATGTATAATTATATATTATAATTTATAATTTATCTGATTCACCTATCTATCTATTTTAAATACTTTAAATAATGATTTTTTTAAAGAAAAAAAGGAGTAACTAACTGCACTAGA
Organism: Cardiospermum halicacabum; assembly: GCA_031304145.1. Classification (NCBI taxonomy): domain Eukaryota; kingdom Viridiplantae; phylum Streptophyta; class Magnoliopsida; order Sapindales; family Sapindaceae; genus Cardiospermum; species Cardiospermum halicacabum. The sequence continues at coordinate 22,103,466 of CM062396.1, forward strand.
TATCAAACATTCAAATTAGAATTAAAACAAAGTTGACACAAGAACAAAATATTATTATTCTTAATGAGTCACATTATCATTATAAAAAATATTATAAAATTAATTTTTTTAATAGAATAATTTAAAAAAAATAGATTAAACAAAAATTTAAATGAAATTCTTTAAAATGGTTATTTTGAGATAGATTTAAAATGATGATTTATTTAAACTATCTAAAATAGATTATTAGACGAATTAAACCGAAAAAAAGTTATAATGTTTAATTATATTTACATATTTATAAATTTATAATTTTTTTTAGTTACAAATGGTTGTCTCAGTTAGCCCCCTGTACTTGTGATTTTGTCTCAATTAGCCCCTCGGTGCTGACGTGGCGTCTGACGTGTCATTTGATGTGTGACCTTGATGACACATGGCAGTCCACATCACACATCAAACGACCATGTCAGATGCCACGTCAGCACCGAATGGCTAGCTGAGACAAAATCACAATGGGACTAATTGAGACAACCATTTGTACAGGGGTCTAACTGAAAAACTTATACAAGTACAGGGGCCATATATTATTTATCCCATTTATTAAATCAAATTCCAACGACTAGTGCAAAACACCATCGTTAACCTAACCAAGACCTCGACCAAGCTTCTAATAGCAGTCAGTATCAGCACCATACTCAAATAACAGCAAGACCATGCTTACTTACGAAGACTTCGTGAAAGTGCATGGAGTTTTATTGGCAGCCTCCGGCCTCCCACAGCTGCTTCACCGTCCACTCTATCAAAAGCTTACCACCGAGTGCTTCGATGGCGGCTCTCACTTTCAAATCGAACTTTGCGACGGCGGACGTCAGCGCCGCCTCCTCCTCACCTCTGATTTCATGCCCAAACACTCCGACCTGTTCCTCATCGACCACGCCTGGACATTCCGGCTCTCCGATGCTTATAAACAGGTTTGCGTTTTCTCAGCTTTAATGCGTATTAATACTGAAAGTATTCTATACGTGTGTAATAGCTGTTTTTGAGTTGTTATTACAGCTTCAGGAGGTTCCAGGACTTGCTCAGAGGATGGCTTCATTGATGTGTGTAGATGGTGATTTGGATTCTGATTCTGAAGTTGTGAATGGTGAAAACGATGTCAAATTGAATGTGGAAGATGTTCTAGAGAGTGAAATTCAGTATGCAGCAGACAAAAGTAATGGCACTGTTAAGTGGTTGGAGCTTGAGGAGCTTGATGTTGACGATGATATGCTGCTATCTCTAAATTTGTCTAGTAAATTTCCGGTCAGTCTTCCTATTTCATCTTATGAGCATTTGTTGAATATTATAGTCTGAGCGCTTACTGTCAGCCTCTATGTATTATATTAGGATTTGCAAGCGCTTAGTCTCCGTGGAAACAAGCTAGCAAATGTGGATACAATTGTTCAGGAAGTTACCAAACTCAAGAACCTGAGAGCTTTATGGCTAAATGATAATCCTGTTTTGAAAAGGTGTGTAACCGAGATGAAATGGAAATTTGCAATTATTGTTCTGTAGCTGCTATAGGTTCTTTTTTAATAGGTGACTGTTTCATTTTCAGCGAGCCCTACCTGGGGGATGCAATTTTACAGGGATGCCCGAAATTGGAAATCTACAACTCGTGTTTCACTTGCAATTTTGGTGACTGGGCATTGGGCTACTGTGGAGATGTTTATGGTAAAGATAATCCAAGCAGTCTTAATTACAGTGATCATCCCTTGCAAAATGTGACCTCACTTGACCTCTCAGATAGATCTATAGACAACCTAGTCAACAAGGTTTGTGAATTTTCTTCCTATTCAGTATTTTGTTCATTTGGTTCTAAATAGTTAGTCAGCTTAACTATTTAATTCACAGGTTAGGGGGTATGGCTCAATAAATCTGGCAGTTTCCCGAATATTTTTTGTGGGCTTCTTTTGTTAGAATCAATGCTTCTTGTTTCAGGGTATCCATTTATGTCTATGAATTAATTCTGGTGCTAAAAAAATTCTGCTGTCCTCAGGCATTTTCACCTACTGAGCTGCCGTCTCTTTCACATTTGAATATTCGGGGAAATCCATTAGGGAAGAATTCTGTAAATGAATTATTGGAAGTCTTAAAGGCATTTCCGTGCTTGCATTCTCTGGAGGTAATCTCTCTTTGAAAGTAGCACTTCCATCTCCTGGAGACTGGTGATGATAAAACCTTGTGCCAGAAAAGTTTAAGAATGTTGAGTTTGACCTCTTTCTATAGGTTGATATACCTGGACCTCTTGGAGACAGTGCAATCAAAGTTCTTGAATTTCTTCCCTCTCTTTCTGTGCTGAATGGTGTCAGTTCTTCTAAAATCATAGAAGACGGGAAACATGTAGTTGATTCAATCCTTCAACCACAGCTTCCTAAATGGAGTCCAGAGCAACCTCTTACTGATCGTGTTCTTGCTGCAATGTGGTTATACCTAATGACATATAGACTAGCCAACGAGGAAAAAATAGATGAAACATCTGTATGGTAAGCACTCTTCTGCATTGTTGGTTGGCAATATGAACTCCATAAGCTTCTCTTGTAAATCTTATAAAAAAAAATATACATGGAGGTCGTGATCATCCTACATTATTTAATCTCATGATTTGACGAATACATAATTTGATCTTTCTACCATTAGTTGTATCAAATGGAGCTTTCATGATTTCCCATTGATGAGATGAGAATTTAATAATTATTTTCTGTCAAATGTGTGTCTATTTGTGGTTATTTATTTATTTAAGTTAATAACTTTTGATTTTAACATTTTGTTAATTAGTTGAAGTAACGGTGTTATCCAATGTTCATAGGTGAATTACTGGTGATATGGTTCTCATGGAACTTGCTAACATTGTGAAAATAAATTATTTAAACAAATATTCAACTATCTTATGAAGTTGGAATTTGTTTGTGCAAAGTGAGGATGGATATTCTCCAGAATTTTCAGTTTTCAGTACTGTTTTAATTTAAAAAGTTATGGATGAAAAAAGGAAGGTTGTGAAGATGTAAATGATCAAATCAACCTCAAGAATACAAGATTGATAGCAGAATCATGATAGGGCTTTAACTTCACTGTACTGACTGTATATAATACACCTAACAGATGGCTAATGAATTTAAAGTTTAGAATATACCAACTTTTTTACCACAAGTATAGAATTTTAGTCTGGAATACCTTGTTATTATAACAAGTCTAATAACTTGCTATCTTTCTGGGTTTTACCAGAACTTCTTGCACACTAAGTATTATTGTGTTGTTAGAATCAGGTAGTTGTCCAAATATATTGATGGTAATGTGCAAGTGAATGTATCTAGATGTTTGAAATTTTAGTCAATCTTTACTGTCAGACATGTTTTAGGAATGTGAAGAATGATAAAAATGCTACTTGCTTAACCGATGTTGCCTTTGCATCAGTGGTTATTTTCATAACTGAGATGTTTTTGTGGTTTGTGAGTCTTCGCCTTCTTTGTGGGGGTGAAGAGGAACTCGTTTAGGATCTTTTTGAGTTTCAAAACCTTTTTATTATTTCGCTCATGTCAGTTAGCTTTAGATTCTAAAGTATTTGCATCTGTTGGTGATTAAACTTTGGAAGTAGTATTTATAACTTGAAAGAGTGGATCAGTCATCCTTGTCCTCTTATTTTCTTAATTTTATTTAGATGCAAGTAATTGATGCGGTGGGATTGTGATGGCTGTCTTTGTCAAGTCTAAGTGGAACTTATGAAATTCTATCTTCCTCTACTCATGACAGCGCTTGGTTTTGGCTCCCTACAGGTATGTGATGGATGAATTAGGATCAGCTTTACGGCATAGTGACATGCCAAACTTCAGAGTAGCTCCTTTTCTGTTCATGCCAGAAGGAAATCTGGCGTCGGCAGTGAGGTTTTTACTAAACCCTTGTTTGATTTGCTGCAAATTTTTTCCCCAGAAGTTTCATTTATCTCCCTTCTGTTAGATGCTATCTAAATTCGAATAAAAATAGTATTCAATTATCTTCATTCAATTCTGTGTAGAATCCTTATGCTTTTGATTTTCCTTAGTTCTTCTCCATCAAATTACATTTCTTATTTTCTTTGGTGTAAAGAATAGAAATGACAATTCTTCAAAGTAGTAACGTATATAGAGTTTCTTTTCAGTTATTCTATAATATGGCCAATTGAGAATATTCACAAAGGTGATGAGTGCACTCGTGATTTCCTATTTGGTATTGGAGAGGACAAACAACGATCTGCTAGACTTACTGCTTGGTTCCAAACACCTGAGAATTATTTTATCCAGGTATTATTTCCTATTACTAATTACAGTTGCTGTATTTCCCCACTTTATATGGTTCAATTGTAGATTCAGTAAGAACTTACTTTAATTCTGCAGGAGTATGAAAAACATTGCAAAATGCTGCATACGAAAGATTTTACTTATCTTCCTACGAAGTCTTCTACTACTAAAAGTTTGTATCATGGGGATAAACATGTTTTACGTGTTTATACTGACATACCTCAAGTAGAAGAATTTTTGACACGTCCTGAATTTGAAATCAGTATGTGTTCGAAATAATTTTTAACTCTTATGTTATCTATAATCTGGCTGTCTCTTAACTTAAAAAAAATAAAATGATAATCTGCAGCTGCATTGCTTACTGAACTTCATCTATTGCTAAGAATTAATAGTTCTACATTAGTGAATCAGAGTCTATTGTGTACTGTTTTGTCCAGTGTCGGAAAAAACTATACGGTAGGATTATATATACAAGATAATAACGCAAGATAACGACCACACTGGAATCTGGGCGCCTCTGCATAGCCTTATATGGGTGCCTGTTCAAAGAGCCTATTTTGAGACTGAAAAACAGCCGTAAGATACGGTCTTCAAATTCTATTAGAAAAACGTCAATGCTTTACAACAGAGTGTCATCGCCAGAGATCTGGTTCTCTCCTAAAGGTCTGAGAATGAGAGAGAGAAGATTAGCGGGATAATGAGATAAATAAGATTAGAGGGATAAGATAAGTGGGAACTTTTTCTCTTGAAAGTAAATTTGCAAAAACAAAAGCAATTGATGAATGATAAAACTAACTTTTGGATTATCTAATTTCTGTTTGAAACCGGTAACTCCTGTTGCGTATTTAATTTAAATATATATTTATCTTTATTTTTGGTTCCATGCCATTTCCATATCATCTGTCCCGTATCATGTATTTCAAAACATTGGTTTAGTCTGTGTTTGCTAGGCTGCATTCTTATACACACAATGCACTCCTTAGTAGAGTGAGAAGTTTGGCATATCTGTTTAGCTCTTTGAATCTGATTGACCAGGATTTGTTTGCTGCTTTCCACTTCCTAAGGTTGAGGTTGTTGGTTGTTGGTTGGGAAATATCTCTGTTTTCTTTTGGTTATATTTGTCATATACTCTCTTAGTATTATTTGATCTCTGCTGATATTCTAATTACCCTTTTACAGCAACAGAGCCTAAGGATGCAGATATTGTATGGACAAGTGTGCAGGTAGATGAGGAAATGAAAAAGGCTGCTGGAATAACAGATGAGCAATATGTGAACCAGTTTCCTTATGAGTCATGTCTTGTCATGAAACATCATTTGGCAGAAACTGTTCAGAAGGTTGAGCTCTTTTCTCACACAAAATCTTATATTATGAGCCTGTTATATTAACTAAATTATAGATTATTATTAGCCGTTCTCAGCAGCTGTCAAGCTGTCACAATGCAACTTGATAGGCGGTCAGTGTTTAAAACATAAATTGCCTTTCAACATTGTAAGTAGACTCATTTTACTCTAAACCTATTCCCTTTCAACAGGCACATGGATCTCCTGAATGGCTTCAGCCTACTTACAATCTTGAAACACATCTATCTCAACTTATTGGTGATTATTATGTACGGAAAAGAGCTGGACTTAATAATCTCTGGATCTTAAAGCCATGGAACATGGCACGAACTATTGATACAACCGTTACGGGCGATTTATCTGCTGTTATACGGCTCATGGAAACTGGTCCAAAAATATGTCAGAAATATATTGAGCACCCTGCTTTATTCCAAGGAAGAAAATTCGATCTCCGCTACATAGTATTAGTTCGGAGCATGGATCCTGTGGAATTATTTATTGCAGATGTATTCTGGGTATTGACTTTCTTCTCCTTATGAAATGACACTGGGATGTTTCTCTGGTTATCTACTACTTGCAACTTTGGTTGGATGTTTTGTTTCAAGACATGTATGTTCAACCTGTTTTCTTTTTATTCAGGTTAGATTGGCAAACAATCCATATTCGCTGGACGACCACAGCTTGTTTGATTATGAGACTCACTTTACAGTCATGGTAAGTTTATATATCCCCCAAACATGTCTAACTCTGCATCCATTTGGTGATATTCTATAAAGATGAGCATACGTAAGGTTCACCATTGCTAACAATCAGAGTTGTCTTTTACTTGAGAATTATATTATTTCATTTCCTTGGGACCTTTACATTTCACCTATCAACTAACTCTTGCCATTCGCAGAATTATGGCCGAAGAATGAATCACATGAACACTCCAGAATTTGTGAGGGAATTTGAACATGAACATCAAGGTATGTGCTCTACTCACTTTGCGGAAAGTGGGTAATCTAATAGCATTTGCAAGAGCATCATTGAGAATTTTTTGGGTAAAATTGCTTAGTAATCTAGTTTTCATTGTTTCTGGCAGTTAAATGGTTAGATATTCACCAAAGAGTGGTAAAGATGATTCGATCTGTCTTCGAGTCAGCTGCTGTAGTTCATCCGGAGATGCAGAGTCCTAAATCTAGGGCCATGTATGGTGTAGATGTAATGCTCTGTAGCTCATTTCAGCCAAAATTATTAGAGGTTTGTAGCTTAAGCAACACTATATTTCAATCATATGCATTTTAAACATGAAAATATATTAAATTCTTGGGATCTCGTCCCAAAGAACAATTTTCATGGAAATTAAGAATTTTATTTATTTATTTATTTTATTTTGTTGCAATGAAGGTAACTTACTGCCCAGACTGTGCAAGAGCATGCAAATACGACACACAAGCTGTAACTACAGGGGAAATCGTTAAAGGTTCTGACTTCTTCAACGACATGTTCGGTTTTCTTTTCCTAAATGAAACTACCCATGTTAGTCCTATTTAATATGATTAGGGACAATGTCAGCTTGTATCAAGTAGTTTGCGGTGAAGTGTGAAACAGAGGGTAGTTAAGAAATGTTTATTGCTGTTCACTATAGTGAGTAATGGTTTGCTTGCTCAAGAATTTTGTTAGTTTGTATCAAGTGGTTGGCGGTGAAGTGTATGCAGCAGAGGGTGGTGAAGAAATATTAGGTGAACGTTGATTTGGTTTGCTGCTAAAGAATTTTATTATTTTTGTTTCTTTCATAGATGGTTTGTTTTACCTTCTATGGTGAGCATTGGCTTACGAAGGTGGTGTGTTTTACCTTCTAGTTAAGGTTAAAATGCCACCATTCTGACCCTTAGCTAGGTTTTTTTCATTTTACTATATTTTGATTTATTTTTTTTTAAAATTTTAAAAATAAAGATAAAACTTTAATATACAAGCAAAGAGCATGGCACCATTAAACCACACTCTGACCTCATTTGAGCCTAAGCCAACATAGGCCGATGCGTGTACCTTCAATAAGGAAATCAGAATCACAAAATAAGGAAACTCAGAGGGCCTCATTTGAGCCTAAGCCAATATAGGCCGATGAGTGTACCTTCAAGGGTTAATTGCTTGAATTACATTCCTAGTAAGCATCTCTAGTTGATGAATTACATTCCTGAACACCCATTGAAAATTGCCCTTCTTTAACAACTACAAATTGCCCTTCTTTAACAACTCCGTCCGAGTTCAATTTCAATTTTTCGTATTCATCAGGACGCCGATGATGACTTCGAAGATTAAAGCCTTGGGAGGCTACGTCCAAGTTAATTTCACTCCATCGGAACTTATCTAAAAGAACTCTTTATCTAAAGCCTCTATATATAAACCATTTCTTTTGCTCAAATTCCAAAACACCGGATTGCAATAAGATATATACCAAAGAACAGTAAAGTTCTATGTACAACACGAAAATCACTTCACATTATCAGAACAGTTATCTAAAAGAAGAACCCTTTATCTAAAGCCTGTACATCACCTGCAAGCTACTTCTACATCAGACCCCTCTTTACATTCAACAGGAAAGAAATTTTGAGGTTATAAAACTAATATTTTGGACACAAGAAGAACCTCATGAGGAGAAAGAGAGATTAGGCTATGGGGCCTTGCACATTCTACTCATTTGATACTTGTTGATTTCTAACGGTTGAAACCTTTTTTTGCAATTCAAGATTTGACATCCGCTCAACTTCCAATGCACGCTCCAGCTATTGATTGAATCAAATTTTGTAAACATCAATCTCTACATGACTGTAGGAAGGGAGAAAAACAACAAATGGCACAAGGACCAGAAACAAGTACCTTTGCTGCTCGCGTGCTCCATTCTCCTAATATGGCTCTCAGTCTCTCGTTCTCTTCCACATACTGTTTCAGTATTTTTAAGAAGTTCAAAAACAAGAGTCTAGTCAACAATTAACCAAATGTAACTATGATTGGAGACTTGAGCAGATTCATGTTTTGTTAACTGTATGTAATGTATTATAATTGATGGAGTTTAGCTTCTTACTAACAGGATTCCTAATTAACCAACTAAGATAACATAAAAAATATATATATTTGTGGCCATCCACCCAATAGAGGTATACCTGATTGTTGGTATTGCGAACTCGCTGCACCTCTGATTCCCTCTCTGCTATCAAGGACCGTGCAAGGCTTAGTTCAGATTGCAATTGGTTCATCTGCAATGTAGACTATCTCAGTACTTGAATGAAGAAAACATAATTTTTGGAATAAGTAATTGACTATATAAAAGGTCAATCAGGCCCAAGTATCCTTAGACAACGGTGAGTCAATTCATTTGAAGGCTGTGTCCCATTAGAATCACTTAATTGCAGTCAAAAAATAAAACGAAGACACAACATAATTTATGCAATGCAAGTACGTCATCCAGAAGAATTGCCAAGATACCACCATCGACTTCATTACAAAATTATGAGCATTAGATAGGGCTTATCCAAACTTCCTAGAAAATGTCGAGCTATTACAAAATTCTTGGTTCAATATTATTTCTTTCTAGTACAATCGGGACTCGACTATCCCTCACCATTGGGGGAGGATTTGTTGAGTCACATTTCCTGACATTATGGAATTAGGATTCAAAAGTGCCCCCCATCATTGTGGATGCTCTAAAAGTGAAATGCTAATTAAAATTAATACGTATTAACATATCTTTAATTAAGAAATGCTAATTTAATTAACAATTTCTAAATAGTATGGTCAACAAATACATATGTAGAAAAATGAAGTTACAAACTTGTACTAGAAAGAAAGTAAAATTGAAAGGTTCTTTAATAATAAGAAAATAAATTTATGGTTTGAAAATTATTTCATAGGAGACTTTTGACTCAATAAAATGAGGAATGAATAATTAAGTTTGTGGAAATGCTTTATATTTATTATTGGAAAAAAAAAATCAAAACGAGTAATTTCTTCCGATTTGTACTGTCCAATCCGCCTAGAATCCCGTTTGGACCGCTTAATTACTCCCCAGAGCGCTCTAGGTAGAGCACGTAGGCTAAATTCCATTTTTAGCTCGAATTTCAAAGAAATTCAGGTGTTAAAATTCCTAGGCGCCTAGGTGGCTGCCTAGTCCTAGGCCCTACTTTCCTAAACAGAGAGAGTGACTACTCTTCTTGTACGACACTGAATATGGTCTATCCACATTAGATAATATTACCTCAGCAGATATTGTTCGTAACTCCTGATCACGAGCTGCTAAAAGATGAGCAAGATCAACCTACAAAAGAAAGCCATTTGTAACATCATTAGTATTAATGCTGGATTGCAGAATAAGGGAAACAATACAATATCCTCCAGGAAATAGTATTGCATATCAAAGGATAATAAATCTTATGAACTTTTCACATGTTAACATGGCCATATAGTCAGTTTGGTCGCATTTGGAGCACCGCTTATACTTGGGATTGGATTGGCTACAACATGATACCACGTTTGCTTCCTTATTGGATTGGATTTTTTCAATCCGATGCAATCCGGTGAACAGCATATTCATCAATGTACAAGTTAATGGCTTATATATAGGCTCCCTAAAAAGTTAAAAATAAATAAACCTTGGCTATGTTTTCAATAAAATGATAATTATGATAACATTTTAAATAGATAATTTTAATTATAAAAAAAATAAATAATAATAATAATAATAATACGATGTTTTATTAATTAAATATAACTACAGTATTTTTAAATCCAATCCCAATATGCACCAAACATGTGATTCAATCCAATACATCCTTCCAAAACCTACCTTTAGGTCCAATGTGGCTGTATTCTTATGCTTACAACTACACCGAATGGTATTCACAACTATATGAAGATTAGTCAAACTAGCTTTTTAGTTTAATGCACCAGGCATATCCTGGACATCCACAGTGCACACAAATACTTAAAATCCCCATTCATAGAAGATAAAAATAAAATAATTCCCAACATACAGAGTGGCAATTTATTACCTGAGGGGTACTTCCATCATTAGATCTTTCGTATTTGCTCAGGCACTCTTGCAATCGAAGAATCTGCAGCAAATACATGTGTACTTTGGAATTTTTTTCATCTTTAAACAATTATAGTAAAGAGACAGCCTGAAAGTTTGTAAATTTGTTCATCTAGAACTCAACGAACTATAAACTATTTAAAGCCATCACTTATGACTTCTATCACGTACCTCTTCACTTAGGAAATGAAGGTTCTCTCGTTGATATTGTAACAAAGCCATTTGCTGATCTGAGAGTCGACCACCATCATGATACCTATGGTATAAAAAAAATTAAGAATAATTGTTTGGCAAATTACATAAAATTACATGCAAAGGCTATTGATGTGTAGTATGGTGGACCTTTTGAGAGCATATATATGTTGAGCATGACTGTGAAATCAGTATATTGTATTTAATCATAATCTCTACAAGCACTCATGCTTATTAAAGAATTTGGCTGCACTAGTATGCATTGTCTCACTTTAAGCTAATCTTGAATGTGAATATGTTATCATGTGCCTAAATTATTAGTCAATAATTTGAAAAGGTGTTATTTGAATACCTCAAACCTTCCAATGAACTTGATGGCTGAAGGGGAGAGTACAATGAGTTCAAAACATCAGGTTGAGAATTTATCGAATTGTACTGATGAACATAACCTGCGAGCATAAGACATGCTTACAAACATCAATCTAAAATTCAAATAACCAAAAAAAAGTCTCTCCAATTTTAATTTCCAGGAAATCCGAAAAATAGTATCTCCAATTTGAATGACATGTCAACATCATTTGAAAACATTATGGGATAGCAGATGATATGTACAAAAGGGCAGTGGTGTGGCAAACATAAAGTTATTTCATACTTTCAGTATGGCGAAAGGAATACAACGCCAAACAAAAGCACCACATTTCAATCAGCTATCATTGTAAGCAAAAAACACAGTGAAGAGAAATATGTTCAAGTTTCTATTAATTCATGAGATCAGCATGACAACAGATCTTATCTTATGTCAAATGAAAGTATTGCATTATATTATACAGCCATCAATCTATTAAAGCAAGCCTGCAGACATTTAAGATTCACTGGCCGACAAAGCTCAAGGAATTTCTTAAAATTGATAAGGTTCACCAAATTTTCATAACAATTTGACCTGACATAAGGAAACAGAAAAGAGGCCAGAGCAGATAATTCATGCAGCTGACCACAATTGATTTTGCAACTAAGGCTTGTATCTTTTTGTCATTGTAAGGTGGGAAATGAATGAAAGAACATAAACTAAAAATAACCAAGAATGTCTCTAACTTCCTTCTTAGCTAGACCATATGACAAGTTTCTTCCCTTACTAAATGCATGCATGCATTGATAAATTACCCAACTATTTGGGAGTGAATATCTTCATTATAAGTCAGGATTGACTTCCTTTATTTATGTTGTTCTTCCCATGCCTATAAACAACAATTGGACATAGGCAGGCATCCACCCCAGGTTTCTTCAACCTAGTGAAAAGTGTAACACCATGGATACTGAAACAATCTTTACTCCTACACATCATGCACTGCTATAAGTTAACTTTTCAGTGATTTGGACAAATAAATACTTACTTATATAGGCTAATATGAAAGTACCCGCACATAGTGCTTCCACAATCATAATAATCCTGCATATATAAAAACAATACTCTCAGACAACAACTAATTTGGCAAGCAACATAAGCATATCATTGAGTTTTTAGAAGACATTATTGTTCTAGAAAATTCTGTGAGAAAAAGAAAAAATCAATCTGATAAAGAACATACAGCACAGGATGCAGCCACAAATATTATTGCAATTTGATAGTAAATTTTATATTGTGTTGCAATTTGAAATATAGAACTTAACATATGGTTGAATAAGAGTGTTAAAAAATAAAAAACCAACAAGATTTTCTTGAAACTAAGATCATACAGAATGATATGTTTTAGAAAAGCATTAAAGGTCAACAGCTTATCCCTCTGTTTCATTTGCTTCTCAGTATTAAACAGTGGCTAAATTTGGCAAAACCATACACTTGATTGCTATGCGAAACTACCATCACAATCCAATAATTTTCTTTGCAGGGCACTAAACTCATACATGAGAAGAAAAACAATTAAAATGATATACTGACTCAAACTGACTAGAAATATAGTTGAAATAAGTTTATTACAAATTTAAAAAATAATAATAATTATAAAATTCTAATTTTAAAAAAAATAAAAAAATAAAAATAAAATAAAATAAAATATAAAAACATAAAGAGATATTTTCTAGAAACTAAGAGAATACAAAAGGATCTGTTTAAGAAATGCATTAAAGATCAACAGCTATTCTCTCCCTCCACTTATTTGCTTCCGTAGATTAAAATGTCTAAATTTGACATGAGAAGAAAAAAAGTTAAATTGATATATTGACTCAAACTAACTCAGACATATGGTTGAAATAAGTGTATTTAAAAATGATTAAAAAAAATTAAAAATAAAAAACATAAACAGATCTCTTCTTAAAATTAAGAGAATACAAAAGTGCATTAAAGATCTGCAGCTTTTTCCGCAGATTAAAATGTGGTTAAATTTGACAAAACCATGCACCTGGTTGCTATGTGTAACATCACAATCCAATAATTTTCATTACAGGGCACTAAACTCATAAATGAAAAGAAATATAATTCAACTAATATATTGACTCAAACTGAATTAGACAAAAGTGTAATGTCCTGTCAAACCGGCAAATCATGCGATATATTCATCTCAACACCTTTAATAATAATGTGCATTATGAAGTGATCCAGCAATCAGCAAAAATTCATAAAATAATTGATAGAAAGCAAAAAAAAAAAAAAAAAAAAAAATCACAAATGAAATTACGTATAAACCAACTATTAATGGGATAATCTATTTAGCTTGATAGAGAAAAAGTGATTTCTTAACGGAATTTATTTTTAATGGTTGAATTAAAATTATGCATCCTATGCATAAAGAGGCGGTCATACCGTCAAGAGTCAAGATCAATCCATCCTTGTCTGATTAAACTTGTTAATCTATTTCATCATCTTTTCATGAATTTCCTTTTGAGAAAGATATCACCATTTATGACATGAAAATATAATTATTGACAACTATTTTCAATTTCGCAACATTCACAAATGCAACATGCAAACACCAAAACCACGCGATGCTTTAAGTTTTAATAAGAGCTATAAATACCTCAGTAAAGCAGCAATAGAAAGAATACCAATCTGGGGTTTCCAAACCATAATGAGCAGCATAGCCGCAGTTCCTAACATGAAGTATAATCATCATAAAAATTATTATAAAGACAATAAATATTTATAATTTTAAAGATTAACATAAAGTACTATTGACAAACCAAATGCAGTCAATGTGCGTATATGTTATATGAAAATATGCTTCATCGGGATTTACATGCTAATGATAAATATGTTATGTTTTTTATGTGCGTATATGTTATATGAAAATATGCTTCATCGGGATTTACATGCTAATGATAAATATGTTATGTTTTTTATGTGAACATTTACACACGCATAAAAATTAAAAATAAAATTAAAAAAAAAAAAAAACATTATGATAAATATGATCGATTCAAAACAAGATTATTGCGTACATTATACATACCATATGCAGTAATGGCAAATGGTAAACGAACAATATACTTCAACTTCTGACTGAAACTATAGTAGCCCTGCAAAGTTCAATGGTGTTTCAGGAAGTCAAATACTTGAACAAATGATGCCATTATCTAACCACCTAAAGCTTACAACTCATTATCTTGCTAAGAGCTCATGTATTTCAAACCTTTCTAATCAAGTTTTTTGGCTTCTTTTCTTTTTTCTAATTTAAATTAAAAAATAAAAAATAAATAAAAATAATAAATAAAAAAAAAGAAGAAGATGAATAAGTTAATGTTGACACTAGGGATTGGACTTCAACTTCCAAAGCTTAAAACATCTGGAAAATGACCATACTAATCATTTTCAGCCACAGCAGCAAGTGTTGATTCTAATAGAAAATATTAACAAATAGAAGATGATTATCTAATACAGGAAAATGCTTTCCTTTTTACCATTCAGAAAAGGATCATCCTTTATCATATTTGTGACTAGAACACTCAAAACAACCAGTGTTTACCTGTAACCGAATTTTCTGGACCTGATAAACAAAATATTGTTGAAACATGCCTGAAACAATGAAATTTGAATTAAAATTTACTTGACGCAGAGCACCATGTATGATACCAATCTAAAGTATTATAAAAAGATGGTGTCAGTTAAAATTTAAGTTATGATGACAAAGATCACCCAGCAAGTGTTGTAAGACATTTGAACAAGAATGGGAGATTAAAATGGAAACATACAGGATCATTTAAATGTATATATCATGTTAACATACTCAACTCCATAAAGGAAAAGTTATTGCAGCTAGACAACGCTACACATTTTACCCAGTACTAGAGTAATCACATAGGCCCAATATCAGCAGTAAAATCAATAAACAACACACATCATAAATGACAAATAAACAAGATTTATCATCTTCATTTCATTCTTTTCCAAGTTCATAATATATTCCCTATACCAAACCTCCACATTTTGGTTCCACATGTTCTACTGCTATATTACTTCCTCCTGCCAATAAACACTATATATTGACATCTATTGCTTCTGCATTATGTATGAAAGCATAACCAACCACCAACCTATACTTCAGCACAAACAGTAATACAATCAACAAACAAGCACATCTAATCAAGCAAAGATTAGTAAAATCTAACCTGAAACTGCTAGAAGAACAACATCACAGCTACAAAGCAAGGGCGGTATCAACTTCTGTATAGGATGAAAAATCCAGGGTGCGGCTGCAGCCAATATGGCATAACCTGTCTGAAGTACAAACAAAAGTTAGGACTAAACTAAATTTCCAAAAAAATAATAATAATAAAATAAAATTTCAACAAATGTTTCTAGCAAACAAAACCATCTACAATTTAAACTTGTACTCACTAGCAAAATAAAGTAAACTACACTCCCGAAAATGCTCCTAGATTTCCGATGACCCAGTAAAGGAGCTTCATGCAGTATATCCAGGAACCTATCAGTATCGTAAACAGTCACAATAGAGAATTGTATGTCTACAAGAAACCCTACTTAAATTGTGGGGGCGAAATGGAATAATGTGAAAGAACTTTATGATTGTGGAAGCGATGCAATAAAAGAAAAAAAAATGTGTTGACCGTTTGGCTTAACCCAGAGCTTACAGAGCGTTGTCTTCCGGAGATGGAGAGGTAGAGGAAGCGTGTCTCTCCATGGACAGGGGTTTGAAGAGTGGGCAATTCAATTGGGGAGGTTTTTTTTAAGCGAAAATTCTAAGAAATGGACTTTTTAAAGTTTAAAATACTAGGCCCGTTTTGGAAAACAAACAAAAATAGGCTTTGTAAAGTTTAGTTTTCACTCCATAGGCCGAGTTTCCAAAAATACCTCTGAAACTTTACACAGATGCTGTGAATTATGCTCACAGTCTGTGAATTATGCTCACAGTCTGTGAATTACGCTCACAGCTGTGAATGGCCTATGAAGTGAAAATCAAAGTTTAGTTTTGCAAACTTTTCAAAAGTAGTCTATAATTGTATAGTAAACTTTTGATGGCCTAGAAATCCAATGGACTCTTTTTTTTATTTTAAACTGAGTGTAGATTTCGATCGAGAGATATGCCACCATCAGACCGTTCAGTTTGCATCCCCGAAGTAAAATAAATAAATAAATATTATATATGTTTATTTATTTAATGAAATGAAAAGTACAGAGGTTTTCAAAAAAAAAATCATATAAGTTTTTTTTTTAGTAGTTAAAATAAAAATATTAAAAACTTTATAAATAAATTTTAAACTTTGATGGAGCTCCAAGTGATGGATGCAATGGTGGTTGGACGATGGAGAAATAATAGAAAAATTAATTTTCGATAATTTTTAATTTCATCAAATCTCTTTCATTCAACCACCAATCGCCGAGAAACCACCATTATTAGATTCGTCTTTCAGAGCTCTATTAAAGTCAAAAAATTTCTGTTAACAATTTTAATATTTTTTACTTGACGGTGGTAAAACGTAGAAAAACGAAAATAATATGGTTTTTTTTGGAAAAACCCCAAACCTGCAGTGGATTTTTGCGATTAACACTAAAATGAAATATAAAAGGAAATACATATTTGATCCCATTTATTGGTCTCACTTAGGGTTGTTTCTGAGATGAGTTCGGCAGGTCCGAGGCTTGGCTACTGAAGATCAAGTTCAATTTGAGCTCGTTTTATGACTCGTTAAGTTTTTGAAAATATGATTCGAGCTCGACTCGACAAAAATTTGAGCAACTCCGTTTGTTGGAGGCTCGACTCATTTGAAGCTCTTTTGAGATTGATTATGATTTGTGGAGGTTCGGCTCGTTTGATGCTCATTTGAGCTCGTTTATAATTCGTTTAACTTATTCCACGACTCGTTTAAGTTATATATATATATATATATATATATTTTAAAAAAAAAAACTCACACTCATTTGCTCATTTAGGCTCATGAAGCTCGTGGGCTCGACTCATTGAGCTCAACGGGCCCGAGCTTGAGCCCTCAAATTTCAAAGCTCGACTAGTGAACTAAACAAGTTAAATCGGCTCGACTTTTGGCGAGGCTGCTCACGAGCTCTCGTTAGCCGACTCGTATTGTGAACAGCCCTTGTCTCACTTGCAATACGGTCAAATATATTATTTATGCCGGTTTGTTTTTAAATATTTTTAAATTATATAATACACTATGCCTTTTGCTATTGAGTAATGCTAGAGAACCTACTCATATAGCTAGGGTGTGCACGGTTCGGGCCATCCTGAAGACCAAATTGAATACCGAAATTTTGGTACTGTCCAAACCAAAATATAGTGGGACAGTACGGGACAAAATCCAAATTTTTTAGACTATAAAGAGCTTTCTTCAACTTGGTACGGTTAGAAAATCACAGTTAGAACACTTATATAAAATCAAAACAATCAGAATATAAAATAACTTCACTGATGTAACTATATGCAGAGGCTTGCACAAGTGGCAATGTTCTTAAACAAAATTTCCCCTTCTACTTGGTTGCTCAGAAGTCGACGGAAATCTGTTTCCAGGATACAACTGCAATATCTTTCGAGTAAATAACGAATGACGAAAGATTCTGGCAAACAACAAGGATTTTGAATGAGACTGTTTTAGTTGTTGTATTTTAAAAGAACTTAAATTCTCAGGAAATTCGATCCTTTACATGTTTTTGATCCTTTACATGTTTTCCCTCTTACGTTTAAATAATTAATTTATAAACGGTTATCTTCACAAGTCATGATGGTTTAGAACTAAACGGTTGTCTAAACAGTTGTGTCGGATTCAAACACTCACCCTGTTTCACAAACATACGTGTCTACACAATTTTAAATTTAAAATAAAATTGTAACTAGCTAGAATAAATTAAAATTTATTCTCTTAGTAAACACCAAGCCCAAAGCCCCATCTTTTGATATAAAATATTACATATTTAATATGGTTGCTCTCTCCATTGGTTGGTCTTTTAAGACCATGTTTTGGACTCTAGTATTTAAACTCATTCCTCGTGACTTTTATAAGTAATGTGGGATAGATTTCAAGTTTTTTCTATTCAAACATTCTACATCTCTACAATATCGCACATTTGAATATAAAATTGAAAACATCTCATCGTTAGTCTCAATTCAGAAAGATGAACAAATAAGATAAAATAGCCTCAATCTTTGAACTTTTCCTTAGTGATAACTTTTCGGGTCCTCTTAGTGACGCAATAGTTATAATCTTGAACTGTTCACTTTTTAATAGTTGACCAAATCAACAACCATCACTTTATTCATCTATGATCCTATGTTCTTTATACGTTTGTGTTCATTTTGGTCCTAAACATATCCTGGTTTTCATGACAGCATTAGAGAATCTAGCCATTTCAATTCTCACAAATGCAACCCCACATTTACTATCATATAGGTGATACCATAATTTCCTCATGGTATCATTAAATGCTTTGCATAACCTGGACATCTTCTTACCAACAATTAATGGTCATAGGAATGGTTGTACTTTGTTGGCGAATCAATCTTTTGAGTTTTACTTAACCAGTTGCCTATTGAACCTATTTTGTGAGATCTCCACTCTATTAGGTTAGATTTCCGCCTAGTTTAACTCACTTTATTGGCATTAATCTCATTCCTCTCGACAAAGACTTGAATTACTCTTTAGGAAGGCCTTTAGTTAACAGATCCGCGAGATTTTCCTTAGATTTCACATAACCAATGGAAATTATTCCATTAGTGAGCAATTGTCTAACAGTATTATGTCTACGTCTAATGTGTCTAGAATTTCCATTGTATACTTTATTTTTGGCTCTAGCATGTGCAGCCATATTGTCACAATGATACATACCGCAATCACTGGTTTAGGCCAGATAGGTATATCCTTCAAAAAATTCTTCAACCATTCAGCTTCTTCTGCAGCTTTATCTAATGCGATAAATTCTGACTCCATAGTGGATCTGGCAATACAGGTTTGCTTAGAGGATTCCTATGAAATTGCACCTCCTACTAATGTAAATACATATCCACTTGTGGATTTCATCTCTGGATGATCAGATATCCAATTAGCATCATTGTATCATTCTAGTACAGGTGGATATGTGTTATACACTAATCCAAAGTTTATTGTATTCTTCAAATAACAAAGAACGCTTATTAACGCAGTCCAATGATCAAATCCACAATTATGTGTATATCTACGAAGTCTGCTTACTGAATAAACAAGATCTGGTCTTGTAGAGTTCATCAAATACATTAGGCTCCCTATTATTTGTGAATACTCCAATTGTGCAATTGCACTCCCACTATTTTTTTTCAAATTGCAATTTCCATCAAAAGAAGTTGGAGTAGGCTTACAATCATATTGATTAAATCTTCTCAAAATATTTTCAATATAGTGAGTCTGGGTAAGAATGTATCCTTCATTAATTCTTTTAATTTGGATCCCAAAATGAAATCTGCTTGGCCAAGGTCTTTCATGTCAAATTTAGAACTCAACATTTTCTTTGTAGAATTAATTACATCTTTACTTGTTCCAATGATGAGCATGTCATCCATATACAAACACATCATCACACATGCATTTTTTATTTCTCTGATATACACACACTTGTCACATTCATTGATCTTAAATCCTTGTGCAAGCATGGTATGGTCAAACTTTTCATGCCATTGTTTTGGTGCTTGTTTAAGTCCATACAACGACTTAACAAGTTTGCACACTTTATTTTATTGTCCGTTAACCATAAACCCTTTAGGTTGTTCCATGTATATCTCTTCATCTAATTCACCATTTAGGAAAGCTGTTCTTACATCCATTTGGTGTATTTCAAACCTATGTAAGATAGCAATCGCTATTAACATCCTTATAGACGTTATTCTCGACACTGGAGAGTAAGTATCAAAGTAATCCAATCTTTTATTTTTTTCGATAACCTTTAGCAACTAATCGTGCTTTGTATTTATCGATAGATCCATCGGCTTTGAGCTTACGTTTGAAAATTCATTTATATCCAATAGGTTTATTACCTGGAGGTAAGTCAACCAATTCCCAAGTATGATTTTGTAAGATGGGTTCAACTTCACTATTAATTGCTTCCTTCCATAAATTGGCTTCTGACGAATTCATAGCCTCTTTATATGTTTGTGATTCTGCTTCAGTTAAGAAACTAATAAAGTCTGAACCATAATTTTTAGGAATTTTAATCCTCTTTCCTCTTTTAGGTTCCTGAACCTTCTCCTCGTTTTCACCAGGAGGTGACGATAGATTTCCAGTATCATCATTTGTTCTTTTCTTGGAAATACCATAATTTTCATTTTCCTGGAAATATATTTTCAAAGAACTCTGCTTGAATAGATTCTATTATGGTATTGACATGCATATCAGTATTATCTGACTTAATAATCAAGAATCTGTATGCAACACTATTCTTTGCAAATCCCAAACATACACAATCTACCATTTTAGGACCGAGTTTGGTTCTTTCTGGTATAGGAATTTGAACCTTTGCCAAACAACCCCACACTTTTAAGGTTTTATAAGTTGGCAATCTTTTCTTCCATATCTCATAAAGAGATTTTTCAGTACCTTTTAGTGGGATTCTATTTAAAATGTGATTAGCATTTAATAATGTTTCACCCCACGAATTATATGGTAGACTAGAACTGTTTAACATGACATTTACCATATTCTTTAACGTTCTATTTGTCCTCTCTGCCACCCCATTTTGTCGAGGTGAATAAGGGGCCGTCGTTCGGTGAATTATTCCATGCAATTTACAGAATTCTTCGAACTCTGTAGATCCATATTCTCCACCTCTATCAGACCTTAAAACTTTTAATTTTTTGTCTAATTGATTTCAACTTCAGACTTGTAAGATTTAAAACTCTCAAAAGGTTCATCCTTTTTATTAATCAAATAGACATGACAATATTTACTGCAATCATCTATGAAATTTATAAAATAACTTTTCCCACCCCTGGTTGGTATGGATTTAAAGTCACATAGGTCACTGTGAATTAATTCAAGCAATTCGGTTGACCTCTCTTTAATTGGTTTGAAACTTTTACTTGATAGTTTCGATTCTCCACAAATCTCACATTTATGTTTTGTGTCAATATTGTATTTAGGCAATAATCCTAAATTTACCATTCTCTGTAAACAATTTTTATTCACATGTCCTAGGCAAGAATGCCAAACATCAAACGAGTCAACAATATAAGTAGAACTACTGATATTTTTATTAACATCATGTGAAACCATTACATTGAGTTTGAACATTCCCTCAGTGAAATATCCCTTTCCAATATAAATTCTAGCCTTAGTCATAACAAACTTATCAGATTCAAATACTAACTTAAATCCATTTTTGCTAAGGAGAGGACCAGACACCATATTCTTTCTGATTTCAGGTACGTACAACACATCCTTCAACGTCACAACTTTTCCAGAAGTGAATTTCAACAAAATATTTCCTCTTCATTGAATGTTTGAGGAAGACGAATTTCCCATGTACAATTTCTCACCACTGTTATTTTTTGAAAAAGTTGAAAAGAGACTTCTGTCACCACAGATGTGTTTGGTAGCACCAGTATCCACCCACCAGCCTTTGACATTTGAAACCATGTTTACTTCAGAAACAACAACAACGAGATCCACATCCATATCTGTGACGTTAGCATGATTTGAATCAGAATTTAAGTTATTTTGATCTTTCCTGTGACGATAGTCTTTGGCACAGTGTCCAACATTTCCACATACATAACAACTGCCTTTGATTTTCTTTAAATTCTGAGGCTGTTTTCCATTTTGTGCATTTAGATTTGCCCTGTCCGGGATAGTCCCAAACTGTAAAGAGCTTTTCTCAACTTGTAGAACTGCATCTCTTTCCTTTCAATTTTAAATCCTTGAGGTTGATTAACATATGCCTCTTTGTTGAGATTCTCATTAAGAAAAGTCAACTTCATATCAAATTGGTACACCTCCCACTGTTATTGAGCTATAAAAACTAAAAAAGTAAATACCATTACCAAGCTATTGGAGTGAATGTTTCTTTGAAGTCGAGTCCAGGTATCTCTGAGTATCCTTTAACTACAAGTCGTACTTTGTGTCTCTAAACTTCACCGCCTACTCTAACTTTTATTTTGAACACTTATCTAAAATCGATAGGTTTCTTGCCATATGGTAAATTGCATAGAGTCCATGTATTGTTCTTATTGATGACGATAATTTCTTCATTCATCGCTTGCCTCCACTTTTTCTCTCGATTAGTTTATTCAAAAGTGACCTGTAGAGATAAGAGCAAATCCACAAGATTCATATAATTGAATCGATATTTTCTTTGACCTGCAGAGGTAGAGCAATTTGATGTTAGTGATGAACTTGTTGTCGCACATTGTGCAGTTTGATTTGGAACTAATAATTTTGATGTAAAATCAGCTTATAGTGTTGATGGTTCATTCTCTAACAACACTGGTATTGTCGATATTATTGACCTGTAAAAATTTGGTTCAATAATTACTTTCTCCTAATTAACTTAAATTCTCATTACACACAATATCTTTTTTTGTTATAATTTTTTCACTTAAAAAAGAAAAAAAAAAAAAGATTCTATACACTTTTGATTGCATGCAAATAAATAAATAAGCAACTTGACATCAAAATCAAACTAACAATTATCAAAATCAAAAGATAACCGTCATTTGATATTTGAATATGTGTAATATGGATGATAACATGACTTGGACGCCATAGAGAAGTGTAAAGTAAAACATGAATTTGATAATGTTTCCAAAATTAGAATTAGACAATGTTGTTTTTTTTTTTTTTTAAATCTTGAAAAATAGTATTTCATCTCATATAAATCAGATATGAGATTTACAATTGTACCATTCATAGTAAAAGAAAAAGGAAAAAAAAAAAAATCTCCACAAATTATGAAATCCAAAAATTTTATATAAACATAAAAAGTATGTCCATGGACGAACCGTGAACGGAATTAACTCTTAAAACAAACCATTACTATTAATTTGTATAAATCACTAAAAATATATTTTACACATTTTTATTGATATTTGAAAATTGTGTGACCTTAAACCCAAAGATATGATAAAATGGTAGAAAATGTTCACATTACGGCAAGCCACAGTAATACGCTACAGCGACAGAGCAAAGCCACGTCATCACGAACGTCATCAGCTAGTGGTCTACGAAAACGCCATACGCCCATAAAACGACGGGCAAGTGTCTGATGGAATCTTCTTTCATTAAATACAAAACAAAATAAATAATTGAATCTTCAGAGCGACCACTGTAGTCTCCAATCTCATTGGTTCTCTCTCTGTCTCTGGACATGGCTCCTCCTCGTCTGATACTCGTCTGCTTCACTTCGCTATTGCTATGCTGTGCCGCCGCAGCATCGACCTTCGAAGAATCTAACCCAATCCGATTGGTCACGGACGGCCTTAGTGATTTCGAAGCTTCTGTTCTCCAAGTCGTCGGCCGTACTCGCCATGCTTTCTCCTTCGCTCGTTTCGCTCATAGGTCTTCTATTTTATTTTAGCAGAAGTCGATTGATCAGGTCTTCTTGATGTCAACTTCTTATATAATGTTTTCTGGTTTTGTAGGTACGAGAAGAAGTACGAGACTGTCGAAGAAATGAAACTCCGGTTTGCGATTTTCTCGGAGAATTTGAAATTGATCAGATCAACTAACAGAAAAGGCTTATCTTATACTCTCGCAGTTAATAGTATGTCTTTTCTTATACTCGAGCTTTATCGGCATTTGATTATGTTAGATCCAGTTATAGTTAATTACTAAGTAGATAATTGTCTCGCATGATGTTGAGATAGAGAAAAGTCAACTTTTTCTTTCTGAAGATTGTTGTTAGTCTATATGTTTAAGGTTCATAAAATTGTCAAATGAGTATTGTATGTGTTCCGAATACAACGCAGAGTTTGCTGATTGGACTTGGGAGGAGTTCCAGAGACACAGACTGGGAGCAGCACAGAACTGCTCAGCTACTTATAAGGGCAATCATATGCTCACTGATGATGCTCTTCCTGAAAAGGTATAAAGTTAATTATTTATTTTTATTGTTAAAATGTAAAAAAGCATTGTATTTCCAGAGATGTTCTTTGGTAATTTGGAAGAAACTAGTTCTTGTATAACCATGGAGTAACATGGGATGCTTTGTGTTCATTTTACTGCTTGACATTAATTTTTTGGTGTTGAGAAACAACTTGCCCAGAAGTTCAGGTGAACATCTTTTTAATTAGCTTAGGAAAAAATTTACTCAACCTTTCATAAGTCTGGAGAATAAGCGGACTATGAATTAAGTAAATTTTCATGAAGCGGTACTGTCCTGATAGACCAAGCTAGCCATGAAGTAAATAATAAGTATTCAATCTCTTTTAGTCTAATTTACTCTTTTAGATTGAATTATGTATATTTATTAACTGGAAAATTTTATTTTTGGTTTTTATAATCAAATGTAGAAAGACTGGAGAGATGAAGGAATAGTTAGCCCAGTAAAAGATCAAGGACATTGTGGATCTTGCTGGACATTCAGGTTTGCTTAAATTCAATTGCATTAAGAACTGGTACTCTGTATTTTGAAGGAATATCATTAACTCTTTGAAAATTATTTGTATTTTAGCACAACTGGAGCTCTTGAGGCAGCTTATCATCAGGCATTTGGAAAAGGAATTTCGTTGTCAGAACAACAGCTTGTGGATTGTGCCCAAGCATTCAATAATTTTGGTTGCCATGGTGGGTTACCATCTCAAGCCTTTGAATACATCAAATTCAATGGTGGTCTTGATACCGAGCAGGCTTATCCTTACACCGGAGAAGATGGTGTATGTAAATTCTCTTCTGAAAATGTTGGCGTCAAAGTTCTTGACTCTGTCAATATCACCCTGGTAAGAATCATCAAGATAATGCTGGTTTTGTTGTATATCAAACATTTGCTTGTTTTGATTTCCAATTGGCAGTCTCTACTATAAAAATGATTCAAAGTGGATCCGTATGTAACTCTGGTCTAACCTTGATCATAGACTACTAAATACTGTAAAATGGCTGTATATAATGAGATTGGCATATATAATTGTCTTTGTTGTGCCAATATTCAAATCAGAATTCTGTGTAGTTTTTAGTTTGTATAATGATAAATTTATATCTCCTGACTTTAATGATGATTGTAGGGAGCTGAAGATGAATTGAAACATGCAGTTGGTTTGGTTCGACCAGTGAGTGTGGCATTTGAGGTTGTAAATGGTTTCAGATTTTACAAGAATGGAGTTTACACCAGTTCCACATGTGGTTCTAATCCCATGGTTAGTATTTACTATTTTGGAATAAATTGAATTCTTGAGAAAATCTATACATTTGATTTCATTTTGTTTGAAATATTCGCTATGACTTAAGTAAATATGGTTAATTACTCGTCAAATCCCTTATCATCTCATTTTTATTGGTCATTTTAATTTCACAATCAAGATTTTAATATTATCACATTTATTCAATTCTTAAAGTGATAAAAATGGATAATTTTATTTATGTACAGACATGGAATAATTTTAATAATTGTAGTGGCTATTCTTTTATGCAGGATGTCAATCATGCTGTTGTTGCCGTTGGATATGGAGTCGAAAATGGTGTCCCATACTGGCTCATTAAGAACTCTTGGGGTGAGAACTGGGGTGACGATGGCTACTTCAAGATGGAGTTGGGTAAAAACATGTGTGGTAAGTTGCTCACTATTAGGCATAATTGTGAACTAAAATACCTATTAATATTACAAATTGGTTTTACTTATGTTTACTTTGTTGATAGGTGTTGCAACTTGTGCATCATACCCTATTGTTGTCTAGCTTGTTACCAGAAAAGACAGATGCTCATTCTCAAATCACTCTGTTACATAATTGCCTCCGGTAAAAACACATAAGATCCTGGTATAACTTATATAGTGGCATCATGTGCAATAAGGTTCCTACAAAATGGTGGTGTTGCTGTAAATTATCAGTATAATATCTCATACAGCATATTTGTACTTTTAATATATTATTGAGTAACATGAAATCCTTGGACTTAATATGGTCGTTGCTCAGGAAGCTCTGTACTCCCAAGTTATTGTAATAAAGCAAACGTAATTAGCAGAAATTAGAAATTAAGGGATAGTTACGCATAAAATTTTAATACATTTGTACACCTACAGAAATTTCCCTTTGTAAATATGCATTTAATCTTACTGATGGGTGCAATTACTTCAATTCAATATAATCTATACACATGAGGAACCCTGATATACATTTCACTACCCAAACAAAAGGATACATGTCAAAATTTGTTACACAGTTGACACCAGCATGTGGATTGTTTCCACCACAGGTTTCAGAGAGGAATACAACCAATATAAAACTAATGTCCATATAGTAATGCTTGTGCAAAAATTTTCCATATTCTATAAATTTGATCAACTTGTAGTTTACTGCTCCATAATCAAGTAATAGGCTTCAGATTTCCTCTATGCTGCTCAAACCGGTGGCAGAAACAAACCCAACACGAGCTGCCAGCCTGCAACCATCATGTGTTGTTAATAGCTTACAAACTAGAGTGGATAAAATTGGGATTTATTTATCAATCAGATAGGATATTTATTGGAAGGCACATGTGATAAAGCCTAAACTTCATGTCCTCAATATATTTACTAGATAACACAATAATTTTTACTACAAATAGGAGCAAATAAGCAGGTACCCAAGTAGAAGTTAAAAAAAAAAAAAATCAGCATTATAGAACATTATTCAGTTTGGTGACAGTTATATGAAATCAAATGAGCAACTATCAATGCAAAAAAATTGTAGTATCTATCTCAAAGGAGAACCACAAATGCATGTCTACCAATAATCAGATAAGGGCAAAACCTACAAAGACAGCCAATAACATAGTCTCCATCTCCTACCCATCAAAAAAGTAAATAAATAAATATCAGACACAATCATTCAATAAGACCATAACAAATATCAGGCACAATATTCAATAAGACCATTTTCCCATACTCAGATCAGAATGGTTGAATGAATAATAGAACAGAATTAGCAAAACAACCTAATCAGATTATTAAGCTTTCTACAAGAACCAGAATAACTAAATCAGACAAGCTTTCTACAAGAGTTTGCTACAATTTTAATCCAACTACAAACCAGACTTTAAGCACACTACATCAAAGTATAAATTCTGTAGGTTGTATTTCCCTACAATTTTAGGTAACATGTACCAAAGTACAATTTTTGATGATCAACAAGAAGAAGAAAGAATTACACGACTCCATCTTAATACTACAGGATCTGGTGGCAATATGGACTTCTTACTTCCATTTTACTTCTTCTACAGTGATTTTAGATTCTCCTAAATCCCGAAAGCCATTCCTAAGAGTCTTGAATTTTTAGTTTTAAGATAAACACTCTGCTAGTTTTTTAAAAACTCAAATGTCCTCCTCAAGCACAAAAAGCAGTCTATGTTTAAGATCCCCAACACTCCATATAGAGTTCCTACAGTTACACCTAGCTTCACTATGCATGTGATGATCTTCATAATGTCACACATGCACCTCACATACATTCTGCTGAGTAATATAATAGAAGAGAAGAAAAATGGACCAATGTTGCACAGGTTTCAGATTAAGACCTACAAAATTATAAAAAATCAAGTACTAATAATTGACAATGCACAAACAGTTGCAATTAGTACGCAAATCATCAATCCCATTGTCCGTGTGTTAAGGACAATGTATTTTGGAAAGAAGATGCTCAAATGGACTTTGTTTATGGAGCCATCAATCAAGATACATGCAAAATAGCCAGAAACTTGGACAAACTTGGAGTTTAGGATGAGATTCGTTAAAGGAGTCACAGATCAACTTGAGGACACGAGAAGAAATTTTAAGAGGAAAAAAGCTTATGGGGGAGAAAATGGCCACACCAATTCATGACAAATGAGGGGTTTAATTGCATAAGAATTTCCATGCAGCTGTGTACTTTTAAAATCCCTAATTCCATTATGGTCACAATCCGTCCGCTCATAAGAGTTTAAGGTGGGGCAGGGACGGAGCCAAGGGGGGCTGGTGGGTGCCATGGCCCCCCTAACTCCTTGAAATTTCATTATATGGGTATTGGTGCCCTATTTATACTAAATGGTATCAATGGTTGAGTGGTTAAGATTTTCCTTAAATACTATAAAGGTTTTGGGTTCAAATCTTCCCAAACCCAAATAAATTTTTATTTTTTATTTTTCAACTTCAGTGTGCCCCCCCTACCAACCTATGCTAGCTCCGTTTCTGAGGTGGGGCCTATTCGAATGTTATAACTAGCTACAGATCAGAAAAATAGGATCTTGCAGAACCATTGTTTTTCACAACTACTCGCTCAGCAGTCTTATGAAGCATGTTAATCTCGTATACTCATTTTAAAGCCTTATGAACAAATAAAACTAAAATAGCATAGTGACAACAAAATTTCCTGTGTATTTAAATGTCGCCATAAGAACTAGAAGCAAGTACCAAGTAGTATTCACACAAATTTGGAAGTTTCATTTTGGACAATGATTTTTGGAGTCTCAATGAAGAAATTGAAAGAAGACTTACTGCTTCGTCACAATGCCCACCAAGCTGATATTCTACATTGGTGTTAGATGCATGGTTGCGTAAAGACTGTACACTAAAAGGAAGAACAACCCCAGAGCCAGATTAAAAACATTGATCTTAAACAGCCACAGGAATCTCATTACTTCGACCAGCAGGCATTTCAATTTTGAAAGATTGAAAACCCAAGTTTGGGTACTCTTTTGCTGTTTTCCTAACGCGAAAGGCTTCATTAGGCATCCCAGCCTTCAAAAGGGAAGATACCAATGAATTCACTGTGATATTATCAGGAGCACAGCCAATTTTCAACATTTGATCAAAAATGTCAATAGCCTCAAGCATTCTTCCCTTCACACAATGCCCAATAATCAATATGGTATATGTCACTTTATCAGGTTTGCATCTTGTCTCCTCCATCTCTGCCATAACTGAATTTGCTTCATTCAAATTACCAGCTTTGTAATACCCATCAATCACAGGATTGTATATAAATGGTTTAGGAATTATATCTGTTCCCTTCAGTTCTCTCAAAAACTGGCGTGCCTCATGCAATCTACTCTCCTTACAGAGAGCATTAATAAGAACAGCAAAGGTGTACACATTTGGAGACACCTTTCTTGCATTCATCTCATCCCAACATTTTAAACCCTGATTCACTTTTCCATTTCGACAATATCCATCAATCAGGGAGGTGTAAGTAACAACATCAGGAAGCAAACCACAAGACAGCATCTTCTTACACATTAGTTCCACCGATACAATGTCACCAGCCTTGCCAAAGCCATCAATAAGAACATTAAAAGTCACAGCACTGGGTTTAATACCAGAGCTAATCAACTCACTATATAAATTAGATGCCTCCTGCATCTTACCTAACTTGCAATAACCTGATATAACTGATGTATAAGTCCTAACATCTGGTGACAGGTCCTTTCTTACCTGAACCTCCTTCAATAAATTGTTTGCTCTATCTACCTCATTTACTCTACACAATCCACTAATAAGGGTATTATACGTAACTGTATCAGGAGAACAGCCAAAACTCCCCATACTGCAGAAAAACTCAAAGGCCTTGTCAACTTCCCCAACATGACACAAACCCCTGACCAGGATGTTGAATGTCCACGTGTCAGGTTGACAATACAATCCAAACTGTCCTTCAAACAAGCACAACGCCTCATCTAGTCTATTATTTTTAACCAACTTATTCAACAAACTATTGAAAACAATAATATCAACCCTAATCTTCTCACATTGAAGCTGAGAGAGCATTCCCTTGAGAACATCAGATTTCCCTGCTTCACTGAACCATAAAACCAGAAATTGAATAAGCGAACTCGTAGGCAAATGCCCATCATTCCTCATATAATCATAAGCATGCTTGGCAGAACCATAAAAGCCCCCTTCACATAAAGATCTAATTAACAAATTGTAAGTCTTGAAAGGATGATTCAGACCAAAATTCACTTTACTAAACTCCAGAAACCTGAGTCCCAAATTCGGGTCACTTAATCTATTAATCACATCAAAAGACGCCGAAGGAGTCAAATGCGTAGTCAAAAAGGCAACGGAAGCAGCAGCCAAACAATACTGAGGACGAAGAAACACAGAGCAAACAACTTTGACAAACCACAGGTCTGAACTATGACGAGCGTTTACCTCTCTATCAGCAGCAGAGTGTCGAGGTCCAGGTCCAACAGGTGCTAGATTGTGAAGAAGGGTAATGGAAGCGACGGTAGAGACTCGAATTCTCGGGGCACGGGCTACGTAGAATAGGAGGCTCATCGGCAGCCCGACGCCATAAGCTGCCTCTCTTTTATTGTGCCCGACTGATTGAGAAGTGCTTGGTTTTGAATCAGCGGTGACGTGATCACTGTGTGTGGGCTTCATGGGGACACCATAGAAGATTGTGAGTCGAGGAATTGATAAGTAGATTGTCGATCGAAGCAACAGATTATATTAAATATAGATCATTATATATGAAGGAAGAGGAGCGACGGGCGATTTCGGTAGGGATCCGATAAGCGAAGAAGATGAGGTTTGATGCCGCGCAGGAGAGGAGACCATGTTAGTTAGGGTTTTTGGGAGCTTCCATTGGGTTTGGGCCTAACCCGTTATATTTTACTCGTAAGGGTTCGCATGTTCGGGTCTGGTCTAGAAATGTCAATTGTACGTAACGTATCTATAATCCTATATTTAAATGGAAATTTTAGGAGGTAATGGTATGTGTTTTATGTTGGGGAGAATAATAATTTGTATATAAGGTATTCAGATAACTTCATTGCCATGATGACAGCTTGCATCAGAGTTTGGTTCAGAGATAATACGGTACGTTAATAGCGGTAGAAGATGATTTGCCGGACCGTTAGAGATTATCACACAGTTGAATGTATTTCACCGCTTTAATGGTATGATTTCTATGTCGTATTTAGAATGTAATGCACATTTAATTCTATCTTTATATTTGTATGGGTTTGTATATTAGGTTTTAAACTTTAATGGTATTATTATTATTATTATTATTATTATATTTTAAATAAAAAATACCGGTTTTAAAATTTGGATTTTTTCGCTCCAAAAAATAAAATTGTAATTTCACCGAAATTATCTAAAATCAATATTTTTCTCAACTTTTAAAATAGTTAGACTTTAAACATTCAAATTCATCTAGTGTTATTAATCTCAAAATACCCAAATTTAATTTTTCTTATTCATTCCAATTCAAAATTTCATAAGAGGAGAAATAATATAAATTACAAATTCAATTTTTAAAATAATTAAAATAATAACGAAAATTAGGACATATTTTTGAAACTTACAAATTCAAACTCATAAAAGTAAAAGAGTTAAAGAAATAGAGTTCATAATAGATGTAAAGTAAGGAGGAATTAAAAAAAAAATAGTTAAAATGAAAGATTGATTAAAAAAATTATTTAAAAATAATAATAATAATAATATTATTATTATTATTATTATTATTATTATTATTATTATTATTGTACATGTGATGAAGATGTGAGTATTTGATTTATTTTCATCAATTAAGTAAAATAAGAAGGTTGTCTACAAATATTTGATTTGATTTTTTTTTTTTCTAAATCAAAATGATGTGTTTTTTTATAAAGAGAAAAAATTTTTTTTTTAAAATTTAAAAAAATAAAAAATTGGAGACACCTAGACTGATGGGCTTTATAACCCGCCTTTGTTATCCAACTCATCCGCCTTTGTTAGTATAGGGTTATTTAGTTGATTTTTTTATTATTTTTTTTTTAGATTTTATGAATGAACTTAATATCACAAATTTCGGATTTGTTTGGTGAATTCAGGAGTTATTTGTATTAGCTGAGTTTTAATTATGGAGATATGAACAATTAATTATATGAGAATTTGAAATTTTTATCGTTTTATGTTGGTGGGCTTCTGATTTAAAGTTGGTACTTATGTTTGAAATCTTTGAACACGTTTCTATAGTTTGGGATATCAATGAGAAAATTTTGTCCATTTATTTTCGTAAAAGATTTAAATTTTAATTATATTATTTATTTCAATTGGTTATTATATTTACATTGAGAAATAATAAATATTTACCCTTCAAAAAATATATTAGACGAATTAAAATTTATTATTTAATCAGTAATATAACATTTTCTGTTCGATTTTCTAAAACCGGACAAGAATATTACATAAATTTTCAAATAGTTGCCTAAAAATAACTTTTCAAATGAGTTTGGAGCTTTATGTATAGGGTGATTAGTTGCTTCAGGAGCGAATAGGTTGGCGAGATCGGGCTTATGCGTGAGTTGGACCTGACTTGGTCCTAGGGCTGTTGTGGCCCATAACTGGTGTTTTGCCATACATGCATATTGCAAATGGCAGGTTTTTTTTTTTTTTTTTTTTTTTTTAATTTTATTTTTATTTTTATTATATATATATATATATCAAATCGTATTTATGTATCTTAAAAGTAGGAAGTCCAATTAAATACTGAACATTTTTTATTATTATTACGTTACATATAACTTATATGTAATATTTGAATGAAAAAGAAAAAGTAGAACAGTCATTTAAATTAAAACATTAATATATCATAAAATTGGACGTGAAAAAAGACGTAACAGAGCTGAGATCAAGGTGACGTGGTGATCACTAGAAGAGTTCTTCCTTCACCAATCATATTCATTTAATACAAAACTTTGACTCTCATAATTCATTTTTGAATTAAATTAAATGGTTTCCCTCGACATATAGATGTAGATATAGATGTGAAACACGCTTGCAAATTTCTTTACTCTTCATATCTTATACTAATTTAAATGCATGCATATTGTACATACTTTTCTTATCTACTCGCCTAATTATTTTCACATACACCTAAACCTAAACTATCTTTTTTTTTTTACTTCAGCAAACTCCCATACGCGCCTTCCAGAAGTTGTTTTGACAATTTGGTGATCAAAGGTCTTTGGTTGTTCAACTGATTACAATTTTATTACATCACGTGTACATTTACATTCTTCTTTCTCCTTCATTCTTCATGATTACGGTGTATACATACTCGAATCAAGCCTAATCTTATATAGGTTTCAACTTATTCGTTTATTAAATACTTCATTCTTCATGTTTAGATCGAGTTCGATCCATACGATCTATCTAACTTTATATAGGTTTGGACTTAGTTGATTCATTAAACATTGTTAAGTCCATTAAATATTCAAATTTTAATTTTAAAATTTTACTAATAAAAAAAATTTAAAATATAAATTTGAATTAAATTTTAAATAAATTAAATTCGAATTTTTAGCAGTCGATTCTACTGAAATATTTAAACCATAAATTATGATTATTTTAATTTATAAAATGACATTTTGTAATGGGCTGGTTTAATGATTATTAAAAAGATGAATATGATTAATTTTATCAAACATATATTATTATTGTATTGGTATAGAGTTTTTGGTATGGTTGGTGAAAAGATATTTTTGCTCATGTTTTATGTGACACCTAAACTATGACGAAATTCACTCCTCTTAGCGGCTGATGCCCCACCCCCCACAATGATACAAAGTTACCATTATCAGAATGAACATGAGCATTTTTTTTTCTTTTTTTTTTTCAAAATGGATGGAATCAGAATGTTCTCTTCTAAACCAAATTTTAGAAAATCAGGTCCGGATCTACTTGGTATGGATCTGTCGATATATTCAAACTAATAATCTATTTTTTAATAGTAATTTAAAAAATATAAAATTTAACAGTATATGAATGAGTTTGAGATATGAGGGGAGGGAATGGGAAGGTAGAGAGCAGTTGACCCAGTGTATGATTATGTATTCAATTCGTAACAGTTTGAAAAGAAGGTTCTTTGTGTGAAATGAAAACGATATATATAGAGGAATATGATGTCTTTAATTTCACATGGCCTAATTACACTTTCACACATCAATGAAGGTAAAAAAAACATAGAAATTAATATATTCGATTTCATTTAAAAAGGAAAAAAAATGTAAAAGAGAGGGAGTCGTTAATGATACTACACTTAAAAGTCTAAAATATATAGTAGTAGTAGTACGAAGGTTGATTTAAAAAGCTCAAGTAGATTGGTATATGATTAGTTAAAAAGTGTAGGGCATAGTCAACATTAAATATGAAGGGGAAAATGTCAACCATGAAATGCAAATGCAAGTCCGTGTTTTCGACTGCGTTAGGGTTTGTGTTTGGTAAAAGTGTGAATTGAGAGAGTAGTTTTAGTTATTATTATATAATTCAAATCTAGAAGTTTTTGGTTTGGTGAAATTGCAAAGACAACTTCTTCTCATAGTGGTTGTTTCTTAATTTGATTTGTCTATCCTAATTTATTGACCTTCTTATTCTATATCAACTGAAAAAAGTGAGGCACTGTCAAATTATCTGTATATTAATTAATTGTATATATTTTACATATATTTTATTGATTGATTTTTATTATTGTCTGGAAAATGGTGTTCATTGTGCATCTACTTGCAATACAACAATTTTTGGTAAACTTTTAAGCAGCAAATATCATAAAATTAAAATTAACTAATCTTATAGACGGCAACAACAAATAACAACATACAAATATGAATTTTTCCTCATTGATAAAACTAAATACAATACCAACAGTGCTGTGTAGCATTGCACCTACTCGTAATTGAAACAAGCACTAAAAAAAACTAGAGTTATGAGAATTAAAATAATAGGTCTAATTCTTCTTTTGTATATTCAGTTTGAATTCCATTTTTCAGCCTCGAGTCTCTCCTTCTCAAATTCCAACCTCTTAATAATTTTTTAATAGATTCAGAATCGTCTCTCCTTCTCAAATTCCAAACTCTTCATAATTTTTTAGTAGATTCAGAACCGTCTTTTTAACTTGATCTAGAAAATTTCAATCAACCAATTTAAAGAAATTACAGCCGTTGTTAACCTATATTATAGTAATGGTTTGATAATTACTAATAATTCTTAGTAAGATTATAACATAATTAAAGTCTTACTATATGGCATAGGGTAAAACTTTTACCAGAATTTGAAGACATTCATGAAATTTGCGGAACTTATTTAAAAACAATAACACAATTCAACGAAACTCTCTTCATCGTCTCAATACCCATTTAATAAATGAACCCCCTCCTTCAACCGGCCCGTGTGTCACTCATCTCTCTCAAATTGATCAAGTTAATAAATCCAGAATAATATCGAAAACCTAACCCCCAATTTATATTTAACAAATGAGAAACAAACTATCTTTTCGTCACGTATCGCGTTAAACGGTACATACAAAAATAGTTTAAACGTGCTTTGAAAATAAAATTTGTCATTTTAACCTCCACATTAGCTTTAGGGACGTATTTGACTCTTTAAATCATAGTTTAAGGGCTTATTTGACCCAACGTATGGTTGGGGAGCTACATTGAAAATTAGGATCAAATTTGGGGACTTGTGAGGCTCTTATGCCATTATAAATTAATTTATTATAATTAAATTAAAACTTTATAATATGTTACATAATTAAAATATTTTGTATAATTTTACACTCTGAATTATACTTTTTAACTATGTTCGTCTTTTAATATAAATTATTAAAATTTTATTAATTATAAAAATAAAATTTAAAATACGTATTAAAATTAGACTAAGGTCCTGTTATAATAATATTTAATAATTTCAATATTATTTTTTATTATAATATTTTATAATTAAAAATTTTTATAATTTTTTTTTACTATTATAGCAAGTATATTATTTTTTAGTATATTATTTTAATTAATAATTAATATAAAAATAGTAAATATTATTAAAATGATTATTTATTAGTGTTATTAATAAATATTAAAATATTTAACCCATTGTATTACCTATTTGAAGGTAATAATGTAAGATATATTTTGTGAAAAATAAAAGTAAACTTTTAAAAAGATTCGTTATATTATAATTGAATTTGCTAATAGTATATTATTAAACAACTAATTACTAAACATTGTATCATTAATCCGCTAACGGTTGATAATTGGTCAAACTGCTAATTAAATCCGTCAACTGCTAACCACTTATTAAATCCGCTAACTGCTAACGGCTAAATAGCAAGCAGGCGCTAACCAAATAAATTGTATTAACATTCCCATTAAATTTAAAAAAAATATTTAAATGTTAAATATGAAATTGATCTAATCTTCCTTAAATGTTTTTATTTATAAAATATAAAAATTCAATCAACACAAGTAACGAATGAAAATATCCCGGAGCATATCGAGGCATTTGTTATTTTTTTATTTTCTATTTTTCCTATTTTCTTACAGTACAGTATAAACACTATCCGCGAAAATCTTCCTTCAATTTTTCTTATTTGGCAGACGTTAGCTCGAACAATGTCATGTGCGTGTCGAGACAAGAAAAGATCTCGTCTAATAATTTTCATGTTGACTTTCCTCGAATGACGACGTGGCATGACAATTGACAAATGGCAACCACTCACCAAAATTACACCTTCTAATTTATTATAAATTAATTTACCATGTTATTTAAATTAATTTATAAATTTTAAATAAAAAACTGGTGAGAGGTTGGTTGGTTCACAGAGATTAGATCAGATCATGAACGCATGATAATGATTCTATGTTATTTAACCACCAGACTATGTCGTTGCTGATTCAGATTCATATTCCTACTTATATAGTCCCAGTTCATGCACAAATTAACATTATTTATTAAAAACAATTCAAATATAATTATTTTGTCACGAAATCAGAAAATAAGCGTGATTCCGGCTACGAACAATATGCCTCATGACCCCTCAACAACTACATATCAGGTCCCACATTCGATCAAAAGGTCAACACCAATCACCACCGTCCGATCAACCACGCTGGAGGGCAGTTTCGTAAATTTAACAAGTGCTAATATAATAAAACCTTCGAGAAGGAAAGGTGACGGAATTACTTATTATTGCAACCACACCAACTTTTGGTCGTAGTAGGAAGTTTGAAGACCAAATATCACAATACGACGAAACTGCCCTCATTACATTATCCAATTTTTTAATTATCCTCGTGGAACCTTTCAGTTTTGTTGCTTCGCTGGAGATTTATGGATTTTTGTTTATTTATTAAAAATAATGATCATGACTGATTCTTTGCATAATATTGGATTAATAAATATTGAAGATTAATTTAAGATATGGATTTGACACCCACCGGCAGAATGTAATACATCGGATATCTGAAATATTCTCTTGAGAAAAATTTTGGAGCACAAGTCAGATTTTTTTAATTTTCTACATTGAATATTTATGTGTACATACATTTGATTGAATGTATCCAACTTATCAACTTACCTACTTTGCTAAATTATTTTATTGTCTACTTCTTTTCAAAAATTTATTATAAACTAAAATTTCATGGTAATTATAGTATAGCTAGCTACATATACATATTAACTATAAAATTGTTTTAAATTTAAATATTTCAAATTATAAATAAAAAGATATTTTTATTTAAACTTGTTCTTATAGAATATTAAGTGGCTCAATTAGTAATAGAAGTATTTTAAAATTCAAATTATTTATTTTTAATAAAAAGAGTATAGTATTTTTATCATTAAAAAAATTAAATTGTTAATATAAATATTTTCTTTAAAAAAATAAATATGTGTAGTTTGATTATATATATATATATATTCAATTTGTATTTTTTTCCAAGGATAATTTTAAGAGAAAATGAGGATTTTCTAAATTATAAAATAATTAATTAATTTATCTATTTTTAGATTACAATACATGGCAATAATAATAGTTACTATGGTGCCCAACTCTAAAAACATGGCAATAATAATAGTTACTATGGTGCCCAACTCTAAAAAATTAAGATTCGTTTGTTTTTTTCGCTTAAAATATCTATTTATTTGTGTGTTCTTTTTTGTAAAAAAAATTTGTTACTTATCTTAAAATAAGTCATTTTTTTATAATTTGAATATTTTATTTTTTAATTTTTTATTATATTTTTTAACGAAATTTTTTTAATTTTTTCAAATATAAAATACTTTTTATAATTTAAAATTTAAATATAAAAATATAAATAAATATAATAAAAATAATTTATTCTACATAATATTTTTATTTTACTAATAATTATTTATGATATATTACTAATCTATTAACATAGTGTTATTGATTTTTTTATTTGATAATCGATTTAAAATAAGTGATTGCTTGTTAAATTATCATTTTATTCTTTATTAATTTTTTAATATTTGATAGTTTAATACTTTTATTTAATTTTAATTTATAATATTTAAAATAAATAATTATAATCCATAAAAATATTTATATTTTTAATATTTTAATAATTATTGAATTAAATAAAATAAATATCAATAATAATGATCAATTATCATATATATATATATATATAAATTATTGTTAAATTCATTAATGAATTATAATTAAGATTAATAATTTACAATATTATAAAATATAAATATAAAATAGAAGAAAATACTAATAGTGAGGGTAAAAGGAGAATACACCTGTGAAAGATTTTAATCTAAGGATATTTATATAAATATATAAAAAAAGGATTTATTTTGATTTTAAAAAATAAAATTATTTAAACGATTTAATTTAAAATTACTTAATCATATAGATAAATATTTAAAAAGTAAACGGATTATATCAATGATTTTAAATTTTCACACCCATTGTGGGAAAAACAAACTGCCCAAAATAGAAAGGAAACATATTAATCCAATTAGATTTGGAGAAATCCATCTGTGGAGAGTAAAAAGTGTGTGGATCATATCATAAATAATCAAAGACAATTGCAATCCAGAAATGAAAATGAAATAAGAAGTTTCATTAGGAGTTGCAAGTAGATCCAAAAGAAAAAAAATAAAATAAAACAAAAGAAAAGAAAATAAATAAAATAAGAATAGTTTTTTCAAAAGACAGATCCAAAAGTCAAGAAGGGTAACCGTGTCATTTTATCCCAAACCAACTTTGTGGACTTGGAACACATTTCCTCCTCATAGTATATACAATAATAAACCCCACATCCATATAAATATATATATCACAGCGAAACAAAGCCCATCATACACAATACAAAACAACAAAAGAAAACGAGTTGTTAACCACTTATCCCTGTATAGTGGCACATAATCGATGGGTGTTGTGAAGAAGAAGACGACGACGACATGGTGGAAATCAATGGTGCCGGCTTGTTGTACGAACGCGGTAGCTGAAGAAGAACAATCGACGAAGCCGAAGAAACAGTTGAGTGAGTTTCAGAGACTTTCGCTTCTGGATTTGAGCAATCCCAGCTCCACCACGCTGTCCGAAGATCTATCGATCTCTTTAGCCGGCACGAATCTTCATGTGTTCACACACGCCGAATTGAAAGTCGTGACTCACAATTTCTCTTCTAGTAATTTCCTCGGCGAAGGAGGGTTCGGTCAAGTTCATAAAGGCTTCATTGATGAGAAACTCCGACCCGGTTTGAAAGCCCAGCCTGTCGCTGTCAAAAATCTCGACTTGGAAGGGTTGCAAGGTCACCGTGAGTGGTTGGTGAGTTTTTCAATTGAATTGAATTGAATTGAAATCTCTCTGTTTTTACTTTCGATTTTATTAATTTGTGTAATTTTAATTACAGACGGAGGTGATATTTTTGGGGCAATTGAGACATCCACATCTGGTGAAGCTGATTGGCTATTGTTGTGAAGAAGAGCATAGGCTTTTAGTTTACGAGTATATGCCACGTGGCAGCTTAGAGAATCAGCTTTTTAGAAGTAAGTGATAATCATTTAATTATATACTATTAATCATCGTTAAGAAACCGTCATTAACTCTATTTACATCTGTACATTCAGGATATTCAGTATCTCTACCATGGTCGGCGAGAATGAAGATAGCTCTGGGAGCTGCCAAAGGTGTTGCTTTTCTCCATGAAGCTGAAAAGCCAGTCATTTACAGAGACTTTAAAGCTTCTAACATTTTGTTAGACTCGGTGGGTGTTA
Source organism: Cardiospermum halicacabum (assembly GCA_031304145.1). NCBI lineage: Eukaryota > Viridiplantae > Streptophyta > Magnoliopsida > Sapindales > Sapindaceae > Cardiospermum > Cardiospermum halicacabum. Next base: position 22,143,963 of record CM062396.1, read on the forward strand.
AATCTTTATCATTGATCATTTATCAATTATCAATTAAATAAAATCTCTTATTCAATTTACAATTTTGCCCTCACAGGATTACACACCTAAGCTATCCGATTTCGGATTGGCAAAAGACGGTCCAGAAGGAGACGACACCCACGTATCTACTAGAGTAATGGGCACACAAGGCTACGCAGCTCCCGAATACATCATGACAGGTAATCAATCTTTATCTAATTCATCAGATTTATCATAATCTAGAATATTAAATGAATTTTATTATTTGGTATTAATATAAGTTTTTATATATTCTGTTCAGGTCATTTGACGGCGATGAGTGACGTGTACAGTTTCGGAGTCGTATTACTAGAGCTGTTATCAGGTAGAAGATCGGTAGACAAGAACCGTAACCCGAGAGAACAGAATCTAGTGGAATGGGCGAGGCCTATGTTGAACGATCCGAGGAAACTAAACCGGATAATGGATCCGAGACTAGAAGGACAATATTCCGAAATGGGAGCGAGAAAAGCAGCGGCATTGGCGTATCAGTGTCTTAGCCACAGGCCAAAACAGAGACCCACTATGAGTAGCATTGTCAAGACTTTAGAGCCTCTTAAAGACTTCGACGAGTCTATGTCCTTTGGAACCTTCGTGTACACGGTCCCCTCTGACAATAATTTGAAGGATGAGAGTGATGTCAAAACCAAGAGGAGGAGTAGTCACCATAGGTCACCGAAATCTCCCACTGTTAATCCAGAAAATGTTAGGTCGAATGTGTACAAGTCTCCTCTGCATCCCAGCTCAAAGGGAGCTTGATTGCTAGTTCATGCTGTAGATATAAACAATTGCAGATATTGATTGTTTTGTTTGTTAAGATTTTGGAATTGTATATAGATTTCGTGACAATTTGCAAAAAGATGATATTAGACCGAGTTGGGGAAGGACCAACTATGGTGTGCGACTTTTATGATTTGTCAAAGTAAAAATCCATAGCCAGCTTGCAAGTTTGAATTTCTTCTACGCGGTAATGCTATTACTGACTATGTGTGGCCACTGACAATGTATATTATATTTGGTGTGAATAGTGGGCAACATTTGAATGAACTTTTTCTGCAAACGAACACAAGTGCACCGTCTGATGTTTTGTTTTTTTGCGTTTGATTAATTGCACCGTTTGTTATTATTAGTGTGTTCTTTTTGAATGATTGCACCGTTTTGGTTTTTTGTATGTCTTTTTGGTTCTATCATCACGTGTCCTTCCTTTTTACTATTTATTTGGCTGGTCAGGAATTGAGTTATTACCGAGTCTGAGATGCATGGGCTGTCTTCGATATTTCAATTCAAAGTTCTGCTGTTGAGTTATGAGTGACTGACAGATTACGTGTATCTAGATTTCAAACCGGGTTTGAACAATTTGGGATCTGCAACACCCCCAGGAAAAATTAGGATAACTGCCTATTAATATAAACCCTAAAATAATAATAAAATATTCAACTGAAAATAAGGACAATAAAAATAATCATATACGGAAATAAGGGTGTATTCAATGCGAGTCTGATATAGTAAAAGTTAATACTTGATTTAGATTATAAAAAGTTCAAATTTAAATTCGGTTCCAAATTTGTCAATTTTTTTAAGAGTCTATTGGAATTTTATGCCATAAAAAGTTTATTATATAATTATAGGTCATTTTTGAAAAGTTTGCAAAACTAAATTTTGATTTTCACTCCATAGGTCATTTACAGCTGTGAGCGTAATTCACAGATTGCGAGCATAATTCACAGCATCTGTGAATTGTAAAGTTTCAGGGTAATTTGGGAAATTTGGCCTATGGAGTGAAAACTAAACTTTTAAAAGACTGTTTTGGTATGTTTTTCAAAACAGGTCTATAATTGTATTTTAAATTTTAAAAAGCCCATTTTTTAAAATTTTTATTTTTTTTTTAATTTAAATTCGAGTTCGAGTTCGGATTCGTAACCTTATATATGAGTTGGGATTCGACTGGTTTAAATATATTAATAAAATATTAATTTAATATAATTTAAAAAATATTAAAATATATAATGTACTAGATTCGTATAAGTGTGTCAAGCTCACGAACTTGTAATATTAATGGTTGAGGCTCGACTCGTTTAAATTCAAACTTGAACTCGATTTGTCAGAGCTTGTTTGAACCCGAGTTCGAGCCCAACCTAAACTGTTCGGCTCATTCCAACTCTATGCGGAAAGTAAGACAATTAGCTATATTGAATTGTTGCAAGAATTTAGGAGAAAATGAGTGTAGCCAGTTGTCCAACTAGTCCCGCAACACTAAAGGATTCACTTCTCATATTACGTGAGAGAGGTTAAAGAAAGCACTTCTCACAATATAATATATCATATTATATATTAAAATATATAATATACTAAACGCGAATAGGCTCGTCAAGCTCGCGAAATTGTAATATTAATATTTGATGCTTGGCTAATTTAAGTTCGAGTTTGGATTCGGCTCGCCAGAGCTTGTTTGAACCCGAGTTCAGGTCGAGTTTTAAACGAGTCCAGTTCGAACCGTTCATGAGCCGATTTGGCTCATTTTCAGCCCTATGCAAGAAGTTGGACAATTATCTAAATTGGATTGCTCGTCCAAATTACACACAAGAATTTAGGACAAGATGATTGCAACTAGTTGTCCAACCAGTCACACAACACTAAAGAAAGCACTTCTCATATCACATGAGAGATGTTGATGTGAAGACGACTGTTCGTAGTTACGTAGCTAGTAGCACTGTATTAAAAAAATTATTTCTCACGGTTCATGCGAGAAATTAGGCTATATAATTGTCTATCGCTGTCTAGCACGGATGGATGGAGAAAAAAATAAGTGGGTATTAGGGATAATTTGGTAACTTTACTAGAGACATTTAATGATAATTTTATAAGAATGAACAAGATGAAAACCTAATTATGATAAATATAAAAATAGAACGAGATGTTAGGAACATAATAGAATACTATTAAATCTTTTATTTCCACAAAAATAGAAAGAAATCATAAATTGTATTGCCTTATTATATCTTTATTTCATGTAAGTTATATTCTTAAGAATACATGTATTATGTACTAATTATATCTCTTTTCACGTGCAAGACTAAGATAATACTACAAAGTTTGATTGGGTACATTTCAGTAAAATCATACATGTTGCACTGTATTACTTGTCTTCTCTTGTGTGATTCTCCTGACTCGATTTGAACTCCCTGCCATGAATTGTCCTCCTCTAATTGTGTACACAAATTTCTTCCCTTTTTATCCATTCTTTTTTGCGATATTTCTTCTCTAGTCTGAATTTTCTTTAATCTTTCACGTCCTATCACATTTTAGATGGAAATTCTTCTAAAAAACCATATTTAATTTAATTCTTAATTCCACGCTTAAAATTGTAATAATTTGATGTGTAGTGGTCAAAATTCTCATAGAATTTACGATAACTTTATTTATGTCATATCAATATCGATATAAGAATAGTCTTAGTTTTTCTAATTGTCATTTGTGTTTGATGATTATTAGAGTTTACTTCCTTGTTGCATCAATGAAGTGAACCTCTTTAGTGACAACTTCATTTTTCTCCCTTTTTATGACAGCATTGAACGCTGAAGAGTAGCCTAACATCTTTCAACAATTCATATCTTAGGTTTTTCCTCCATGACTTTGAGTCTCTAGGTCCTTGCTCCTTTAGGCCATTGCTCTCACCTCTTGATTCCTTTTTCTATTTTTTATTGACTTTTGGCACCCTTATCAGTATTGGTGATTCCACTGCCTTCGGTCATTTATTAATATGATATTTCTCAATGACTTGCATCTATTTTAGTACTTTTGCATATGCTTCTTGATAGGTGGTTGGATTATTTTTTCCAAATAAACTCCAACAAGTTTTGTAAAGTTTTTTTTTCCCAAAAAATAATAAGTTGCGTTATCTAACAGATAGTTATTCAAACTTTCAATTTCCATTGATGTACTGTAGAGTGGTGGGGTCCTTGGTGGAGGCTTGACTTCTTGGAATTGTACCATAAATTCCTTTCCCAGTGTAAAAACAAGAGTCAATACTCAAGCAGTCAGACATTTAAACCATTCACGTGTTAGCGCCTCTAAAGTGAATGAGAATATTTACACAAGTATTAATTTTTTAATACTTAAAAAATCAATTATTCTTTGAAATTCGCATATCACTAGGTAGTTAGAACTCTTGTAATTCCCCAAACTTGACATTTTAAATTTTCTTTGTGGCATGTATGCTCTAATCCGCTTGCTAATGAATTTTTGAGTGGTTCTACAGGATTAAAGTCTTTATCATATTCTTTGTTCCTTTTTAATTCTTCAAGCTCTTGTTTATGCCTTTTTAAAATCTCCTACATTTGTAGCCTAAAAAACAAGCATAGTTTTTTTTTTTCACCTTCGATGGCTTTGGCCTGATGATTTTACATGCATCACTAACTTTATCTTGACTCAACTTCGTTTCTCCTTGCCTAATGCATTCATTTTTCCCTATGCTTGACTCTGAGTCATGAATATCCTTAAAAATTGATATACATGAAATATAGTAATAACTATGATTGTTTTTATAGTTTTTTTTAAAAAAAATTTATTATCATTTTAAGACTCTTTCTTACCCATTTGTCATATATATTATAGGTAAAGAGCTATATTTATAGATATGGACTTTAGAATAAAGAGTTGAAGACTAAAAGAAATTCAGAAAATGGAGTAAATTGCAATGAGCTACTTGAAGTATAGTTTAGGTAATAGTTCAAAAATCAGAGACAAATCTTTTAGAAAGCTTTAGAAACAAATTACGGTATGTTTTCTAAGTTCATTCATCCGATTTTGAAGTAAAATAAATCTAGTAATCTTTTAATGTGAATTAGGTCGCACCATAATCCAGACGTGAGTCTGAAAATGGAAGAAAATAAATCCTTCATTGATTTAGGACCATTTTACTCGAATTGTGTTAATCTTTCAAGCTTTATTAGTCATTCTGATGCTGGATATCTTTAAATTCCATGTAGGACATGTTGTCAAATTAGATATATTTTTATATCTGATGGCATAACAATCTCTTAAAAATCAATACAGCAAACATTGATGGCTACATCTTCAAATCATGCTAAGATTCTGCAGTGAGACTAGTTATTAAACTTACTATTAGTTCACTTGACATTCTCAAATAATTAATGAGTCATTAGATATTTACGAGAATAATATTACATCTATTACTCAAGTTAAAAGGTGATACATCAAATGGAATATAACAAAGAATAAATCTCCTTAAATTTTTCTACACCATGAGTTTTAGAAATCAAAATAATTTAGAGCATCTCCATGGTTTAGTGGATTGAGACATATATGGCATGGTAAATAGAGGGTGTAGATAATGACGTGTCAAAAATAGTATTTTTAGAGGAAAAAAAATTAAAAACCACCCACAGTGGTTATTGTTTATTTGGATTTCTCTAATTTATAACCCATTAGAATTAAACTTCTATTTCTTTTTTAATTTATAATTTAAGATAAAATTATGGTAATTACAATTTAAAAATATTAAAAATACTGATTGACACCATCAAATAAGATGTGGAAAATAGAAGCTCTACTTCACACCCTCTATTATTTTTTCTGCCACGTCAATAGGGCATTGTGAATTCACGTTACAATTGGAGTGGATTTTTTAAATAAAAAATCCAGAATATTCACGTAGATGTGCAAACCAATAAATTCACACTCCACTGGAGATGCTCTTACTCCAAAAGCTAAATGTCATTTCTAGAGCTCACTTGTCGTGACCGTAATGAGGTAGTTGCTGAGCTCTGACATCGGCAACTTCTTAAAATTGCTCCTGTAGCTAACTAGCATTTCCAGAGGAATTTCTCGAGACATGCCGAGATAGTTGTCGAGCTCCGACCTCGATAACTTTTAAAAATTTTCATCCAGAATGTAGCTGACAATGTTGTTGCAAACTTGTTGAGATAGTTGCCGAACTTCGACCTTGGCAGCTCCTAAAAAAAACTCAATCTATAAGCAAAGTGACATTTCCAAACGTCACTTGTCGAGACCGTAATAAGGTAGTTGCCGAGCTCCAACCTCGACAAGTCCTAAAAGAAAAAAAGACCTCAGAATGTTACTTTCATGACTTTGTTGAGATGTTGATGATTTTCAACCTTGGAAACACACGAAACTTGCCCTATTTTGGGCTAAACAAGACCTGCACTTTTCCAAACAATTTTCCAAAAATATCATCAGTGTAAAATAAATTTAAGACATCAAATGTCCAAAACACCAAAAAAATTTAATCATCAATAATCAATTATCATGTGGGATTATCATCCCCCTCAGATTCAATACCTGATACTTATTATCAATTCATAAACATATTTAATTCATTAGGTCTAAAATTCATTTTACGCGGCAAGATAGGCATGTGTAAGTGTTTGCTATGGTATTTAGTAGGGATGTCAATTCTACCCGCATACTTGTGGATACCCGCCCGCTATGGGCGGATATGGATATACCCATTAGAGTTGATAGACGGATATGGATAGAAATTCTATACCCGTCAAGGATAAGGATAAGGATATGGCTACTATAAAATATTCTTACCCATATCCTCTATCCGCAAAATAAAAGTAAAAATAAAATAAAATATAATTTAAAAGAAATTTTTTTATTTTGCTGAAGTCATATTACTTCAAGATAACTCCAGTTTTTCATATAAAGTTGTTTTTTTTAATTATTTTATTTTATATATTAATTCTTGTGACTATGATAAATCTTTGAAAATTAACGAAAGAAATTATTCACGAGTTTAATATAAAATATTTGTGCTATTTTTTTCGGTGGTAACTTGTGGTACGAACTTCAAACATTAATAAAACTTATATTTTCCGATTATCTTATTTGAAATTTTAGTTAAAAGAGTGTGAGGATTGTTGTTTTATTTTGAATTTATTTTGTTTATAATTTGAATTAATTTCGTAATTGAATTTAAATTAATTTTGTATTTATAATTTGGATTAATTTTTATCATATTATTATTTTTAAAAAATATTATGAAGATATGGGTATATCCATGGATAAATTCATATCCGCGGATAAATACCCGCATACTTACCCGGTTAAATTAAAAAATTTTGGGAAGAATATGGATAAAAAAAAATTTAAGAGAATAAGAATTCTAATATATCCACGCATAGGTATTTTTTACCATGTGGCATTTCTTTACCAGTTAGCCCATTTACACAATTAAGCATAACCAATAGTCAAGTTATTAAGTTTTTACACTTTATGTCCATGGGTAAATTTTTACACAATTAAGCTACAAGGTAGGCATGTGGATAACGGAAATTATCGTATTAGTTGACCAAATCTCGTTCGTTTAGCCTTCAATCCATTGAAGCAAGTCATTTACTTTTATTCTTCTTCAACTGTCTCATTCTTTTTCTTTTTTTTTTTTTCTTTTCTCTAATTCGTAATTAATTATTCTGCTTTTTATTTTTATTTTTATAACACTAACAAATTACATTGCACATATACTACTAGTGCTTCAAAACTCATGCTTTCATCCGAAGTTCCAAATGCCACTTTATAGAATGATGGATGCCGTGCAATGCAAGTATACAAATCCATCATTTGCCGAAGAAAATTCTATTTACGACATCAACAGGCAATGCATATGCTGGATCAATCGCCTTCAATCCTGGATATTCAAGAAGTGAAAGCCCTGCATCAAAACCACCAACTATTATTATTATCACTTCTGAATAGCAACGCATGCAAAAAGTTAAATACAACTACTACAAACCTGCTACTCCAAAATATGTATGGAAGACATCCACAGCATCGTCGGGTCTGTCTGAAATTCCTCCATTTTCCAAATCCTGACAATTTCAAATCTAAGTGATGTTGCTCTCCAGAAACTGAAAATACCAATCACTGAGGGAAGAATGGTACCTGACAATCTAATATGAACTTCACAAGCTTTTCCTTGCTGATCCAATGGACCCTGTCTATCATGATTAGGCTTGAAAGCACCCACCATGAGTAGCAAACCTGGAGCAAAGGTCAAATTATCAGATGAAACTGTGCATTAACTTAACTATTCACTTGAAAGAGGAAAAAAGATTGCCTACATCAGGAAGTTTCTCAGGACGGCCATTTAGACCTCCAGATTTTACTTGACGTTCACACAACCACCAGCCGAGAAGGTCCTTGTCAACATGATGGAGAGCCCCCATGATAGCAAGGGCACCCACACAGCAGAAGACTGGAATGTTAAGAAACAAAGAAAAATTCAATACATATCATTGAGTTATTTTTCACAGCATAAATGGTGACCATTATTGGTCGATTGCTAGATTAAGGAACCGAGAAAATTCAACCCCAATCAACATCTATTGACCCCTCGTCTCAAAATATTCTCCACTTTCTCTACCTTCAAAATATAAGCAAAATAAAAAAATTCCACAAAGACACTTGAGAAACCTTTTGACGGCTGTCAATGCTCTTTGCTATATTTGACATTTATCTACCTACTACTACCAGAAAATCGTGCCAGCAGACAGTTTAGTTCCTGTAAGCATAAGAGTTGCAATAGCTTATAATCACTCATGTTGAACTTCTTCAACATCCCATCCATGTATTTTTTCAACATAAGCATCCTATTTTTAGGATACCTATGTACATGCATACCAAGAATAAAATTTGCAGTACTAAGATCCTTCTTATCAAAGTGCTGTGTTAACAACCCCTTCACAGACTTGATCATTTTCATGTTGTTTCAACCAAATTACACCAAAGCTAACAAATGACCTAGAATTCAAAAAACTACATAAAATATAATCTACAGACGTACCCAATTTTATAAATATTGCTAACAAATCTTAAATTTGAAGAAAAGATTTTATTCGATCCTTTTTATAACTAAAGTTAACTTTAACTGTAACATATCAGTATAAGTAGCCATATCAAGAATTGATATGTTCGTATCATGTAGGTACATATGAAGACATTACTTAAGATTTCTAATCCTCAAACAAATCTACTCAAGAAAGGTGATTCTTAATGGGACTAAACAATAAATACAACATACTTTGGCCAGCATGAGACTCGCCACCCGGAGTACATCCGAATCCACCATCAAGATTTCGGCAACTGACTATGTAGTTCACAGCATTATCCACATTAATTTTATCTAGCTGGTGTAGTATTGAAAGGCAGCATACAGCGATATACGAGAACCTACAAATTGATTTTCATAATACAAATTGAGTTAAAAAATAGAAGCACGATAAAACAAAAAGTATCAGTGTGATACCGTGTATCCACTTCACCCCACATGTCACCAGCAAAAGATCCATCTTCATTTTGCAGCTCTGAAATATCTATTTATAAGTTAGGTGTAACAAGAAAAATTTAAAAGATTTTCCAAAATTACTCACTAATTATCCCTTCATAAGAATATTTTTGATTACGAATGATCTCTTCTCAGAAAAAATCAACCAGTCAGGTCTATGTTAGACCACCGATTGTTAAGGTTTGTAGGGACTTAAAGTAGTTCAGTTAAGGCCAGAGAGAAGGAAAATTGTGTTTAGTTACGCCTACCAGGAGGTAGCAGATTGAGGACATTTTTGGTTAGCAGCTCAATGTCCTCAAGCTGATTTCTGGTGGGCTTGAACCCCTAGGCTGGAGGAGGAGACCGAGAATCAAAAAATCTTGTAATCCATTTTTTCTTGTGTCGCAAACAAACTACTATATTATTATTCTGGTCTGATTTCTATTGAATCTACCAGTCACCTAAAGCAGTAAATTTTTATTTTCTCACCAGCAACTACAAACATAAAACAGTAATAATCTAGTAATAAAAATTTTCAATTGACAAATTACAAAAGGCATGGTGCTAGTGTCAGAAAGAAAGGAAAAATCATTGTTAACTTAGACTACAGATTTTTTATTTATTTATTTTTTTAGACAATGGAATTTGTGAGTCAAACTGCTAAATGAAAGTCAATAAATCTAAACTATTAATGGCAATAAAGAAGGATACAGTCTGACACCTTCTCTATGTCAAGCAAATCTAGTTTATCAAAAAGTGCCAATACTTGCACGGCACTGAGGGTGTACAGCAAATGAGGATCATGTCCAATATTACCAGCAAACCCACCTGCATAACAGAAGGCGCATAATTACCTGATATTAACAGACAATCATACAAAATCATTTGAATTTGAAGTCATACAAAGTTTATTATGTACTTATCATGAAAGCTTCACTCATGGAGAATTATTAGATTTACATGTATAACCAGTATATTTAACGAATTAATAGTATGATCAGATATAAACAGAAATAACAGTTATTTATAAGATTCCGGTTACCTGAGCTGTGTTGACATTGCAATAACCATGTAATAACTTCTTCTTTATCAACAGCATGAAGCTTTCCCAGAAGGTCAAGAGTTGTCAAACCCCAGTATGCTCCATTCATTCTGAGATGGTCCATGACTACAGATTCAAAACTATCTTTTTTCTGTTGAACAAAAATAAATCAACCAAATATAACTCATACAACAAGCTTGCCCAACAATCAAACTACATTGAGAATATTTGCAAGAATACAACGCAGTTAAAAGGTACCTTTTCAACTGATATAATGTACTTTACATGTTTATCAACCACTAGCTCTCCCATCTCCCCCATCTGTCATCAATATTGAGCTCAGGGAGTTAAACAAGTTTCACAATCATACAAGACTAAGAGGACATAATAGAGACTTATTACAGTTTAACTCAATTGAAATACTAGTTTTTCATGGACTAGGACATCAAAGAATAACTTTCAACTCAGCAGACAACATTTTCACAAATCAATCACTGAAGAATCTTACATGGCTGGACTTAAGTGTTACCAATTTTCATTCAGGATACCAATTTTCTGGCGTTGACAGTAAAATCTTTTAACAAAATTTCATAAATTAATCACATTGGAATGTCAAATGCATACATAATTTTTTTCAATTATTTTCTCAGCCAAACAAAAAAGATAAAATTTTACCAACTAGAAAACACTGATAAAACAAACCAATTCCATCCTAAATTATGAAAACCAATAGGGAACCTACTAAAAATATCCATTCACTTAATTAAAACCATAAAAGCTCCTCACACATGTAAGCTAACTATGCTGTTTTTCAATCAATAACGTAAACAACACAAGAACAAGAAATCAGAAACCATTATAATTAGAGGACTTAGAACAACATGGGGGAATAATGTTAGAAAATCTTCTTCAATATTTTTTTCTTTTCATTCTTCTATATACATATCTGTAGCTTGCAAGCATTTCACAGGTCCTATATGTCCACTCAATCAACACCCTAGTTTTACAAATATTACAAAAAGCCACTGTTTTTCATACCCCGAATACTCTTATCAGCAGAACCACTACATAAAAACCCACTAACTAAATACAAACACAAGACAGACAACTGATGTGCTTATGTTCCACAAAAGAATTCTCATTTATCAAACTCGCCACTCATTTCCATCACATACCCATCTGACCAATAAACCATAAAATGCATTAAAAAAACTAATCGAGTATATATGTGCATTCATTAGAAACTATTCTGTCTAAAACAAATAGCACATACCAGAAGAAAGAACCGATTTTAGAAATCTTTAGCTTCTTAAATCATCAAAGACTAATCCTATCTGTTACTTCGTTGTGTGTAGAATGTGGTGTCACGCTGTTAAACCCAGAAGAGATCCAGTATTACAAATCATACTTACAAGAGAATTGTTCTCGATAAGAGAAGGCATTGAGTTTATTCATGAAATTAGGGTAACAAGTACCTCGAACTTTGATGAATAGGTGAGGACGGCGGCGGCGGCGGTACTCAACGGTCGGCAAAAAAGAATAAGATGATCGGCGGTGAGGAGATGTATGAGATGAGAGATTCAATTGGGTAGTAGATTCACTCTCCGCAGATCCACGTAATTGAAATGGGTCTGGTAAGGATTTGGGTTGGATCCTGATAATCCAACTGAAATGGGTGTGTGAGATCCAACCCAACAAAAATTTTAAAGTAATCTGAAATGACTCCCATTTTAAATTTTTTTTTTTTTTTTTTTTTTTTTTTTTTTTTTCAATAGCTAGCAAACTAACACCACTAGCCCAATCCCTGATTATTTTTTCCTTAAAATTTGTTAAGAACAAAATAAATGAAGTCCATTGATTTAGTTGAACGGTTACCCTCGTATTTGATCGAATGGGATAATATGAGGAGGTAAGATTGAATTGGACAGGTTGGATAAATTTCTAAGTTAATTTATATTTAAAATTTTTTAATTTATATATAAATAGATTTAATATTTGAAATTATTGTATATAAAATAATTAGATAATAAGTCTGCTTCGCGCGATAGTTAAAATATATATAAAAATAATTTGAAATAATTAAAATAATTATCTAAATTATAATATAATTTATTATTTTATTTATATAATTTTTATAACTTATATATTTATTATTAAGAGATGAATTATTTTTAAAAATCTTAATTTATTTGAATAATTAATTAAATCTTAATTAAATTTTATTTTAAAATTATTTATAAACTATATATATTAACAAAATTTAGTAGAAATAAAATTATTTATTAATTAAATGTTAAATATTATTTTAAAATATATAATGAAATATATAAAATTTAAAAATATATGTGTTAGTTTCCATGTCTATTTTACTAAAAAAAAAAATATTTAAGTCAATGACGTCTCTAATTGTTAATGTATGTTTTATTTTAATTTTATTTTTAAAAATTTTATTTGATATTAATATGTTTGAATTTTTTTTAACAAATATTAATATATTTCTATAACGGGTTAATTCCAAAAAAACACTCAATTTTTGAACATTTTATTTTTGATACCTGATTTTGCAAACTTTTAACAAACCACTCCCAAATAATTAAATATATAAGGGAATATTTAAAATAAAAATAAAATATTATTTAAATTATTTAATACAATATTTAAAATTTACTAAAATTATTAAACCAAAAATTTACAAATTATTAAAACCAAATAATTAGAAAAACCACCCCAAAATACAAAAACCCTAAACCTTAAACCCTAAAATCAAAATCACTCGTGGTTTTGGTTTTGAGTGGTTTTGGGGTGGTTTGATAGAAGTTTGTAAAACCAGGTGCCAAAAGTAAAATGTTTAAAAAATTGGGTCGTTTTTAGAATTAACCCTTTGTATAAAAAATAAATATTTTTTTAGGGATATTTTCAAGAAAAAAAAACCCACTTTATCAAATTTTTTATTTTAAACCACAAATTTTGAAAAATTTTGCAAAATCACCTCAAAATCAAAACCACCGGTGGTTTTGGTATTTTTGTGAGCAGGTTTGTTGTCGTACGAGTGGTTTTGCAATTTTATATCTTTTAATTTGGCGATTTGGAAATTCTCTAAAATCAGAAGTACTCTTACAATATTTGAATTGAATTAAATAATTATGTAAATATTGTCTTTTTTTACAATTTTAATTTTATAAAATAAATTTTAATATATTTTTTTTTACTTTTATTGCAAATCAGTAAAATACCTTACAAATCACAAATAACCTTAGGTGGATATGGAAGAGGAAAACAATATTATAAATGTTTATTTTATAAAGTTAAAATTAAAAAATATATATATTTTTTATTTAATTTATAAAATTAAATTTAAATTTATTCAACTCATATTTTTAAATTTCTCATGAATATGAAAATAATAACTCCATGAGACGTTGGGCTGAATATTTGGGATACCTTAAATATAAACTTTGGTTGAACAAACAAATGAACTATGTGTTAGGGTGTCAAACCCAATAACACATCGGTAATACAAGAAGATAATGATTTGTATATAAAGCATCCAGAAAACTCCATTAGTACGAGGCCTTTTGGGTGGTGGTACCCAAAAACAAATTCGTGCGTGCCTGCCTCGAGGTCAAAGCAGACAATATCAGACTAACATAAGAGTTGGAGAGCGGCTCCGGAGGGTCTAACATGGGATAAAATAGAATTGAACCAATCAAATTTGGATGATTTATGGAAATCTTAATATTAATACTTAAAAAAAAAAAAAAAAAAAAAAAAGGAAAAATCCTGATAAAGAAGTAGGTGACGATAATTTCTCCTCCGCATCGAGTTTTGTCGTTTGAATATTCCTTACATATGATTGGTCAAGTAAGACTGCACATTTCTAGAACAAATCAGGACTTTAGTTCTTCCATCTATATCAGTTGTACTTCAGTTGACGTGTGATATAACTTGTTTGATTTTTCATTCTATGAATTCCTATGATTATTATAAATACAATTTGTTTAAGATTTCATTGATTTGTATGAGTTTGAATATTATCATTATTATTAAAAATTATTTTTTTATACTAACAATTCTAAAATAATGGTAGTGGTTAATTCTGATTGTTGTGACTATTGAAATTGAAATATTAAAATTAGCAGTTGGAGTGGTTCGTATTTATAAAATAATATAAAATAAATAATTTAATTTAAAAATAAATTATTTTAATATATAATTTAATAATAATTTAAATAAATAAAGATAAAATAAAAGTTTTTAAAATAAAATTAAGATAAAAACTGTTAATTAAAATGTTAAATATTAACTAAAATATTATTACTAAATATCCATTTTTATAAATAGAGTTGTTATACAATTTCTCTACAAATATCACCCCATAAATAACATTTAAAAAAACAAATATATTTAACTAAAAATATATATTATAATTTATTATCGGTATTCGAATATACTATACCATTATTTTATATAGATTATTAGTAATTCAAAAAGAAAATTTAATTAAATTAAGATTTTTTTTTTAAGAAAACACGAAAGCCATATAATCTGGCAGTTACGATAATAATAATATCAATAAATAAATAAATATATATATATATATATGTTTTTTGAATTTTGAATTTAGAAAATTTTAGAATCTTAAAACAAAATCACTTATAAAGAACCGAAACCACTTATATATATAAATATTGATTTTTTTTTTTTTAAATTTTATCCATGGACTGATTTTAACTTATATTTTTAATATAATTTTACAAAAATTTTAAAAACATATCTTGGAATTTTCAATTTTCTACTCATATAATTTATTTCTTATAGATTAAAATTTAATAATCTATTTATAAAAATGTTTAACAATTAGTTTTAAAAGTTTAATTGAGAGATTAATTTTGCTCAAATTTAACAATTTTACAAAATTGTATTCGAATTATATTCAAGATTACATTGGATGAATGGTGGAAAAAAATGGTATTCGATTTAAAAATTAATTTCAATTCAATTTTTTAAAGAAAAGAATAAACAAATTTGATTCATTTTAATTGTTATGTTGTGAACTACACTGACAGTAATAGATTTCACAAGCCCTACCAACTATCACAATCCATATAATCAAATAAAAAACTAAACCACACATTTAATATACATAGATTCAACATAAAAATAAAATCAGCATATAAAATTTTATATTATTTATTCATTAACAGACTAATTCATATTAAACTCTTTAAAATTTATACCGATATAGTAATTTATAAAAATCAAAGTTTATATTGAACCTATGAAAATCGATACTGAATAAAAACAATAATAAAATTTAAAAATAAAATATAATGAATTAAAATTAATTAAAAAAATTATATTTAAATTTTCAATGGTATAATTGGTATTTTAGTTATAAATTTGTAAAGTAGGATTTATGGGTCATTTTGATTAATTTTTTTAATAAATAATTTATAATTTTAAAAGATAATAAATTTAAAATCACTTTTAAGTATTTTTTTTTATTTGAATTGAAGTTGAGATATTTCATATCCTACATTTTTCCATATAAGTATTCACTATTATTTGACTAAGGTGCCTATTTTTATGCTTTAGTTAAAAATAAAATAAAAAAAAATATTCCAAGAATAATGTTTCTACAAAACTAATTAGTTTCAAAAGTTTATGAAATATTAATAACTTAAATTATCATGCTACCCCTCACTATTTCAAACTGAAAAAATAAAAAAATATACTTCTACACAACTAAAATTGCATTCAAAATAATGGAAAAATAAGAGTTAACGATGATATATATATATATATATATATTATTTTTATGTAAGAAATAATGGGATATTTTGATTTAGAAAATGAAAAAAACAAATAAAAATACTTTTTAAATTTTGTAATGTTATAGTTAAACCAATTTTCACATTGTCCATACATTTGAGTAGATGCTTCCCTTAAAAGAATTTACATGAAAAATAAATAAAATGGAAGAATAACTTTAACATAGTACATTATTCGTCAACAACTAATCAATTGACAAAATAATTCACTAGAGGTACAGGTAGAGCATGTTGACTAAAAACATATACTACTAAATTGCAATTTAAACCAAAATAGTTCCTACTAAATTTTTCTATATAATAATCATCATACAATACAACTAATCATAAATCATCCAAGACAAATATTCCTCTCTAAAGCCATGGGAAAAAACCTCCTGCATGAAGAGATGATGTCACTATTACAAAGTGACAAGCTGTACGATGTACGTATCAATCTCTATTTTATTGTCTTAATTATGTCCGATTTTTAATATTAAAATTTCCGATAATGTCTCTCAGTATATTCTGGAAACCAGCGTGTACCCACGAGAACCCGCACTCCTCACGGAGCTCCGAGACATCACCGCTCGACATCCCAGAGGATACATGGGAACATCAGCGGACGCGGGGCAGTTCATAAGCATGCTATTGAAGCTCATTGGCGCCAAAACCACTCTCGAAATCGGAGTGTTCACCGGCTATTCACTTCTCCTCACCGCTCTCGCCTTACCGGAAGATGGGAAGATCACAGCCGTTGATTTAAACCGCGAGTATTACGAAATAGGGCTTCCGGTTATTGAGAAAAGTAGAGTGGGCCATAAGATAGAGTTTATCGAGTCGGTGGGGCTCACTGCTTTGGATGGGATGCTTGAACGGGAGGGTAAAGAAGGGAGTTTTGATTTTGCGTTTGTGGATGCGGATAAGGGTAATTATTGGAATTATCATGAGAGGTTGATGAGATTGGTCAAAGTTGGTGGTGTGGTTGTGTATGATAATACACTTTGGGGAGGGACGGTTGCTTTGGCGGAAAGTGAGGTTCCTTCGGTTTATGAGGAAGGTTGGCGTCCGATTTTGGAGTTTAATAGGAAGTTGGCGGCTGATCCACGTGTCCAGATCTCGCAGATTCCGTTGGGCGATGGGATCACTATGTGTAAGCGCATCGTTTGATCAGGTTTTATATTGAGGAAATAACGTCCGTCGATGGATTTGTATTAGGTTATCGGAATGAATATGGAATTTTACTTTTAAGTTTTATTTATTTTTTATTTAAAAAAGAAAAAAAACAAAAAGAAGCTAGAAAAACAAAAACAAACTGATTGCTTGGAAGAAAAGTTTACACTAATTAATCAAATTTTACTGTTTGCTTTAGAAAAAGCAAAATAAAATAGTCTTGATTAGATGAAGATAACTACTTTCTCTCATGGAATTTGATATGACACCTACTACTGTTGAATTGTAAATGTCACTCTTTTCATTTTCTATTATATGTTATATATTGAGGATACGAAAAATCAATTTAGGAATAATAAATTCCGCCCTTGCCCACCGACATGTCCAAAAATATCTAACCTTCCCTGTTTCGTATTTGAAATGGATAAGATACAGGCTGCTATGCCATACTTGCTAGGCATAGAAGACAGGGCAAATTATAGTGTCTTACTTCGCTGTCTTGCTGTTGTTCTGCTATGGTAATTAATTTTTTAATTTTTTTATTTAAATAGTTTATTTTTTAAAATAATTTTAATTTATGGTAGGTATTAGAGTAATATAAATATTTAAATAAATTTAATTTTTTAGCATCTAAATAATATTAAAATTAATTATTTCTGTTAACATTTATAATATTTAAATAATTTTATTAAATAAAAATTAGTTAAATATCAAATAATAAAATAAATTAATAATTATCATTAAATTATTTATTTTTCAATCTCAAATATCAAATATCATTGTAAATTTAAAAAGGAGTAACATAAAAGTATAATTAAATATATATATATATATTTAAATTAGAATAAGATAAATCTCCGCAGGCAGGACAGGTCCCGTAGAACAGGTCACGAGTCCAAACTTTCTGCCCCGCACTACAGGGCAGGGCGTGGCAGGTCAGATTAATCTATAAGTAGAGTAGGTCCAATATCTCAAGGACCTGCCTAATAGTTATCCCTAAACCAAAATTCATTCCATTTAAAATTATACCATTTAAAAAACTAAATAAATTATTTTTATTTATTTTTATTACCATTTAATAATCACATTCAAATCAAAACCCACAAGGGAACCAAACAAGAAATTATTCTATAGAAATAATTTCAAAAGCAAACAACTTACTAATCGTCACAAATTTGTGTATATTTCTATTAGTAAAGTCTGACAAACCAAAAGTCTTGACTCTAACTACTCTTTCAACATCATGAATCAATAACTCACTTTTTACAATAGCTTGAAACTACTCTCAAATTATTATCAACAAATAGTCTACATAAATAAACTTAAATTTCCACTTGAACTAAAGATGAAGAGGATTGTTTCTAAATATAACATGAAATATGAATGTTCAAATGTGGATAAGCTCATCATTGATGATGAACTCATTGAACGATAAATTTGTTGGAGTATTAGTTGGGAGCAAATTAAAGGAATCATTAGATAATTTCGAACCCTAACTCAATTCAAATTTGAGTGTCTACTATGATATGGCAGAAGAATCCAAATTTGATGTAGTGAGTTTTTTACTGTCTGCACTAGGCTTCAATTTAACCAGCTGTTAATAACATTTAGGAGCATACATGATATGAGCCGACTATTGTATCTTATTAAGTTTCTTTTAACACCCTATTTTTTAAAGGCACAAGTGTTAAAAACTTTTTGGCAACTGACATGTAAGTGGTTGTCTGTCAACAATCTATTTATATATATATAGAGAGAGAGGTTGTTAAATACCACAGCAAACTTATTAATACTGCATCTATTATTCCAAATTTACCCTTTTATTTAATTTTCTCGTTCATAAGAGGATTTCATCAAATGCTTCTTCTTCACAACCTCATCTCCAGTTTTCTTCATAACCCAAAGTGCAAGATAAAGATGTAGAACAACACTGGTTCGTGGTTTGGATTAGGGTTTTCTCATTATTGATATTTTTATCTTCGCAATTACTTTTTTCATCATCAAAATAAAAAAAAATACTTCCATCAATGTCTTTCAAGATTGTATAATTGGAAAAAAAAATTGAACGAGTTGAGATGATGAAAAGAAAATAATTTGAATCAGTTGAGAGAATGAAATAAATAGTTTCATTTAAACTAAAAACTATTTTTTTTTCGAAACAAAAATTACTTCCATCGACGTATTCCATAATCGTATAATTGAAAAAAAAAATTTTGAACGAGTTGAGATGATGAAAAGAAAACAATTTGAATAAATTGTGATAATGAAATAAAGAGTTTCATTCAAATTAATTTTTTTTTTTTAAAAATTATGTTATCAATTGAGAGAATGAAATAAAGAGTTTTATTCAAACTAATTTTTTTTTTTTAAAAAATTATGTTAAGGACATAACTGAAATATAAATACAATATCTATCAATTTAATTGCGTTTATATATATATATATATATATATATATAAAATTTCTGATCCAATAATGTCGGCTGCGAAAATCAGTCGCTTAAAGTGATTTCTTTTGTGTGGGGCCACTGTAGATTCCGCTTTATATATACATATAGATTTTCTCATATCTATTATGCTTAAGTTTGTTTTATTATATTTGTTTTGAAATAATTATCATGTAAATATAGATTTGATAAATAAGAATGTTACAAATTTTTTTCTTATAATTGGATTAATTGTGAAAAGTTAGGTTATTTTTTCAATACCAGTACTAGAATTTTAGCAGAATAACCGATATCATTAGACCCATAATCGATAATAAAATTGAACCAAAATCAATACTAGAACTGATATTGATTCTAAGTACTAATGATACCAATACAAATTCTTCAAAGATAATGAGTCGATTATTCAGTTTCGGTACCAATTCTTTCCAAGAACTGGTACTAGAACCGGTCTTGCTCACATCTAATGATCTTACACTATTTACTTAAGGAGTTCTATCTTGTAGATATGATTAAGCTTTTATTTTATGTTGGAATTGTTTTACAAAACCACCTCCAAAATCATAACCACTAGTGATTTTGGTATTTTTTGTGAGTGATTTTGATTTTAGAGAATTTCCGAATCTTTAAATTAAAACATATAGAATTTCAAAACCACTCATACAACATCAAAACCACTCACAAAAATACCAAAACCACTAGTGGTTTTGATTTTAGGGGTAGTTTTACAAAATTTTTCAAAACCGGAGGCTCAAAGTGAAACGTTTGAAAAAATGAGTTTTTTTTTTTGGAAATAACCCTATATATGTATGGGTTATTTCCAAAAACACCCCATTTTTTCAAACGTTTCACTTTGAGCATCCGGTTTTGAAAGTTTTGGAAAACCACCCCCAAAATCAAAACTACTAGTGGTTTTTGGTAATTTTGTGAGTGATTTTGGTGTTGTATGAGTAATTTTGATATTAGAAAATTTCCGAATCTCTAAATTAAACATATAGAATTTCAAAACCACTCATACAACACCAAAACCACTCACAAAAATACCAAAAATCACTAGTGGTTTTGATTTTGGGGGTGGTTTTCTAAAACTTTCAAAACCGGGTGTTTTAAGTGAAACGTTTGAAAAAATGAGGTGTTTTTGGAAATAACCCATATATGTATTCACTTTTAGTAAAATAAAAGACTGTTCCGTGAGGGTGTGAATGTAATTGGACTTGTATATACTTCATCTGTTTTTTTTTAATTGCTACCCTTACTATTCAAACACTATTCATCAATCATTTTGTTTTACATATTGTTTCTTATCTGTAAGAAAAAATATAGTCAAGTGAGATCTTATTTTGTTCATCTTAACATCTATATTTTAAATATAAAATTCTCATAATTTTTAATTATGTATAATAAAGATATTTACCGTTAAATTTAAGCATAGAAAATCGTGCATATGAAAGTGTAGCAATTAAAAAAATGGAGGAAATATATATAAAAAGAAGCATCATCATGTAGTTTTTACAACAAAAATGACCGAAAATGGAGAGTTTGAAAAGGATAAAAATAGTGAGATGATTGCTTTGTTGGACGATAAGAAGAAATGGTCGTGGAGAGTTTATAATGTGATTTAGGGTTGTAAACGGGCCGAGCCCAAGTCTAGGAGGCTCGTGGCTCGCCTTGTTTTAAGAAAAGTTCGGCTCGTGGCTCGTGAGCTTTTTTTTTTCTTGACTCGAACTCGGCTCGTGATAATTATACAAATTCGGCTTGACTTGTTTGGGCTCATAAAGGCTCGGCTTGATAAAGCTCGTTAGAGCTTGTAAAGCTTGTTTGAGCTCATCAGGCTCGTTATCAGACTTTTTTTTAGCTCGTGAAGCTTGTTTGAGCTCGTTTACCGTATATCTATTTTGATTTTTTTATACTAAATAAAATTTAAAAAAATTAATGAAAATAATGTATTCATTCAATAAATATTAATATATTAATTCAAATTACATTTATGTCCTAATTTTTTATAATTTTATTTGTTTTATCCTATTTTTATAAATGAGCTCGTTTAAACTCGTTTAACTTGTTAAGAAGGCCTAACTCACTCCAAAAGAGCCCTCGAGGGGTGAAAATTGCCTCAATCATTATATAGAAGCTATTAGCCCTTTAGCTAAGCAATGTGGGATTTCACACGCCTCCATCACGCCCAATATACGGGCGTGGAGTCAACAAGTTACTCCCAGGGCGGCTCATAATAAGACCCATCCATCCACACCACCCAGGTCAACTCTGATACCATATTAAGAATACCTAACTCACCCCAAAAGAGCCCTCGAGGGTTGAGGATTGCCTCAACCATTATATATCATTATATAGAAGGTATTAGTCCTTTAGCTAAGCAATGTGAGATTTCACATCGCTTGTGAGCCTTTTTCTATAAAGCTCAGGCTCCGCTCGCTTCAGGCTCGTTTAATTCTAACTCGAGTCTAGCTTTAAGCGAGCCAAACCCGTGTGATTCGTTGAATTTTACCTTTCAATCTTTGTAAAATTATAAATAATACTCTAAAACTTGCACTTTTACCAAAAAAAAAAATATTTTTCTTCCATTTTTATTTAAAATTATATGAAAATTAATTAAAAATATTTCTAAAATACTTTTAATTGGTTTTAACTTAAAAAATTTTATTTACACAATTTTATCCTTAAAACCTTTCGAAATCTATATCAAAAGGAGTAAATATATTTTATATTTAAAAAATCAAAGATTCCAATACATTTAGATACATAAATAATCATAAATTATGTGGTACCATTACAATATACCAAAACATATTCAAGTTAAATTCAATTTAAGCAAATGTAAAATATTACACTCATCATTTCCTTTTCATCTAGAAATAAAACTTAAATTTGCTTCAAATAAACCTAGAATAATCCCATGGGAATTCATTTTTCACCAAGTTGAAAACATATTCAACAATATAACCAGATAATCACATTGGATAATAAATGTACCCCAAACAATGGATCACGCAAGTGTAAAATCTGATCTGATTTTACTATGTCAAAAATACTTACTCACCAAGCAAGACGTAACGTAACATACATTTATCAAACAACCCCAATTTGTTCACTGAAATTACGTGTGGCCAAGCTTTGTGTATCGTCCACGGATTCGATTGCCATGATGCTTTCACCCACGCGCTTCGGTGTTCCGACTGAAACAACACCACTTCGAGAGATATCAACTTTACGAACACACCATACGATTAGTCGAAAGTGACCAAATAATAATACAAAGAATATACGATTAGTCTAAAGTGACCAAGTAATAATACAAAGAAGTATTATTTCAACGACAATATTCTCTAGCATATCTTTCTGGTCACCAACTTGCCCAAATTTTCAAAAGCAACCCAAGTCCTTTTTGGAAACCACCACCAGTTTTCATGACCGAATCTTTGTATACAACAAGATTATGTTATTATTTAAATAAACAGAAAATTTAAATATAATTTTTTAATATTATTCTAACAGGAACACGCGCGCACAGGTTAATGAAGGTGCGTGAAGTAACGCTCTAAAATGATTAGATATAGATTCCCCTATGCGTATAAATAAGCGGTGAGTCAAAAAAGTTGGCCAAACTTTTAAGCTTTGCATCTTGATTAGTTATTCCGGAAATTAATATTATATCATAAAATATGTCGTAGTGAACATGGGGTTCTCTAACATGTTCGTCCATTCATCTATATATATATATATATATATCTGTCTCGATTAAATTGAGATTTGAGCAAGATGGCTATCATAAGTAAGCTGTACTGTTACTCTTCACCGACCACGCTTGTCATCCGAAGAAGACCACTTGTAGTAAGTGGTGGTGGATTCGTGGTGACCGATTGCAGCCAAGACCAGACAATCATCTTCAAGGTTGATGGGTGTGGAATCGTCGGAACCAAAGGAGAGTTAATTGTTCGAGACTGTAACGGTGAGCCTTTGGTTCTCATCCGTCGAAAGGTAAACTATATAATATATATATTACGTTTGAGTGTGTGGAAGCGAAATATGAGGACACGTGTTGTGAATTGCAGGGAGGGATGGTGGAGGCTCTAAGCTTTAATAGGAAAATGCGAGGCTACGCTTTCGACTACCAAGGCTCTCAGAAACTGGTGTTTACTGTAACCGAACCGAAGAGCTCATGCTTTGTGAGAGACCATGTTATCAAAATCTCCACCGCCAACGCTTGGGATTTTGAAGTCAAAGGTTACTTCCCGGATAGAGATTGTGCCATCGTCGACTCCGGTGGCCGCACTGTCGCTCAGGTACTTGTAATAATTCAATCCGGATTGGGATATATTAACGTTCTACTGATTGTGATTTATTATATATACAGATTGGAGTGAAGAAAGAGGTGGAGGAGTTGATGTTATCGAGCAAAGATTTGTATCACGTGGTAATTAAAGCTGGCGTCGATCAGGCGTTTGTTGTGGGTGTTATTGCTACTCTTGATTACATTTACGCCGAATCTACTCGCTGTTGAATGATCGTCTGATCATTTCATCCATTTAAATATTGATATGAACTGTACATATGATAATCCACCAATTATTTGTTCTTATTGGATTGGTATATAACTCTCAGGCTAAAGCCGTATCAGTCAAGTTATAAACAATGGTTTATAATGGTTCTCGTTTTGATTCGTTAATTTAACTTGCAGCATTAAAGTAAAATATAATATATGATTGGGTTGCTTGCTATTAAGAGAATATTTGGAATTTCTGCTTGGTGATTATCACAAGCGGCCCCAATTTTTTTTTTTTTTTTTATTATTATTATTATTATTATTATTATTATTATTATTATTATTATTATTATTATTATTATTATTATTATTATTATTATTATTATTATTATTATTATTACTAGTATCTATTCTATATCCATTAGCATTATACAATCATTCACATCTCTACTGGTCGGTGATGAGTATATATATATATATTGAATTGAAATTAAATTTATTGTTTGGAAATTTTATAATTTCAAAATTAAAATTTCAATTAAAATTTTTGTTTTTCCAAACGTAGAATTTTAAATTCAAACTTCAATTCAAATTTATTATTAAAAAATTATAAAATTTTTTAAATATATATTTCTATTTTAACTATATTTTATTTTTCATTCACGTATATATAAAAGTTGTTTATGATTGGGTACTATCTAAGGAAAATGTCAAATAAAATTACAATTGTTCCTGCTATACTATTAAAGAACAACAATATAAAAACTAACATATATTATTAAACAAATTCCATCTTATATAAAAGGTTTAAGACTAGTTCTTATTGAAATTTCGAAAATAGTATTTTAGGAATTAGATGTGAGGGGAAAATGTATTTCATGGTATAATAATCTCTATATAGTGATTTATTTATTATTATTATTATTATTACTTTTAGTAATCCGTAATTTTTCTCCTATTGGAGATTTTTCAAACGTTAAATCTTGGTCTTGTTATTCTCTTCAAATTTCTCAGTTGTTTTTTAACTTATAAAGACCTGGAAGAGGTGAGAATCACCCGGCAGTTTTCTCAACAAGTGGTATCAGAGCTTTTGGTATGAGTCAATTCTTTTGAAATTTTAGTATGTTTTAGAATTATTGTAATCAAGCAGGAGGTATTTCAAATCGGTGGATCAGCTAGTGGAGTCAGATTCCAGTCATGCATTTACTGCAATTGATTTGTTGAACTAACTCCCATATTGCTATTGGTTCATCTTGGCCTCTTCTTCTTATCTGAGTGTCGGGAGAGTGATGAGCACATTAGAGTGTCGAGAGCATATAAGAGCAATTGAGATGCTGGGAGTACGCAAGAGCCGCTAGGAGCATGCCGAAGCGCTAGGAGAGAATAGGAATGCCAGGTGTGCTAGGAGCGCCTCAAAGTCCTAAGAGCTCGTTCGAGCGTTAAAAGCATATTAGAGCGCTAAAAGTGCATAGGAGCATTGGGAATGTTGGAAGTAGGGAAAACATAAGGATTCTTAGAGCATGGGGGGACCCTATCGAGCGCTCGCAACATGGAGGGGCCCCTGTTAGCATTCAGAAGCATAGCGAAACACTTGCAAGAGCACATAGGGACACTAGGAGGTTAGAGGGACTCGTGCGGAAGCTTCAAATTCGAAGGAAGGCCAATGGGTGTTGAGACTATAGATTTACGCTTAATGTGCAAAGGGTCTACCTGGGCACTCAGAGCGCAGATGGACCCTTGCGAATGCTCTTTACGTGGAGTGACACTTATGTGCGCTACAAGCGTGGACGGATGCTATCGAGCGTCGAAGCATAAGAGACTTTGTCGGGCACTTGAAGAGTGGAGAGTTGCTTATGGGCATAAAGAGCGCAAATGGTCGCTATTAGATGTTGGAGCACAAAGGGAAGCTCGGAGCCCAAATAGAACCTTTTTGGCCTTTGGAGCACGAATGAACGCTTGTGGGTGCTATTAGTGCATGAGGGTGTTTTTGAGCGCTCTTGGCACCTGAGGGTGCTCTTGTGCGCTTTTTAGTATGATTAACCTCTTTTACTCATAAACTGTTCATATTGTTTTGCTGACTTTTAAATGAGTCTAATCCACGAATGTAGTACCTTGATTAGCCCGACTCTAATATGCTCTCCACCAACCAATGTATAAATTTATTTTAATATAATATGTTTATGTGGTACACTATAGATACTAGTTCTAGTGATTAGATTAGTAGCCAAGTGAACCACCTGTCTAGTGTTATAAAGATGACAATAATAATAAATGAAAAAACTGTTAAAGAAATCATATGTAGATGAATATATAGGAACATAAGAGTCTCTGAAATTTAGTAGTAGAGAGAACGATGTAGAAAAGAATAAATATACGAATAGTTTCAGCAGCTAAGCTAGTTCCAATATAGTTACAATCGGAAAATGAATTGGCTCCACCAGCATATTTTACATAATAAGCCTTCGGAATGCTTTCACTAACCCACAACCATGCATAACTCTCAAGCATAAGCCTCCATGTATATTATTTCTCTTACCAATGATACCTTTTTTGCCAAAAGCAACAAATCGCGCCATCAAAGCTCTAGAAAATACTAAGAATCCTAACATACTGAACAAGGTGCAATTGAAATAGTTAAAAATTTAAGACCAATTATATCTTTAGGACTCAAGTGAAGAATTGCATAAAGGGCATCTATTTGGTTTCGCTTCCAGGTTCCATATGAAAATAGAAAGTGTTAATTTTTAAAAAAGAAAATGAATATGTAATACATGTATCCTTGAAATGAGAAAGAAATACACTAAGTATGACTACTCGTATCGGTCTTGGGGCTGGTCTTGATGAAATTCAAACTATCTTTGGAGTAGCTTCCAAGTAATGGGTCTGGGTCACAAGGGTTTAAAAGTATCAGTTTCCTTTTGAGAGGCCCATAAATTGTATCAGGTCTCTTTCCTTTCATACAAAGGGTCATGGAACCTATTAAATATCTGCTATTAGGAAAGGAGATGAGTCGAGTCGACTAACAAAGGGTTCGACTTTGACTCGTCTAAAGATCTACTCGAGCTCAGATTAAACACGCTCAGCCAAACGCAAGTCTTTAGTGAGTCGAGTCTAAGTTGTAGAATAAAAAGATTAAGAGTCAAATGAGCCTAAACTAGCCTACTTATGTTATTGTGTGGTAAATACAAAATTTTTTTAAAAAAATTAAACTATGAATTTAATTTAAATAATTAGAAGGATTAAATCTGAGAAATTACTAACCTAATCAAATCTCTATCATCATTTGATACTCCTAACTCTGATGCTTCTTTTCATCTCTCCATCATCTTAAATCTCATTTTCTCATTCACCGTAACTAAAAATCTACTTGCCATTAATATTATATCTATCATATTCCCCTTCATGTCGACTTTACCATTTACTAAAACCATTGGAATTGCTGCAATATCAAGATAAAAGCGTCTAGTGAAAGAGATGACCGCGTGAAAGGTAGAGATGATTGTTACGAACTTACGGTTGAGCTAGTGATGAAATAACAACTCCTCATTCCTCAGGTGTACTTGTTAAACCATTCAAATATCATTTCACCTATTGTTTCTTCCTTTATGAACTGACCCTTTTCGTGAACTGACTTGATTTTTTCTGATTTTGTAGGTTTAGAAGTGATTTGGCTCCCAAAGGTAACATTTGATTTTGTTGCTTCTGTTATACTTTGTTTATTAAAATTGTTGATCGAATTCCATATTTAGGTTCGTCACTATCTTTTAGTTAATTAGCATGAATCATGATGAATGATAAAGTTAATAAGTTTCTCAAATTAAGATGTGTTTGTTTGTTTAGAATTAACTTTAATAATTCTATTTAACTTTGTATTTTCCAGTCAATATGGTTTGAGTGAATTGAGTTTGATAGTGTAGAAAATGGTTACATAAGGAATTTGATATCGCAACTTATTTTTTGAATTGTATAGACATAGGGATGACTGCTTAGTGTTTTGCATATGCATGCTAATTTTAGAGATTGATTTTGAGAGTTAGAACTGCCTTCCTACTGG
This sequence comes from Cardiospermum halicacabum, assembly GCA_031304145.1. Taxonomy (NCBI): domain Eukaryota; kingdom Viridiplantae; phylum Streptophyta; class Magnoliopsida; order Sapindales; family Sapindaceae; genus Cardiospermum; species Cardiospermum halicacabum. The sequence continues at coordinate 22,172,335 of CM062396.1, forward strand.
TTTTGTAAAGCATGTTCACCTTTTTGTGTACAACTTGAAAATAGGTTCAAATTTGACGAAGTAAGAGTTAAAAACTAATATAATCGCTGCCTAAAAAGTAGGGAAAACATATATGAATAGACAAACCGTTCATACTTGTGATCAATTAAGCAATTTTGCTACTTCTAGAATGCATACGTTCAATCATTTGTATTCTTGTAAATCAATCCCATCTTTCTCAATGAAATTATAAAAAAATAGACAAACCTTTACTATGATTTCTTTTTCTTTTTTTTTTCTTTTTTTTTTCTTTTATAGTTTCTGAGGAAGAAAGTGCAGAAGAAATAATTTTTACCAATTTTATAAGTGAGGATTTTTTTTTCTCCTTGAACAAAGTTTTTTTTTCTCTTTGCACCACTTAAATCCTACGTGTAATGGAGCGTGTTTGTAGTTATTTGTTGTTGCGCGTGAGTAAGGTCAGATATATTTTTTAAGTGTCCACGTGGAGAATTACGTGGCACTATATAAGTAATATTTTTAGTTCAAAATCAAATTAGGGTTTAAGCATTCTGCTTGAGAGGCGATTTGTAATGGACAACGATCGTCGTTTGCAAGATTGTGGCTGTGGAAGGAAGGCTATTGTTAGGACTTCATGGACGCAGGCAAATCTTGGAAGAAGGTTCTTCACTTGTGCGCAGGTAAGGTGTGGTTCGTAATTGGGGAAAATATAGGTTCTTTAATATTTTATTTGGATAATTTTTTTGTCATTTTTTCTTCATATGAACATGGTGTTGCTTTTAAGATTAGGTAAATAAATTTTTTGTGTGATCTCTCTTCGAAACTCGTAATCTTTATGTTACTAATTATTGTGAATGATGAGTATTTTTGTATCTCTTTAAAAGAGAAAATTTTCCTTAAGTATGTTTTGAGATGTCAAAATTTTATTAATCTGTTAGTTTATTTGCTTATATGCATCTATTTTGAGACGTTAACAATCTAGGCTGGAGATGGATGCAATTTCTTTTCATGGTGTGATGAAGCTTTCCCATCTCAAGCCAAAAAAGTGATTTGGGGATTGTTAAATAAAGTTAAACAACTGGAAGATGGAAGGGATGAAGATAGAAAATCCTGGAAGATTGTGATCGTGTTACTAGTGATATTTTTCCTTTGGTGGATTTTAGTTTAAGAACTTGGTGATGTTGTATCAATGTTTTCAGACTGTGTAGGTTGCAATGTGGATGTAATCTGCTACTTCATGATATTTGAATCAAATCTTTTTTGTTTTGGTTATATAACGTATTCCATCCATATATAAATAGTTATGCAATGTATTCTATCCATATGTAAATAGTTTTGGTTGTATAATGGATGGTTGTGTAATGAATTCTCTTCATAATCAGAGCATTTTGTTTTGGTTATATATGAATTGAAGTTTTTATTCAGTTTTTTTTGGAATAATATCTCTTCATAATCAGAGCATTTTGTTTTGGTTATATATGAATTGAAGGTTTTATTCAGGTTGTTTTGGAATAATATCATACCATTCTTACAATTTGTGAATGGTTTTGCAATACCTGATATATCAAATTCATCTCAAAGCATTTGAGCACACCTTATTATCAACCTTAAAAATAAAATAGAATTGATCCAAAACAAATTACATAAAATGATAGAAGTAAAGACATTCAATGAATGTCCTGATATATCCAAAACCCTGTCTATATAAGTTTTTGTCTATCAAGTTATACCGCCATACTTACATCAAATAGATGTGCAAAAAAGAAAAATTTGGTGTTCACTTAAATAACCTCAAAAAGCAATCCTACTAAGTGGTGTAAGTTCAATACCATAACTTATAATCTAAGACACCATAATCAAATACTAGTTTCTAACCTAAATTATTGAACCAAACATTTAACATCATTGCCATAAAACTATACTATTCACTTGATGTTGATTCCAGTAGATAGTCTCCGACAACTTTTCATTGATTGTTGTTGCAGATGAGAAGTGGTAACAGCAGCTTTCCCTTTCCATTTGAGTCCTTTAGGCTTAAATCCTAAGTCAATGCCTGTTACTGAAGCATCAACATGATTGCCTTTATCAATCACAGTTTCAGAAGCAGTTCCAGGCTGCAATGATAATGTCAAAAAATTATTATAAAATAATATATACACAACAACTTGCTATGTAAAATTCATTTACAAACTTACATTGAAAATAGTTCTGCCTGTTGTCATTTGTACCAAGGTTCCATATCCATATTGAGTTGTATGTCTTCCTCCGCGTCCTCTCGTAGATCTCCCACCCTTTAATCCTCTGCCTCTGCCTCTTGTTGTATTTGTAGTCCCAACACTGGAAGGCCTGTTAAGTAGATTGGTTTGTGACAGGGAGGCATTTGAAGGATTCGTTTGAGCTTGACTTTGAATATTGACATTAGAAGCTGGAGGAGTGGCTTGTGTTTGGCAGGAACCTAGTATGTCAGTATTCCCCCCAACAACATTTGTGTTCTCCCCAACATTCTTAGAAGTTTTGGCTACCATTCTTTTCCTCTTTTTGTTGTTAGCATTTCCATTGTCAACTTGTACAGGGTAAATTCTGGAAGTGTCAACACACATTGTTGTTGGTTGAAATTGAAACAGTTGAGGCTGTTGATAAACTTCTGTTGTGAGTGGATTATCTCTATAGGAAATTTCCTGCAATAATTTTCAGGTAAACAATTACATTTGAGTACATGAAGAGTTAAAATTCAATGTTTACAACTTAATAGGAACATATAATATACCTGATTGTTACATCCTTTTGCATTATGACCTGCAGCACCACAATTTTTACAATGCATAACTCTACCTTTCCTTGACAATTTTCCATGTTTTGGTTGAGATTCATCCTTATCCTTCCTCCTACACCTTTTTGGTTGACCAGGCATGGGTTTCATCTCTGGAGGGTCGATGTGCAGGCCTGTAGTCCTTTTCCACATGTTCATGCTTGTAATAGGCTGGATACAAAAGTTATAGGCTTTGTTGAATGTCTCTTTTGTGTACCAATGTGCTACATAATCTTCAGGATTTTTCTTCAAATGGTATAGAGATGCAATACCATGAGGACACGGGATACCCTTTAACTGCCATAGCCTACAGGTGCAGGTTTGAAGTTCTGTATTGACCACATGATAATATTTTCCATCAAGCACCTCACTACCAATCTCCCTAGCCCAAATCACGGTACATTTTGAAGCATGCCCAGCATTTTCCTCTAAAATTCTAACAGCCATAGGAGATATATTTCCTATCCATTTCTCCGTGAATGCCCTCATATCTACATGCCTATTCATAAGTTTATGTCTAATCTCTTCATTCATTGTGATAATTGCCTTATGTCTAGGCCCTAATATCCATGCATTCAATGACTTACACATATTATTGTCTATAGAATCACAATTAACCGATTCACTAAAAAATGACTTACACCATGTTTCCTTATTGTACTCAAGTAGATCCTCCACTATCCCTTGGCCTAAACAACCTAATTTTTGTAGTTCATCTTTAAGTTGAGCTTCAAAGGACGATTTTGCACACCTCCAGAACTGTTTCTTCCTTTCTAATCCTCCCTATTTCTTGTGCCAGTTAGCCCAAATGTGGCGCGAGTACATTCTGTGCTCACTCTCTGGTAAGAGTGAACACACAGATTCAACAAGTCCCTGTAGTAGTAATAAAAAGTTAGTAATTATATCACAAAATTTTAAATAAATCAAAAGTTATCATGTGAACTCAAAAGCTGTGTAATGACATATCAAGAATAGAGCACAATAATATGCAATTGGAATTAGAGATTCATGCATCTATGAGATTATTAGAACAGAGACATGATACACGGATCAAACTGGAAGAAAGATAGTACTGTATAGATCAAATTGGAAAACATACAGAAGTACACAAATCAAAGTGGAATCGAGACATGATTATATATAATCAAACTGGAAAAGAGACTGGATAATGTCATACATAACCATAGCAGCTAGCAAACAATTTCAGGCTTTTGAAGCTACTCTAATATACAAATCCATACAACTGCACTGCACGACCACCGATTTCATTTTCCAGAATATCAATTTCAAATAACAAAACTCTGCAGTGCCAACCATTTCAATATTTCATAATCCAAATCATTACACCACCACCAGCATCTAATTATTTCCACATTTAATGTACTTCATACACATTAATATAATAACAAAATTATTTGATTTCAAATCCTTCTCCAAACAACAAGTTAAGAAATAAAATAACAATACAAATCTCTCCATCAAACTTTGTTTTTGAAATTAAAAAAGAAAATGACTAGTGTGTGTTTATGTTCTATACAGTCACAGGTTGTTTCAAAATTGTGTTGAAAGACATCAAAAGTGAGTGGTGTTAAATCTTCTGATAAACACGTAAAAGTACTAAATCTTCTAATAAACACGTAAAAGTACTAAATCTAGTGTCTTGTTATTCTATCCATATTAACAACTCATTTCTTCTGATTTTATCATCCCGAACATTGAATTTAACAAAAAAAGAAATTCTTCTCACCGATATTTTCTCATGAATTCTGAAATCCAATGTATGTATTCTAAACAACAAATTTACAGAGATCACACTAGAATACACAGATTAAACCGGAATAGAGACATGGCTACACTTATTAAACTGGAATAGACACAGGACCATACAGATCAATCTTGAAAACATACAGGACTACATAGTTCAAACTAGAACACATACAGTACTATACAGATCAAAATAAAATAACAGATAACTTTACAAAAAACTGGAACACATTAATCAAAGTAGAATACAATCAACAGTACAGAGATCAAAATGAAACACAGCTAGCACTACATAAATCAAACTGTAACACATAGCAAACCGGAACACATATAGCACTGCACAGGTCAAATTGCAACGCACAGGTCAAACTGGAACACAAGAAGTATTACAGAGAATTAAACAAATAATAAATTACCTATGATTATCCCAAACATGCATAAAATAGAGAACACTACATGTAAAAGTTACCAACAGAATACTAAATCATATAAACATAACCATATCACTGATGAAACACATTACCAACAGAATCAAACTTAAACAATAATTTTATAGAATAATTATAGACAGTGTATGCTAACTGATGTACCTTTTGCATATCCGACATTATTGTCAGCCTATCACCATGTCCAAGCTCCAAGTCAGCTATTAAATGTTGCAAAAACCAAATCCACGAATGTTTGGTTTCTCTGCCGACTACTGCCCATGCAATTGGGAACATTTGTTGAGTCTCATTCTTCCCGACGGCAGTTAAAAGCTCTTCCTTATATGGACCTCTTAAGAAACTCCCATCAAGACCAATAATCCTCCTACAACCATCCTTCCAACATTGTTTTAATGCTGCAAAACACACATAGAAATATCCAAATAAATTTTTTCCTGGCTTTGCCTCCTTGTCAAGTCTGATCCAAACAGAACTGTCTGGATTTGTTTATTTAATTATCTCGGCATAGTCAGCAAGTCGAGAAAATTCCTCCTTCCAATCTCCCATTGTCTCTGCAATCACATTTAACCGAGCCTTTCCACACAATGACTTGTGTACATATAGACCAAATTTTTCTCTTACTAAATCTTGCAACTTCCAAAGTTGAATTTCAGGCTGTGAAATTATCCGCTCTCTAAACTTTCTCTCAATGAGCTTCACATTACATAACTTGGTTTTATTCTTCTTTGAGCAAAGATGCTTAGGTTTGTATGTCTTTACCATGAAATCACCTGAATTACCATCAGTGCTAGCAAATAATAACCATGGACACTTAGGAGCCTTACACTTCACTCGAACCCGACTATTATCATTTGGGCGAACCTTTAATTGAACGCCTCTATATGCAGAATAATCAGCTATTGCTTGTCTGAATTGCTTGGCATTCTCGAATATCATTCCCAACTCAAACGTAGGGATAATGACAGTAGGATCATGCCTAAGTTTCCTACTTCTTTTCCTCCTTGGCAGATCCACTCCATCAATAGCATCTGGATCAAATTGTTCCCTACTGTCATCACTTCCAGGGTCAGAGGAATCTATATACTCTTCATCACCAGCTAGACGTCCCTTAGTTTGATCAGATCTGCGTGTTTCAAGGTCCTCAAAGCCGACATCATTCCCAGCTTCCCCAAGAGTCAATTCCAAAACTTTCTTACTAACTATCCTTTGATTCTTTTCCTTTCTCTCCTGCCGTGCAACTTCCCTAACTTTCCTCACCTCTTCCTCTACATCACTACCATCATCCTCAGGTCCAGTAGCATCAGATTCATTACCTTCAGACTCACTAGATGATGAATCTGTGTATTCTTCCTCTATACCCCCTCATCACATTTAGAATTTTCCTCTCTCTATACCTCCTATTTTTTTAATATTTGACTTCACTCTGCTATTTATCCCAATTTGTTCAACTTCATTGACTGAGTCACCCACCTCATTTACTTGGTCTATCCCAACCCCATTGTTAATTTCCACATTAGACTCTTGTGGGCCACCATCATCATCAGGATATGTTTCTTCCAAAACAAAATTACCCCCAACATGAGATATATTATCCATATGTTCTACAAAGATATCTAACTTATCTCCATGTTTAAAATTCTTAGTGAAATCTAATAACTCACTGTCCTTTGTAAGAGTAATATATCTCATCCCACTTGGGTCTAAAACAGCAAAATAATGTATATCATTATATCCTAAATCAGTAACATACCCCATAATTTCAAATACAGATAATTTATCAAACTCTACACTGAAATCAGCTACTTTCCCACCATATAAGTCACCTAAGCCATTGCTAAGTGACCCCCCATAATGCACACACAACAATATATTTTCTGTAGACATCACTGCAAATTAAAAAATGAGTAAAATTAAGTTATAAAGGAATCTGTCAGTTTGAAAAACCTGAAAAACCCTTACTATTTCTACCATTAACAAAAAAAATCCATACTTTACTTTAAGTAAACAAAAAATTTACTAACCTGGTCTTGCAGTACGTTCTTTCCAAATTGTTGTCTTTCTCTCAGGCTTCCCCAACCTTCAAACCAAACCAGAGTATGAACCTTGTAAATTAAAAGGCGATTCATTATATGTTCAAATTGGTTCTTCAAATAGCAAAACAAAACCACAGTATAAAACTAACCTTTACTCAAACGGTTAACACAGACATCAAATCTTCAGTCACAAATCAATAAATTAAGAAATCGAAGCATCTACTATGTCTACCACAAACTCTTCAATTGTGAATAGAAAACCTCTCAATTGCCTCCCAAAACGACTTTGTCTTACACAAGCCCTAAAATCCCAATTTTCAGAAACCCTAAAATCATATATTGCCCTAAACTCCGAGTCAAACACAAACCACGGCTAATTGATGTTTAGACAACCCAACTCGATATATAATCAAATATCTAACCCTTTTAAACTTCAAATCATGATTTTGTCGGAAAGTAAAGCATCTCTCACCTTTTGAAGATAGAAACTCTTGATATTCTTTCTGAACTTAATTATCTCAGCTTTAAATTATGCCAGCGTGGCAACATAATAAATATTGTAAACTACATTTTGTGACCTGTCATACAAGTGGTATTGTCAAATGACACCTCAGGCGCGTGTTATTTACGTAAAAATTTAATTGAATTTAAGTGGCGCAAAGAGAAAAAAAACTTCGTTCAGGGAGCTAGCTGAGACGGTACAAAGTATAAGGAGCTAATTGATAAAGTTTGCCGAGTACAGGTAGTTAAATATTATTTAACCCTAAATAAAATGTTGGGTTTTAAATTTATAAACAAACTTGCTAATAGATTTAATAAATAAAAGACGTATAAATAATATATGGGCCGACTTGTTAAACTATTAAGGCTTTTATCATAGCCTGAGCCTAGCCTATTTAATTAAATAGGCCAGGCAAGGCCAAACCTTATATAGGCTAGGTTGTAGGCGCCTGAAATGCTGCCTGACCTATTCCCACCCCCTACCCACAAACCACCATTATGCTTTCCAGCATGGTTTGTCATCACTCGCATGCTTTCTGGGAAAACTTCCTCGAAGGTCACCCATCCCAAAATTGTTTCAAGTCAAGCACGCTTAACTTTGGAGTTCTCAAGTTCTGGGCTCTCGAAAAACAATATGCACATTGGTGATATGGGTAGCAATACAATTTCTTTTAACATTTTCTCAATATGGGTGTTATATTTTTTTTTAAATATTTTTTAAACGAGCTCAAACGAGCCAGTTTAGGTTCAAACGAGCCTTACAAACCTAAACAAGCTTAACGAGTCTTAATGAGGCTCGTTAAGCCGAGCTTGAGCCTTAACAATAAAAATCATTGAGACACGAGTCAGGCAAGCTCGGCTCCGCCGGACTTGTAATGCCTGAACCCCCACCTCGATAGTAGAGTGCAGAGTTTGTATGAAACATCAGACAAAAGAACAGAAAGTTATATATATATATACATATATATATAAGGGACAAAATATAGTTTTGCAAACACTAATAAAATCAATTCATAAAATATCATAATCTAAACATTTAAAACTAAAACGATGTGTTACATTGTATCAAAATTATATGAAATAACTCAAAGTAAATGAAGAAAGTCTAATACATAAATCCTAGTACATGAAAATATAATCAAGTTTTACCATCTGAAATGAAAAGAAGGTCTAATATATAAATCCTTGTATATGAAAAACTAAAAGTAAATGTGGAACTGGGATGAAATGAACTCCAGAACTGATGCGAATGCGTAATGAATACGTGTCCTTGCTACACCGTCTGATTGTCTAAACTCAACATTTCTGTCCCAATCAAAATAATAAAAACATACAAAATAAAATTTTAAAGGCAACAAGGTCAGACTATCGATGTCTGATTGGTATACCAATACCAAAAAAAAAAAAAAACAAAATAAAATGCGTCTAAATTAGTAATTAAACATGACCAAACAAAAATGCAATTTACCCGATTCATACAAGTTTTCCTAAAATGGGAGCAAACAAAGGCATCCTACAGACCAAAAACTCAGAAAGGATCTACACCTATACAAATTCACTTATTAACGGTATTAGCAACATCTACATCAGTCTAGAACCCTAAAAGACTCTAATCATAAAATAACCATGACTTTCACAATTAATGTCCGATTGAGAACTACCATACCATTCCAGAAAGGGAAATGCTAACCAAAGAACTTTGAAAATTACGTCTGAGGCCGCAAGCCAGAGTTGCAAATAGAACATGTCAAATACCTACTTTTAATAGGTCAAATTAGCCAATTACTATTTTTAACTAGTCTATTATGATTTATTTTTGAAATCTTTTATTTCAAATGCCTAATTTTTAATCGAAAATGACTCACAAAATTATCTTGAAAATGAGAAAGAATAGACCTAGAAAAATAGCTCAACAGACTTTGGAAAGAACGTCAACAAAACATTCTCGGAACTGATCAGATTAGTTGGACGAAATTTGGGATGTGTGAATTTGTATTCTAAATTTATATTTTTGAGAGAAAACGATGAAATCTGTTATTTTGTGATTCTGACCGTAAAACAATGTTTTGACCCTAATAAGAGTAGAATTTCAAATAAATCCAGCAGAAAAGTGTTAATTGCATACACCCATCTTTGCAAAAGTATTTACTGAGACTTGAAAATTTCCCTTTTTATTTCAAAATCACCCTCCAGATTAAAATATTAAAAATATATATATATGATAACTGACTCAGAAATTTGGATGTCTCTAAAATGATCATTTTACCCTTAGAAATAAAATAATAATTTTAGTCAAAATACACAATAAAATTACTCACAATTTGCAGATGTGAAAACTTGAGAGAAGTTGAGTTATTTTGGTATAGGTTTGTAAAGTAAAAATCTAGTAGTCAGGGTTGAGGCTAATGCCTTTAGTTATAAGTGTCAAAATATGAACGTTTTCAAATAATACATTATAATTCCTAAATTCAGCATATGTTTCTTAGAGTTATTCGGGAGTATGCAATGCCCATTGGCAGGTGGGCTTAAAACCTATTCGGACAAATGAATTTTGACCCATCGATCTTTGGACTTAATTGCTTAGAGTTCACTCGAATAGCTTAGAGTCCACTCGAATGGATTGGTTTTAACCAATCAACTTTTGGGCCTATAGGTCTTGACTTGATTTCTTCAATTTAGATGGGAAGGCCATGTCTTAGACTTCTTTTATTTGCACTTGTCTAAACATTTTAATCTTACTGAGAAAATACTCCAGAAAAAAAAAAACTAATACTTAAATTAGATGTATTTTTAAAAATTAAAAACTATATTAAACCTGGTATTTATTTATTATTATTATTATAGTATTATTTAATAATTAGCAACCAACCTTAAACACTTTAGGAAATCTATTAAATCTAAATTCATCATAACTCTCTTACTTTTTATTTTTTCCCATATAATCAGTATGTTTCATGTGAACTATAAATTGTCAAGCATATTATAATCTTTGGGCTGATATTTAACTCAAGTGTGAATTGACTCTCTGTTATGCACCATTCTCTTCTATATTGCCCTCTATAATTTTTGAACTTTTCTTTAACGCCATTGGATCGAGTATCAAAATCTATTCTATTCCTTAAACATGCCAAGTAATTAACATTTTCCATTAAACCGATGTCATAATCTGTTAATCAACAGAAGTGATGTGAGATAGTGAAGTTCACTAACTAATTAAAAATGTTCATAAAGAGTCATCAACTTAACTACACCTGACAAAATTTAAGGTTTTAAGGATTGACAAGTCACTGTCACTGTGTAAACACTACAAAAGCAGAGTGCCAGCTAGGCAAACGTGTTACCATGTCTGAATAACATCAGTAAACAACAAAACAATAATGGACCCACACTGTAAACGAATAAATGATGATTGTTTTGTTTCGACTACATACGAGATCCGGTAGACATGTCCAGAACCTTCTTCAGGAACTACGCAGGCAATCTCATTAAATCTAACCCACGGGAATGAATGTTTGTTTCTCCGGAAAATCTACCTACCCACAAAAATATCTAATAATTCTTGATTTATATTTATTAACTTAATTGCTTTTCACATCATCTACACATAGATTCCGATTTCATTTTCAGAAACTATGTCATTTGCCAAATTTGTAAAACATTAATAAGAAATACCATGGGTAACAGTTCATAGTACCTTTGCTTTCCATATGTGTTGAATGATGTGACATTCTAAAATGACTAAAGAAAGCTGAACAAAATTGCACACGATTTCAAAGTACAATAACACACGGTTCACATTTTCATATATCACCATAGTTCAAAACAACAACTAAACTAAAAAAGAAAAAAAACAGATCAACATATATATACACATTTAGATCCAAATCATCTATTATTTATATATTTAGATAATCATTACCACTTACTTAACTCACCTTAGCGCCACGTCACACCACGACACGACTCAACGGGAGAGAGAGGAAAAGCAACTCTCGGAGCGAAGCAGCGAAGAAGGGCCTTGAACTGTCTTGATGTCGGGAAGGATACTGCTGGAATTGGACCGAACAGGGACACGACCGCGAGAAGAGTTCGAAGTAGATGAAGAAGCTGAATTGTCCAAACTCCTTCTCAAAATCCTTCCCATAACGGAAATTGGATGCTCGGTTTTCGGTGTCGATCGGAACTTCTTGTAGAAAGTAGTGTGCCGATTGAGAGCTTCGTCGATCGAGATGAGTCTGTCCGATCGGAGAACTTCGTCTTTGACCGCCTCGGCACACAGACCGCATATCCATTTCCCCTTGTATCGCTCCCGGACACGGAGAATGTAGGTCGGAGTGCACTCCTCCGTCAGACCGCATGAAGCACATTTCACCGATTCCACTTCCACTTGACCGTTATTACCGTTACCGGTTTCTGTTCCGTTTCCATTGCTGATGGTGATCGATTGCGCCGCCATCGGAGGATTATTTTTGTTTTTTTATTTTTTTAATTTTTTGAGAGTATTGGAGAAAGAATGAGATTGATGAATGAACAAGAGAAGAAGGAAATGAATGAAGAAATTGGAATTGTGTGAAGGTGTAGTGTGGGGTGTCTAAGATTTGTCTTTACCTTATATGCAAATTTGTTTCCATATGATTTAAGTTTCTTCATCAATTTTATTTTTTTATTTGTTTTTTTCTCCTTTTTTGATATGGATTTGTAAACAAACTGGGTTATGCTTTCCTTAATCGCTCTTTGTGTAATTTATTGTTTCAAGATATTTTAGATGATTTCAGGGACTTCAAGTCGGTCAAGATATATATTTTCTTTGTTGGTCAATCTTGAAAACAGTTGACTTTAGTCATTTAGTATAGTTTTTTGGTCTTGGTTATTTTCAAATTATGGAATATTAAATGTATCAAAACGGTTTAGAAGACAGAAGAGAGTTTAAAATACTAATCTGTAAGCGAAATCCAAACTTAGAGCATAATCTGATTAGAGATTCTTACTTGGGAAATGTAATCACAAACATTGAAATGTGAGCTGAGGAGTTGTGTAAGCACTGAAGAACTGTCGTCTTTTTTATTATGTATTGTCTCTACTAGAATCAAGCAGAAGAAGTGAGCTGGTGAGCAATTCGTCTATATAAAATGTTTTTTAATTCATTTCAATTGATAGTTTCGAATCTTTTATTAATTATTTCTCTTTTTTTTTTTTTTTTTTCAAACAATCCTTTACTCACATAATTTAGGCTGTTTTCCTTTTTCTAGTTTAAAATAAATAAATGAAATCACTTTTGATGCTATTGTAAATATTTTTTGACAAATAAATATTTTAATTTTTCATAATTTTACCATTTTGAAATGTTTATTAAAAAAATTATAATTTTTTTTTTTCAATTTTGCTTGTGACTGCACACTATATTAAATTTAACCGTATAAAATTAATTTTTCATATAATTATATAAAATCAAGATCAAATATTAAAAAATAAATTATTATTAAATTCTTAAATATAATAAATTTGTTTAGAAATGTTGTATTCATCGACTAGACTCGTTCCGGATAGAATCTTTAAAGTAAAAATTGAAAATTTAAAATTTTAAAATTAAAAAATTGAAATTTTGTGATCAAATAAAAAAAAGAAAAAAAAAACTGAATTTGACTAATAGCATTTCCCTTTTATCAAGGATTAACTTTTTAATGAAATATAAATTTTTACTCAAATGTAATTTTTAGAGTTTTAATAATTAAAAATTGTCATTAATAAAAAAATCATTAAACCATTTAAAATAAATTTTTAAATAAATATGATAATAAATGGTATTATTGTAATTTATTATCTAAAACTCTAAAAATTCACCTTAGATTTTTTTTTCACCACCACCGTTCTTTAGCAGCGATATGCTATCTACTTATCTCTTTACTCTCAAACTTATTTCTAACTATTTTACTTCCAAAAGTGCGATGATGTGTTATAAAGTGTATTACTAGGGCATGAATGAGTGACAATTTGAGTTTCTCACTGGCTGTAAATTGAGACTAAAACTCTTTTTCCCTTGTAGTATTAAAAAATTTCATATATATATATATATATATATATATATATATATATATAGGAAACTTAGGGACTTGGGAAGTAGACTCCAAGATTTAAGAATGGTTATTTTGCATTTTTAAATTTCAAAAAATGCAATTAGTGATAATTGTTAGGATTGTAACGAGAATTTTGAATATACTTCATCATTCAGAATTGGTTTGGTAATTAGGAAAAGACTCGAAAGCTGTTTTGAAATCATCGTATTTAATTAGGAATTGAATTTTCTAAAGTGGATTCTAATTAGGAAAAAGATCATTGAGATTCCTAAATAGGAAAAGATTTTCTTAATGGTTTAATTTACTTTGTGACTAATTAACCTAATGTTATAAATATGGTGCTTGTATATATTATTAGATATCTGATAAGTCGAAGACTTCATATTAATTTCCCAATAAAGCTCAAAAAATTTTGTGATGAATCCCAAGTAATATTATTGAAACTGATGAGTTTTATGGAGTATTTCAGAATCTTGCAGGAGATATCGTCTTTAGTTTGTTAAAGAAATAAAGTCATATTTTCAACCAATATTTAGCTAAATGATGGAATTTGAGCGGTATTGAAGTCAAAACGAGACCAAAGGGTGAGAACATTTCAAAAGCTACAATTTCCACATTAGACAACTAGCTTCGCGAAGCAAGTCGCGAAGATGCGAAGAATTGTCGAAACTAGTAACAGACGACGGGTCATGTGAGATGCAAGTCACATAGCATGTCGCGAAGGAGTAAAAGTCAATTTTCTTAAAAAGGATAGCATTGGAAAAGGAAAAGAAGAGGCTATTACAGATAGATAAGAATTAAGTAAGAAAAAAGTCATGCACCAGAAGTAGACCTGGGAGGTCCGATCTAGGATTCGAATTTTGGGGTAATCAAGAATTTAAGTTTCAAAGGAAATATTCAAGCGTATTAAAGATGAAGTCAATCTTAAGTCTACCGAGAGGTTCAAGATAGTTGTAAATTCTATGGTTTCTCCTTTACCCATGTTTTCCTTGTTTATAATCATAAGGAACTAATTTTATCTCTAGGGCTATAATCTAGCCTGTCAGTGACTTTGAATTGAGTTTATTATTTTAATCTATGAATGATAATTTTGCATGTTTTATTCTAATTATTTGCTCTTTATGTCATCTTTTGGTGTGGCCATTCAATTGGTATTTTGTTGATTTAGTCTAAACTCAAAATGGATAGGTTAGATTAGAACTAGAGTAATAAACATTAAGGAGATAAAGAAAGAGATTTCCTATTTGAATTAATGTTATCTATGATTGTGATTTTCATGTTGTTGGTTAGATTAATTGAGAGAGATATCATTTTTTATATAATCAATTAGGGTTTGTGGTTTTCAAGAGAAGCATAGAATATTTTAGAATGCTTGAGATAGATAATAATGTAATTGGACATGGATAACTCAATGATTAGGATTGGAGATAGTGAAATCAAATTTCTAAGTTATTTATCAAATTAAATTTTACCCCTAATTTTATTAACTAGTTTAATTATAATTTTATCCGATTATATTCTAGTTCTTAATTATGTTAGTTTAAGAATTATTGATATTATTTAGAATATAGTCCTTGTGGGATCGATAATCTTTTATACTATTTGATAAAGGTTTGCACTTGCATCTTAATTCAGTTTTTTAGCCATTAATATCCTAAGAGAATAATGTAGATCTGGTTGGATAGATTTGGAAGGTGTCCAATAGAGGACTGGGAACTATGGAGACCATAAAGATCTTGAGTTCCAAGATCGAGTCTTGATATCCTGTGAGAGTCATATGGGGAAAGCTTGTGTGTGAGATTTTAACTAATGTAATTGTGTTAGGGAATGAGATAATGGTGCTCTATTTGTAACAGTTGTTTTATTGTTACATAGTGAATTAGTCTCTCATCGTCCCGACGGCTGTTTTTTTTTTTTTTTTCCATTTTGGGTTTCTACCTAAAAACCTTGTATCTTATTTTTTATTTAATTTTCTTATCTTATGTATATTTGTTGTACTTTATGGTTATCAATTCTTGTCTACATAGAAATGGATCATCGATTTGTTCAATAATAATTATCCTTAAGAATATATCTATGAATCAATCTTAGTATTATTATGTTGCTAAAACATAATATATTATGTGAAATATGTGAAGATGCTTGACATGATGATTGAAGTAGACTTTGAAGGCTTGGATGTGTGTTAAAGCATAAATATTTTGTACAGTCTTACTATATTATTTAAAATGGTGCATTGGGTAACATGTTTGAATGACTACTTGTTAATATGTGAATTTTTATTGACATGCATTATGTCATGATTACGATGTTATACCATAAAATAATGAGATAAAATCATGCTAGGCACTAAATGATGTGAAACCCCAAATTTATAGAGAAAATAAAATTCCAATACACGCTTTGAATCAAAGAAAGACACAGGATTAAAAATCATCACTATTGGATCCCTTAAAAATTTGTCCTTAGAAACACAAATAATTGGGAGGGAATCCAATTTTCTAATTTAACAGATGAAACATCGCATTTCACATGGTTCTTGAAAGAACACTTCTTATCTTCTCCAAAAATAATTTTGACTTTTTTTTTTACAGAGTCTATCAAGTTCCTTTACACAGAGCATACATAAAAACTACTTAAGAAATAAAAATCTAGAAATATTTTGTTTCCTAATCTATATCCTAAATTTGAAACTTAAATAAAAAAATATCTAAATAAATAAATAAAATAATCATAATTCAAACATGGCAATAAATCCTTCCAAAGTAGGAAATAAATGACATTCAACATTGACTTATTAATCCCGCATAAGTCTAAACAACCAACTTTTAGATATCATAACTTGAGCTACCAAAGTTCAAATCATATGATTCATGATGTGTTGGAAATTTTAGAATCTCTTCTTGAACTTCTACGTTGAAAACTTTCAAAGTGACGATGAATTTTGGTGATATTTTATGATTTGCATGCTAAATTTATAGAAGTTTTATTTGTGAATTTGGAAGAATCGCTTGTAGGTTATATATCCATCCAACATTGTTTCATAACATAACTTTCAATATTGTTTATTAAATCTATAAGTGGTCCTAGAGAAGTGAAATTCTAGTCAATATTTTCTTTATTGTATTATTGATTAAATTTGCAAGTGAAATTGACAATTAAAATTTTCTTTATTAAATTTGTTTATATATGTTTGGCAATTTTCTTAAATTTAAAAGAAATAAATTTGGTTAAAAAGTTGAAAACGTTCAGTTGACTTCCTGAAATGCATCTATTGTAGAAATTCAATCCCTTGAGTACAATTTCGTAATCACTTTTCTATGATAAGATAAAGACCCTAGATTCATATCGAATTTAGTAGTTTCATATGGTATATGAGGATTGAATCCAGATTTGATGTGTGTATTAAAGCATATGTTAATATAATCACAAATCAGGCTTGTTATAACAATATCTCCTTAAATCCAGTAAGTTTAGTTAAAAATGATGAGGAAAAATCTTAGTTGTTATCCTTATCTGATATCGTATGTTCTATTGAAATTCAAACTCTGATGAATTGTAGACTTCAGTTGTAAAGTGATTAGATGCTATTTGTGTGTGTGTGTATATATATATATATATATATATCACGATCAATATAAAAGAAAATATAACTTTCTCTCCCAATTCATTATTATTTTACATTTTGGTATCAGAGCTCTAAGTTTAACGCTTTTCTCGATCTCGCTTTAAAGATGGTCACTTCTGGTACATGCAGCATTGTTCACTCCTCTGGCAAAACCTTAGTAACCATAAATTCTTATCAACTCCTATTAAAACTATTTTCCTCTAATTATCTGATTTGGCACGCTCAAATTTCTCCAATTTTGCATGGCCTTAACCTCTTTCATTATGTTGATATAACCTCCTTAAAAAACTACATTGGTGGATGGAAGTAAATTAGCTAATCTAGAGTATAACTTTGGTGTTGTCAAGATCAACTCATCCGAGCATTCATATTTGCTTATATGAGCTTTTGCATGATGCTGGCTATTACAGCAGGAAAGACATCAACAAGCCTAAAATAAATTTCAAAATGCATTTGCAAATAAGTCAGCTACAAGGATTCTTTCCTTACGAGAAAAACTCTCCACTCTGAAGCGAGATAACAGTCCTATTAATGAGTATCTTAAATCAGTAAGTACCATTGCGAATGAACTTGCACTTTATGGCAATCATTTGTTAGATATTGATCTTGTAGTGCATGTCCTGACTGGTGTTATACTAGAATTTTGTGTTATAGCTTTCGCAAATTACACTTGCCATAGTTCGTGCTAAGGATACAGTTATAACTTTTAATAAGTTACATGATAAACTGTTGGCACATGAAATGTACATAAAAAGATTGATTCATCTTATGATCCTACCATAGTCATGGATAATCATGTTCGAAAAAAGTTAATCCCAAATAGCAGTCTAGAAATAGAATCCCAGATTTCACTTCTCAAACTTTCATAAATTTTGGTACTAACATAATTTTCTACCACAAGGATCCAAACCAATTTGAAATAATGGAGAAGCACCGTTACCTACACCACCAGCATTTAGGCACTCTAATATTACTCTAAAAGTATTATGTCAAATTGTCAATTCTGTGATAAGATCGATCATCAAACTCGCCAATGCTATCGTGCTAAATATTATTTCCACAACTTATTGTCTCAACCTTAATCTTATCATGCTAGTTATGTGAAACCATCAGACTCCGACTGGGTTGTAGATACCAGTGCATCTCATCATATTATTAATGATATTCAAAATTTATCTATTTGTACACCATATGATGGTATGGATGAGCTCCAATTGACGGATGGTTTAGGTTTGAAAATCACTCACACTGGTTATAAATAACTCGGTTTTCCATCAAACACTTGTTATTTACAAAATGTTTTATATGTTCCCAAAACACACACCAATCTCTCTTTTTCGTTTCTAAATTTTGTTAGTCTGATGATGTTTCTATTGAAATTTCTTCTGACCCTTCTGCGGTTAAGAATCGATTCACAGGGAAGAGAATCAAAGGTGACCCTCTTGATTATTCCTTATACAAGCCTTCATTATTAATTCCACCTACTATTTATTTTAGTATCAGTACCTCATCTATGTCGTGGCATTAGCAATTAAGGAATCTAGCTTCTTGAGTCTTAAATCATATATTGGCATCTTAACACTTACACGTGCCCTTAATAAAATTACTTTTTGTGATTCATGCCAATGCGATAAGAGTCACAGGCTTCCATTTGGAGTTTCTTCTCAAATCAGTACATGTCCTTTAGAGTTATTGTATTCTGATTTATAAGGACCTAGTATAATCTGTTGATGGTTTCTCTTATTATCTCATATTTGTTGATCATTTTCCTAAATATATATGGTTATATCCTTTTAAAGCAAAGTGTGAAGTGTTTACTGTGTTTTCTGTCTTTCAAAAGCTTATTGAGAATATATTTTGTTTGATGGTGAGTATCAAGCACTAAAATCATACTTCCAAACTCAAGGAATAAATCATTTCAAAACACCTCCTTACACACCATAACATAATGACACTGCAGAGAGGCGTCATAGACATCTGGTTGAAACTAGTTTAACATTGGTACACACTGCATCATTACCTTTACAATTCTGGTCTTTTGCTTTTTCAAATCACTATCTTTCTCATCAATCGTCCTCCTACACCTCTTCTTTATTTTTCTCATTATATTTTCACTTATTTAATAAGTAACCTAATTATCTCCGACTTCAGGTTTTTGGATGTTTGTGTTATCCGTGTTTGCGTCCTTATATAAAAAACAAGTTTGATCTCAAAGTCTAGGCCTTATGTGTTTCTTGGATATTACTCTCATCAAAATACTTAATTCTATTATGATTATCTTCACAAATGGATATATACTTATTGTTATATTTCTTTTGTTGAAGACAAGTTTCCTCGTGTTTCTTCTTCGGTTACTCTTTCTAGCTTTCAATGGTATCAAGTATCTCATTCTCATTCTCATTCTATTCATCTTTTTTATATGCCTATTTGTGATGTTTTTTCTTTTCATTCTTCAACTGCTATTGCTAGTACTCTCGATCCTACCGTGTCTACTTCCTATGATCAATCTTTAACTTCTACTTCCACCTCATTCTTCCCGCAGAATGAAACTCCACCATAACATATTGATCCTCCCTTACTCTAAAGAAGAAAATAAACATAACCAATTAGTACCCACAGTATGACCTCTAGATCTCAAAATAACATTTTCAAGTCAAAAAAATATTCATTTACCCACCAAATATCTATTTGCATCATCTCTAGAGTCAAGTTGTGTTTCTTAGGCTATGAACTATTCTAAATCGAGGACTACGATGTCACCTGAGTTTAAAGTCTTACTCAAAAATGGTACTTGGATTCTTGTTCCTCCATATCTAGATCAGAATTTCATTGGATGTAAATGGATGTTTCTCTTTAACTGTCATGTTGATGGTTCTATTGATAAGTACAAGGAACGTCTCTTTGCTAAATGGTATAATCAACATCCTAGGATTGATTATGGGGATGCCTTTAGTATAGTTTTAAAACCGACCATCATTCATGTTGTTCTAAATATCGTTACTACTAATCATCGGTCAATTTTGCAACTTAACATTGATAATGCTTTTCTACATGGCCCTCTCTAAGGAATAGTGTTTATGAGGCAACCTTCTGGATACATAGATCAATCACGACCAAATTATGTTTGCAAACTTGTCAAGACTTTACATGGTCTTAAGCATGCACCTCGGGCCTGGTACCAAGATTTGTGCAGTTTCACTTTGAGATATGGTTTTCATCAGTCCTACAATGATAATTCCATAGTTATTTATTAATCATCTCACGTTACATGTTATTTTTATATTTATGTAAATGACTTACTTTTGATAAGAAATGATTATTCTTTTATTCTGCAGTTCATTCAATATTTGGGTTGTCAATTCTCTCTAAATGATTCATCTCCCCTTCATTTATTTTTAGGTATTGATGTGCATTCTACCTCCATGGAACTTTTCATGTCTCAACATCATTACATTCATAAATTACTCGCAACTCAAAAGGTGGATGGTACTAAGCCAATTACTACTCAAATTGTTGCCTCTCCATCGCTACAACGTGCTTCTCCTCATCAAACTCCAGTTGATCTCAATAATTATCGAAGTGTTGTTGGCTCTTTACAATATCTCACATGGACACGATCCAACCTTGTCTTTGTTGTTAATAAGTTGTCTAAGTTTATGCAGTGTCCTACCAGTGCTCATTAGAATGCTTTAAAACAAATGTTGTGCTGCTTGAATTCCACTTTGAATTATGATTTTCAATATCTTCTCAAGTCTAACAAGTTCAGTTGAAACAAATTAGGCAAAATCTTAGTTGTTATCCATATATGTTATCATATGTTCTTCTGAAATTTAAACTCTGCAAAATTGCAGACAATCACAGATCAGGCTTGTTACAACAATATCTCCTTAAGTCCAGCAAGTTCAGTTGAAATAGAATAGGCAAAATCTTAGTTGTTATCTGTATATATTATCATATGTTCTTTTGAAATCCAAACTCTGTAGACTTTTAAACATCAATTGTAAAGTGATTAAATGTTATTTATGTGCATATATATCACGATCAATACAAAAGAAAATATACTTTCATAGAAATTAACCACAACTTTAGCTACATACATATTGGCTACCTTATTCAAAATTCATAGAGCTTGTATGAGATCACAATAATACACACTAAACATTTTAGAAAAAAGAGTGTTTAGCCCCGCAACAACCTTAATCAAAATCAACACACTTAACTTATTCAAGTATCTTATCATAGTAATTGTCAAAAATAATCAATAACAACAACAATAATTTCATGTGCATTCAGAATCGAATATAGCAACACGAATACCAAAATAGATAAGTGGAGAGTAAATGTAGTGTAGTTTAATCACATTAGATAAGAATATAAAGAATGATCAAATGCTTCCTACACAAAACACAAGTTTAGTCCATTCAAAAATCCAAGTACTACTATAGTAAATTTCTAAATAATTTATCAAGCTACTCCTTGGCAAGTAGCTTGGCAGAAACCCAACAAGTGCTTTTGGAGTATTTTAAATGAGATGTCAAGTTTATATCCTAACATGTGTCTTGGCAAGAACCTCTGCGAGTGCTTCTAGAAAGTATGATATTCTTGAGTGGCCAAGCTTGCATCTCGACAAGTGCTTCGTCAAGCATCTCGACAAGTGCTTCTATAAAGATTGAATTTCTTGAGTTAATGAGCTCGTATCTCGATAGGTACCTTAGCATATGGGTATGTCATTATTTCCCTATTAAATTGTCGAGCTCCTAGCTTGGCAAATGCCTCGACAAGTTCCTCTATGTGCTTCTGTCCTACTCTTCTTTTTGGGTTGTTGAGAACTAGCTCCATAAGGTCTTAATAAATATCCCGACAACTTCCTTGAATTGTTAAAAATTTGTATATTTTAATCGTGTGTTCATGAATGCTTAATTGATTGATAGGAATCTATGTATGTATGACTTATGTGATTTTAAGTGGACCTTATGAAGTCCAATAATTGCATTTGTTTGATCTTTCCTTTCTTCAAGATAGTTAAATGCTTGTGTGTCTTTATTAGGGTATGAGATTATAAACAACGCATCTATAGCCTAACCCCCTTTTCCCTTTTGTTTTTGTTTTTTCTCTTTGTACTTGAATGGTCATAAAGATGACCAAGCAAGTGTTTGAAGTATGTGGTAACCTTCATAACATTTCAAAATATGCATCTTATCAATTTTACGAAATTGTCTTAATATGCCTTAGCTTGAATTTTGTAAAAACTATTTGATTTTTTTAAATATTCTAAACTTTTTGGGGAGTAACGAATGTTTAGTTAGGGTAACATTTTCCCCATTGTGGACCATTTGAATTTTAAATGGTAATGATGAGAATATTGAGTTATTAATTACTACAAGTCCATTTATGATGATTATAAGTATGAATATATGTTTTATGCTTTATTATGAAACGAACTAAAAGGATAACTATAATGGCTATGTGATTGTTTATATGGCATTTCAGGCCTTCCGTTTCAGAGTGAATGTTTCTACCTAATTTGGAAACAACTACTTTATCGCTTGGACGTCACATTCACATTCACAGATCTCCTGAAAATATTATTCTTATGTTTTTTTTTCATATGGTTTGTTGAGTAGGATTATGATTTCATGACTTAAATCCATATATTTATGACCTTATTCATATACTTGTGATTGAAGTGTGTATATGAGTAGACATTGCAATCAGTATAGTTGACTAATAATCACTAGGTATAATATTTTAGAGCTTTATTTTTGTTAATGTATGTTTTGTTTTTGCTCATTGAGAAAGAATTTTGAGCACTCTCAAATCAATGTCTGAAATAGTATTTTAGATATCATCTCACGTGGATTGCTTTTCAGAAATAATGGATGAAATCAAGACTTAATATGATTGCTTGTAAGAAAAGTTATGATAATAAAGCAGTGATTCATTCAGAGCTCAACTATTAAAAGGTAAATGTATGCAGATACTAACAACTTTTATATAGAATTGATTTATATTGAAGAAATGAGTTATTCTATTACTCTTAATTGTCCACAATCATATTTATCAGCATGAATCAAATATTATAATTCAAGTTCTCTACAGATTAAGAGATCTGCTTAAATGAAGATCTCTCGATTCAATCAATTAATACTAATTAGCAAACTACCTATATTTCGATAGTGCAGAGTTACTAATTCATGAAGTTTAGTCTGAGAAATATGAGTCTAACATTGTCTATCGTTAGATCGATGCTTCAACTGTCTATTCTTAACAATCGAAATCAAAATTACAATCTCTTGTCTCAATAAACATCAATTATTGCTTAACTCTTGTCCTCACAACATCAATTAAGTTCATGAAAGTCAGATAAACTTGAAACAACAATCAATTCAGATTCATATTTCAAAATCAAGTGTTCGACAATTTACCACAATAGAATAACCTTGAGAGTTTAGCTACTCATAGCTATTATAGGTTCAACAATCATACACATAGTTTCATAGCTATAGTATTTAGAAAAATATTACTAGATAAAATTCACTCCCTCATCAATCTTCAATTCAAAACTAAATGAAAGTTTCTAAGGAATTGTAAAATGATCAAAAGATTTCAAAATGACAAAAGATCAAAGATTAAAAAAATAATAATTGCAGCAGCTAGGCGTCTATTTATAGAAATTTAAGATCCAGTGGCAACTTTGAAATTAATCAGATAAAGAAATACAAAATAGCGATGCCATAAATTCAAAGCACTCATCGCCAGTGTCTTCGCCTTCTCCTAGCGATGCTGAAGTTCACCAACATTTTGATCGCCAATGTCTGTCACCTACCAAAAAAAGCAATACAGGCGATACCTTCTTCAGTAGATAAGCTATTGTCAATCGGTTTTGCCAGCTGTTAGGCAATACTCCTAAAACTTCAACATTTTCCACTCATGTGTCCCCTTGCATGTGCTTCTTTTGGCGATAGTCATTCTTGAATGTTTCCTCTATCACCAACTCTCCAGTCTTCTTTGGCAAGACAACTCCAAAACCCCATTGTCCCCACTCATCACTCTATTTCTGACGACACACTCAAGTGAAGGTTAGCACATCAATTTCCTTCGCCGGGTACTCTAACTTGGAAAATTTCACTTTAGTCCATTTTTTATGCAAAATTGCTCTTTTACCTCCAATTTCTTTATTTATTCATCCAAGTCCTTGTCTCTTCAGATAGTCGCGAATTTACCTGAAATACACACTAATTTCCATCAATTAAACTCAATTCTTACTCAATAATGCTCATAAAATCATATTAAAATAAAGATATATTCTGGACTCATCACTTATTATTTGTTTAATTTTTTTAAAGCAATAAGAGTATACTTAAATTACACTTGACTTGTTGACTGATAAATGAAACAAAATTTTTGGATGAGGGTGAAGAATTTGAACATTTCAACCTTGAAAATTCTAACATAATTGGGGGGAAATCTCATTCTAAGAAAGAATTTGGAGACATGAATAAACAAACAAAGAAAAATTAGTCATGAAGAAAGACAATGAAATCAACACCTAAACAAGGAAATTTGTAAAAAGCTTAACTCTCCTCCATCAATAAGTTTAACACAAGATATTATTATATCAGCTTATCCCATGATCAATCAATTTGACAATCTTACAAATTTACGAAGCAATAGCTGCCCAAGCAACTAATCTATCTTAAGTAATTTAACATCTTTCTAACCATATAACATTCATAAAATTTCTTATATAGGTTCTGGGAATTTTTAAGATACTCTTTTAACACTAACATAGAGTTGAAAAAAGGGAAAAAATTGATTTTGGTTCCTCCAAACCTCTTTTACAAAGGAGAAAAAAAAACTAAGTGATTTTGCTTAATTAAGAAGAGGGTGGAATCAGCATAATTTTAATTTTATGTGAATTTTTTTATTAAAATATAATAATAAAAAGAGAATAATCGAAAATATAACCTTGAGCTGCATAGGTAAAAACAAATCTAGAAATTTATGAATCTCCCTATTATTAAAGTCCATTCATCTCGGAAGGATATTGAATATAAAAACAAATCTAGAAATTTAATGCTAATTTAGAAATTAATTAACAATATTTTAAGAAATGGCGATTGACAATTTTCTCCTAAATAATTTGCTTACACCCTCAGATTTGACGAAAAACAAATACGACCGACATGGTTCAAGTCTACCAAGACGAATCTGATTAGATAAACTAACTGTCTTCTTCTCTCGGTATTTATTTTCTCTATATAGTATTCATTTCCCAGAGACGCCATCGAACTTTTCCTAATAAATAAACACTTCTCTTTCTATTTGACAGCTATTCGTCGATTTATATATCAGGTACTACTCGTTTCCACACCTTTGCTTTTATTGTTAGATCAAAATCGCCCGATCCGTCATAGAGGGAATTGTTGAGTTGTTTCCCTGTTTGCATGATTACGTTTCTTGAAATTAATTCGCTGATTTAATCGTCAATGTTTTAATTTGGGCGTTGATATATGAGTGTCATTGTGTAATGAGATCGATCTGGAAACTGCCATTTCTGTTAGGTTTTGGTTTTCTAATTCTGGAATTGGCTGCGAAATATAGATTCAACTGTTTTGTAGGTTTAATCAAAGTTTGAATTGGAATCTCATAGTGGGTTTAGAGTGTTTAAGTTTATGGAGTCGAGTATAGTGGTTAGTTCTGATGATGACATTCGGGTTCATTTGTGGTGATTTGACAGGTTTTAGTTAGCTCAAGGAAATGAAAGGGATTTCTTATGGTTTGAGAGGTAAAGAAGCCTCTCTCATTCTTATTGTCCTCACCTGCGCGAGTATTCTTATATGGGCATGGGACAGGACTCCAATTCTTTCAACATTCCTCCCTCCCAAAGATCGGTCGTTACAGTTGCCACTAGGTGTGTGCTTATTGTGATGGTATGGTATTTGCATTTGTATTTGATTAGAAATTTGAGTGCAATTCTATGAGTGTACATATGGTATTTCCATTTACTTTTTTGGTAAAGTGTGTTTCTTAAGATTTTCTTTTCAAAAGTTCTTTTCAAAAGACAATGTTGTAGGATATAATATCTAAATGAAATATTGTCATAAAGAAGAGAGTGATCTATGTTAGGCAGATTATTTCGGTTTAGGAAGTTAGAGAGGAGACATTATGTGTTTACTATATTTTTTTCTGAATTATCTGATTTTTCATTGCCTTATGCATCAGAAACACATGTACAAGAAGAAATAATCTCATTCTCTGACAATCAAAGTGTAAATCGTCAACAAAGCCTTAGTAATATTGCAGCTCCAGATGATCCAGCGTTGGAATCATCTTCTATGCAAAAGGAAGGTAAATATTTGCCTGTATTCTCCACAGCTGTGCATTAATTCTGAATTGACTTATTCTAATGATGTTAAAGTTACTATTGCTAGACAGTTTAAATGTAGCATTCTATTCCTTTCAATTTTATGTTGTTTGTCTCTGGGAACTGAATTTTTCCTATTCAATGTCTTCATTTCTATAATTAATGATGAATGGTGTGCACAAGCCTTGAACCTTGTCTTAACCTGTGCATGTTCAAAATCATGGTGTGTTTGTGACTTGATCCTTATTGTTAGTGCAGATATTCTTCCTGGCATAGATGAAAAATCAGCTGGACATGAACAAACCTCGGATACTGATGAAGGCAACACCTTGAAGAAGCCTAGTATTCAGAAAGTTACTGAAGGAAATGCAAAGCCAACTTCAGGAGAAAATGATTCAAAACAAGAACAAAGAACAGGTACAGCTTTCACCAGCAGATTCATAATCGAAAACTTGAGTTTATAGGTGCATACTTCTTTGGTGTGAATGCATTGCTTCCAAGATTTTTGTTGTCCTTGTTCATGGAATTGTGACTTCTATACGTGTGGTTTCCTGTCTCAAACCAGCCACTTACTTTTCCAAATATGAACTTTTGCATAATAGAACCTTCACCGACATTGAACCCATAACAATGTTTCTCTTACCAAGTTCAGATCATCTGAAAACCTTCATCGAACGAATCCACCATAGACAAAATATATGAGACCCTCTAACATGTATAAGAACCATGAGTCTGTGGCCTGGAGTCATGTGGGGCTTATGTTTCATTGTCAAAATGAAGGGACGTATGCCAGTATACTATGTTATTATCTCATTTGAATTAGAAAACGTTACTCCTGATTATAGAGTACTTAATTGATGAGCTGCTAGTATGAGTAGCTGACCATCCACTGTCATGAGAATTTACCTGTTGCCTGTTTTTTGAAGCGAATTGTATGAATCTTGAATTGTTAATAATGTGATACATCATTGAGCATGGGATGATCTACTAGCTTTACACTGATATCTTTCTGCTGGCCATTATAGGTTATAGTGTGTGATAGAATCAGAGTTGGCCAACACATTAAAAAGACAAGTAACATGTAACAGCGCTTATGAAAAACTTTCATGTTGGCTCTAAATGTGCACTGCAAATAGCTTTCATGTTGGTAAACATGCAGTCAGTTTGTCGTTCTACTCAATTTTTCCTTTAGGCTTGATGTGGGTAATGTGTGAAGGAATGTTCCTCATGCTGATGACTTTCTCTTCATGGGTTTGTCTGTTTCTTACTTTTATATGAATCTCTGAGTTGTTTTTTTTTTTGTGAGATTTAATTCATTATTCATATCTCTATCATTGCTCCAGCTTGCAACTATGCAAAGGGAAAATGGGTGATAGATGATAAACGACCGTGGTATTCAGGGGCAACTTGTAAGCAATGGCTTTCACCAATGTGGGCTTGCCAGTTAATGCAGCGAACAGACTTTGCATATGAAAAAGTACGGTGGCAGCCTAAAGATTGTGATCTGGAAGAATTTGAACCATTGAAGTTCTTTTCAAGGTACCAGTGTAATTAGTACTGAAGTTCTTTTTCTCTTTCTTTCTTTTTTTTTCCCCTCTTCCCATTTTGACAAGGTAAGACCATTTTATATCCACGGGATCCTGGGTTTTGCTTTTGTCTCCTATATATGTCACCTCAATTCCATTGATGGGACAAGTATTTGTCTCATCTACTATGGCCATTGCTGGTGCTAAAAAGAAGTGCTTTACAGTTACTCTCAGATGTCGCTGAAGTGGGATGGTTTACAATCAAAAGTTTTTAATTGATGAATATGATTTGGTTGAAGGATAAAAGTTAGAAATGTGCTTTGAGAGCTTAATAGGTGATTATTGTAGTTGTACGATGTGGCAGTGCTCTTGGTCATCTTGAAAATCCAAGTTTCTTGTGTGTGGTTTTGTTAGGATTGCCCCAAGTCTATAGGGTAGGCTGCTAGTGTGGGACCAGTTGGTTATGAATTGTAGTAGGGGAATGTTAGTGAATTGGTTAGCAAGTTACTTTAGTATAAATAGGGAATATTGGTTATTGGAGGTTATCAGTCATTTTCTCAGTCATTTTGTTATGTTGTTTAGGATTGATGAGCCTTAGGCTGGAGCAGAGGTGCTACTAATACCTATTTTGGCTGTATTTTGTTAGCTGCTTGCAATACAAGATACAGATTTCTAGCCTTAAATCTACCAAACCTAACAGGTTTATAGCAAATAATGGTGCTTGGTTTAAGTCAAGCTACTGTGTTGTGCTGTTTTACAGGTGGTCACAAAAGTCTGAATTGGGTAGCTAGCTAGGTGTCCTGTCCATGTGTGTTTGAAGTTATTATCTGTGGGATTGATCACCAATGGAATTCTTATCCTCTTTTTTGGTTTATGTCATTCATCTTACACTTAATTCTCTGCAGTGAGGGACAGAGGTAGTAGGGTGTTTGTATGGTAATTTGGTACTGCCACCTGTGATTAATTTTATATGTATTTATTTGTTCCAGGATGAAAGACAAAACACTTGCATTTGTTGGAGATTCTTTAGGCCGACAGCAGTTCCAGTCTCTGATGTGTATGATAACCAGTGGTGAGGAGAGGCTTGATGTTGTAGATGTAGGCCACGAGTATGGGGTTCTCAAGCCTCGAGGTGCCATTCGACCAAATGGGTGGGCATATAGATTTCCTAGCACTAACACTACAGTCCTCTATTACTGGTCAGCATGCCTCTGTGATTTGGAGCCTCTGAATATCACAAACCCAGCTACAGAATATGCCATGCATCTGGATCAGCCACCAGCATTCTTGCGTCGATATCTTCACAAATTTGATGTACTGGTTCTTAACACCGGCCACCATTGGAACAGAGGAAAACTGAACGGCAATAGGTGGGTCATGTATGTAGGTGGTGCACCTAATAAAAACAGGAAAATAGCAGATATTGGAGGAGCTAAAAATCTCACAATTCACAGCATAGTGAGTTGGGTGAACTCACAGCTCCACAAACACCCACGCTTAAAAGCATTCTACCGGAGTATCTCACCCAGGCATTTCATTAACGGGGACTGGAACACTGGAGGGAGCTGTAACAACACGACCCCAATGTCTATAGGCAAAGAATTACTGCAAGAAGAGTCTAGTGATCCTAGTGCTGGCCATGCCGTGAAAGGAACAGGAGTTAAGCTCCTGGACATAACTGCTCTATCCCAATTAAGGGACGAAGGTCACATATCTCGCTATAGCATCACAGCAGCACCAGGAGTGCAAGATTGCTTGCATTGGTGTCTGCCTGGAGTTCCTGATACATGGAATGAAATCCTTGCTGCACAGATATAGTCATGTAGCTTTATAGTGAATGAAGATTTCTTGCATGATTATACTAAGGTGAACCTTTCATAGTCAGGACAAGGGCACTTTTCCAGCAAGACCACCAAAGATGAGACACATCACATACCTCAAGTTCAAGTTAGTCATATTTAGTTTTAGCTAGTGAAATTTACAACCTTACTATTCTTTTCCAGATGGTATGGTCTGGTATTGGATCAACGGTTCCAAGATGATTGGTGGCAACAAGAAGACCACTTTGGAAACTGTATCAGTATAATAGGAAATAGAGATTAGATAAAGTCGTATTATTTGTGGGGTTTCAAATAGTGGTAAATTTGAGTATTTCGGTTATTGGGATAATTATTTGGCACTATCGTATCATATCAGACTATTAAGTGACGCTATAAAGTTACACGTGAACTTAGTGACTTGAATTGTTTATCATGGAAGGTGATGCTATGCTTTTGAACTACTTTTTCAATGCATCCAAACATTCTTTTCATGTTGGTCCGCAATGGCGCATCTACATTGTCCATTTTGGCTTGGCATATATATCTTACAGCATTGGTCAAGTTGACAAAGATGTATGGATACTTTTTAAAAAGAGAAAGATGCTGGTTCTCTTTTTTAAGAATAATAGAATTCCTTGTTAGCCTGAATATTATTATTGACTGCAATCTTGTATTGTAACTAATTTTTAAAAATAAAATAAAATAAAATTAGAAACTAAGTAAAAGTGATTTTGTAACAGTTGACAATGATGATAGATAGTTCAATTGAATGATTGTAGATAATACTCTTATAAGATCATCATGTTATTGTTATTATATGGATGCGTTTGCTGTAGTAGGAAATAATATGATTATATAAGATGGAAACGTTTCCAAACCGCCAATGGTTTATCAAAAAAATTTCAATTCAAGTACATGGATTTCTATTAAAAAAAATTCCATCTTTTAAACTAATCCATTTTAAACTTTTGTTTTCACCTCAATTTCAATATTATCTCTCACTATTCATTTTATTTACAAATTTAGTAACTAGAATCATTTGATGAGAAATGAATTATTTAAATGCGGACTATTCTTTTTACTATTTCTTCGTAACACAAGTTTCACTAATTTTTAATTATAACCATTACCTCTTTCTCGACCTTTTACGTTGTTTGGTTCCAACTATCATTACAACCCCGTATTATGGTGATTGAATGCGATTTTTATGGGCAGCAACAAAAATAGCAGGGTACCCAATCTTTCAGCATGCACCCAAATGGTAGCCTTTGCCATTATGGTATAACATGTGTTTCTTGTGGTCGCTGCTATATGGTGGCCGTACAAGAAGAGCATACACATTCTTCAAAGGATTTAAAGAGATGCTGCATTCTAGTATCTAAAATAATTTTAGGTGAAGTCTATAGTTTGGATTAGACTGGAAATATTTTTTGTTATTGGAAAATGAATTCATATTAGAGGCAAAATGCGTGTTAGGAGGAGTAAAAACACTACACTGTACCCTAAATTCATTTATCAGTGTAGTAGACCAAGTCTAAATGTGAAAAAATATATATATTTATCCGTAATATTACTCACGAAGGAAATCAATTCAATCCGTGATTGATAATAATTTTTTCAGGACTAAATGTGTTTCCAGTGGAGATTAGAATATGATTTACTTCCACGGATAACATTTTTCTTCTTTCACGTCAAAACTTTACCTCATATAATAAACTCGTCTCCTAAATTTGAAAATGCATTAGGTGGGACATTTTGAAGTTTAGGGTTCTACCTCAAATGCATTTAACCTCGGTAAAATTTCGTAAAATTATATTTTCCCATGCTGCCTTGCACCCCATTAATTCCCATTCAAACCTATTTGGTCGCCAAAATATAATTTCTTGTTCCCTGCCTGTATGTAAGTGAGTAAATGGAAGGAGTAATATGAAGGTATAAACATTTTCAATAAGATTGATAGATTCATTATCTTACCTACGATAATCATTTGAGGATAAGAAGTTATGTATAAAATATTCAGTTCATATCTCCTTTTTACCCACCAAATACAAATGATTAGTACTTCGATGGTAGATCCATGGAGACCGATCCCACAATAATTGTATTTATTAATTGATATGATTTTGAAAGAATGTGACGCGTCCATAAGCCGCCACGTTTCATCCTCGAAAATGACAAATTATTGTTCCGTTACGAAAAACAATCCAATAGTACGCGGACCACAGTAAGTCCGTGTACTCTCAAACACAGAACGGATTTAACTGCCAAAGCCAGCAGTTGAAAATCAATTCACATCACATATTTGAGCATTATCACACTTTTCTCATCTACTCTTCTTCTCACACCACACCACTCCCAGCTGAACCGCGTGGTTTCTACATGTAACGGTCACCTTTCCCAAATAACTAAGATACCTAAAATTGCAACCAGGCAAAAAACAGAAAGCGAAATCCAAGTCGAAAGCAACTGACTATTCTATCTTTGTTTTGTGCGGAACGTTAACAATAATAAAAGGTATCGACGGTCATTTCGGAGGCCATGGCGGAGGGTTTCGCGAAGGCGGTCGATGATGGTCTCAAGCTTTCCAAGCGTCTCTACTTCGGCAAAGACCGTGCTGTCTCGCCGCCGAAGCCGCTTCCGTCTATGGATAAATCAGCCTCCGCCGACCCCTACCTTCCCACGGCTCCAATGGTTTATGCCATCATTCATGACCCTAAGATTGTCGACAATCCCGATATACCCAGCTACCAGCCTCACGTGCACGGCAGGTGTGATCCTCCTGCTCTCATTCCTCTCCAAATGAATCGCATCGATCTGACCGTCGATTGTTATCTGGATACCGCTTTTGTTCGGGTTTCCGGATCCTGGAGGGTCCACTGTGTCATGGGGAGCAAATCTTGTGATTGTCGGATAGCTATACCTATGGGAGATGAGGTATGTTAGATTTTTATACTTTTTTTTCTTTTTAAAGTTTGTAATTTCAATTTGTTTTTGAACGTTTCTTATTGGATTTTGTGTTTGTTTAATTCTCGTATCATTATTTGGCTAACAGGGTTCCATATTAGGTGTTGAAGTTGAAGTTTCTAGGAAATCTTACTCTACACAATTGGTTTCTATGGAAACAGACAAGGATGCCGAAAAAGGAATTAGGGCTGATAGTGGAGTATTTTTGAAACCTCAAATATTCATGCTAACCATACCACAGGTGCTCTGTTGGGGCCTTTTGGAATTAGATTAAGTTAGATTGATTTTGATACTTAAAGTTGCTACCTTGAATGATTTTCAGATTGCTGGGGGTTCCAATCTTTCCATTAATCTAAGCTGGTCTCAGAAACTGAACTATTCTGATGGGTTGTTTTCTGTAACTGTTCCGTTTAAGTTTCCTGAGTATGTTGCCTCACCGATTAAGAAGCTTCCGAAAAAAGAAAAGATACAATTGAATGTGAATGCTGGTACTGGAAGTGAACTTTTGTGCAAGACAACTACCCATCCTTTGAAGGTGTATATTCTGATTAGAAATGTCTGCTTTTGATTTTTGTAGTCTGATTGCTTCTGTTATTGTTATTTGAGCAACTTAGTGAGTTTTTATTTTGTAGCAATTAAGGCGGGATGTTGGGAAGCTTGGTTACTTGTATGAAGCAGAAGTTCTCAAATGGTCAAGCATTGACTTCACTTTTTCTTACACTGTAAGACCAATCCATAGCTTGCAATGGTGCATAGAGGTGTTTTATTAATTTATTTGTTGGTGTCCTTGTATTGCCTAGAGGTGAATGGGCATCACTGATAAATTAACATTTCTATGAAACAGTACAGACGTTTTGTTGATACACTTGGTCTGCTTTGTTTTTTAGGTTTCTACAAGTCATGTAAAGGGCGGTGTGCTCTTGCAATCTCCATTAACAGATGATGTTGATCAAAGAGAGATGTTCTGTGTCTATCTTTTTCCAGAGCAGCAGAGCAGAAAGGTTGGTCCAGAATCTTTCAATTTGAGAGGATTTATTTGTTTTCTCTATATTCTTTCTGAATGAGCTGGCCCAATTTGGTAGGTGCTCAAAAAGGATGTGGTGTTTGTTGTGGACATAAGTGGAAGCATGCAAGGTAGACCACTTGAGATCACGAAGACGGCATTATCTGCAGCCCTCTCTAAGCTTGACCAAGGAGATTCGTTTAACATTATAGCCTTTAATGGAGAGACATACTTGTTTTCATCTTCAATGGAGTTGGCCACAAACAAAGCAATTGAAAGGGCCTCTGAGTGGATTAACATAAACTTGATTGCTGGGGGTAGTACAAATATCTCTGTTCCTCTAACAAAGGTATCTTTCTATCTTTTTTTCAAAAGTATTCTTGGTTAATCTGTCCATCCATGTGTGATTTACAAAAAGTCTTGTTACTCTATTGTTCCAGGCTGTGGAGATGCTAACTAATAATAAAGGTTCAATTCCAATTATCTTTCTTGTTACGGATGGGGCTGTGGAAGATGACAGAAAAATTTGTGATGGAATGAGAAGTCATCTCACAAATGAAGGATCTATTCATCCACGAATACACTCTTTTGGTGTAGGTAGGTTCCTTTTCTGCAATGCTGTGGGAAATATATCATCTATTCCAAAGCACTTCTTCCTCAGGGAGGTTGGCTGCAGCATTCATGATTCCTTATCCAGTTGCTAAATTCAGTTACTCTGATGGGATTTAGTTTTAGATACCTCAAAGTTATATGCTCTTTTTTCTTTCTGAATTTGCTTGTGTTGAATTGTGTGATCGACTTTATTGTTTATGATGTGGAATTTGCAGGTACATTCTGTAATCATTATTTCCTGCGAATGCTTGCAGCAATTAGCGGGGGACAATATGATGCTGCTATTGCTTTAGGTCAGTTTGTTTACCGCAATTTGTACACAGGAGAAAAAGATTTATTCTTCTCCCTCAAACCACTAACAATTAGAAATTTTGGAATATTTGTCATTGTATAGGAGTTTGGTCAAAGTAAAACCATTTTGGTCAAAGTAAAACCATTCTAGTTTCCATTCGTCACTGTGCATGTCTTTGGATAGCTTATGAGGTTTAAGGAGTAGAGTGAAGCCTGCTGAGTAGGTGTTCATTTTTTCCAATTAACTTCAATTTAGTAATATGTACATGTGGGATTGGAATGACTACACCTTTTAAAACAAGATATCTTTTTGGAACTGTATTTTTGAATTCCTTATTTATAATTCGTGTAATTATAATAACAGGACAACCATGAAATCATTTATAAAAAGTACTGGACAGATGAAAATCAGAACTGGTGGTTATTAGTTGACGAAATTCATAAGAACATTTGTGCTTCCTATTCATTTTGCTAACTTTCAGATGTTCATAACTTTTCTAATGTCAGATATAATGGAGTTCAAACTGCAGAACTTTTTCTCAAGAGGCTTATCAACCGTTTTGGCAAATATAACAATTGATGCATTGAAAGATCTTGATGGGTTTGAGGTATGCTTTTTCGCATGTTAGCCTCTGAACTGAAGTATCTATTCCCCTTTACCGCTTCTTTATATCAAAACTAGCTAACATATTTATTAGTTTGGTATCTTGTTGCTTGCTCTCAACAATTGATGCATCAGTTATGGTTGTCTGCAAATTGGTTGATGAAAACTCTTACCTTTTAGATATCAAGTTGATAATCACTGTGAACCAGACTTGAAAATGTACATTATTTCTATTTTCATGACATCCAGCCAACAGTTATCATTTCTGCAATTTTTATACTCTGACATGCTAAAATTTTTCTGCAATTTTTGTGATAGATGTATCCTTCCCGAATGCCAGACCTTTCATCTGAGAGCCTGTTGATGGTCAGTGGTAGATATCAGGGAAAATTTCCTGATTCTGTTACCGCTAAAGGTGTTTCTGGAGGCTTGATCAACGAAGTTATAGTACTCAAAGTACAAAATACGAAAGACATACCTCTTGACAGGGTACATATCCGAGGCTCACACATATTACAACTCCATTTTCTCTCATGGCATTCTTTTCAATCCTTCTGTACAAACCACTTATAGTTTGGGTTTTGCCTATATTTGTTGTGTAATCAACAGGTGTTTGCGAAGCAACAGATCGATCTACTAACAGCTCAAGCATGGTTTTCAGAAGACAAACAACTAGAGGAGAAGGTATGTGTACCTTTTCCAGTCCGCTGTGTTATATGTTCAACAAAACATAACACACTGCACTTATCAAGTCGGTACTTATTTTTCACTTGATTTCGAAATGGCAGGTTATTAAGAGGAGCATACAAACCGGAAACCTCTCAGAGTACACCCGAATGGTTATACTAGAGAGCATTGAAAGTGTACAAACATCTACGAAGAGCAATGATACCCTGAAGAAAGCAGACTCTAAACTCCACAGAACAATATTTATACAGGGACTACAACTAGGCTTTGGTGATTTACAAGCAACTGCTGCAAATACTCAGCCAGATTACCAAGCACCAAAACTGCCGGAGGCTGCAGAGATATTTGTTAAGGCAGCTTCCGACTGTTGTAGCAGCATCTGCAATAAGTGCTGCTGCATGTGTTGCATTCAGTGTTGTTCAAAGATAAATGACCAATGTGCCATTGTCTTGACACAACTCTGCACTGCATTAGCATGTTTCGGCTGTTTTGAGTGTTGGTCTAGTATTTGTTGTTGTGGACAGGAGGGACAATGAAAATATCCCACATGTATGTGTGTATGTATGTACATTTACAGCCATACTCATATATACGAAATCATTGTTTGTTTACCATTTTTTCTCTTCAGTATCTGCTTATTCAAACTCACTAAAGTAAAAATTCTAACCAAGTTTTCCACCCTCATCTGCAAAACTCCGGTAAGATCTTCCGCAACATGTTTCTCATTCATCTACATTGATCGATTTATGGTGGAACGTTTGATGTATTTTGTTGACACCCTTCTCCACTGGTCCTATCGCCTGATTTATCGTCAATACAACATCCTTCACAACCTGAATCAAGAGAATTGGTATAAATCCTGGAGATAGATAAAATTTTCTAAAGGTAATGATTGATCTGACTTACATGTTGACCACCCTCGACAACAATGTCCTGGACGCTTTCAGTAATGCTTGTTCCAGGTGCCTCAACTCCAGTTTCTGTTCTTTCAAGGACGCCTGGTTTCTCTCCATCACCCTTGTCTACTATAACTGCTTCTTTAGTTTTTTCTGTTGTGATCTTCCTAACATCAGAACTCGGAAGATAGCGATATGGATCAACTGAAAATACAAATACATGGGCAACGGCTGCAATAGCCATCTACAATAAATACAAATTTGTTTTGAGTTTCAAGACTGCAGATATATAAACATGATTCATAATAATAAATCTCATGCTCAAGTCTCTATCAGAAATATAAATACTACACAAATCTTATGTAATGCCTCAAACCAACTGAGTGTCATATGTATAGGGGAAGCTTACTTCAATGCAGATCAGAAAATCTTGCAATCCTAGCTTTAACTTTGGTTCATTCGGCAGAACATCTAATGTGTACAGTACCACAATGCCGACACCCTGCCACCAGGTGGCAAACACGATAGCTTTGAAGCTGATGAACTTTGCCAGTGGCTTGATAGGTTGAAGTCTTTCATGAGTCGCATTATAGAACTTCACAAGGCAATATAATGCCCACATCTGGCTGAAGTTGAGTACTACTGTCAAGTACGGATACCTGCAAGTTATGGCAGTCAGTCATAAAGCAAAATGAGCCTGAAAACGATGAAAAGCCTCTACCGAGAATATTATTGCACATACCCATAATACCACTTGAATTCTCCATCACCATAGACTCCAAAAAGCTCCAACAAAAACGACAAGAAGGCACAAAGTGTCTTCAAAATCATCTGGACTAAGCAGAAGACAAATAAAGGTCTGGGAAACTGAAGCCAGTCCAAAAAAGAAAAAAAGCTGACTTACATATTGTACTAAACCAAACTTCTCTATAGAGAGCAGATCTTTTCCAAGATAATAAGGTTGGAAGAAGAACTTGCGAAACGGCCTTCTCACTTGTTCATTATGATTCCCATCAACTCTCTCTAACAATGGTACATCAATCTCCTTTCTCAATCTCTTTTCAAGAATCTCTTGAACCTGCCTTTCTCCTCCTAAACATTTTCAAAACTATTAAGCTCCAAAAGCCTAACTTCAATTTCACAATAATGAAAAATCAACAAAATCTTTTACAGACAGAAATTACCTAGACAAGCAACCAAGTAGCTCCCAAAGGAATATAAGGCAAATGCCTCATAACAACTTCTCAAAATGTCACATGCAAGAGCAAACTTAGGTTTCCACAATGACAAAACCTGGGGCAGACAATAAATACAATGTTACTACCACTAAACCATTCTCTGCAGATATATGCTACAGGAAATAGAAAAAAAGGAAAATGTTTACCGACTCAATGGCATAGGCAGGAACCATGAACAGAATAGCAACAATCCATTTTTGTTCCTGAGAAAATAAATAAATAAAAATCAAAACTGACCCAATTAATGTTAGTAAAGAATAAATAACTTGAAACTCACGGCAGGGTTGGTGTAGGAACTGAGATGTTGAATAATGAGGTAAATGGAGAGAATCACAGCTGAAAATGCAAAGCCCCCTCCAATAATAAGAGCTGGTTGATGAAGATCTCTATACGTTGGTTCGTCATGCACCGATATGCTGCTTGATGATGACATTCTCTTGCATCTTCCACACCCACTAATCTGAAAACAAAATTTAGACTGTTAGTTATTATAAAAACAACTGATTGAATTCTAAATTTCAGCAGATCCACCTAAAAGAAATTAAATGAAGAAAAACAAGAAGCAGAGAGAGGTCACTTCACTCTTGATGTGGGTTACGCAGGTGAGATGAGCCTTGAATTCGACACGTTTGATGGTCATTATGTGTTAAAAAGCTGACACGTTGTATTGGAGACTAGCTAGACATTCTCACTCTCCCGATTGAAAGAACAGAACTGATTCTATAGTGTGGAAATTTACATAATGGGCCCATTGTGCAGGAGGTTTAATGGGCCCAAATTAAGGGGGGTAAAATAATGGATAGAGAAAAAATAAAAAAAAATTAAAATAGAAAATTTTGTTATAATGCTAAAATAATTCACGCTAATAATTAATTTTTTTTTTTTTTTTTCTGATTTCCACCCATCCTAACGTTGGATCCACTTTGAATGTCTGAATTGAACCAAATATCCGATCAATACAAATATACGTTATCTATGCATAACAAACATCATTTACAGCTCATTCCAACCAAAATCGACATGGACGAACGGAACTAAACAAGTTGTTTATTTGGAGAACTGGTTACAACGACATCAATAAGTTAATCAAGTCAAGTGTTTAAGTTTCTAACCATTTTACCAATTTAATATCAATTCAAGAAAAACCAAAATTTACCAAGTTTAGACTAAAGTTCCGTTTATTTTTTTCACTTAAAAATTAATAGCACTTAAATTAAATTAAATGCTAATTACAACAAGTTTTAATTGAATTAAGATGTACATCTATTTATTTTTCTATATTTAATGCAACTTAAAATAAGTTATCTCGTTACAGTTTGACTATTTTACCCCTAAATCACATTCTATTATATTTATAAAAATTTTACCCTTAAAACACATTTTAATGTATTTATAAAACTTTTATATACTATTTTTAGTAATGATTTTTTTTAATATATATATTTTTTTAAATGTAAAAAGTCGTAATTCAATTAAGATATCTATCTACTTGTTTTTAATATTTTACTTAACTTAAAATAAGTCATTTTTTGATTGGACTATTTTATCCTTATAATATCTCCTATTATTATTATTATTTTTGATAATTTTTTTTAATAATTTATTAAGATGGTTTGAGTGATTTGTTTTTTCATTTAAAAATCAACTTAAAATAAGTAATTATGCTGTTAATTATAATTTTATCCTTTTATCAATTTTTTTAAAAGAAAAATGTATTATAGATTAATAAATTTATTTATTATTTTTAATACATAAATAGATATTATTATAGTCCATATAATTTTTTATTTTTGTTATTATTTTTTATCATTTTGAACTTAAATAAATAAATATAAATAATAAAAATAATTATCAAATATAATTTGTTATTGTATTAATTAAAATAAATAATTTATGATATTCTAATCAATATATATATATATATAAGATACAAATATGTTAACAAAATTGAGAGTCATGTATTTATTATTTGCATTAAATTTATAGTCATATAATAGAATTTGTAATAATCGAGAAACATTTAATTATAATCAAATTTATTATTTTTATCCAAATTCAAAATTCAAAATATTTATCACACAAGTATATATACAAGCATAGAAATTATAACAATATAATAGCATTTAATAATAGATTTTCTTATTGAAAATCACAATCGTATATATTCACATGTTCACATATAAATAAAAATCCGCTTATCAAAGACATAAATGTAAAAAGATCTCATTCGCATTTTGTATTCAGATTTAAGTTAAAAAATTGATCTTAATCATTCAGATAGAA
Source organism: Cardiospermum halicacabum (assembly GCA_031304145.1). Lineage (NCBI taxonomy): Eukaryota > Viridiplantae > Streptophyta > Magnoliopsida > Sapindales > Sapindaceae > Cardiospermum > Cardiospermum halicacabum. The sequence continues at coordinate 22,212,878 of CM062396.1, forward strand.
ATCGATAAATTTAAGATATTTTTTTTTTTTTTTGCAAAAAACAATTCGCTTAAATCACTTAAAACACATTCGGTCTTAAGTCAACAAAAATAAACGGGCCCTAAGTTGATTATCCAACTATCATTACAACTTTTCCATCTACCAAATTAACTAATTAATCAAGTTGTACATTTTATGCACCATTTAACTTTTTCAAGCCTCCTATACAAGTGTTTATGAACTTCACCAGTTACAAACTTTCATTAAGCCATAAATATCCAAGTTATACAAACCAATATCAAACATCATCAAGTTCATCGATCATCAATTTATCCATTTTTACAAGAATGCCCATAAATATCACAATAGTTTCGAAAACGAGATCAAGATGGATCAAAGTTCCAATATGGGCAAGCCCGTAGGTGAATCAAAGTTTCAGTACGACCCTATCATGACAAGGTGCATCAGAATTGTAAGTGAATTATCATACTAAGATATGTAACCTGTAAATAACACGAGCGAGTCGTCACTCATAAGTAGACTATTCGAGCCTACCAAACCATGATACATTCATGGCCGAAGTATTTGTATCCCTAGACATACCTTTCATTCTAATATGTATAGCAAGTTTATAGGACATTAAATGATTACCAAGTATCATTAAAATTCTTCATTCTTCCATCAATGTACTAAACATTCCAAGACCATTATTGGGTAACATTAAAAAGTTTGCCTATAATTCTCTCTAGATTATTAATGAGATTTATCCAATTATTTCTAATTAGTCATAAAGTATAATTAAATCTGAAATTCATCAAACATCAATCCATATAATCAAATTATTAACAATGACAATTAATGAAATAAGTATCAACACCTTTAGAATATTTAATCCATTTAGCTATAGCAATGAAGGAACCTAAATAAGTTTTCTAATGCATCATTCCTTAGTCTAAACATACAACAAGCATCAAACAATAATAGAGAGGGGTAAAATGAAATTAAGAATCTTGAATGAAGCTTTTCCAAGTTAAGATTCACCCATATTAATGGTCTCCTCTTATTGGTTTCCAAATAACCCAACAAGAGTAATAATCAAACCTAGACAAGCTCAAAATCATTTCAATGTCAACACAATATTATTTATTTACAAATCAAGGGCATAACAATGGTGGAATGATGGGAACCAACACCTAGACCTTCTTGAAAGCCAGAAGAGCTTAACAATATTTCAAAATGAACTCACAATAACCTAATAGCATCCTAGAACAAAACTCATTATCAATTTCAATTTAAAAGAGTAAATAGAGATGAGAGAAATGCTTACTTGAAAAATGGAGTTTTGAGAATACCTAGACAACAACTAATGACCATAATGTAGGTTGTTGAGAGATTAATTAAAGTTGGAATGGTGGCTAGAGGATAATAAATAAGAGTGTTGAATCAGTAGGGAAGATAGACAATTTTTTTGGATGTTCATAATATAATTATAAATAATAATAATAAATTTATAAATTATTATATAAAAAATTTAAATTAATATATCTTAATGAGAGAATGACAAAAATAATATATTTTAATGTAATTTAAGTGTTAAAATTAATAAATAAAAAATAATATATATAATATTTTTTTTTAAATGTTGAACACCCAAGTATTCGCCTCTGTGTTGAATGTTAAGGTTTGTTGTGGGAATGAGTGGACAACGTGAATGTGTATGGAGAGGGGAATATAAGAGTGAATGCAGTGTTCAGTGTGTTACGTGTATGGTGTCATGAGACAATATGAATTTAACTTTAGATTGGGCCAAATTCAACACAATTTAATTCTGAATCCAATTTCCACTAAAACTTGATCTCGATACTTTAGTATTATCTTTGGTAATACTTTAGTAATCCTCACAAAAATCCATACTTTTTCATTAATAGGTAAAATGGTCATTTTAACTCAAAAATACTACTTTTTATTTTAAAAATAATTTTGAATCTAACTTCCAATCTAACTCCCGCTAATTCAATATGTCCAAACCAAATTACTCCAATAACCTTATTCTTAAATTAACACAGTCTCTAATTTAATATATATTAGAATATTCTATTTCAATATATATATATATATATATATATATTATTAGAATATTCATATAAACAAATAAATCACCACCAATAATTACTTACATATTGAGCTCATAAAATGAATGTGTTAGTCCACATGAAAATATACAAATTTTTAATCATGTGATTCCAAACCAAAAATAAATACCCAAAATAGCGTAATCTACTCACTTGTGAATCTCTCAAATTGAATTCCAAATATACTCTCAAACATGATCTTGAACAAACTCATACTCGAACACATATACATATTTAAAAAATATATATATATTTAGATTACTAAACTTTATTCATCTTAAAAGAAAAATAACATTAAAATCGAATTAATGAGTCAAATACTTGAAATAGAGAGCCGGAGAATTAAAACTGACTTAATGATATCAAATTTCAAACAAAATTTTCAATTTTTTTTTATGATGTATAGAGACAAATCTAATAGATTTAGTTTCAAGTTAAATAGACGTCGAACGAAAAAGAAATTCATAAAAAATCAATTACATTATTTTTTAGTTTCAAGCAATAGAGTGATGTCTAAGTGTGTGGTTCATTAATATTAATTTTGAAAGTTTATGTAGAGATAAAAGGGATGATACCAATTTCACTACGATCGCATGTCAAACAAAAGAGAAGCGTTTGAGACAAAATTTTTATTACTTTACTTTTTCCATAAGCTTTTCGGGAAGATTTAGGGTGCATAGTGAAACGTTTTTGAAAGACTATGTATATGTTTGGAACGGTTTGTGATGATAAAATAATCACTTATGGCGTGGTGAAATCCTAAACATACTCATTCTTTCTCCTAAATTTATATATGGGATAATAATGTATGAATGTACATTTAAGACAAATGAAAGGTATATAATGAAAGGTATATTTAACATTTCACCCTCTAATAAGTGACTATTTGATCATTAAAAAGGCCCCAAACATATACTATATCAACACAATGCAGTGACGCTGGTTTAACACTTACTGGATATTGAATGAAAACAGATGATTATGATGGTTGAATTTGGAGAACTACGACACTATAATTTGTGTGTGTTTAGGAAAACTTTTCATTTAGCATTTCAGATAACATCTAGATTATATATTAACTTTTTTAATATATATATATATGTGTGTTTGGTAACCGCATTTAAAATAGTATTTAACATTTCAATTAACATTTAAGATAGTGTTTAAAAAAGCTATGGAAGATAGCTTTTGACTCAAACGCTAATAGAGATTTACTCTATTAACCTTTATTTAATAATTAATTATATAATTATCTTTTTAATTATATCTATACTTATAATAAATTTTAATAATTTTATATGTAACTACTAATTAAAAACTAAAACTAATATCAAACGTTCAATCCTATAGTTAACTTTATAGCTAATTTAAAATCTAATCTAACAGTTAACTGTTAAAGTTATCTGAAACTCTGATCTAACAGCTAATTGAAAATTTATTGCAAATATACTCTTTATCTTATTATTATTATTAATTTCACTTTCTCGTACTCCTTAATTGATATTAAAAAAATTAATTATTAAAATATATAATTTTAAAAAATTTCGCTTATAACTAAATTGGATTAAAATCAAGTGGATCCACCACTTTACATTTAAAACGAATTTAGATACAAATAATTAAATAAATAATTTGAAATAATAAATTTATTATAAAATCAATTTAAAAAAATCTCAAATAATAAAAGAAAAATACTCCTTAATTTTCAAATGTCTCGAATTTAAATAAAATTAATAAAATTTTGATTAAATTTTGGAATGTTACAGTGCGGGCAATGTCACCCCACGTTTCCAATCATCTAGATGATACTAAATATTAACATCCCCAGTATAGTTCGGACCATATAGGGAAAACAAAACCAAAGTAAAGCCAGACATGCAGAGATGTCAAGCTCATATTGGTTAGACATCGCACGCTATTGTCGCTTTTGAAAATTCTCTAGAGCCTTTTCCCAGACAGCAACAAGCCCTCCTAGATGGCTCTTAGTCTTTTAACTACTTGCATCTCGAGGAAATTTGGCATCAGAGTTTGGGCACCGTTTTTCGTGTATCATCACTTGCAACATACAATACAACTTCCATATCATATCATAATATATTTGCCTCTCTTGCTAATTATATCATGTAGCCATTCTTTTTCTGGCAAGAAAAATTTTCCCCTTCCATGTTTTAATGATCCTATGCATGTTTCAGAATCAGGACCACGAATCTCTAATATCAGATCTATTAATACTAGTTATAGTTGATTAGAGTAATTATGCTAATTAAGGGTTGCAATTGAATTGACTAATAAAAAAATATTGTCACGTGAGAATGCTCGTGGATCAAAATCGAAGGAAGTGGAGACGGACCGTTCTCTTTGAGACACGTGTTGGTCGGATAAATTCCGTCAAATTGTTGTTCGACGTGTGGGGTTTGAGCAGCTGATGACGTGGCGGACAGTGTCACGTGCATGGGTGGTGCGCCACCTCGAAAACCTGATGTTTAGATCGTTCAAATATTGCATGGGATTTGTTAGATTTTTTATCCTCATTGCATCAACTTCCCACTAACTCGTTGTTTTTCAGCTTTTGTTATTTATTTGCTTTCTAATGCAAGTTGACACTCTTCAATTTGACCTTGTTTATGTCTGTGCGTGTATAGAGAGCTTTCGTAGATATGCTTCTACCCTGAATCTTAGAATTTTATCGGATAGATGATACTCCTAGGCTAGAAGTGAATCTCTTATATTATATTTTATTCCAAAAATGACATATTATTAAAAGTTAGGGAGGTGGGAACCTATTTATAAAACAAGAATCTACATTTTTTAAATAAAAGAGTCACTATTTATATTATTTTAAATTTAAAATAAACCTCTTAATTTATTTTATAATATTCAATATTTATATGTATAATAATATTTTTTATTAATTCTATAATTGATTTTAATATTTTGATTTTTTTATTTTCAAATATATTTTTTCAAGTAATTAATATTTCAAAGTTGATGTTTAATATTTTTTATATTTAAAATTTTTATTTAATTTTAACATTTTAAAATTAATATAAAATAAAAATCAATCATAATAATATTCAAAATAAATAAATATAATTACTATCTTTTAATATTGAATTTATTTTTTGTAGACTTGTGTAAAATATTTAAAATAAATAAATATTATAATTACTATTTTTTATGTAATTATTTTATTGTTTTTTGTATAAATTCTAAAATAAGGATAAAATAATTATTTTTTTTAATTTAACATAATTAATTCTTTCAATTTAAAAATTTTAATTGATAATTATCTATTTTCGATATTTTTCATCGTTATTTATAAAAAAAAAATATATTTATATATTTTTTTAAGACATATTTTTAATTTCAATTTTTGGTAATGAATAAAGGGATCAGCACTCATAGATGGACTTCTGACCATTCTCTAACCACCCCCACTACTGGAGGAGGCCTATATTTATGTAGAAACCCAAACAACAGAAACCACGTTTAGCTGAATTTGAACACAAATCAAGGATAAGGAAAAGGGTACATGGTTTGGCATACAACATTATCATAAACCGGAATACGACACTAATTAATGTAATAATGCATGGAAATGGAATTTCGGTGTGGTTCATAAACCCGGTAGACAGCGGTTGGGTTAGAGAGGAACAACACCACGCGACACCGTTTCACTCACCTTATAAAAATATCCATCGGTGGGAGATGTACTCATTTTATTTGTCGTTTCGCATCTTCCACCTATATTCAGCCAAGCCCTCCATTCCAATCATAACGGAACTTGCTTGTCAATTTTAATCAAATCATGCAAATAGAGATGTTGGTCGAATTCTCTAGAGAAACAGTTTCCTGAAACATAATAAAATAATGAGAAAAGGACAAACAAGTCGAAAAAAGTTGACGAATAGAGAAGAAAGAGAGAGTGAGGCGGCAAAAGTAGTACTGTTGGGAACTTAAACCAGCTAGCTAGTTGCTTCCCCCACTTTATTTAACTCTTAAATCCATCTCTCTCCCTTTCACTCTTCACTTTAGAGATCTATTGTCCTCTGTCAACAACACCATAACTGAAGATGTTCAGGTGGTTTCATAATAAGCGCAATGGCAGGCATGTAACCAATTGTAAGTTTCAAAACACATAGTTAACTAACATAATGAATTTTATTTATTTATTTATTTATTTTGTTGTGTAGCAAATTTTAAAGAAGAAACCATCACGGATTGGGCTAATGGAGGTGGTGATGGCTTGCTAGCTATTGGAACAATTGGGACTATTAACTTGACAGACTTTGAAGATGAGAGTCATTCAAACGTTTCCTTGGATAGAAATGGAGGAAAAAACGTTTCTTCTGATGATAAAAAAAGAAAAACGATTAGGATGAAGACAATAGCTTTTCTTTTTAAGAAGTTGTTGGGCTCCAAGAATAGAGGCTTTGCAGTTCCTCCTCCGAGTCTCAGTCTCAGAGATCCAATCCCCGAGCCACGAATCGAGAAGGTACGTATATAAATATACATATATATAAACTTAAAACATGTATTTCAATACATATGTGAAAAGTGAGTGCATTGCACAGATGTTGAGGACAATACTACACAAGAAGATATACCCACAGAGTAGTGGTGGTAATAGTAAAGCAGTATCTTCGGAAAGCAAGCGTCTGGAGAATCGAAATAAGGACAAGGACAATGAAAGTGACAGTGGAAGTAAATGGGTTAAGACTGATTCTGAATGTGAGTTTTATGTTTATATTATATACTTGTACTTTCGGTTTTGTTTGCCAGAAATCGATAATTCTTTTTGGGAACAGTTTAATCTGGTTAATTACATGTTAACCCTTGTATTACTCCTTTATTTGCAGATATTGTTTTGGAAATATAACGTGTATCTTCTTCTACCTGATGCAAGTACCTAGACCACACCGGTAATTCCTCCACTTCACATCACATTTCTTATCTTGCTCTCCTTTTACTATTTTCCAATTTTTCATTTTTCATTCTCTTTTTTGAATTATTTTTTTGTATTTTTGTCTCCCTATTTTAACACCACCCAGGGGTTTTGATTTGATATAGGTGGATTTGAGATGGTGGAGATGATTTTGAATTTTTTTTTTTTTTTTTTTTTTATAATTTTAAAATTTTGTGTTGACTAATTAAATAATTTTTTAAATTTATGTTTTGATAATTTTTCAATAATTTAAATAAAATGTAGTTTAATTATTTTATTATTTTTAGTTATTATATAAATTATGTTATTTTGTGTTTAATTGTTATATTATATGTCTATTTTAATGACTTTTTATTGTTTAATAATATTATTATACATTAAGCGATAGTTTTAATAAAAAATAATTAATAATAATAATATGAATATATTTATGAATATCCAGGGATGAAGTTGAACTTTTTTTTTATTATCAGAATTCATTTTCTAAACGGGTTAAAGTGGTCCAATAAAAATTAATTTTTTAAATTACTATAAATATTATAGTTTAAATATTAGTAAAATTACAATTTTTTTTTAGTTTAGTAAAATTAAAAATTAAATTAAAAAATATTAAATTAAAAAATTAAAAATTATTTTAATTTTTTTTAAATAATTAAAACTATAACATTTTTTAAATATAGTTTAGTAAATTCAAAAATAAAACTAAAAAATATTAAAATTATTAAAATAAAAACTTAAATTTTTTAACACTTTATAAATAATAAAAATTACTGAAGAACATCGTTTTAAAATTAATAGCGGCACAAATATTATTTAATATTAAAGTATTTTAAAAAATTTATATCAGAATATTTTAACTAGATGAAATAATAATCATCGGAAACATAAAATTGAGTGATAGATCTTCATGCCTTTAAAAATTTTGAGATCTATTATATATTTTAATTTATTTTTTTAAAAAAAAAATAATTTTTAATATGTGGGTATAATTCAAAATTATAAAAAAGTTTTATAATTTTTTAAATATATCTATTAATTATTAAATCATTTTCATGGGATCGAAAATTGAAATTTGAAATGAGATATTGTTAATTTTTTTCCAACAATATATTTTATACTAAAACTTCAATTAATTTTATTATCAGAATATTGATAAAGTATACTTTCACTAGAATAAATTTACTTATTATATTCACTTTTTCCTACTTTTAACTTTATTAAAATAAAAACAATCAAATTTTATTAGCTTTGTTTATAGGATTAAATATAAAAATTTAAGTATGTTATAGAAAATAAATTGAATTTTTTTCAAATATTAAAAAAAAGACTAAATATTTTGAAAATAGAAATAAATTAAAAATTATTTTTTGAAAAAATATTGAAATCAATGTTAATGTTAAGATAGGACACTAACTCATACATGGTCAAAATAAAAGGCAAAAAGCAATAGCACTAGCAATATAGATTTAATTAGGTTCATCCCATTGTAATTATTTTCTACTTACCCAATAATTTTATTAGTTCTCTCTCAAGTTTTTACAACTAAATCACACCACTTTTTTTTTTCTCCCCCTCTTACAAGAAGGTTAAAATCCTAACATTTTATATTGTTTTGAGAAATCCTAACCACGTAGAAAAAACATAAACATCTTTAAGTTCAAAAGCCTAAAATTCATTACTAATATATATATATAAAAACTAATAACATGTATCATATAAGTTTTCTGATGCTTTTACTCTACTAATTTTCAAATGATCCATATTTTCGAAATTGATTTTCAAATGATCGATATTTTCAAATTGGAACAACTTCGAAGTAGGACACCATTCCAACGAAAGATAACAAATCAAATATGTTTTTATATTCACTTCTGTAACAAAAAAATTTCACGTTTTTTTTTATATTAATATATCCAATTTGATAGTTGAATACAAATTATTAGTTTTATTTTAAATTATTATACTCATTAATGTTGTGTTCTTGCAGATTAATCAAACAAGGATCCAAAAACTAATTTGTGAAGCGTCATTACAATTTAAATAGATAAATTTATTATTAGAGAAAAATAACTGGAGCAAATTAATTGATAATAACTGATGATTTGATCATTTGTCACTTTTTAAATAACGCTACTAAAATTGATACATATGATGTAAAAGTATTATTATTTTTAAAAAAATTGTACGAAAGCATATTTTTATGAAATGAAATGAAGTCGGACCTATCCATTGATTAAATATTGGATAAAAGTCTTGATATTTGATGTTGGTATTATGTTTCGAATTCGTTATAGATCGTAAAATTTAAAATATTTTTTACAGAATTTATTTGTCTTATGTGATAAAATAATCTTTCAAGATAAAATCTAACCATAGTTAGATATAAGAATATGAGAGTAGTTCCTTAAAACACAAGAAACAAATGCTCCCATCACTTTTTCATGTAAGTATTCTCTTATGATAATTTAGAGTAATTTTGGTAGAGGAAAAAATGTACATATATACTCCAAAAGCTACTTATGAAACATCATATTATTTTGGTGTTGTACGAGTGGTTTTGGTGTTGTATGAGTGATTTTGAAATTCCATATGTTTTGATTTTGAAATTTTCCAAGACCAAAATAATTTACCCAATACCAAAACCACTTAAAAAAATACAAAAACCACTGGTTGTTTTGATTTTGGGGTGATTTTATATAACTTTTCAAAACTAGGGTTCAAAGTGAAACGTTTGAAAAAGTTGAATTTTTTTTTGGAAATAATATAATCACAATCAATATATATTAAAAATTAAATAATTAAATATATTCAAACATGTTGCAGGTATAACCATTAACATTCAGATGGTTAAATTTTTTGTTATTTCAACCACTAAAATATTTTATTAAACCCGAGAGTAAAAGTTGTATTCAACATCAAATTGAAGCTTTACCTTTAGTGATTATTCATTAGAGATCATTCACCTTTAGTCTAAATCTTGTAGTCAGAAGTATTTTGAATATAACTAAGTACTCTTCAAATAACATGCCGGTAGAAACTGCTACGATTACTAATATACCTAGTCATATTAGCGGCCACAAAATGGTATACCAAGTCTCCCATTTGTCTTGACATACATCAACCACTTGAAACGCTTAATATATTCCAATTGAGCAAGTGGTCTCTCATTATTCTTTCTTTATTTCACACTGTAATTATATAACGTAGAAATGATCTTATAATTTTACTGAATGAATTTTTTAAGTACATTTTTCATGAAATGAGGTTGTGTTAAGATAATCCAATAAATTATAAAATTTATCTAAATACTTCATTTTTATTACATACTTTCTCCGTTTCTTTTTAGTAGCAACATTAGAATAATAAACACTATTTATGAATCAATCTTATTTCAGACGTTGTTTCTTATGTATAAGAAAAAATATAGTCAAGTGAGACCTTATTTTGTTCGTCTTAATATCTATTTTTTAAATATGTAATTATCATAATTTTTAGTTGTATATAACTAAATATATTTACACTTAAAATTAAGTGTTGGAGAATGTGCCATGCATACATGTTGCCAGTAAATAGGAACGGAGAAAGTATTAGATTAAAGTGAAAATTCGCAAAATTAGACATTATCAACTTTTTTATTTTAGTTTTAGACCAACCCTAATTTTTTTTCACTTTTAAACTATTTTATAAAAAAATTACAAAAATAAACTTTTAAAAAAATGCAAAAAATGAGCTTCCCGGTATGTACTACCGGGAAGCGGGCAAAATATTGTCAGCTTTCCGGTGTGTAATACCGAATCATTTCCTGGTATTAAACACCAGGAAACAGGCAAAAATCAAAGTCAGTTTCCTGGTGTGTAATACCAGGAAATGATTTTTTGTTTCCCGGTATTACACACCGGGAAACTAAACTTCAATTTTGTCTATTTCATGATATGTAATACCGGGAAACTGCTGTGTATATTTTTTTTAATATCGAAGGGTAAGATGGTTATTTTGGTCTATTTTTAAAAAAAATAATTTTAAAAGTTTAGTTTTGTAAAAAATTTAATGTTGATCTAAAAATATAAATTTTTTAATAAAAAAGTTCAAAAGTGCAATTGAACCTTAGATAAACCTTACTAAATCTAAAAAAATCACTCATAAATCTAATGGCGTACCTGGTTCATACTATAGTAAAAATATTATGAAAATCACTCTATCGTTATGATTTTTTTTTTTAAAGTGAGATATGATTAAACTTAAAGTAATGATATTTTCACACAAAAATTTATGCATAAAAATTTATTTATTTTTTCTTTTCTTATTCTAATATTTTTCTAAATATATTTTTAAAATAGTTGATTATAACTCACATAAAAATAACAAATCATTCCAAATAAATTATCTAACCTTAATAAAATTCAATTTTTGGGTTTAATTTTTTTTCAATGAAAGTCTTTATTTGTGTGTTTTAACTTTTGAAATTCCTAAAATTGCATTTTATGAATTCTTAAATGACATCATCAAGTTTCAATAATATCAGCCATAGAGTCGTCCAAAAGTTTAGACACATGACTCATAATCTTGATGACTTTAATATTTATGATTAAAAAGTTGAGAATTTGTCTTTTGAAGATTACTAATAATAGAGTAGATCTTAAGAAAAAGACGAAAAATGAGAGTTTAGATTTGGTTTTTGTTAAAAACCTTATTCATCTCTTATTTCTTTAGCTGAAATATTCTTCAATTGTTAAATCAAGTCACTTTTATCCACTTTTCAGCGCTACCCTTCTACCAAACAACAAACTCAACAACTTCATCATCAAAATCGACCAAATACAACTCTAAAAACACTAATTTCCTTTAAGGATGTTGATGAACTATAATGGTGAAAATGACTGTGAATAAAAACTTTAATGATTTTGAAATTTAAAACAAATATGTCATGTATTTCTTGACAATGTGCTCCCTTACTCCATGTACAACATATCCAAAAGTATAACTTTAAGTTCAAGTGCGCAAGTGTTTTGACCCTAAATTGTCCACCTCTGTGGCTAGATTTCCACTATATAATCCTGATATAATAGTCATTTCCAATGCAAATTCAAGGTTATCCAACAAGCCTGATGATTTCATGAATATGGCTATCTCATCATAAAACTCCCCCGAGCTCCTTCTCAATCTTAATCAAGATCTCGCTTGTACGGTCTTCATCAGTTCTCTATGCTACTAAGCACTTGCCTTGTTTTTGTTGTTGTTTTTATTTTGATTTTTGTGGCTAATTCTATTAAAGATATAAAATTTATTTCGCATTTAAATATAACATGAAATCTGAGTGACATTCTTATTAATAACTTTTTAAGGTTAAATTTGTCAGCACAACCTATAAAGTATAAACAAATGTTCACAAAAATTAGTTTGGTAAATTTTTGAATCCAGGTCTATAAATAAAAATCAAACTTTATAAAACTCATTTAACATCATTCTCCTTACAATATATATTATCATATATTCATTTTTAAGGCATAATAACTATTGAAACATCTAAACTTGACTAACATTTTCAATTTGACTATCTACCGAAGTTTCAGTTTACCTCTCAACTATCAAATATCGGTCAATTTAACTATTTTTACCTATGTGACAGATGATGTGGTAAGTGATCTACAATCAAATATATGCAACAATTTTACCACATCATCTCTCACATAAGTGAAAATGACTAAATTGATCCGAAATTGAAAATTGAGGGTCAAAGTGAAAAATGGCATGATTAGATAGACAAATTGAAAATATTAGTCAAGTTTAGAAGTTTCGGTATTCATTATACCATTTATTTATCATTCCATCACAAATTAGTCGAGAATTACATGAGGAAGTTGACTCCCTAATAATACTATTAATATATAATAATATTTAAAATGAATACAACATAGCAATTGAATTCACTTTTACTAATTGATTTTAAGATTGTATCATTGTAAAGGGCTAAAAGTTCAAGCTCGGTTCGGAACCAAGGACCAGACCCAAGAGCATCCAGTAGACTTAAGTCCAAGGCCCAGACCCATCTCATTTGATCGGACCATAAGCCCTGATCTACTTCTGAGACCTCTCAACTGACAGATTTGCAGTTGGGAGGATCTCGAATCTTACAGAGATCCTTTTGCCAGGATCTCAGTAAGATCCTCCAACGAGTTCGTCATACTCCTATAATTAGGAGTCAGAATCTCATAAGAGGGGACACATGACTTACAGAAACTCGGCCAAGATCGCTCCTCATCGCATTTTCGTATCCGACTACGTATTGAAAGCTCATTCTCATATTCCGATCAGCATGCAAACCATAACTAATCAAGCCTAGAGCTTCTGGTGTCATATTGTCATTCAGTCACTTCATCCCGACAGAAACAATTTCAAGCAGAAAATATTACTTCTTTCATCTCTTTCTTTAACTTCATTTCTACGGTTCAAATCTGATTTGAGTGTCGGAGTGTTTAGACAAACACTATACCGGTATTCTAAAACTCCGTTTGAACTTTCTCTTTATTTTTTTTTAGGAATCCTTATCATCCTATTGAATCCGATTCTGGAAAGTCGGATCGTATTGTTATGTTCGAACCAACTTAATTTGGAAGCTTTTTTTTCCTTCTATTTTTAATAAACCGAAAAAAATTAATAAAAAAAAATCATATTCGAAAATTCAATTTAAAAACAAATCCAGAGGCAACATGGCAACAGTCATACCAAAGTAAACAGCTTCGGTTACTCGACACATGATAAAATTGAGTCCAAACCTTGCCACGCGTCATGACAGCATTGAGTATGGTGTTAAACTGGATGGATCTCATCTCACCTCAATGATTGAAAGGCAATCCAACGGTGGAGATCTCTCGCCTCATCAAAACACACCCATTCTTTTTTCCAAGGTCAAACCTTCCATATTCACTTTCTTTCTCATTATTATCCCACAAAACACAACACAATCAAATTTATTATTAAGTATTTTTATTCGAAATAATGAGATATTTTGATTGAAGTCTTTTTTAAAAAGGTGCAAACCTAACTCTATTATCAGAAAATTTTTCTCTCCTCAGCAGAATTGAGGTCTTTACTTGTACTGCGATTAGGGTTTTTGGGTTCCGTTTGCAAGAGAAAGATTTGATTCCAATGCCATTTGTGTTAGTGTGGGAGACAATTGAAGTAGAAGCAGCACCAAAAACAACTGAATTCGATGTCGTGGGCCGGTCCGGAAGATGTCTTTCTCTCTACTTCTCTCGCTACCTACCTTGATAGTAATCTTTCTTTCTCTGCAACTATTATGTATATGTTATGATGTATCTGTGACCTATGTCGGACACTCTTTTTTAGTGGGGTTCAAGTCAATGCAATTGGGTTTCTCTGTGATTTAAAGGGGATGTTTTTATATTTGGTTGTGATGGGATTTCTTTGGCTGCTGATTGGTGTTTTTAAATATCGAGATTTACTGTTTGATAGCTTTTAGGTAGTTGCTTTGTGTAATGAGAGGCTATAGGATGATTGTCATGGTGTCTTTTGTTTTATGTCATTGGAAGTAACATTCGTTTTACCTGGTTAGGTTTATTTGGAATGTAGTTGAACAGAATTAAGGAGTCACTGTTGTCAATTTATATATTGTTTCCTTCTGGTGTCTAGGTTTTCTTTGAGAGTATGTATGATCGATTGATGATTTACTCTAGGCTCACACATTTAGTCTGTAATGGTATTGTTTGTGTGTTTGTGTGATGATTTTTATATCTTGGGATAAAATGGACTCTTAACAGGTGACTGCTATGAAATGGTAATTGTCTGTAGGCTGCCCATTCAAAAATAATAGTTCTCTTTTGATTTTAACTTGTCAAAGTATTTCCTGATATTCAAACTTCACATTTTCATCTGTATACAACATGTCTTCTTTGACCTCTTATATTGTTTTGTAATAGTATTGAAGTTTTCTGATGTTGTCCTATAATTGATTTCATTTTTCACCGTGACATTGATGTAATTGAGACTTCATTCTTACTTGGACATATGAATTGATCTGAATAAAAATAATACCTAGATAGAAGTGCATTTGGTGATATTCCATCACATTGCATGTTTTCGAAATGAAGCTTTTTAATTATGGATGTCTAAAGGATCCTTTAATGGTAAAGGAAAAATGTTCTGCATTTCCCTCTTCCTATAACATAGAAGTTTTCATTTATCTCGTGAGCGATTAGGATTTGTTTTCTGAACTCCTTCATCTTACGAAGAATGCAAAACCTGTCAAATTTCTGTCTTTGATTTTGTGTCCAATGGTGAGTAGATGTTCTAATGTCCTGTTCAATCTGGATTGTGTATACTCAATTTATTTTGTTTTGCAGAAAAAATTTTAGTCTTGCTCCGAGATGGCCGAAAGCTTCTGGGATTACTTCGTTCTTTTGATCAATTCGGTTAAGTGTCTTCTTATACCAAGTGCCGATATGCATACTCTTATGAATTTTGATATTTATTGCTGATAAAATTCTTTCCAATGCCAGCCAATGTTGTTCTAGAAAGTGCCTGTGAACGAATAATTGTTGGAGATCTTTACTGTGACATTCCATTAGGTTTATATGTGATACGAGGGGAAAATGTTGTTTTAATTGGGGAGCTGGTATGATTTCTTTTGGTGGCTTGTTTGTACTTGATTTCTTTAGTTTTTTGCCCTTAATAATTTTTAAATTTTTTGGTTTTCTTTCTTTTTCCAACCTTAATAACAGGATTTAGAAAAAGAAGAACTCCCCTCACATATGACGCGTGTCTCTTCTGCTGAGATTAAAGCGGTAAGCCTCGAAAACATGTTTAAGTGCATATTTTGTTCTGCATATGCTGGTACATACAATAGACTAATACTTGAAACTATTCCACTTATTTTAGTTTATTTGATTTGATAATTTTCATTGAGATAGATAGTAAACTTAAGAATTATTCTACTTTTAAGGTGGTCCATGGTGAAGAGAACCCTTACTTAAATAGATTGATATATCAACTTTAGGTTAGAATTGTTTGCTACAAAATATGAATTAAATAGACTGATATATCAACTTTTGTTCAGAATGCCTGCTATATATGAATTAACACATCCAGGACAGCATTTGAAAATCTTAATTCAATCATAAATCATTAGGCTGATGATGTTGGAAACTTATGCGGAGTGGTTTATTTTCATTCGAGATCTTCCATCTTTTTGCATATGTGAATATGTTTATGTTTTACAACAGGCTCAGAAAGCAGAGAAAGAAGCTACACTGTTAAAGGGCTCCATGAGAAAAAGGATGGAGTTCCTGGATTTTGACTAGTAATTGGACTTGTCAAGTCCATGTGAATTCAAGGAAGGGTATACTGATGTGCAAAAATGGAAGAGTTTGGGAGGAAAAAGAGCTATATATTGCTGCTCTTTGTCAAATTTTTACGGTTGGAAGTTTTAAGAAGAAGCCTTGGAAGTACTGGTGGGAGGAATACTGAATTTTCGCATATCCTTGATCAATGGTGATGTTTTTTGGATACTGCATCTATAGCCTGTGGGTTAAATTGTGCAATACACATAATTTGGTCACTTCTAGTTTACTATGTTTTTTAGTTTTACCAAAGGTCCTGTATCCAGGTTGTGGTTGTGTTGCTGGGGTGCCGCATTTTGCAATGGCACAACATTTGATTCATTTGTAACAAGGTTGTTAACTTCATCATTACATTGAATGGTTATTTTTTCAAATTGCCCCTGCATGCTGAAAATAAAGTCCAGACTATCCTAATACACAGTCTGTGTTATTGATAAGTAAAATAAAAACATACCAAATTCAGCAGAATAAGATAGACATGTAAACATAACTCTCAAGTTCACAAAGCATAATACAAATCACTCTTCAATCAGCATAAGTTAGTAGGGAGATTAGAGACTCATGGTTGGGGAACTGGGAAACAAGCTCTGGACGTTTTGCAAGCTCAAAGTCTTCAAATTGAAATGCAGGTGCACAGGTACATCCCACAAGAGAGTAGTGAGTTTCAGAGTCTCTAGGTTCAGCTTTACTGACAGTTCCATTTGCAGAGATGTGATAATCCTTGTTTGGAAATGAGCCAAACCACACATTTGGAAGTACTGTGTACTGAGGCTTCTGGTCGCTTTCAAGATCATTTCCCAGACAAGTCAATTTGATTTGTCCATCTTTATCATTCAGTTCCAGTATCTACATACAAAGCCTAGTGTGTTAATAATACTTAAAGAGGTTAACTACATAGTGTAAAAAACACATATGTGACAAAATGGTACCGTGATAGGTTCTCCTGCATAGAAGTGCCAGGTCTCAGCCATTGGTATGCGATGGAGGTGCGAGACACTACCAGATGGTAACAGGAAGTATATACTTGTGCTTACAGGGCGATCAACTTTGTCTGGACATAAATTTTATAGTTATTAAAACAAGACATAGTAGATCAAATTAATAATGGATTGGATCCAGAAACAGGGGAGACTTACAGTGAGAGGGCAGTTGTGATTTGGAGAGATTGACAGTAAAGTCTCTGAAGGTTTCATCATAAAACCCACCTTCTGGATGTGGCTTCAGATTCAGTTTAGCAGCAATTTCTGATGATTTTAGCATTTTGATGCTTTGAATTCAACTTCCTAATCAGGGCAGACTCGCTGCAGTATAGGGTTTTATTTAGACATTTTATGATGACGGGAGAGTTGATTGAGTTTTGTTACTAATGGGACCCGCATTCCTACCACACTCTGACTTTTTGTCTAATTTTTTTCTGCGAACATAGTAGAAAAGTATTTACGGTGAAAATAGTCCAATTCCGCCCCGTCACAAATTTGAACTCTCAACAGATTTGTCCCATAAATCAAGATACCAACCCAGATAATCTAACATACTTCTCCAAAATCCAGTCTCTACTGCTTACAACGTGCAGTTTAGGTGCTGTTGATAATTTCTTTCTGGTTTATTTCCCCGACTTTTCAGCATTCTTCAGGATTGGATAAATTAAATATACAAATTCCTTTCTTATTATAATATTTTTTATAATTATACTGGATCTTTCTGTTTTTGTCAATTTATTTTTTATATTAAAATTTGACGCATAGAGAGAAATAGCAAAAGAGTAATATTACGACTATCTGAATCGGCGTGAAATGAAGTAAGTTTGTGTGAAATGAAGCAAGTTTTAAAGATCTCCTTTGGAGATGGCCTAAATGCCACACCGGCTAAGACCTTTAACATCACGTTCAGATTACAATACTATTAGAAATCTAAATAGCTCATTAAAGCTATAAGCTGTCAAATAGTATTTAAAAGCTATAAGCTGATGCTTAAGGCCTGTTATTGGTAGTAGGAGGTTAGTAACTCCGAATGAATTTCAGGAAGCTGGTAGAGTCAAAGCTCCGGTAATAACTATCATAGAATAGGCATTTTCGTTTCAATCAGCTCAAAGAAAACTTTGTCCTACTGAAACAAAGATATTTAAAATATACATATACTTCTACTACAATAGTCATTTATGTTGCTGACAGAAATATCAACATTTATTTTCCAGGGCGTAACTTCTCAGTAAAATCATTTAACTCAACTGTGAAACCTGATTTGGGAAAATAAGCAGTAAGGAAAGAAGAAAAAAAAAATCTAAGGACTCTACACAGTCATCCTGAATTCTCGAGCACCAAAAATTTGGACAGAAGAGACACCCAGGATTGCGTGGACACCAATGTATACCACCCCCAAAACAGTACACCCATTTTAAGAACAAGCTCCATGAGACGGCAAAGCATACTCAGGTTGACTATCCACTAGCCAGATGATATAAGTCAGTGAAAGCATACCATTATTCATTTCTGTAAAATTTTACCAACAAATCCTTGCAGAGAACTCCCCATTCCAGCGCCAACAGCTTCTGCTAAATACTTTGCCTGCAGAGAAAATGCAAATTCTAGTATTAATCCATTTTTTCCACTCATAATGAACATATCTGGAAACAGAGTGGAATCCCTAAGACACAATACCTCTTGAATGGTCTTCTTCATATCAAAAGCATCTTTAACTCGATTGTCCAAAAATGTCCATGTGTCAACAAAACCTATCAGAAAACCAAAGATTACTGATTATGAGAAAATGACTTTAGGACCAGAATTCTACTCATGTTGAACAATATCAGAGTTGTCCACCAGATATTCACTGACCTAAAATCGATACTTTTACCACCTCTTACAAACTAGCAAAACTAAGTGAAGCAATCATTAATACAAATCAAAATCAAGCAAATATTTGAACCTAAAGTTTGAGTGCGTGACAAGTAAACAAAACAAACCTGGGGAACTATCTGTGAGCATGTAAATTTCAGTTGTAGAGTATATTCCTCCAAGTACAGTGCGCTTCACATACCAATCTATGTCTGAACCTTCTTCACCAGCGGCATGCCAAATCTCATCGACAAGCATTGCTCGCTGCTTAAAACTTGTTGGGACATTCAGTGGTTGTGCCTGGAACAGAAGTTGAGAGAACAGATGCATAAAAACCAGAATTCCACCTAGCAATTAGCACTATCAACAAAGGGGTCATACTGAACATTACTTGAATGCTAAGAGCTTGGGGCCACTTTGATATGTATGGTGCTTGCATCTCTAGACGAGTTTGGACAAGTTTGGAGATGCGCTGACTTGGTATCAGGGTCTGTAAATCGTCCCCTGAGTCAATTCTATCGATAAGCTTCTGAAGACAATCATCCATGAAAAACTGAAAAAGAAAAAGAAACGAAAGGAAAAATCATGAGAAGTCAAGATTGAAGCCATTACCATTAATCCATATATCTACACCTGAGAAAGTTAAGATATACAATGTAAATTATACACTAAAAGAATTCCTTCTCCTATCAATTGACAAAACAAATTAATCAAAGAGCAGGAATTACATTCTCAGTTCACAAAAGTGTTGGAGGAATAACAGACCTATGTACCACAACGAAGAACAACCGTCAACGCACAAACACACTCTTCCCATACTTATAAACTTCACCTAATGAACCCACAAAACTGCATCCTAATAAGGTAATTAAAGCCTAACAAGCCTTCAGAGTAACAAGAAGAGCAGAAACAAGCACCCACCACCACTAACCTAATGTGATATTAATAGTCCCGCAAAAGCAAAACTCAATTGAAAAAATTAAAACACCACGAGACCTAATCAACAAGTAGGTACATGTAATACTGTATACAAAAATCAATTAAGCAATCCATAGTGTATACAATAATTAAGGTTAGAAAACAGTAACCTCAACTAAAGCAGCTTCTTTTCTTGGGAAAGATCCAACAATAGAAGGAGACAATCCAACTTCTCTAGCACCGGCAATCATAGCTGCTTCACTCCATCCCAATTTCACCTACACATAATCACAATGCAATTCATCTCAATCGAAACACAAAAAGTACGCCATCGAAGAGAAAATAAAAGAAAGACGAACCACGTGGCGGAGAGAGGCCTGAAGAACTCGCGCTTGCTCGTCTTGATATTCAGCTCGGGGTAGTTGTCGCTTAAAGCGAGGCGGTTCCTCAGGCGGAATAGATGTAACGACAGGTTGAGGAGGAGGTTGATTAGGGATTAACTGAGGATTTTCTTCAGAGGTAGTTGAATAATGAGAAGAGATGAAGATCCTAACGAAATTAGGGCGCGAAGTTGCATTGTAACAGAGGTTGTTGCTGCCGTGGAGGAGGCGCTTCACCGCTATTCGATACATTTTTCCGTTGGTGGTGAGATTTGAGAGAGTGAGTATCGGATCATACACTCAATCAAGCTCACTTTCATTTTCATTAGTATTTATTATTTTCCAAGAACCGGTCCAAACGGTTATGCGTGTTCCACGTATCGATAGCGCTAGGCAAAGAAAAAATTTCACACGTGTCACAGTGGCCAGCGTTATTATAAAATATTACCATTTTAATTTTTAAACTATTCACTCTATCTATTTTAAATTTTACTGTTTATATTATTTTATAAATACAAAAAAATTATATTTTAATTTAACCAAATAAATTTTAAAATTATATTTATTTCTACCTACATTATGTATTTTTTATTTATATATACATAACATAATAGATTAGATTTTTAATGGATATAAATAACTTTATAATATTTTTAAATTTTTAATTTTTAAAAGAATACATAAATATGGCACTTACAATTATTTAGCAGAATTGTCATATTATTCCCACACATATTCAATTAATGCATTACGAAATTCAAAGTATACTTTTTTATTTTTTATATGTCGAGCAAGAAATGGTTAAAATCGCGATTAGTATGATTGGTTACGAACTCAACATCAGTAGTTGATAGTTCTCCTAAATCAACGATATGTGCATTTAAATCACGTTCGTTCTCAATAATCATATTATACAATATGATGCATGTAGTTATTATATCATGTAAAACTCGTGTACTCCACGTCCGTGCAGGTCATTTGACTATGACGAACCGTGACTGAATAACACTAAAATGCACGTTCAACATCCTTCCTACATGTCTCTTGTTTCATTACGAATAACCTTCTTTTGGGACCTCGAGGTTTGTGAATAGTTTGTACAAGAGTTGACCATTTAGAATATATACCATCAGATAAATAATAATCAGTATTATGTTAGGAAAATCGGGCTCGTCGCAGCGGAATTTGTCTCGATCAATAAGTAAACAAAATAAAAGACAAGAAACAAAATATTAACGCACCAAGATTACGTGGAAACCCAAAACGGGGAAAAAACCACGGACGTCGGGACGGACAGAGATTTTCACTATGTAGCAAAAGATATTACAACCACAACCAGAAAACACTCTCTAACTCAATTACAAGTCTCACCCAAGCTCACAAGAAAGAAACTCACAAGACACTCAGGATCTCTCAATTTGTGTCTCTACAATTGAAGACTACATCATCATATTTATAGTGAACAATGATTTACTTACCAAGTAAATCATAATAAACTAGGAAACCTATTATTACTAGAATTCCTAAAAAAGAGGAAAAAGGATTCTTTCCTAATTGCAATTCTAATAAGACATAAATACAATTCCTAGTCAAATATAATACTTCCAAAACAGTCTTCAAATCTTTCACTTCCAAAAGAGTCTTCAAATCTTTCTCAGCTTCCAAATAAAAACTAGTATATTGAATACCAATTTTTGTCAAACCCTAACATATTACACTCTTTACCTTGGATTATGTAGCGAGCTTTCTGGAGCCACTCCTGCAACAAGATTTGAAAATAAGTTAGATGACTCCAACATATTAATGTCATTGCTGGAGCGTGGCAACCCAAAATAAGCATGTCATATCCATATATCATAATCAACTACAACTTCAAGAATAATAGTTGGAATCCCACTACGACCAGTATATTGCTCTGCCCAGGCAGTTGGACAATTTTTCAATTGCCAATGCATATAGTCAAGACTTTTATAACATTCGTGGAAATCCACGACTCTCACTTATTTTAAGTAATCTTGCAACATCATTAGCATTAGGTGATCTTAGATATTCATCACAAAACACCTCCACAACAGCTCGACAAAATCTTTTTATACTTTCAATAGTTGTGAATTCTCCCATTTTAATATACTCATCCGTTGAGTCGGCTAGAACACCATATGCTAACATCCGAAAAACAGATGTAATCTTCTATAAAGTAGACAACCCAAGTCTGGCAAGACCATCGGTTTGTTATTGGAAATAATGATCATGATTTTTTACCGCATTAACAATATATGAAGAAATAAATTTTCATTCACATAATATCGTCTACGGAACATCAACTTGTTGTATGGAGGGTTCTTTGACAAGTAATCATTCCACAAATTACGATCAGTTTCTTTCCAATCATGATTTATCACCCTACAACCAGGAATCAAGTCTCAATGGGATGGTCTGTTGTTGACTACTTGATTGAAGTAATGATTCGTAAGAATATTTTTGTTTGTAAATAGAGTACTTAAGTGGCATTGTTGTGAAAGAAGCAATTGGTCCTCCTTCCAACAATTGAAGTGAAATCAATCAAATCTCTGAATTTGAGGATGAAAAGGAAGATAATTATTATATAAAAGAAATATAAAATATCGTATATCTCCTTATATAGGAGTTTTTAATTTATAATTTGATATTTTATTAAAAAATATATATAATAAGCTTACCTTTATTATTTTTATATTTTTCTCTATATATATTTTAAGTGTGCAATATACCTGCGAGGCATGTGCTTGTTAATTTATACATACTCAAATTACATGTGATTGACACTTATCTAAGGTTGGCAAAGTGGGTAGGGTTTTTGAGACCCTACCCTTACCCAATTCAAAAAGGGTAGGGTAAGACCCTACCCATTTAATTAAAAACACCTATGTGACCTGGTTTAGAAAAAATCCTTTTATTTGAGGGTAGGGTAAGGATATAACTTAGGGTACACATCTTACCCTATCTAGACTCTTACCTTCTAAATGCAATTTTACCCTATCTAGACCCTTACATTTTAAATGTAATATTTCTTATCCAAACCACACTAAAGTTCATTTGTTTGTTTTATCTATAAAATCTTTTTAGATTTTATTGGCAGTTCTAACAAAAATAAATAAATAAATAAATAAAAATCCTTTTATTTAAATTATGCTATCGATTTTTTATTTTATTTTATTTTATCTTTATAAATCATAAATATATTATAAATATATTATATTTACTATTTATCCTTTTTAATCCAATTCATAAAAATTAGTTTTATAATATTAATTTATGATTCTCTCTTGAATTAATATTTTTTTTATATATCATTTTATTAATCTTCCTATTTAATATATCTATATATATATATTAATAGACAAAAATTATTAATTACTCATTGGAAATTTAAAAAGTGAGTAAAAATATAATTAATAAATGCATTTAAAATAAATTTTTTTATTGTGAAATATGACATTTTCAATACAATAAATAATTAATGCATTAAAAAATAAGAAGAACAATTAGTGCATGTTATTTTTTAAAATAAAAAATACTAATTTGTTTAAATTCTTATGTTTTTTCCTTTACAATATTATTCTTTTAATTTGATAGTAAGTGTATGATTGTTTTATTTTAAAAATAACATTATTTTAAAATAAATTTTTATCTATTAAAATGGTAAATATAATTTAAAATACACGAATACATGTTATTAATGTTTAAAAGAAAAAAGAAAGGAATATATAGGTAAATGCATTAATTGTTTATTGGGAATTTAAGACGTGAGTAAAAAATATAATTAATATACTAAAAATTTGCATTTAAAATACCATTTTTTAAATTCTCAATGAACAATTAATGCACTTCTTAAAAAATTACAAAATTAATACTTATTATTATAATTGTTTTAAAACAAATTACCTTTAAATTTTTAAAAATGTTATTATTTAATTTGATAATGTGTATATTATTTTTAAAAATAATTTTAAATTTTAAATAACTTTTATCCATTAAAATTATAATTATAATTTAAGATGCATAAAATTTAAATTTAAAAAAAACATAAAATAGGATAACTTTCATCCATTAAATCATGATGATTTTTTTTTTTAATTATTTGATTGTAAGTAACCATAATAGTATATTTTAAATTCTTTGAATTGATTTCATCTATTTTATAACTTAAATCAAATCAAATTAAAAATAATTTAATTTCAACATGTTTAACTTGAACCAATATTATAATTTAAATCAAATTAATTTGATATTCTTAAATGAAACTTTGATAGATTTGATTTTGTTCCGTTGGATATTAATAATAAATAAATATTTAGTTTTTTATGTTGCATTTACTAACATGTAAATATATTATGTTCAAACTAAATATACAAATTTAAAAACATAAGAAAATAAATAAACTATTGAAAAATAAAATATCTAAATAACTAAAATAAAATAAATAAATAAATAAATATATTTAATGAATTTTTAAAATTTGAAATAAAATAAATTTCCCCAATGATTTTAATAAGAAGGGTTTTACTAAGGGTAAGGGTCTACCCTTACATTTTGAGGATAAGGGTCTACCCTTACCCATATCTTTTTAGAGAGGGTAAGGGTAGGATTTAGACCCTAAAAAATTTTTAGGGTCTAATAAGGATTTGGATAAGGGTAGACCCAAACCCTTACTTTTGCCAAGTCTACACTTATCATTTCAATTTTAATATATTTTATGGTGTTATTTGGGGTGACACGATTCTTCCTGCGATAAAACTTATTTAGAATTTATTTAATTGACACGAAAGAATTCAAATAAACATTCCATAAACTATTAATCTATAATATACATTTTTATTAAAGATATGCTAATAATATCTTTATTTTGAATGTTTTTTAATTATATGTATCATACTTTATATTCATATGATAATCTTATATATCCTTTATAACATATCTATAACTACATTGTTTAATTTATTAAAATTAATATATTTTTTAAATAAAATTATGTTATTATTTTGAATAAATGTGCCAAATAGATCGATACAAATCAACACAATAATAAATGGGTATATTGAGTTGAAGTTAACACGATCATTGCCACCTTTTATTATTAATAGTGTTATTTACTTTTTTTTTAATTAATAATTATTTTGCTAAATTATATTTGTAAATTATTCCTCCTTTAGCGTGAAAAATGCGATTTGTAATTTTATATTCAAAATAATTTAATTTTAATTTTCAAAATTACAATTTATTATGTTTAATTTTTTTAATTTTAGTTTTATTTAATATATATATACATAGTTTAAAAAATTAAAATTTTTAGTGAGTAGATTTAATATTATGAACACTAATTTAATTATTAATATAAATTAATTTTAAAGTAGTAAATTTTATTGGCTAATGAATTAAATATATATATATATATATAACTAAAATCTCATTTAATTTTTAAAATTAAGTTAAAAATTTTAAATTAGAAAGTAATTTTAGTAAAAAAAATCTTTTTCATTTTTAGTTATTTGAAATTTTAAAATAAACTTTATTTAAATTAATACCAAATCTTTACATTTTTCATAGGTTTTTTTTCTTTTTTAATAAATTTTCATAGGTGCAACGAACCCTTTCAAATGTCTTGAAGACTTTTAAAAAACTTGTGAAGCTTTGAAGTAAGGATAAAGTAGGAAAGGTTGACTATTTTGGTTCATTTGTTCTGAATTTTTTAAAAATTTATAAATTTAATAATTAACAACTTAATTTCAAGTTTTAAATATTTTTCTAAAACTCCATTGTTAGTTAGATATGAAATTATGGATTTAGGGTAGAAACTGTTCGATGTAGTCTGACTAACAATTCGCTAGTGATTGTAATAAATTGCTAGTTAAAATCAAATACCCTAATCTCAAAAGTATTGCTACATAAATACACTTTGGTAAATTTTACTTCATAACAAAATTTCAAAAATACTCTACTTAGATCAAATGCAGAACTCCACGTGCAAATTCATTTTAATCAGTAAAATTAATTCTTAAAAAACAAAACCTACCTTCATTATACAACATGCATGAAATATATACGTATATATGTTCAACTCTGTCCTACAAATACAAAACAAACACTATAACACGTCAAATTACATTACTCACAAACCTGTACTTCATCTATCCTCTTTATAGCCTCAGACATCTTCAATCGTTTGTGTTCATCTTCCTCAACACACTCCGCTCCAATCTCCATAAGTTTCACCATCATCCCTAACGAATTCGTATTGCTCGCTATCTCCGGATCGATCACCTCCGTCTCGGTCTCCTTCTCCAACGCCTGTTGGACCCACTCCACCACGTTCATCCCACCTTTCCCGTTACTTACGTACTGGGAAGGAAATTTACCCGTCAGCGTTTCGAGAATTATGATCCCGAGACAGTACACGTCAGACTTTTGAGACACGTTTTGGGATTTGATGTATTCAGGGCTTTTGTATGCGAATAAAGCTTGTGCGAGGCTTCCGGTGTTGATCATTGGGTGAAAAGCGTAGTCGCTTAGTACGGCGTCGTATTTTTCGTTTAGTAAAACGTTGCTGGATTTGAGATTTCCGTGTGGCAATTCGTATGCTTTGAATTCCGTGTGTAGAAATCCCATTCCGCTTGCTATTCCTTTGATTATTTTTAATCTCGTCGGCCAATCCAGCTGTGAATGAGATATCCCTCGATCACCTGCATTTTAAAATTATTTATCTATTTAAATAAAATAAAATAAATTTATATATATCCAGTTGTACCGTGAAGAACATAGAGTAAGCTGCCTTTGGGCATGTATTCGGAGACGACGAGTTTTTCTTCTCTTCGGTAATGGTAAGCCAAAGGTGGTAAAATATTCGGGTGTCTAAGAGCACCGAGTCGTCGAAGTTCAACATCAAAACTATCTCTAGAAAGCTTATTCATCTCACGCATTCTTTTCACCACAACACCTAAACCACTAGACATCATAGCTTTATAAGCAGACCCTAATCCACCATTCCCAAGCACTTCAGCAGCGGCTTTCATCAAATCAGGTAAACCAAATGCTCCTTTCTCATCATTCACCATCTCCAAATCACCCATCTGAGTTCTTCTCTTCGACGCGCTTCTTAACTTGTGTGACTCACCACCTCCACCTCCACTTCCACCTTTTCTACTAGATGCCGTCCTCTTCGCGGCATTAACAGAATTATCACGCGGCACGTGTACTTGCACGACCTCATCGCGATTCGGCGACTCCTTCCCCAAAACACTAAATTCGTCGTGGTCACGACGTTTTGCTAACACAAGGAAGACAGATATGAAGAATATCAAGAAAGCGATGACCGCGACTGTTATAGCCACTTTGTTTTTGTTATGCTCTGTCGCATCGCAATCCTTGTTGATAAATTTTCCACAAACGCCGTCGTTTCCACCAAACGCATCGGGTCCAAATTTGGAATAACTCTCCGGGATTTGACCTTCGAGTTTGTTGTTCGACAGATTGATTGAAGTAATAGAAGAACCGTCTTTCAATTGCGGAATGTTGCCGGAGAATTGGTTATTTTCCGCGTGGAGTTCTATCAAGCTACGATGTTGCGTCAACGACTCCGGTAATTTCCCGGAGAATTGGTTATGGTCAAGCCAGAGTTTCTTCAAAGATCCCATTTGCGTGAAATAATCATTGGATATCTCACCGGAGAATTGATTGTTAGACAAATAAAGCGCTCTCAAAGCGCCGAGTTTATTAAACTCAGGAATCGAACCGGAGAAGGAGTTGTTGGATAAAGAAATCGTCCTGAGACCCGAAAGCTGTAGCAAGGCTTCAACGTCAATTTTTCCCGACAGCGACATGCTTTGAAGACGGAGTCCGGAAACCAACCCATTGTAACAAACGATACCGACCCATTCATCTGGACAGCCTTTGTTAGCCGCAGCGACCCATGAATCCAACGCCTGTGCTTGAGTGAAAGAGGCTTTGAGTTTGAGAAGAGTCTGGACCTCGTCGGGTCCGGAGGTGGATAAGGGGATTAGAGAGGAGGAGAAGAGCAGGAGGAGGAGAAAGGGCCGGCGGTGAAGAGCAGCGGCCATAGGTAATAATATTGTCCAAGTAAAATGGAGGAGGAAGAAGATGTTTTGTGTGGTTGAGGCTGCGGTGTCATTGTTGTGTTTTGGGTTTCGCATGTGCAGCCTCGTTTACAAAAAAGATTCTAAGAATAGATTTTGGGAGAGAGGGGTGGTGTGGTGTGGTGTGGTGTTTAACAAATTTTCTGTTGCCCATTCCTCATCCTTAATTTTTTCTTTTCCATTAAATGAGAGATTCATAACTACTTAATTTTATCCACCCCTCCCTTGTCTATTTTTTTAAAGTAACAATAATATTAAATTTAGTATATTTTCGTTCCGTTTCAAATCTATTTCACACGTCTTCTTAAAGTCAAAATTCTAATGGTACTCACTATTTAATATATATATATATATATATAGATATATATATAATAGTAGACGCTTGACATTGAATATGTTACACTAGATTGATCTATTAATAATTGCTATTATATCATCACATTTTGTAAATGCTACCAAAAGATATACTATACTATAGTAGTTTCACCAATCGGCTGTCGTACAACTTTTGTATTTAGAAAAGGGTGTTCATTATTTTTTATTTAATACTATTACAATATCTCCTCAAACATACAATAGTAAGAAATTGTAGCATTACAATTCAATTTAAATACTTGAAAATTTGTTTATAACACCCAACAAATAATAATAATAATAAGAAAGCAGGGTTATTTTAAGAGTTTTTCCGTATAAACGATTGGAAAATCCAGACAAATAATCGGAAAGTTTATTTTTACAATTTTTTAAATTTTAATTTTATTTTTTTTATTGAAAAAATTTTGAAGGTACAAAAAATTTAGGGCAAATTTAAAATTAAGGATGTCAAAATTAAGGGTAATATTTTACCCATATTCATATCCTTTATACATTCTAAAAAAAATTTAAGGTTATTGATTTACATGTGACCTTAAAATTAAATAACGGGTAGGATAATCCTACCCTCAAAATTTAAGGTTCTAAAAATATCCGTACTAGAATCTGTCAAATATCCATATAATATCCTTACAATATCCTTATTAAAACATCACAATATTCATGCATGAGCTACATAACATTCTTATTAGAGCATCTCCAATGGAATGTGAGCGTTAGACGATGTGGCTGTGTAAAATAGAAGTCTTGAATGATGATGTGTTAAAATTTTTATTGATAAACAATATAATTTAAAAATAGTCATACAGTGGCCACCGTCTATCACTCTTCCTTTTTAATTTTAATAGAAATTTAATTAAAATTAAACTCTTTTATTATAACAAAAAGAATTTGAAACATATGAAAAATCTAATTAAATAAATTAAAAGGTTGAGTCATCATGTTTATTTGACCGTCTAAAATAGAAGGTCTGATGGACGATGTCTATTTTAAAATTTGTCACGTTAGCTGGACATTCAAAAACCATTGGAGCTCTATTTTTTAAAATTCTGTCCACGTTACTGACGTGGCCGTGAAAAAAATTGTAAATAGACATAATACTAGAGATGCTATTAGAACATCACACTTATTCAAGCTTGAAGTATTATATATCACAAATATTCATGCATCACCTATATATACTTGGTAAAATCACAATTTAAAACTTAAATAAAAATCCACACATCACATTTTTCAACTTTAAATTTAATGATCAATTAATAATTTATCTATTTCATTTAATTTAATTTTCTTTTTCTTTTTCCTTAGATTTATTTTTTCTTTTAAAATATAACTTTAAATGATTTTTAATTTTACTAATGAGGTGATTTTTAATTTATAAATACATCATAACAATTCTATTATATGGAAAAATATAAAATAATTGTTGTAAATGAAATTAAAAAAAAAATGTAATTGATATAGGTTAAGAAGAAAAAACCTTAAACTAAAATCTAATTGAATAAAAAAGATTTTGATATTATATGGTAAATCTAATCAAAGTAAATATGAAAATAAATAATCTACAAATTCGACTTAGGATGATTTAATTTTGTTTTTATGACAAAATTCAATTAAATAAAAAAAAAATATTTTGAATTTGAGTTGATTTCAAATTAAAAATCAAATTAATTAAATTCAAATAAATTATAATTTTATTCAAATTAAGATGAATCCAAAGTATAATTTAATTTAATTAATATAAAATAATTAATTTAATTTAATGGATTAATTTCTTTTTTTTCTTTTGTTATTATTTTATTATATAACTATTACATGAATAAAATTTTAATATTATTATAATTACTATTTTAATTACTTATAAACCTAGTAACTATATAAGAGCATCTCCAACGTGGGCGTCAGATGTTGTGGGCGTGTAAGAGCATCTCCAATGAAACGTGGGCATCAGATGATGTGGTCGTGTAAAATAGAAGTCGTGAATGTTGATGTTGCAAAATTTTTATTGATAGACAGTATAGTTTAAAAATAGTCATATAATGGCCACCGTCTATCACACTTTCTTTTTAATTTTTAATAGAAATTTAATTAAAATGAAACTCTTTTACTATAACAAAAAGAATTTGAAACACATTAAAAATCTAATTAAATAATATAAAAAGATGATTCAACATGTCTATTTGATCGTTTAAAATAGAAGGTCTGATGGACAATGTCTATTTTAAAATTTGACACGTTAGCTGGACATTCAAAATAGACGGTACCATTAAATCTCTACTTTTTGAAATATTGCCCACGTTGTTGACATGCCCGTGGAGAAAGTGTAAATAAACATACCACTGGAGATGCTCTAAAATAGAAGTCGTGAATGCTGATGTTGCAAATTTTTTATTGATAGACAGTATAGTTTAAAAATAGTCATACAGTGGTCACCGTCTATCACTCTTCTTTTTTAATTTTTAATAGAAATTTAATTAAAATTAAACTCCTTTATTATAACAAAAAGAATTTGAAACACGTTAAAAATCTAATTAAAAAAATATAAAAAGCTGAGTCAGCATGTCTATTTGACCGTCTAAAATAGAAAGTCTGATGAACAATGTCTATTTTAAAATTTGACACGTCAATCGGACATTCAAAATAGACGGTACCATTGGAGCTCTACTTTTTAAAATATTGTCTACATTGCTGACGTGGCTGTGAAGAAATTGTAAATAGACATACCACTACAAATGCTCTAAAAATATTTTATCAAATTATAAATTTATAGAAATTTATATAAAGTTCAAGAAAAAATAAATTGGTAAGCATTAAATATTTTTCTCAAAAAATATTAAATACAATCATTTATTACTACACAGTACCCAAGACCTTTTTCTTTCGCATTCTCTTACCAATTAACTGTTGCATTCTCTCTCTTATTTAATAGAGTTGGTGGTTTAATAAGGTTCTCTTAAAATTACGGATATATCCATGTCCTATTCATTATTTTGAAGACTTAAATGGATCCAGATATTTTAAGGATTTAAAATATCGAGATCCGGTTATCCAAGCAACCTCAATAACATGGATAAGGGTAGGTTCTTGATATCCGGTTATTTTTGTCATCCCTATTTAAAATTAAGAAAAAAAATTCATAAAATCTAATTTTACTAATTTTCACTTTGTATTATTAAAAAAAATTAAAATTTTATAATAAATTTAATTAAATATTTTCTATAACTAATATACTCCATACTCTAGTCACTAAATTATTTTTATGCTTAAAAAAAATCTCTAATTAATTTTAACATTTTCAATTTTAGTAATTCTTTTCACTCAAAAAGACAATATTATCTTTAACTTTATTCAAGCATTTAACTTGATAGACTCATTTCATAAAGTTAATCTATGTATTTTTTCTTAAACCATTTATAATTCATCCCACCACCTCAGAAATCCCAAATATCAAAATAATTTAAAAGTGAGGGAGCAATTTTTCCTTCATTTTATTCAAACACTCAATCCTTGTTTGTGGGTCATTTTCCCCTTAAATAAAAGTAAGATCAGCGGTAACCTTTGTCTTTTTTATAACGCTAAATTTCACAATTCACAGTATATTCCTGTGAACCATCATACTCAAATAAACCAGCAAGTTAATGAGGTTGTGGTCACATATATTATTATTTATAAATATAGGGTTCAATATGTAAATGTAGAAAAATTTATGATGGTAGTTAGACATATAAACATGTTTCACGTATGTGTAAAGTTAGTTACATAGATAACAAAATTTAGAAGTTTCTTTTGATCTCTCTTATTGTCTTTGATCTCTCTCGTTGCACATAATATAAGAGCCGAATAGGTTCTTCTTCTTTAGCTATTCTTCCACTATTAGAGCAACAAATCTTGAAGCTTGTTGAGGTTTCATAGAGATCTACACCGGATCTTCAAAGCTTGAAGATTTTTCATCTGGAATCTGCAGTAATGGAGCAAGGTGATTTTAACAGAGCAATGGTAAAAAACTACTAGAGTAGGGACCCTCTGCATATCTAGAACTCGGATCATCCTGGTATGTCTCTCGTTACTACTTCACTTACATGCAGAAACTTTAATTCATGGAGCAAATTTATTAAGATAGCTTTAGGAGCTAAATCAAAGCTAGGTTTTATCGATGGCACATGTACTAAACCTAGTAATAAATCTGAAGATTTAGAACAATGAAGATGTGTAGACTATATGGTAACCTCATGGATCTTGAATTCAATCTCTAAAGAGCTAGTAGAAGCATTCCTTTATGCATCTTCATCAGCTCAGTTGTGGAGTGAAATTAAGGAAAGATTTGGAGAGGCTAATGGTTCACTCATCTATCAGCTGAAAAGAGAAATTAGTTCCATCTCTCAAGGCAATATATCTGTAGCTGAGTATTACACAAAACTCAAGATGCTATGGGATGATTTGTTGTGTTTAATACCATTAGCACAGTCTGATCATGATTGTAGTATTGCAACTGAGTTAGTGAATATGATGTTTTCTGATCATTTAATGGAGTTTTTGATGGCGCTCAATGATAAGTTTGATGTTGTCCGTAATTAGATACTTTTAATGGAGCCATTACCTAGTGTTAATAAAGCTTTTTCAATGGTGACAAAGGTTGGAAAACAAATGAAGGTTCAAGTGTTATTTAATGGAGAAATAAATTCTGTAGCTATACTTGTGAAATCATAGAATTTTGTAAAGAACAGCTCAGAGTTCAATAATGTGAATAGCAAGAAGAGGGATTCAAGGAAGTCAGACAAGAAATGTTCACATTGTGGAGATATAGGACATTTGAAGGAGTCTTGTAAGATAATTGGTTATCCAGAATGGTATAAGATACCAAAAAGTAAAAATTCAATAACTTAAGCAGGAAAATCATATGCAAATGTAGTTGTTTCTAAAGATAAAGGAAATAGTGCTGTTGGCAATGTTACTAATGTAACAGAGTCTTCAAATGCACAAATGACAAACATAATTCAACAGGAAATAACAAGTACATTAGCAACATCAATCCAAATTTTCTGAACATGGTGAACTTGCTAGATTCTCCAGGTAACCAACATGGCTTTGCTTTAACTACCTTTATTTCAGTATGCAATTCATCTTGGATATTAGACACTGGTGCCTCTAATCATATATCTGGAAATTTAAAACTTTTTGATTATGTTCATGACTTGGAGAAACCTTGTTAAGTAATCTTACCAAATGGAACTTGTCTATAAGTTACAAAAGCTGGTCACATAACCATTCAACCAAACCTTATTCTGACTAATATTTTTTACATATTTTAACTTGATATCAGACATCAGGTTGCTAAAACAAATAACTTGAGATGTGTGTTTCATCATTCCCTTTGTGAAATGCAGGAACTCCAATCTGATCAAGTGATTGCCACTGGATGATTGGAAGGAAATCTCTACCTTTTAGAACTAAATAAGAAGCCAATTGGTAAGAAGCCAATTGGTGATATAGGTTTATCTAAGGTGTCTTATACAAGCTTAGTTTTCAATTCCTCTCATATTAATACTGATCAGTCCAAATATGAAAATAACAGCCTGAAGATTTGACACCAAAGATTAGGCCATGCTTCCTCAAATGTTCTTCAAAAAAATTTCTTCCATTTCCTGTAACTTTAGGACTGATGTTTTAGATTCATGTTCAATTTTTCATGAAGCCAAACAACAAAGATTATCTTTTGACAGAAATTTTGATTCAGCTTTAAACATCTTTTACATTGTCCATATCGATTTATGGGGGCCTTATGCTCATTTTTCATTATCTGGTTCTCCATTTTTCTTAACTCTAGTTGATAATCATAGCAGGATTACTTGGATATATTTTCTAATTCATAAGTCTCAAGCAACAATAATCTTGTCCAATTTTATCAAATCCATTCAAACTCAGTTCAATAAGACCATTAAATGTTTCAGGTCCGATAATAGAACTGAATTCACCTCTAATGCTTGTCAACAACTTTTTTCAGAACATGGTATTTTGCATAAAAAATCAGCACCTTATACTCGTCAAGAAAATGTTAGAGTTGAGAGAAAATATAAAAAACTTCTCAACCTAACTAGAAGTTTGCTTTTCCAAGCTCATTTGCCTATGAAATTCTGGGCAGATGCTATTCTAGCAGCTGTCAAACATCAAAAATAGTTTAGGGACAGAGGTAGAGGTAGTATTTAAAATAATTGGTTGGTATATATTTTATAAATTGGATTTAACAAAATACAGAAATAAATAACTAAATCTCTATTATAAATTAATTGAAAAGATATTATATATATATATATTATGATTAAAATGCTTGAATCTAAATACATGTCTAAAATTTAAGATATTATTTTTTATCTAAATACCGGATAATTAAGATCATTTACTTTTTAAAGACGAAATAACTTAAATTTGTAATATTTTTTTTAATAAAATAGTCAAATTATATTAAATAATTTTTTATGAAGACCAAATTATTTGATAATATTTATCAAAAGTGTTAGCTAAACAAATAATTTTTTTAATAAAATAATTAAATATCTAATTTGACTTGATATATATATATATGTATGTATATATAATATAATATGATATAAATATTTAAAACCGTAATAAATCTTAATTAACAACAACTTTTAAAAAATAATTATATAAATATTAGTAAAATAAAAAAAAATTGTATCAAATATATCCACATCCATTGGTTAGTATATTTTTTTATTAATTAACTAAAATAACAAAATTATAATATACACTTTCTGCTTATAATATAAATTTTAAAAAGTAAATATATTAATAGGATGAAGACCATTTAAATTTGGAATAATGAAAAGAATGATAAAGCTAAATTTAGAAGAATAATTTAGAGAAAGAATATAATTAGAATAGATAGATAGTTAAACTTAAATTGGAAAAAAAAATAAGACAATAAGTTAAATTCAAATTTAAAAAGTATATAGGAAAAAATTATAGAATATTTAAATACAATTTAAATTTAAAATATACTTTTAATTATTTAAAATTATTAAATACTTTAATATATTAACAACTATAAGTTAAGATTTAAATTATCTCCCCTTACAACTAAATATTGAATATAAAATAAAATGTATGTCTAGTTTAAAAAGTAATAATAATTTTAAAGTTTATTGATATTTAAATAAATATAATATAAAATATAAATTAAAAAATTAAGAATCTTTGAAGTTATATTATTTCTCTCTCAAATTAATTAAAAAATTTAAAGAGAATTCATTTTTTTTTTTAAATCACCGGTCAAATTTAGTGGATGAATGAGGGTGTTTCAATTATTATGAGTAGAGTTGTTTAAACGAACAAACAATTAAAAAATTCTATTTAAATTTGATAAACCGTTTAGCCATCAACACTACCCACTATCATTTCTTAAAGCTAATCTGAAAAAACAAAATAGTTAATCCAGAAAACAAAACAGATATTGGTACTCTTTTTTCCTCCTCTTACTGCATCTTTCACTAGCCCATTTGATTTGATCCGCTTCAAAAATCCATCCGATCTAATCTCATCCGCTTCGATTCCTCATTCTTTTATTAATTAAATTAATTTTTTTCTTTTTCTTTCATCGTATTTTTTTACATGATTGT
This sequence comes from Cardiospermum halicacabum, assembly GCA_031304145.1. Lineage (NCBI taxonomy): Eukaryota > Viridiplantae > Streptophyta > Magnoliopsida > Sapindales > Sapindaceae > Cardiospermum > Cardiospermum halicacabum. Next base: position 22,249,557 of record CM062396.1, read on the forward strand.
TATTTCCCACAATCAAATTACTAAATCCAACGTCAATATTACTAAAATATCCATAACATATTTAAATAATTACTTTAAATATCCCTTCAATTTATTTTCTATTTTAATATAATAAAATTATAAATTATTTAAATAATATTAAAATTATTTAATTACCCTTAATTTAATAATTAATATAATTTTTTTAAAATTGTCCAGTTAACTTAAAACTCCTCCATTGATTCATATTTGATCTTTGCTTAACTACTGTAAATACATTACAAATTAAAACTCCTCAATTGATTCATATTTGATCTTTACTAAACTACTGTAAATACATAATACATTACAAATCAAAAGCAATTTATATAATTAAAAAATCCAGAATTAATACATAGTTAGTTTACTAATTGTTTTATATTGTTTGAATATAGTTGTGAGAGTGAATGATCATGAGTCTCATCCTCTTCCTCGTTAATATAATTTTAATGAAAACTAAGATTTAGTTAAGTTTATGGAGAATATTAAAGATAATAACTTATATGATGTTCTCCTAACCATATATTTATGTCTAGTAGAATTATGATATTTTATTTTATTAGGGTGTAAGGTTTAGAATGTTATCCGGAACAAATATCAATCTTATCAAATTATAAAACTTCATAAATAAAATGATATTTTCAAGGATATAAATGATATAAAAAAATTTTAAAATAAATAAATTTATTTTATAAAATTAAATTTAATTATATTAAAAATATTATAAAGTTATATTTGAAAAAAAAAATGTTATCTTTAGTAATTAGGGCGTGGAAAATAACAATCCCCTTTTTTTATTATAAAAACTATAAAAAAAATAAGTCACATGGATCATGAAAACAAAAAACTAAATGTCAATTTCCATTTTTTCATGTGGAAGAGTAAAGTTTTGTGATGCTCATTTGCATGACACCATCAATATCATTTATTGTTTGCGTGTATGGGCAAGCATTTGAAATGTCTTTTTCCATTCATGTATTTATTTTACTAATTTAAAATATATAATTACCTTTTATAATTAACAAAGGTATATATGGTATGTATTTGGGTGGATGGTTTCCGTGATTATGTTTTTGATTGTGTACATGTACAGGTTTATAAATATCCTGATGAAAGGATATGGAAATTTGTAGCTGGATAATAATGAATATATAAGTATCAAGAGCTATATAACATTTATATACTATTATTAGTGATGTGAAGAGGTAAGTGCGGATAACCGATTCTATATACTTCAATTAGTTTTATTTTATGGTTAATATATTTTGATATTAACATAATTATTAATAAATGATGGTAAATAATAAATAATTACTATTTGTTGGTGTTGGTATTCAAATTATATTATTATTTTTTTAAAATTAAATTTAAAATTTAGTTATTGTCAAACTATTCTTATTTTTTTATTTGATTTTCTTTTATTAAATTTGATATTATTTTATCTAATTTAATATTTAGTCAAAACTAAAATTTAAGTGTGAATGAATAAAAATTAAATTAATAGCAGTTGAGTGAATTTTAAAATAATAATATATATAAGTTGTCTTTCTATTTTTGGAACTCTAAAATTCTAACGTCTATACATAAATTTAGTAGAAAAATTAAAAAATATAGAGTGGTCATTTAGATAAGAACGACTTCATTCAATATATGTTGTAAATAATAAATTAATATTTGTTGATGGTGGTATTTAAATTATATTGTTATTTTTTAAAATGAAGATATAAAAAGTTAATATTATTTATTTAAAATCTAGTTATTACAAAATACTCTTTATTTTTTATTTTATTTTTCTCAATTAAATTTGATATTATTTTAGTTCACTTAGTATATAGTCAAAACTAGTATTTAAGTGTGAATGAAATAAAAATTAAATCAATAGTATTTGAATGAATGTATATATATATATATAAAGCTGAACTCTTCTGCGGCTGACGTGGCGCGCCGAGAGTTCAGCATTAGGTAGAAAAAGCATAAAAATGGGCATTTTTAAATTGGTTAAAAATTTAACCATATAGAATGTGTCACGTGGCATTGAAAGATTATGAACTCTTAAATTTCCACTGGAAAGTGTTACGGATTTTAAATTTTATATTTGTTTTATTTTGCCAATTAATAACATGTGTTAATAATATCATAACTCATGGGAGATGAAATAGAGAAAGGTGTGTTAATATATTAATTGCCTATAAATCTAATAAATATAAATAAATACGGTAATATCCTCCCTTCTCTCCCACCCTCATTTATTTATATATATCCTAGGAAAAAATCACAAAACAACTTTATGTATTTCTCACTTCCTTTCTTCAAGAATTCTCGAATTTATCTCGTGCTTGATTTCATTATCTATAAATAATGACAAAATCATTTCTATTAAAAGTTATTTTTTATTTTTATTATTTTGTGTTAGTGATTTATTTTTTTCTTTATTTCACAGTTTTTCAGAGAAATTCTACTTGACATGCCGCTAGCTCTCGACAAGTCGCTGGCTTAATGAGGTAAATTTTTTTCGTAAATGTGAAGTTGTATTTATAATCAAATGCATAGACTAATTTGTTTAATTTTTTTTAAACCCTCACCCAAATTTTCCAAGTTTACAACCTAAATTACAAATTGCGGCTAGATCAAAGGTAATTTTGAGAGGGGAAAATCACCTTTTGCGCGTTGGTAAGAAGTAAGTTTAATTTATTTTCTTTGATTTTTGAGTAATATGTATTTAGGTTGATTTCTCTAATCGTTATTTTAATTTTATTTTACTTTTTTTTTTTTGTGTGTTTGAAAAAGTTTAATGCAAGTGATTTTTATGTTAATGGATTGCTAAAAGGTAAATTAAATATTCTTTTTTATGTTAATGGATTGCTAAAAGGTAAATTAAATATTCTTTTGATCGTTTTAATATTTTATTTTATCCCAATGTATTTTGTGCATTTTGAAACTCTATTATATTCATTACCAATCGCGCTGATAATCTTATCTATTATTATTATTATTATTATTATTATTATTATTATTATTATTATTATTATTATTTGTTATTGTTTAGTGTTGAATTCTAATAGAAAAAGAGAGTCTATTCATCCTAAATAATCAATAGTGTTTCAATTGACATTTACTCTAATATGAATACAATTTTTTTTATTTTTTTTATTTCTCTTCTATTCTCTAATAGTTTTCTTTTATTTATTTATTTATTTTCTTTTTTTTAAATTTAATTGTGAAAATTATAACTTATAATTTTATTTTTTAGATAAATGATGAACATTGTTTTTACTTATTTCACTTTTTATTTTCTCATAAGTTCTTGGATGTAATTAGGTGAGATTTAATATAATATTAACTTTGTTGATTCATATTTCACTTTCCATATTCCACTTTTATTTTTAAATTTGTAAATATGACATTTAAAATAAAATTAAGATCAACAAATCAATACATTAACTAAATCATTAATCCAAAATAAATTTCTTTATTTGTTATTTTTCAAAATAAATTGATTTTTTCATGATTTTTCAAAACATCATGATTTTTTTTTTAAAAAAATAAATACTGATTTAAGAAACTTTTGAAAAAAAAAATATATTTGTTTATTTGTTTTATTATTATATATAAAATGAATATTTTCAGCAAAAATAAAAAATTTAATATCAACCATGTTTGTTATATTTATAAAATAAAATAAAATATGTTTTTTTCATGATTTATTTGTTATAAATCAAGAATAAATTTGTATTTATCAAAAAAAAATATTGTATTAAATATATGATTAATAGAATTTTGTATTTGAATATTTCATTATTTACTTAAATTTCATTATTTATATAATCCATAAAGAAAGAGTTTAAAAAAATAATAGAAGGAAATTATGTATCAAAATAGTTGAAGCAGAGGAAAAACACATCATCAATGCAATTAAAATGGAGTTGAAATATTCTCGAGTTTGTTGTAATATAGAAAATGAAAGTTTTGTTTTATTTTTTAAATTTATATTTAATATAAATTTCAACCATTTATTTGATAGGTAGTTTTAATTACCATCTATATATATATATATAAAGCGGAACTCTCAGCGGGCCCAGCGGGCCCCACGAAATGACGTGGCATGGTGAAAAACATCAGAAACAAGAAATTTTGAAAATCCGTCATATTTTACCAATGGTATAATGACATGTGTAGGTCTTCTCACGGTTGATTTTTTCCATTCTCCAATTAATTTATTCATTTTTTCTTCTTATTTTTCTCTCTTTTAATTATTTTCATTCTAAACTTGATTAAAAGATGCTTTCAACAATAAATAAAAATATATTAAATAAATTACTTTTATATATCACAATAATAAAATACATTAAAACAGTACGTTTTCAATTTCAATATTAAATACATTAAATAAATTAATTTTATATAGCGAAACAATAAATATACATAAAATGGTACGTTTTCAATTCCAATAACCAATTTGTTATTTTATTAATTTTTTATACTATATAAAGGATATATATATTTCATTCTTCTATCCATTTTTTAGCTTCAAAATCTCTCTCATTTTGAAATCTCTCTCAAATCAAAGGTAATCTCATTTTATTTCTCTAATTATTATTTTTACTAATATTTTATTTTGCTTATGTTTTGTATTTTTTTTTTAATATATATTTTTTTATTTGTGATTTTTCCCTATATATTCTCCATATGGATTTTCAAATCTATTTTAAATCCAAATATGATTTCTCAACCATTACTGTTCTCATTCCTTTTACTTATATTTTTAATTTTTTTTTATTTTTTAATAGTTATCTTTTTGTTGTACTAATAGATAGTTATATATTAATTTATTTTGAAATTCTAAAAATAGTATCTTTTTATTTTAATTATTTTTATTAGGTTTGATCATATTTTTTTTAAATGATGCTTTATTTAAATAAATAAATATTTTTTTAATATTTTTTTATCTTCCCATATGTTAGGTTTGAATATGTACAATGATTCAAATAATTTAATTTTATTTTTTCTATTTTTCTCTTTTATAATATTATATATATATATATATATATAATATTTTGTATATGATTTGACCGTATGTTTGATTTTTATTACAGGAATAATAATAATAGGTACACGAACTTTGATGACCTCTATTTGCTTATGAGCCCATTAATAAAGGCTGATTGTTCCTGTGATTGTATCACTGTGTCTTTATAGGATTTCAATGTAGTCAATCAATTTTTTATTTTTATTTTAATATGCAACAATATAACATTTGATATTAATGGCTATTATTTAAAATATCATAATGTTTAATTTTACTAGAATTATAATTTTATTTTTAATTGTATAAATTTATTTAGTAATTATTTTAATAATTGAAATTATTATTATAAAAAAATAAATAATCGAAAAAATATAGTTATTAAATAAAAATTGACTTTATCTATTATCAAGTTTGATAGTATAAAAAATAGTTATATTTGTTTATGGTTATTATATTTCTCCAATAAAGTATAATGATTTTAAATCAATTAATAATATTTATTTAGATAATAATAAAAAATATAAATATTTTTAATTATTTTTATATTTTTTTGTGTTTATAATGTAGTCCTGGAATGTATCGTTATATATTATTACTTTTTTTAAAAAAAAAATTAGTTGATTTTGTTAGTGTTGCTATTTAATTATAGTGATCCGGTCATTCCAAATTCTATGTGTTTATTAAACAAAATTACAACCATTTGATTTTTTATTTTTATATCAATTATAATAAATATTTTTTTGTATGTTTAGTATTTATTTATTATACATCAATTATAAATAATCAAAATAATTATTAATATTTAATTTAGAAAGTTTAAGTGGTAAATAATTTTTTCATAAATTATTTTAATTTAATTGTTATGACAATTATGGATGATTATGACACTTTTTGTATACTATTATAATAATAATAATAATAATAATAATAATATTATTATTATTATTATTTTATGAGTTTAAATTATATGGGATGACGCTCCATTGCGCCATGGGAAAGCAGTTCATCCCATAATGTTACCTTATCACTTGAATAAATATTAAAAATAAATTATTAATTTTAATCATTTATAAAAGTTATTAGATACTTATAAGATTGTCCTTTTATTATTCTTCTTTTAATATTTACTTAAACGCCATCCCATATAATTTAAACTTTTAATTTATATGATAAATTAAATGTAAATAAGTCATTGATCTAATTTTCATAAATAAGATTAAAAAAAAAGTCATATATAACTTCAGAAATTCTAAAAATTAATAACTAAATTTAGATGTGGTTATTACGGTATTTAATGTTTATATTTTTTATTATTTTATTTATTTATTTATTTTTACACTAAGTATTGTAATAAGAAAATATATATTAAAAAATGATGTTATTACTAAAACAAAATGAAGTTTGAAAAATTAAAAAATATATATATATATATATTCAATGATCTGATATATATATTTTTAAAAAATAAATAAATATTGAATTTTTATTTTATAAAAGCGTATATAGTATGAACAACAAATTTTAATTTGAAAACTTAAAAAATATACATATATTTTGACAATACACTAAAAGAAATAGATGATTAGTAATATAAAAAATTAATAAAAACAATAATACATAGATAATAATAATAATTGTAATAAAATAAAAACAAAATAAGTAATCAATCATTTTGATAATATATGCACTCTATGCAACATTATTAAAAGTAGAAATATTTCTTAATAGAATTTTTAAAGTTTATTTATTAATATAATTATAAAAAAAAATTAAAATTTTAAAATTAGACAAATTAAATTTTAATATATTAATAAATATAATTACAATATTATAGTAATAATAAATTTAATATAATATAAATATTATATTAAATAAAACATATATTAAACGCGCATCGCGCGAGCTAATTAACTAGTTAGTGGTAAATTTGTTAAGTGTTTAAAGTTCAAAAGAATAGAGAATATCAAATTTAAAAAATTTTAGAGAATATCAAATTTCAAAAATTTGTTGCAGTTTTGAGATGGACTTAATTTATGATAGAAAGGAATATGAAGAAATTTTTAGTTGTCTAAAAAATTAATTAAAGATACTTATGATAAAATAAATTTCTAAAATTAGAAACTAAATAGTAGTAAAATTTCTCCATCAATATACATCAAAATCAACCCACCTAACTATGTAATCAATTAAAATTTATTATTATTATTATTATTATTTATCCTTTATCTACTCCATTATTTATAAATGATAAAAAGTTAGTATAAATAATTTTTTTAATTATATTTATTGTGTGACATATAATTAATGGAATTAAAGAAATAGACTAATAATAGTTGGGGTGGGTAACCATGACATCATACATATTATAAATTTTTGCTAATGGTATATTTAATGTAAAATTATTATTGAAAAAAGGATTAAAAAATATGAATAATAACTAATTTAAAGATGATTTAGTGAAAAAAATTAAAATTTTGAATTAATTTATTATAATAAGTGTGTGTTTGGTAGACAAATTTTTAAGTAGCGATTAGATTTTTCATTAGCGATTTGACAATTTAACCGTTTGGGAGAAGTTTTTTGATTAGCGATTAGATTTTCAATTAGCGATTTCCAGAACGCTACTTCAAGTAGCTGTCCACGAATCGCTAATCAAAAAGCTCCCATTTTACCCTTATCAATTTATAAGTATTACTAAACTACCCTTAATAATATTAAAAGCTTCCTTTTTACTAAATTAGTTAATTTTAATAGTTTTTATTTATTAAATATAATTTAAAAAAATTTAAATAACTTTTTTAGTTAGTCTATATTTTATTTATTTTTTAATTAGTTGATAACTAAAGGATGATTGATTTTAAATTAAAAATATTGAAAGAAAAAATTATTTAAAAATGAATACTAATACTAATAAATTATATTGTAAGATAAAAATAATATATTGTATTGTCTACATAATTTTACATCTAACAGCTACTTCAACATCTAATTGTTATTACCAAACACTCATGCCGAATCGCTACTTCAACAGCTAATTTAACAGCTAACAGCTAATCGCTACTTCAACAGCTAACTCAACATCTAATGTAACATCTAGTGCCAAACATACACTAAACCTTCAAATAAATGAAAAGTCGGAAAAAAAAAGTCCATTCATGATTGATATTAATTTAATTGAAATATCCAATTAAAAAAAAATAGTTAATAGTGTAGTAAATCAAAACCAGATTAAAATTAAGTAATATTGTCCATACATAAAAATTCGGTGTAAATTAAACGAAAAATAAACAATATATTAATGATAAATTATTTGTCCAATAATTTTTATTGAGTTTACGGTTAAATTAAAATTAAGTAATATTGTCCATACATGGAGTATTATTTATAGGGCATATAAAATTAATATAAAAAGTAAAATTTAATAATAAATTATATTTCAATTAAAAAGTTTAAGAATAAATATGGTAGTACAGAATATTAAACGAAATTTTTTACTAAATCAATAATATTATATAATTATGGTATAAAATTTAAAAAGAATAAAATGTTTAAAATAATTAAGTATTTAGTTAATTGATATTTTGTTTAAAGCATTTGATAAGAAAAATTAAAATTTTGTTGTGTATTTAAATTAATTAAATCATATTATTTTTTAAATTTTAGAAATAAAATTAAAAATATATGTAACTATAATGATTTCAAAAATTTTACATAAGTGAATAATGAAACAATATAAAAAAAAAATTACCCTTTTAAAATTAAGTAATTTTTTTCTATTAATTTAAGTATTTTCCGAGTTGAACAATTTTATCACATCCAAATTATTAAAAGCCAATGAACTTTTTTTTTTTTTATTTAATTAGATTACTGTGCGAATGATGTTATTTAAAAAAGTAACTCTGCGCAACGCGCGGTCTCTTCACTAGTTTTAAAATAATACCGCACATAAATCATCTTTCTACTAACAAATAATAGTGACTCTAAAATTTAATGTCAATACATAAATCTAGTTGAAAAATTAAGAGATACATAAATTAAGAGAGAGAGAAAGATTATGAAATTCGAAAGAAAAATAAGTGGCTTCCTCACGAGGAAAGCTACATGGCAATTAAACAAGTGGTGAAACGATATGTTTTGGTTCTTCTTTGATTAACATGAAAATGAAAAAAAAAAAAAAAACAAGAGAAGCCTCTCTTTCTATCTGACAAGAAGACCGCATCTGTATATGTCTGCTCTTACCATTTGTCACTGTTTAAAATTAGTTTGAACAACAAAATAACTATCGTCACTCTTGCCTCCTTTTTTCTCCACGTAATGCCACCACCTCGTACATCCTATTTACTCCTTGACTCTCTCGTATGATCTGATCTGCTCTAATTTTATAGATCCTCATTCCTAATCAAATTGTTTCTTCTTTACTCTAAATATTCTATCCCTATCAACCATGAAAAAAAAAAACCCAGATGAATTATAAATAAAAAAATTCCTACACATCTTCATCTTCTCTGTATAAAAGAGTAAGGTTTGTGACACTCGCTTGCATGACACCATCAACCTCACTATATTGTTTGTGGGTTCATAGTGCCACGCTGCTTGCGTCACAAATATCTCTCTTCATCAACTGCTTCTCCACCAATCTAAAATATGCATATAAATTCTCATTTTGTTGATAAGAAAGGTATATATATATGGGTTACTTTTTTATTATTTTGTTTTTGTTTATATATGTATTGATAGATTATGAGGATGATAAAACAACCTATATAAGCATGGAAGATTGCTGAATAGTAATAAATATATTCCGTAACATGTTATGTAAAAATAAAAAATAAAAAAGTCCTACCTATTCATAATTAACTTGTTAACGTAAGTTTAACTAAATTTAATTAGTTGAGATATAATAATATAAATTTTAATCTATATATTTGACGTGGTAAACAAGTGTTTTAGTCCTCTTGTATTGATATTTCACGATTAATTTCATTGAACAATTTTATTAGTTAAAATTTATAATAAATTTTTAACATATTAATGTAATTATAAATTAGTAGTTACCAACATAAAAATATTTATTTATTATTATTTAATGACAGTTGATTCAAATTATACTATTAAATTTTTTTTATTTCAAATTAAATTGTTAAACATATTCTCCCCATCATCTGATTTTAAAAAATTTTATTGAAAATTTAAAAATGTAAAATGTAAATGTCATCACTCATTGATTCATTTTCACTAATGCATTCTAGTTTCATGTTATCGACAAAAGTCCACAAATTTTGAATAGTTGAAAGGAAGGCTTTTCTATTAATATTAATTTCCTTTGAAGAAAGGACTTTTCCTATCAATTTTAATTTTAGTAGAGATTTGCCCGATAACATTATTTCATGAATCACTTCACTCACTTTCATCTTCTATAAGTTTCAAAGAGCCACATAATGCTAAAATCTCTTCCATGAATTGAAGATTGAAACAGAGATCTCAAGGTGCAAAAGTTGAGTTGAGCATGGTGGATTTTGATAAAGAAATGTGTTACAAAAGAGTGTTAGTGAAATGAAAATATAATAAGCCAAATGTATCTATTTAACCTCATTAATTCAACTCTTTCCTTTATTATCATTATCAATGGCATCTTACTTGAGAATGCATATAATTTCCGATTGCTACTCTTCACCTATTCACCACCTACTTGGGTTTCGTAGATGAGAAGATTATACGCACTAATCGATTTCCATACCTAAAATCCTTATGCTAGGAAACTTATGGGTCTTTGCATAACTTTATTTTCATATATAACAAAGCTGAGACACGTGCGTGTTGTAATACTAATAGCAGTTAAACATCGCAAGTCTTTGCTTCAAATGCACTCCGACTCATCTACTCACTCACTCTGATTTAGACTAAAAAACATTAACATTACATCTCACCCAATCCATCTCTCTATTAGATCTCTGAACCAAAATCGTTGATGAGAAGTCAAAGCTAAACAATCCGAGAATACAGCGTTATGGTGGAGATTATGGGATTAGGACGGTTCGGGTTACAGCATAGCCGGCTGGACTTGAAGCGATGGATTCCGACTTTCCTCTCTTCCCACAAAACCCTTTTTACCGTGCTCTGGTTGGCCGCTTTCGGTTCCGTTTTCATTTGGCAGCGAAACGCCGTCGTTGGAGGTTTCACGTTCTTTAGATGGAGTGTATCTAGTCGGCCGATCCCGAAGTTAAGGCCGGTGGCTTTCAACTTGACGGATTTCGGTGGAGTGGGAGATGGTGTGACTGTGAATACAGAGGCTTTTGAGCGGGCTATTTCTGCAATTTCGAAGCTGAGGAAGAGAGGCGGTGGACAGCTTAACGTGCCGCCGGGACGCTGGCTTACGGCGCCGTTTAATTTAACTAGTCATATGACTTTGTTTCTGGCCGAGGATGCTGAGATTCTTGCGATTCAGGTTGTTTTTTTGTTTTGTGGATTTTGCCGCTCTTTGATTTTGCATTCGTGGAGAGTCTGTTAAAACATGTTTACTTCTGTTTTTGAATTTCTTCGATTATGCTTTGTGTGACTTTAACCCTGATGTCTACTCTGGGTGTAGCAAATAAGCATCTAAATTGAACATAATTATTTTGTGAATGCATATGATAGCACTTTGAGCATTGAGTAGTATAATTTATGAACTTTAACCTTTACATAATGTGTATTTCGGCATAAATTCTTAGGCTTTAAGATCTAGAGTGTCAGTTTAATGGCCTTGTTTTTTAACTACTAGTTAAATGATTGGCTGTTTGCAAATTCAATGATCATGGCATCTCAAGTCCATAATTCTCCTTTTGTATCTGTTGTCAATGCAAGATTTTGGTTTTAATGGATCTCTAATCTTGGGTAACATTAACAGAATGAAAAATATTGGCCACTTATGCCTCCATTGCCATCATATGGGTATGGAAGAGAACATATTGGCCCTCGGTATGGCAGTTTTATCCATGGTCAAAACCTCAAAGATGTTGTTATTACAGGTGAGTTAAACGTACCACTTTTGGCAGTGTAATTCTTCTCATCTTCTTTTATTGGTTTTTTATAGGCATTATTTTATATTTTTACTTGGTACTTTATGCATGTAGAGTTTCATCAGCTTGTGGAGAAGGAAAAACTTATATTCGGAAAATTCATTGATATTATGAACATGGTTCTTGCTGTTTTTATAGACTATTTTAAGTTCATTAATTCTGATGAATGTTTGACCTAACCATTAAACCTTAGGATAACGAATTTCACAAGCATTGTCAATCTCTTTCATTCTTTGGTAACACTTACAATATGATTTTATGAAAGCTTAAGTTACTATAGTATATTTGTTAATATATTATGTTGAAATTTGCCATTGATAAGAACATATGTAAACTGCTCGAAGTAGCTTAGTAGTCCTGACTTGAATTCACTCCATAGTTCATAATAATAGTATCTTTTAAGAGTTCCTTTATTATGCAGAAACTATACATGGTTGAGAGGAAATGTGTCATGTAAGGACTAAAAGATGTTATCGAACAGAACAAAATTGTCATATGGTTGCCCATTATCGGGACATTGTTTTATTAAATGCTAGTAGGTTTTCATATATTCTAGAATTCATCTCTCAAAAAATAGAATTGGAATGTCTCCAGTGCACTATTTTGTTGCTAATGTTAGTTAACCTTGATTGTAGCACCTATCTTCTTCAGTAATGTATTGAATATTGACTTGCTTTAACATTATTACTGACTAACAGGGCATAATGGCACCATCAATGGACAGGGTCAAACATGGTGGAAGAAGTATCGGCAAAAACTTCTCAACAATACTAGAGGTCCACTTGTACAGATAATGTGGTCGAGTGATATTGTTATCTCCAACATAACTATGCGTGATTCTCCATTTTGGACATTTCATCCTTATGATTGCAAGAATATAACAGTAAGGAATGTCACAATCTTGGCCCCTGTTTTTGAAGCCCCAAACACTGATGGAATTGATCCAGGTAAGTGCTTTTCAGTAAGTAGTTTTATATTTTAGTACAATAGTGGAGCCAGCCCTCTTAAATTATAGTAAAATTGGAACCTTGGTAGAAAAGAAATCCTGGAAAATAGTTTCATGACTCCAGTCTCAGCAATATTCTTCTCCTACTCAACTTAAAATCTGTATTCCTTAATTCAAAAGCTAAAGATTCATATCTGCGAATGAGTTATTTTTACACTTGCTATGTTATGCCTTAAGTCAGTTTACATTTTCAAAATTTTTTCTCTCTTGGAATTGAGGCTATCTCTACCATGAGGGTAATGCCTCCCTTCATATGGAGGACCGGTTGCATTAAATTGATTTCTGCATTGTAGACAGTTTTCCTAGTCTAATTTCAAAGCAAACTTCTTTTTACTGTCTTTCTTCTATTTGATCCGAAAATTTTTTCATTAATTTCCAATTCTTCATTTCATTGTGCTCTGGACATGACTTAATTCCAAGCCTTTTGTGTCTTTAATCAGACTCTTGTGAGGACATGGTAATTGAAGACTGTTACATTAGTGTTGGGGATGATGCAATTGCAATAAAGAGTGGTTGGGATCAGTATGGAATTGCTTATGCAAAACCTTCAGTGAATATCTTCATCCGTAATTTAATTGTTCGCTCTATGGTCAGGTGATATTTCTTGCATACTTTGCCTCAATATTTCTATCCATGCCTATTTGCAGTTTCTCCACAAAATTTGTTCAGTCTTGGCATGGAGAATTAGTTACATTCCTTTTTGAGCAACTGATTTACGGGATTGTGTAGTTCTGATAATGACTTTTGTTTGCTGCCTCTTGGTCATTTTAAAAAGTTTTTGTCATCTCTCTAGTCAGCTTGAATAAAAACTAATAGCATGGGTTACTCTTTTTTGTTGTTAGCCTGTGGCCCTGTTTGATTATTGGTGCTGAGTTGGCTGAATGCTGAATGTATGTATAGGCTCTATTAGAAACCATTTGTTAAGAATTCCTATTGTGCTGATTTTTATGGAAACTTTATGAGTGGTTTGAGGAGAGGTGAAAAAGATGAGGATGATTTTGTGTTCATTTTGTTAGGTTGGTTTCTCTTTTGTCCTTAATAATGCACAACTGTTTCTCTGAGTGTATGTGGCGTGCGTCGATTATCAACTTTTCAATGTTGGTAAATGAAGTTTGTACCACATTATATGTGAGGAGAATTGAATCTCCTAGAAACAGATATTAATGTGTGGCATTGCCTCTGGTATCAAAATTTGAGACCAAAGTAGAGGAGTCTTATTCTCTGCTGAAGATTGACCGACTTAGGTTAAGACTTGTACTTGGCATAGCAACTTTACAAAGGAATTCAATGTGCTGTTGTGTTTGTTTTTTGATCCATTTTGGGCCTTATTCAGTAACATAGTAACTGCTCTACTTCGATATATTCAAGTTTCTATTAGTTGAAGTTCAATTATGATATGGAAACTGAGTATGAACATTTGCTGGATATGCAACAGTGCAGGTGTGTCGATAGGCAGTGAGATGTCTGGTGGTGTATCCAATGTCACTGTGGAAAACCTCCTTGTCTGGAGTTCAAGGCGAGCTGTTAGGATCAAGACTGCGCCTGGAAGGGGTGGATACGTACGAGATATTAATTACAGAAACCTGACCTTCGATAATGTTCGAGTTGGCATTGTAATCAAGACAGACTACAATGAACATCCAGATGAAGGTTACAACCCAAAGGCTCTTCCTGTGCTTAGAGATATAAACTTCATGGGGGTCCATGGTCAAGGTGTCCGTGTACCTGTTCGTATCCATGGGAGCGAAGAAATTCCCATAAGAAACATCACTTTCCAGGACATGTCAGTAGGATTAACGTACAAGAAGAAACATATATTCCAGTGTGCATTCGTTCAAGGTCGTGTCACAGGATCGGTCTTCCCTGCACCTTGCGAAAATCTTGATCGGTATGATGAGCAAGGACAGCTAGTTAAGCGTTCGGCCTCCCAGAATGTAACAGATATTGATTATGATTTTTGAGGTTCCAGGCTCGTAACCCCACCAGAGTTTTCGTGTATGTCTATACGAGATTAATCCTTTGATGGCCACAGTAGAGCAGCTGATACTTTGTGTTTTTTTTTTCTTTTCTTTTTCTTTTCCGGTCATCTTCATTTATTTTAGAGCTCCAATTTGGTTCACTTAAAAAATGTGTATGTACAGAAAATTCAGTTTATACATTGATCAGGTTATTAAATATTTTGATAGTTTCGTTTTCTAGTAATACTGCGTTTCCTAGCGCGTGTATAGGCTATAATTTGTGAAACCAATTAAGTTTCTGCTGTTGAAGAATATGACGGACTTCTAAAAATGTTTGAATTACACGTACTGTTTAAGAATAACGTACCTTTGAGCGATGCTATGTACTTTACCAATTTTCCGTCCCATTATAGGTTTTTGGGTTACATATAACTTTTCCGTTCTACGTATGATTTGTCAAGAGAATAGAAAAACTAATTAAGGAAGATGTTCAAGTTCTACTCCAGCTTATTGATCATGTTAACAATCCACGTTAATTTACCGTTTTAACATGAATTAGTAAATGGAATTTGAAAAATAATAATAAAATTCATTGTCGATATTTTAAAGATTAAAAAGAAAAAAACATAGAAGATATTTATTATTCTAGATATGAGTTATTATCATAGATTTAGAAGGATATTTTATTTTGGCATTGTTTGGATGAAGATCTATATTGGAAAAACCTCATTTGATTGAAACTTTGACTCTTTGTGTGATATTTTAGAACTTGATGAAATATTAGTTTTTCTGTTACATCGAGATTGAATGTAAACATGTATCGATCCAATTAATTCAGTTTATATTTATTTTTTGAATTTAAAGTTATAATTGAGGATTGTAATTGTCTGTTACCTTATGTGAATAAGGTGATGATTTCTATTATTTTTCGAGAGTCTAATGAGATGTCTCAACTTTAGTTAAGAATGTGTTTTTTACTAAAGATTTTCTGGAGTGATCTTTGGAATACCCCTACCCACGTCAAAAGAACTAGACCGGAGGTGCCACGTTACAGATAAACTAAAATCAAAATC
The DNA here is from genome assembly GCA_031304145.1 of Cardiospermum halicacabum. NCBI lineage: Eukaryota > Viridiplantae > Streptophyta > Magnoliopsida > Sapindales > Sapindaceae > Cardiospermum > Cardiospermum halicacabum. The sequence goes on from CM062396.1 coordinate 22,265,696, forward strand.
AATTTGTAAAAAACAAATTGAAAACAAATTTAAAATAAATCCAATATTTAAAATTCAAAACATTACTAGAAAATCAACATATATTAAAATAAATAAACATAACACTTATTCCTTCAAAGCCAAATAAAACATAAATTTAAGGTCTAAATTCCTTTAACAAATATTCATCACACTTTAAAATTAAATTCTTAAACTCTTAAATAAAAGAATTATAATAAATTACAAATTTAATCGAATTGTGTTAAAGATATATCAAATCAACCCTACTCCAATTCCAAACAAATTTAAATAAATTCAATATTTACTTCAACTCAACTAGTACAAATAGATTTCCCTCAATTATGTTGCGTGATAATTAAATATAATACCACACTATAACACAATTGATGATAGTAGATGGACTCTTCATTTTTCATACATCTCAACTGCGGGAAAATCTGGGGATGAAACACGTGTAAGTTTTGAATGCTTAGTATAGACACGCACTAAAGTGTTGCCTAGAGATTAGAGTAAATATACATCTAAATAATCATATACGTCAACACAAAAAATTCATATAACATCAATAATTTCATACAACATCAATAATTTCCCTCATTGTAACTTGATATTCTAAGGGGCAAGTATTAACGTCTGCAAAGAAAGTAGGAATCAGAGCAGCGCGCGCAAGGCAAGCGTGAAGGCATAGCGAGCCCTACGAGCAAGAAGGCATAATGTGCGCAAGATGAACATGAGGGAATAGCGCGTAAGAAGAGTAAAAAGGTATATCGTGGGTAGGGAGAGCCAACCGCCGTATCATAGCGCACGAAAGACTACAAAGCGCCCGGAGGTCCACGAGGATGATCTTCCCGTGCTCGATTGATGAGTGAGGATGACGATGAATGATTCCGCGTCAAAGAAGATTTTCTGAAAAAGACAAGTTAAGATCCAATCAGGAAGATGATTCAGAATAGGAAAAGGAGACTTAGTTCAATTAGAATAGCAATATCTGAACCCTATAAATAGTGGCGGATCTACCACTTCAAATGGGGGACTCCCCATTATTAAAAAAATATAATAAAATTATATATATATTATTGGTTTGATAAATAATAATACAATATAACTAAAATTAGTAATTAGAAAAATACATATACATATTGTTTTATTTTATTTATTTATATAAAATTCTTAAAATAGTATTTTTTTTATTATTCTTATAATAGTAATTTCTACCCATCACTTTCATTTTTTGAAATTCAATGCTATTTATTTAATTTAAATAATAAAATAAGTTCCAATTAAGAGAACCAAATCTAAAATAATACTTTCATGACACCATTAATGATATTTTATATCTTTTAGTTCATAATTTAAGTAGATAAAAAAAAATTAGAAATATATATATATATATATATATATATATATATTCTAAAACTAAATTCATGCAAGTTAATATATAATTATATAATTTTTTTATATAATATACTAAAAATTTATAAAAATAATCAATATATTTTTTATTATTTATGTTAAATTTTATATATAATTTATTTAAAAAATATATATATTAATATTTATATTTAAAAATATAAATATTGAATCCTAATCGATGACCAACTCCATATGTCCCCCATTTTGGAATTTCTGGATTTGCCACGGCCTATAAAAGGGGGTTGAATTGATTTAAAAAGGGGGTTATGAACAACTTAAAACCGTACTGTAGAAATCAATCTAAGGATATCAAACCCTAGTTAAGAAATTAAAAGGGAGTCGTGGTTTTCGACATCCTGACTATAGATTTTTGGATTTACAGATATACAGATAGAGTAGCATGCCATTATGGAAACTTAGAGATATCTTAACATATGTAATATATGTGAAAATTGGTTGAGGAAACCAACTCTATTAAATTAAGCGACGACTCTTATTGGGTGTGACAACACCACCGTCTTCGAGCATATTGTTAAGGATTAAAATATAGTCATTTGACCCACAAAGGGGTACAACCAGTATTACGGATTTAGTCTTCAGACCCTATTACGAGTCTAGCTTGAAATTTTTGCTTCGCTTTATTGTTCGCATTTCATTATATAAGCTAATTTAGAGATAATAGTTTTTTTTTTTAAAAAAAAAAAAAAACATGACTATGGTGCTTATGATTTGGTATTTAGATTATTTGCATGCTTGTTTGATTTTCAGAACATGATTGATACTTCAATAGCGATTAAATGGACCTAGAAGCCTCTTGTTTGGTAAATTGGGGCGATTAAATGAACCTAAATGCCTCTTGTTTGGTAAATTGGGGATGTTTGATGTCGGAAAACATGTCGAGTAATTTAAACCTGCTCACCTAAACACTTGGAAACCAAAACATAAGTTGTTGAGAGGAATTGAGGTTCATTGCTGTTTTTAAGCTTTTTTAAATGTAGTAGGCACTTTGGTCTGCGTCTTGGTCAAGCAGACCAAGGTGCGAGACAAGATGCCAAAACCTCTCGGTACACTTTTGACATCTTGGTAGGCTTCTTGGTCAAGAAGACCAAGGCGCGTGCCATGACACCAAAAACTCTCGGTATATTATTTTGGCGTGCTGGCCTACGTCTTGTTGGTCAAGACGCGGGCCAAGGGGATAGACACTCTCGATACCACTTCTAGCGGCTTGGTTGGTAGCGTTGTTCACAAGACTAAAGCGCGGGTTAAGACTCTAGAAGGTCTCGATATAGTTTCTAGTGGTTTGGTCCATAAACCAAGGAACCAAATACCTACTCGAGTTTCCAAATTTTGTTTTGTCGTGGGTTATTGATGCTAATGCTTGGACAATGGATGTTTAGATACTTTTAAGTGCATTGCATGCTCATCCATGATGAAATGCTAATAAGAATCATATGTGTGTATTTGTTGGAGCATGAATTTGTTAGCCAAGAATCGATAGTCGATAGTTTCTTTTCATTGTTTGTGTGTCCTTTTCTTTATCTTTATGTAAAACAAAAATAGACGATCAAGCGAGTTTGAACTATATTGCATCAATATTTGTAGTACTCGGAGATCATCTCTCATCTCTTATTTTTATTAGCATTTTATGACTTTCATGAATAGTTTGTGAACTAAAGAGATTGCTGACTTATTTTTTTCAAACGTTATGTATTAAACTTGTTACTCTTTTGGGATGACTATATGAATGCTTTAAGGAATGTTATTGAATTACCATAGTTATGGTTATTAAATCTGATTGTATAAAATGTAAGTATCGTTTTAGTGTGTCTAGTGTGATGCTCCGACCATCTCGTTGTTGGTCCACAATTGTACACAACATTTTAACTTATTAATTAGTTGTTTAACCAAAATTAAATGATGACATAAAAAAACTGTTTAGCAATTAACTAATTTATACAGTTGTCCACTGTACAAATTTATCCCTTCACTGTACAAATAGTCCCAATCTATTTAAATTTTTGGGTCAGTTCCAATTCCATCTTACATTTCTAAAAAATGGTCAGGTTAAAAAAATATATTAAATGTATATATATAATAAATCATATAAATAAATTAATAAATAAAACAATATGTTTTCAGTTGTATTATTGATATAATTTAATTATGTAGTAGAATGATTAATATTTAATTTAATTGTATGTACATTTATATTGTTAGGTGTAATTTTTTTTTTATTAAACCTAATTTTAATATATACTAATTAATTTAATATGTATTATACGATATAAATATAAATTTATTTTATTTTAAAAAAAATCCACAACAATTCATCCGGGTAGAGCGAGTTGTGCCCGCACCTATTTAATTGTTAGTTGTAATTTTTTTTATTGATTAAACCTAATTTTAATATATACTAATTAATTTAATATGTATTATAAGATATAAATATAAATTTATTTTATTTTAAAAAAAATCCACAACAATCCATCCGGGTAGAGCGAGTTGTGCCCGCACCTATTTAAAGTAATGATTTTCGTCTAGGCAAAGATTTTTAGTTAATTTTAAAATGTTACGGGTATAAAAGATATTTTTCAAATATAAATGGTTAAATAACTAAAAATATGAAGAAAAAAATTATTATTTTTTCTTTTTATTTATTTGAAATTACTAAATTAACCCTGTCGTCAAACCGGTCGATGGTCAATTGTTTAATATAACGGTTTCCATTCGATTTGAGGTTAGTTAATATTATAATTTTGAAAACAATATTTTGGATAATCTTCAAATATACGTGACCAAAAATATAAATTTTAGAAGGTTTTTTTCTTTTATATAAAAAAATAAAAAAAATCATAGTTTTTAGACCGATAATACATCCGTAAAATAAAATTGTATATTATTTTTTTAATTTTAAATTAATAAAATTATTTTATATGGTCACAAAAATGGATGTATATATTTTTTTCACTATTAAAATCATTTTGTTTCTTATTACTAATATTAGTATTTCTTTTAAGTAAAAAGTTAGTAACTTATTAAAATAAATCAATGATTTTAATATGGTTAGTTAATTCATATTTTCAGGTATTATTTTTACTATATATTTTGATAAAATTTTGAATCGTATATTTTATTTTAGTGGTTTAAATTTTTATTATATAATATTTATTCTTGACTCGTGTTTCGAAAAATAGAAAAGAATTTTGTAATATTTACTTGTGACTAGATTACGTTTTAATTGTTTTATCTTTTATATTATTTTAATTATTATATAATAAAAATATATATATATATATATTTTGAAAATTTTAAAAATACCTAGAAATATTGATTTTCAAAATGATAAATTAATTTTAAAACAAATGAAATATGGTTGAATATTTTGTTAAATTATTATATTTTAATAAAAAAATATTTATTTATTTAAAAAAAATTACATACATGCGAAGCATGTGTATGAAACCTATTAAAAAGGAAAATACGGATGGTAGAGTGATCACATGGTCACATCTCAGCTGTTTAATTTTATTGCCAACGTTTGTTTGATAGAGGCAGAAAGAGAAAAATCATGAGAAACACACCGTAACTAAAAAATATAGTAAAAGCAAGTAAGGGCAAAATCGTAAACCGAATAAAGTTAAAAGAAACAAAAAAACGTGAGCAATGTTGGACGAGGAGGAAAAGATAAAAATAAATTAAAAAAATAAAAAGAAGTTAAGGATAGGACACAGACCATACACCGCCCTTGAACATTGCAAACAACACGTGTTTCAAACATTTTTAGTTTTTTATTTTATTTAAAAGAAAAAACACAACCCCTGAGAAGCTGCAAAGAACAAGCTTAAAAAGAAGAGAGACAGAGTCGTCTCTGTATAATCCTCGTGTGTTCCTTTTCCTTTCTTTCAAGTCTCTGCTCTGTATTTGAATCCTACCAAATAATCTTAATTCGCGAATGCAAATTTTGTTCAATTGAGTCTCAAAAAACAACCTCAGTCGATTCTCGTAAACCATCACTATGGCGGCTAGCTCATCGGAGAAATCAAGCTTCTCTCAGAAGTGTAGTCGTTTGAGTCAGTACATGAAAGAGAATGGAAGCTTTGGAGATCTTAGCCTAGGAATGACATGCAACGGTAACTAACACTTGTTTCTTCTTCTATTTTCTGAGTTTTAATTTTGTTAGTTGCAATTGAAATTGAAATTGATGGAGGTCTATTAGATTAGTCTTTAATTTAATTTTTGCTCATAAAATTGTGTCTGTTAATCGAATTAAGTAACGTATGTGTTGAATCTACAATTAGATCTGTGTTAATGAATTTGTCTTGTGACCAGATCCACTTAAAACTCAGAAAATTGAAGAATTCTTCGTTTAATTATTCAACAGCATCCTCAAAATACGCTTGAATTTTGAATTGTGCAAACCTGATGATGTGTTAAATAGAAGAAATTACTCAATCAGCTCATTCGAGTTCGAATTGAAGACTGACCTGATGTATAATTTGATTTACTGGAATTATGTAGGTGAGGTGCAGCGGCTGACAAACAGCACCACCATGAATTTGTTCCCTCAGCAAGCTGGATTTGCTTCTAGGTCTGCCATTTGTGCTTTTGTTTGTTTGTTTACTATAATTGTGTTTTTGTTAGTCTTTTGCTGATTTGTTCCGTGATTGTTGTAATGAATCAGCTTAAACAAGACGGTTTCTGTGCCTGCACAGCCACAAGCTGCACAAATGACGATTTTCTATGGCGGACAGGTGATTGTTCTCGACGATTTTCCAGCTGACAAAGCGAAAGAAATTATGCTTTTGGCCGCCGTGGGAAGCTCCAGTACTACCCACACTTGTGCCTACCCTTCACCTACCGCACGCAATGCCTTTGTGAAGAACCCAACGGAACAGAATTCTAGTCTGCCTTCTTCCCCAAATATGATGACCACCTTGATTGCTGACCAAGCTCAAACTTCCCAGAAACACAAACCTATCGCCTCGGGTATGAACTTTGTTCAAATCAGTCTTCTTTAGCTCTAACAAATGTCTAGATCTCTAATCAAAAGTAGTTGTTATTACTGCAGATCTGCCAATCGCCAGGCGAAACTCCCTCCACAGGTTCCTGGAGAAGAGAAAAGATAGGTAGGAAGAAAATTCTTTCATTTGTCTCAACTGTTACGGTTTTTCATATGATCAAATCAATTATAGTTATGAAAATTTTACAGGATTGTATCAAGAGCACCATATCTAGTAACCAGTAGCTCATCTTCAGCTGCTTCTCCTTCCAACAAGCCTGTGGAAACCAAGTCTTGGCTCGGCCTGACTTCACTATAAACTTCTTCCCTATTAATCATATTTTGTTTCCCTGAATCCCCCTGTTCTTTAATTTTTGTTTTTGGGTTCTACACCTTAGATCTAACTATTAGTTTCTGTAATTAACTTACTATATAATTTCATTCATATTATAATTATTAAATTCTTTTTCTTTCTGTTAAAATAGATCTTTCGATGTTCCTTTATTGATGAAAGAAAATGTGTGAATAGAGGAATTTTCAATAAGCACCACCATTGAGGTGGAATGACCGTGAAAGGCACTTAAAATATCTAATTGAAAACAGTGAGAAACGTAAAACACGCGTTTGTAATGAACACGGAGAAGCCATTGAAGGGCAGGGCAGATATTTGTTTATAGGCAAATTAGGTACATACATTACGCATAAAAATATACACAGAGTTGGTGGTGGTGGCATCTTCAACAGCTAATAAAATAATAAGAAAAAGTGAGGCTTTATTTGATCACGTTGGTCACGTCTTTAGTTGATATATTTGGAAAAGGAAGAGAAGAGAAGAGGCATGTCATGTGTGGAGCAGGAGGATAAGTTGATTGAAAATTGGGAACCACATGACAACGTGGTAGGGTCTCTCCACTTGCTTTGTTGACTGCTGCTTCGTTTCCCATTGATTTGATTATTATCTTCAAATATTTGTCACGCGTTTTTGCTTGCTTGCCCATTCCTCTCTCTCGTCCAAACAGTTCATATGATTTCTACAAATATATTTTTCCTTTCAAATTACTTTTAAACCCAGATTGGTTTGATTACATCATAATCTAATCCTTTAAAATAATTAATTAATTAATTATCTGATTATTTAATTATTAATCATAGTTTTAAAATTTTATTCAGTATGAAAATTAGTAATTTTCTTTTATATAAATCGATTAAAAAATACTAATTAAACTACTTACTCAAATAAATCATAATTTATTAACTTAATTAATATAATAAATTCCAACAGTTAAATAATTTAAAAAAATAAATATTTTTAATTTTATTTTTAAATATTTGGTCATCTTTAGTAAAAAATAATTTTAAAAAAAAATCAAAATTTAATAATAAGAATTGATTTAATAGAATGATACAAAAATTGAAATTTCACTTTTAGTTAATAAGCTAAACAAATTGTGTAGGATTTAATATATATATATATATATTAATTTTTTAAAAAATAATTTTTTAAATTTCAAAATACAATTGTCTAAAAATAATAAATTTTTAAAAGTTTAGTTTATACTCGATAAGTTTAATTTTAAAAAATATTTTGAATTTTGATTGTTTGTAGATTTTGTGAATTATGATCGTAAAAGTAGAGCTACTATTACACTTTGAATTTTTACTGTTAATAGATTTTGTGAATTAGGATTATAATATTTGAACTACGATTGAATGATTTATAGATTAAAATTGAAAATTTAGTTTTTCAAATGTTTGAAAACAGATTTATAATTGTATGCTTAATTTTTTATGGTTTAGAATTTTTTTTCCTCTATTCATATATGTATAATCCATTTTCAATTGGATCCAATCCAAGTAGACCCAAATTTAATCTAATTAGAATTCCAACCCAAAATTAGGATTTATTTTTTAAATTCAATTATTTTTAATCCAACTAAAAACTTAACATTCTTAATTTTTTTTTTTCCATTTCAATCCTGACTATATCTTACATTATCAAATGGAACCATAGTTTGTTGACTATTTTATTCTAAGTATTAAAATTTCTATTATGTGACCCATTAGATGTCAAAATAAGTGGTAGTATAATTTGAATTAACTGTTCCCCAACTAATTAATTCTCATTACATAGATCAAGATTGACATCTAACAATGCATAAGAACCTGTTAAGAAATTTCCGGTTCTATCCCACTTTCTTCCTAATTTCTAATTCGATTCAATCAAAATAATCAGCACAAACAAACACAATATTAACGTGGTTCGGCAAATTTCCTAATCCACGGAATGATAACAACTTTACTATGAGAAATAAGAATTACAAGTCATTCAGACAACATTCTCCTCCACACAAAATTGTTTTCTTTCTCAAAATCTCTTTTAGGCAAACAACTCCACGATGGCGAGACAACCCAAATCAAAATCTCCTTAATGCCGAGAAAACCTTAAATCGAAATCTCCTTAATGGCGAGACAACTCAACTCGAAATCTCCTTAATGGCGAGACCCCAACCCCAATGATCATAAGCAATTTTGTGTGGAGGAGAGTGTTGTCTGAATGACTTGTAATTCATATTTCTCATAGTAAAGTTGTTATCCTTCCGTGGATTAGGCAATTTGCCAAACCACGTTAAATATTGTGTTTGTAGTTGGGCTGATTGTTTTGGTTGAATCGAACTAGAAATTAGGAAGAAAGTGGGATAGAACTGGAAATTTCCTAACATAACCAACCAATATTTGAATTGTTCAAGGTTTAGACAATACCAATGAGCAACTAGTATTTGTATAATATATTCCTTTCGTCATCCTATATCTCATTCAAATTAAGTATGAACTAGATATCAACTCTTTGTTAGAAAAACTATGTATTACTAACTTCGAATTTTTATTTTATGATATTAGAAAAATCGCTTATTCTAAAATATAATAAGTGAAATTATTTCAATAATACACTCACTTTGCCCAATAATTCTAGATTAAAGTTAAAAAAAAATTAAAACAAATCTCTCCCATCATCTGGAGTGACCAATCTCAACTATCCTCGAGTAGAATTACACCAGATAATCACCCTATAACTAAACTTATATAAAATATTTAAAATATTGTGGTGCCAAATAAACCACAGCCAAATATTAGGCTAAGATTGCTTGAATAAAGTGGCTAAACAGCTTATAAATATGGTCTCACAGGGTTTAGTTCTAATCAGTAAAAATCGGATCCTTTTACAATCATCTCTACCCCTTATTTATAGGAGGTATTTGGGTCCTATTTCGATTTGGATTGGGACTCCTTATTTTCTTTGAATTCGGTCTCCTTTTTGGGCTCAATCTCTTCTTGGGCTTGATCTCATTTTATCTATTTGGCTTTAGGAATCCTTGTTTCAATGGGGGTTGGTCTTCGATTTTCTACCGGGCTTTGGAAATCCTTGGCCTGGTATGATAAGTCTTCCTTCTCGGATTTGGCGTTGAAAATCCGTGTTTAGTTAGGTAATCATTTGGTGGGCTGGAGTGTTTCGGTTCGGACTCTACTATGCTCGGCCGAGTTGAACTTCATTGGGCCTTTTGACCATCTCGGTCGAGCTAGATTGGCGCGTTTCTTGGACCTTTGGCCCTCTTATTCGGTCGAGGGTAGCTTTTGGGTACCCTCCCTATATTCGGCCGAGCTTGGTTTTAGGGTACCCCTTCTGTCTTCGGCCGAGCTTGGCTTTAGGCTTCGGTTCCCTCTGCTTGCTCTTACCTTCGACTATGATACCTTATGCTCATTTTCCCACCACAGTAATCCCCCATTGCCATGGCTTGAATCTTTCGAGCATGGCAATATTTGTCGTCATCTCGATCGAGTTTGGGCTTCCATTTATTTTTATTTTCGGCCGAGGTTTCTGTGGTTTTCTTGGTGGGCCACGTCAGCCCTGGCTGTCTTGTCTCAATTAGATTTGGCGGCTCTTCGATTATTGTGCCCTAGATTTGCCATCATGGCGGCTCCTCGACTGCCGTGTTCAAGATTTGCCATCATGACGGCTTGCCTATATAAAGGTTGGTGGTTTACTTCTCTCTCTTAATTTCTTCACTTTCAAATCTCCTCTCTCTCTCTATCTTCGAAGACCGTCTGCCTCCCTTGCCGGTTTCGACTTTCCGGTGACGTTTCGAGGTCCTTTCTCCCCACTTCCGGCCAAGGTTAGCCTCCCTTGCTCAGATCTTTGTCGTTGTTGGTTTGTTTTACTTGCATTCTGGTTCTTGGTGAGTTGCTGGGTTTGAATCTGTGTGTCTGTTCGTCTGCTTGGTTTGTTTTTCTTCCTTTTTTTTCTTTTTTTTTCTTTTATCTACTTTGTTTGCCTTCGCTTTCTGTCTTTTTGTTTGTACTAACTTCGGTCGAGAGTCTCTAACCTGCTGTTTTTCTCGATTGATTGTAGATGTTTACTGACTCTTTGGGCACGTCGTCTTTTGGTGGTTTAACCTCCGAATTCTCGACCGCGGAGGATGTGGGCGAGGAGTGTTCGTCGGTTCGTAACTCCCCGGCCGAGTCTAGTCCCCAGGGCATTTTGCCTCATTTCTTCAATGTTAGGAGCACTATGACCATGGATGAGTTGGAGTCAGCCTTTTTCACTTATAAGTTCCCAAGTTGGATTCGGGCTAGGTTGCCCGAGCCTGAAGAGAAAGTGGATGATATGCTGGCAGATGGTTGGGAACCTTTTTATTTGCGCCATTTCAAGATTGGTCTCAGGTTCCCAATCATGGGTCTGGTCGAGGAATTGTGCTCTCTGTGCCAAATTCATCTGAGCCAGCTTACTCCTATGGCTATTAGGCTTCTTCTTTGTGTCGATCGTTTGAAGGAGAAACACAATTTGGAGTTTTCGGTCGAGTATTTCTTTTACTCATACTTCGTGAAGCGTGAGAATCCGGAGTTTGGCCGATACGTCTTGAATGCTCGGGCAAACGCCCAGCTCTTAGTTTTAGGTTTTTCTTCCAACGAGACTCGATGGAAGGATAAATATTTTTTTGTTAAAGGCGTTACCCGTCTGGCGAAGGGGTTGGGTTATCCTCCCTTTTGGCGTGATTCTTGTAGGTTTCTTTATTTTCTCTCTATTTCGGGCGATCGTTCTAGTTGACTGATTTTTCTTTTCTTTTTCAGCATACTTCGGGACAAAAAATTGCAAGTCTTCTCCTCGGGCGCGGACTAGGAGTGAGGCCATCCTTGCTATTCCGGCCGAGTCTCGAGATTACAAGACGCTTCTGGGTGAGCTGCCTGTCAGCCGTCTCTGGGCTTTTACCAGGACAAGTGAGTTGCTTGTGTTGTGTTTAGAGTTCCTTCGATCGAATTTTGCTGATGTTTGTCTTTTCAGAGTTATCCGACTACGTGATGTCTAAGCCTGAGGGTCAGAGAGCTTTGGCCATGCGGGCCATCATGCGCCAGATCCAGGCGGAATAAGAGAAGGCCCATGTGTCTGGTTCTGCTGGGAATGAAGGGCCGGTCAAAGAGCGATCTGAGCCGGCCGCCGAGCCTGTCCGTCCTCCGAGTCCTGTTCCTTCGGAGGCTGCTGAGGCTTCTCGTCCGACAGTTCCGGAGGGTTCTCGGAAGCCTTCTCGCCCTTCGATTGCGAAGGAGAAGCGGCCGATGGCGGGTGGCGTGGCGCCGACCAAGAAGCGGACCAAGCATGTTGGTCAAAAGCCTCGTGGCGATGGTCGTCACGTGATTGACTTCCCAGGGGATTCTTCTACTAGGGAGATATCGGCCGAGATGATTGCGGCCGCGGATGGCTTCTTCTTTCCCCAGGATGAGGAGTGGTTAGAGTCTTTGTCCTTCACAAAGTTCTACGAGATGTCTATCTCGAGCCTTTATAGGGTAAGTTCGTCTCTTGTTTGTTCTCTTAGGTGGTTTCCTTGCTTACCTTCTTTATCTTCAGGGGCTCCAAGGGGCGGTTGGTATGCGCAAGCATTTCGGCCCTGTTTTGCAGGACAGGCGGGCTCTTAAGGCTAAGTATTAGTCTGTCTCGGCCTAGTTAAAGGCGGCTCAGGATGACTTGGGCAAAACAGTGGCTCAATGTGCTGAGGCTGACGGCCGAGTTGAGAGGGTGGAGGCTCATAACGCTAGGCTAGAGGCCTCGATTGCTTCGAAGAATGCGGAGCTAAAGCGCCAAGCGGCGGAGTTGGAGGAGTTGAGGGAGGCGAAACGGGCCTCACTCGGTCGAATAGAGGAGCTCGAGAGCCGCGTTGAGAGTCTTACCATTGAGGCAGCCCAAACCGAGGTCGTGATCAGGTCCTTTTCTTTGGAGCAGGTCATCAAAGGGTCTTTGACTCCTGAGTCTGCTCAAAAGGAGCTGGACGCGTTGGCTGCTCTTCGTGAGGAGAGTTGAGCGAGTATCGTGTACCTTTTTCGATCTTTTGTGTACTCGTTGTAACCCCCCCTTTTTGATTAATGAAATTTCTATCTTTCATTGTACTTTGTGCTGAATTTATTTGTGAGGGGTGTAATCCCCCAGCTTTTTAATTGCAATTTAAGCATATTATTTCTACGCTCGCCGTTTTTGATTCTTTTAGGGTTTCGAGGCTGTAGTTCGGTTGATTTTGGCCGAGACGTGTTTTATTTGATATTTGTTTGAGATCTTTTCGACTGGTCTACTTTAAGGATTTCCGGGTTGCCCTTTGGGCGATTTTCGCTCTTTGAGCAGTTGGTTTTCGCCCGAGACCCTCCAGATTTACCGGGGGCTTGCCTTTGGCAATTTTCGGGTTGCCCTTTGGGCAGGTTTTGCTCTTTGAGCAGTTGTTCTTCGCCCGAGACCCTCCAGATTTACCGGGGGCTTGCCTTTGGCAATTTTCGGGTTGCCCTTTGGGCAGTTTTTGCTCTTTGAGCAGAGTCTTCGCTCGAGACCCTCTAGATTTACCGGGGGCTTTCCTTTGGCAATTTTCGGGTTGCCCTTTGGGCAGTTTCTACTCTTTGAGAAGTTGGTCTTCGCCCGAGATCCTCCAGATTTACCGGGGGCTTGCCTTTGGCAATTTTCGGGGTGCCCTTTGGGCAGTTTCTGCTCTTTGAGCAGTTGGTCTTCGCCCGAGACCCTCCAGATTTACCGGGGGCTTGCCTTTGGCAATTTTCGGGTTACCCTTTGGGCAGTTTCTGCTCTTTGAGCAGTTGGTCTTCGCCCGAGACCCTCCAGATTTACTGGGGGCTTGCCTTTGGCAATTTTCGGGTTGCCCTTTGGGTAGTTTCTGCTCTTTGAGCAGTTGGTCTTCGCCCGAGACCCTCCAGATTTACCGGGGGCTTGCCTTTAACAATTTTCGGGTTGCCCTTTGGGCAGTTTCTGCTCTTTAAGCAGTTGGTCTTCGCCCGAGACCCTCCTGATTTACTGGGGGCTTGCCTTTGGCAATTTTCGGGTTGCCCTTTGGGCAGTTTTTGCTCTTTGTGCAGTTGGTCTTCGCCCGAGACCCTCTTGATTTACGGGGGGGCTTGCCTTTGGCAATGCATAAGTCGTTGAGAGTAGTGGATGAGATAAAAAGGCTATTTTATTGCATTGAGGTGGGGCCCTGTTAAAAACCCCTTTCGGGGAAAAGGGTGCCCGTTATTACAATTATCATGCTGTATTCAAAATTGGTACCTTTTAAGGTGATGTATGTTCCAGCTATGCTCTATCTCCTTTCCTTCTTTCGTGAGCAGCTTGTAGGACCCTTTTCCGGATGCTCGTCCCACTTGGTATGGTCCTTCCCAGCTTTCTGCCAGTTTTCCATGGGCTTGATTTCTCGTATTTTGGAATACCCTTCTGAGTACCCAATCTCCAGGTTGGAAGGCTCGGGCCTTGACTTTTTTGTTGTACTGCCTTGCTATCCCCATTTGGTATTCGGCCATTCTTCGCTGTGCGCTATTTCTTTTTTCATCCGAAGTATCTCTCTCGAAAGCCAGGACTTGTTCATTGGCCCTTCTATTTAGTCTTTCTTGCGGTTATAGGATTTCCGTTGGGAGTACTGCTTCCGTTCCGTATACCATCGAGAAGGGGGTTTGCAATGTTGAAGTCCTGGGGGTTGTTCTGAATGCCCAGAGGACTTCGGGAAGGGCTTCGGGCCACAATCCTTTGGCTCTTTCCAGTTTTTTCTTAAGTGAGTCTACCACCGCCTTGTTGGATGCTTCGGCTTGGCCGTTGGCTTGGGGGTACCTTGGGGTCGAGTATGTAAGTTTTATGTTTAACTGGTTGCAAAACTCTTTCAGAGTCTGCGCTATGAATTGAGGGCCGTTATCAGTGATAATTTCCCTTGGTATGCCGAATCTGCAGACGATATGTTTCCAGATGAATTTCTGTACTTCTTGCTCTCTGACTCTTTCTAGTGCTTCAGCCTCTATCCATTTTGTGAAGTAATCGGTTACCATCAGTATATATCTTTTTCGACCCTGTGTGGATATCGGGAAAGGCCCGATGATATCCATCCCCCATTTGTCAAATGGCCATGGAGAGGTGATGCTGTGTAGATTTCCGGCGGGAAGGTTGGAGTAGTTGGTGTGTCTTTGGCATTTGTCGCACTTCTTTACGAGTTCGGCCGCATCTGTCTTCATGGTTGGCCAGTAGTACCCGGCTCTGTGCGCCCTGAATGCTATGCTTCTCCCTCCGGAATGGTTTCCGGCTGATCATTCGTGGAGTTCTTTCAACACTAGTTCGGCTTCAGGGAGGGAGATGCAGTTTAGGAAGGGACCGCCTATGGATCTTTTAAAAAGTAACCCTCCGATGATGCAAAACCTGGCAGCCTGGGCTCGCAGCTTCCTAGCCTCTGCCTTGTCTTCAGGTACTTGACCATGATTGATGTAGCTGATGATTGGGGTTCTCCAGTCACTTTGTTCTATGGCCAAGGTTTCTTCGTACTCAATGGCTGCTTTGGGAAGGAAGGCGTATACAATTGGTCCCGTCGGCTCGTCTTTATGCATTGAGGCTCCGAGGTTTGCCATAGCGTCGGCCCTTTCGTTCTCTTCTCTTGGGACCTGTTTTATTGTGGCCTTTTGGAAGCGTTTCATAAGATCTTTGGCTATCTTCAAATACTTGGCCATCTTTTCGTTTCGGGCCTGGTATGTACCGTTTATTTGATTTACCACCAGCTGGGAGTCGCATTTGATCGTTCAATTGTGTGCTCCACTTTCTTTCGCCACTCTTAACCCTGCGATAAGGGCTTCGTATTCGGCCTCGTTGTTGGTGGCTGGGAATTCGCATCGGATTGCTTAAAGTATTGGGGGTAGATTTGGGGGCCTGAGGTATACGCCTAGGCCGCTGCCGCTTTGCCTGCTAGCCCGTCTACTTCAAGTATCCATTCGTCAGTTGAGGGTGTTGTCAGCTGGTTAATATCGACCGAGGCTGTTTCGGCCGGTGGAGCTTCTTCGAAGTCAGCCATGAAATCTGCCAGAGCTTGAGATTTGATCGCCCTCTTTCCCTCGAAGGATATGTCGTGCTCGCTAAGTTCTAGGGCCCATTTCATTAATCTTCCGGATTTTTCGGGGGAATGGATGGCGCCTCGAAGGGGTAGCGCTGTTATGACCGCAATTGGGTGCCCTTGGAAGTATGCTCGAAGTTTTCTTGCAGCGAATATAAGGCTCAGGATCGCTTTTTCCAGGGTAGGATATCTGGTCTCGGCCGATGTCAGGGTTTTGCTTGCAAAGTAGACTGGCTGTTGTTTTCCCCCGATTTCTTTGACCAGAACGGCGCTTACTGCAATTTCGGAGTGTGCCAGGTATAAGTAGAGTTTTTCGCCGTCTGCTGGTTTGACCAAGAGTGGAGGGCTGGTCAAGAAATCCTTGATATCTGCTAGAGCTTTGCTGCATTTTTCTGTCCACTCAAATTCTTTGGATTTTTTGAGAGCCTCGAAGAAAGGCTGAAATTTTTCTGAAGCCTTAGGAATGAATCAGGTCAGTGCGGCTAGCCTTCCAGTGAGCTTTTGCACGTCCTTCTTGCTTCGAGGTTCTGCTATGTTCAGGATGGGTCTTATCTGATCCGGGTTGGCCTCGATTCCCCTCTTCGTGACTAGATACCCCAAGAATTTCCCTGCTTTGACTCCGAATTGACATTTTGTGGGGTTGAGCTTCATGTTATATTTTCGGAGTGTCTCGAAAGCCTGGCTCAAGTGATGTACATGGTGACCCGCATCCTCAGATTTAACTAGCATGTCGTCGATATAGACTTCCATGGTTTTTCCCAACTTATCAGCGAACATCTTGTTCATGAGCCTTTGGTATGTAGATCCTGCATTCTTTAGGCCGAAGGGCATTACTTTGTAGCAGTAAATCCCCCTCTCCGTGATGAATGCAGTTTTTTCTTGATCGTTGGGATGCATCAAGATCTGGTTGTAACCTGAGTAGGCGTCCATGAAGCTCAACATCTCGTAGCCGGCAGTTGCATTGATGGTGAGGTCGATATGTGGCAGCGGGAAGGGATCTTTTGGGCACGACTTATTCAAATCTGTGAAGTCGATGCAGACCCTCCATTTCCCATTCTTTTTCTTGACGACTACCACATTAGCAAGCCAGTCCGGGTATTGGACTTCTCTGATGGATCCGTTTGCGAGGAGTTTTTCGACCTCTTCGTTGATAATTTTGTTTCTTTCAGGGGCAAACCTTCTGCGTTTCTGTTTGATTGGTTTCGCGCCTTCTTTCACGTTCAGCTCGTGGGTTATGATTGTTGGGTCGATCCCAGTCATATCCTTATGCGACCAGGCAAAGCAGTCCTGGTTGGCTTTGAGGAAGCCTATCAGCTTTTCTCATTCCAAGCCTTCTACTGCGGCCCCAATTTGCACCGTTTTCGCCCCTTTCTGATCCAAGGGGACTTCATCTACTTCGTCTTCGGCCGGGCTTCGGGGTGTGTTCGGCCGAGACGTTAATTGCTATTCTTCAACCCCCTTCTACTTTAAGCAGTTAGTGTAGCATTCCTTGGAGGAGCTTTGTTCACCCTTTATTTGTTTTATCCCCCGCGGGGTCAGGAACTTGATGAGTTGGTGATATGTAGATGGGATTGCCTTCATATCGTGTATCCAGGGTCTTCCGAGTATCACATTGTATGCGGACCCGAGCTTATCATGAGAAAGGTTGTGTGCAGATTGATCCCTTCTGTGAATACTGGTAGTTCGATTTCCCCAATCGTTGAGGTGGTTTTGCCATCGAAGTCGATAAGGGAGACGGCCTTTCTGCGCATCATCCTCTCGTCCAGTTGCATATTTTTTAATGTCTCGAGGAATAGTATATTGGCCGAGCTTCCGTTATCTACCAATACTCTCTTTACAGTTAGGTTTGCTATCGAGATTTTGATCACTAATGCGTCGTGGTGTGGCGCATTGATCCCTTTGGCCTCTTCTTTTGTGAAGGTGATAGAGTAGTTATCGGTTGTGGGTCCGTCTCTGATGCTATAAATAGTGAGGGAGTTTCTCAGCTTTCTCTTTGCTGCCGAGCTAGTTAATCCTCATGTCTCGGATCCCCCTGCGATCATGTTAATCACCCTTTCTTCTTCCGCGTTCGCGACTGGGACTGTTTTCGGAGATCGGCGATTTTTATCGGCCTCGGCTGGGATTTCTCGCCCCTTTTCAGATAAATATTCCCGTAAGTGACCCGCTTTTATTAATTCGGCGACTTCTCTCTTGAGGGTCCAACAGTCATCCGTGTTGTGGCCATGGTCTCCATGGAACTGGCAGTATCGGGATTTATCTTTCCATGTTCCTGCGGGGTTCGCTGGTTTGTTAGGCCACCTGACTCTGTCTCCCATTCCTTTAAGAATTGCAAGGGTTTCTCTTGTGGGAATGGTGAGTGGATAAGGTAGTAGTTCTTTTCTCCTCCGGCCGTGTTCGGGGTAACCTGGTCTAGACGGACCGCTGCGGTCAGTCTCCTTGAAGTTGCTCCTCGGCCTTTCAGTTCGGCCGAAACTTTCAGTACTGTTTCGGCCGCGGGAGCTTGGCGTATTTTGGGAGCTTCTATGATTTTTGGGCTGGAACTCCTCCTCATACTCCATGGCATCTTCGGCTCTTTCCAGAACGTCTTCAAAAGTGCGGGGTTTGATTAGCTTTAGGCTTTCGTAAAACTTGGAGGTCTTCAGCAAGCCCTTGATGAAAGCTTTGGTAGCGCTCTTGTCTCGGCAATCGGGAATGGCCATTTTGGTTTCTTTGAATCTTCTGACATATTGTCTGAGACTTTCAACGCTCCCTTGATTTAGATCATATAAATCATCTACATCTTTCTCCTTCTTCCTGCTGTCTGAGAATTGGTTCACGAATTTGGTGACCAATGATGAGTATGACTTGATGCTTTTCTCTGGCAAAGCCGAATACCACCTCTGGGCGGTTCCTGTCAAGGTGGAACCAAAACTTTTACACATAATTGCTTCCATATCTTCTTCTGGGATATTACAGGTTCCCATGCGATTTTTGTATCCGGCGATATGGTCTTCAGGGTCTGTTGTCCCGTCATATGACTTCATGTTTGGAATTGAGAACCTTTTGGGCATCTTTGTTTCTAGGATCCATGATGTGAAGGGCATGTCGGAATATCGCATTGTCGACGACCTCATCGTGATCATTCTTCCTGAGGTTCTCTGTACCAGGTCTTTGAGCTCTCTGATTTCCTGGTCACGGCGCCTCTCTCGGTCTTTACGGGTTGATTTTGGACCTCTGGCTCCTTCGTCGGAACTGCTCATATCGCGGCGATCTGCGTTTTTACGGCTTTCCGTCGACCCATCACTTTCTTCCGATGTCTCCCCACCGGAGTCCTCAAAGTTGAGCTTGCGCTTCCGGAGGGGAGAATATTTCTGGTTTGGTTGTCGGGCTTTTTCCTTGGTGAGGTTCGTGGATCTCCTTCTGGATTCCGCTTCTTTCCTCCACTGTTTCTTCTCTTCTTCAACTTTTTTCAACATCTCTGTCAAGATCGCCAGCTGTTCCTCAGGTGTCTTCGGAACTTGATCTTCCAAGTCGGTGGTATTAGGGTTTATTGGAGTCATGTCTGGTAAGAACAGATGCCGAGAACAATAGTAGATGGAATTTGGAATTTTCAAGAAACCTTAACTTTGTGTGTGAGGTTCATAGCCCCACGGTGGGCGCCAAACTGTGGTGCCAAATAAACCACAGCCAAATATTAGGCTAAGATTGCTTGAATAAAGTGGCTAAACAACTTATAAATATGGTCTCACAGGGTTTAGTTCTAATCAGTAAAAATCGGATCCTTTTACAATCATCTCTACCCCTTATTTATAGGAGGTATTTGGGTCCTATTTCGATTTGGATTGGGACTCCTTATTTTCCTTGAATTCGGTCTCCTTTTTGGGCTCAATCTCTTCTTGGGCTTGATCTCATTTTATCTATTTGGCTTTAGGAATCCTTGTTTCAATGGGGGTTGGTCTTCGTTTTTCTACCGAGCTTTGGAAATCCTTGGCCTGGTATGATAAGTCTTCCTTCTCGGATTTGGCGTTGGAAATCCGTGTTTAGTTAGGTAATCATTTGGTAGGCTGGAGTGTTTCGGTTCGGACTCTACTATGCTCGGCCGAGTTGAACTTCATTGGACCTTTTGACCATCTCGATCGAGCTAGATTGGCACGTTTCTTGGACCTTTGGCCCTCTTATTCGGTCGAGGGTAGCTTTTGGGTACCCTCCCTATATTCGGCCGAGCTTGGTTTTAGGGTATCCCTTCTGTCTTCGGCCGAGCTTGGCTTTAAGCTTCGGTTCTCTCTGCTTGCTCTTACCTTCGACTATAATACCTTATGGTCATTTTCCCACCACAAATATATTATATTATAAATAAAATTTTATAAATAAAAAAAATAAAGCAAAATCTTAATATTTTATTCTTAATATTATATTACAAAATTAAGGAAAAATTTATCTGATATGTGTTATTAATTTGTTTAATATTTTAACTATAATATTGTAAAAAAATTAAGTTATGGTTAAAATTTTAATTAGGCAATGCACAAAAAAAAATTATTATTCAGTTTGCAATTTTAACCTGATTAATGCTTTTGAATAGAAAATGTTATGCGTTCATAATAGACTAACCAACCAGAAGGTTACGGGTGCAGTTACGAATTTTAGTGGGCTGGTATCATCACAATGTGGAATTAGTCTTGTGGATTCAAACTAATTAACAGTAGCCCAAAACCTGAAACAATTAGGCCATGTGAAACGCCAATGGGCCTTTTATTTATGAGGTTTACATAAAAGAAAATCACAAGTACTTTTTTAAGCAATATGTCCAGCTCTTTCATTAGTTTAAAATATGTTTGATATCAGATTTTAAATTAGATTTTAAATTAGTTTTTCAATTAGCTGCAGTGGTTAACTGTTACGTTAATTTCTAAATTAGCTGTTATATTGGATGTTTGGTATCACGTTTAACTTTTAAATTAGCTGTTAAAATATAAAATTACCAAAAGGGTATTATGTTTAAAAACTATAAAATAAATAAATAAAAATTCTACAAAGATAATTATTGAAACTAATGATTTTTCTTTATTGAATTATAAGTATGGGTAGTGAATCCTTTCAATAATCCTCTTGTCAAAAGCATATACCACCATTAATGTTTTGGTTAAAATTCATTCTAATCAATAATTCATTCATACAAATTTAACTCCTAAATAGATACAAATACAAAAATATTAAATCAATTAAAAGATTTAAATAATAAAAATACTTGGAGAGCATTATTTAATAAGATTTTTTCTAGTTCTAGTTTACCTTGTAACAATACTGTATCTGAGACAAATAAAAATATACATGGTATGAGATTGGGTAATATATTTAAAGAATGTATAAAGATGAGAGAATGAGAGAATAATGTTGAACTTATCGAAACACTAAAAATTAATGGAAATAATATTGGTAGAAAGAATGAGAGAATAATGTTGAACTTACCGAAACAATGAAAATCAATAGAAATAATATTGGTAGAATAAAAATAAAAATTACAGAGAAAACAAATCGTTCATGAAAATACTAAAGGGGAGAGAATGTTGGAATGGTAAGGGTTATGAGGTATTTTTAAAACAGCGTTTTGTGAAAACGTTAATTGAAATAACGTTTTCAAACGTTGTTGTAAAATCTAATTGAAACTTTAAACGCTGTTATATAATTGAATGCCAAACACCTAAAAGAATTCAAACGCTATCCAATAATCTAAACACTATTCTAAAATCTAATTAAAAATCTTTCCCAAACACACACTTAGTATGTTGCATTAAATATTTCACCTAATAAGTTATTATTATTTTTACTTTTAATTAATATACTAAACTTATTTAATTCTACATATATATACAGATATATATAAATTCTTTATATATATATATATATATATATATATATATATATATAAATCATAAACCTTATCAAAATTTTAAACTAATATTTTAAATAATATAAAATATAAATTTAAATATACTAGAATTTAAATATAATAATAATTACTATTTAGACGAGTTTATGAGAAATCTATAATTAACTCTAAAATATTTAATATTATAAATACACATGGTTATATATATATATATATATAATATATATATATATATATATATATATATATATAAACATTTAATCTTTGAGAGAGATAGTTTTAACAGAGACAACACATATGATCAAAACGGACCCGATGAAATTGGGCGGATTTGTCAACGATGTTACATCGTTTTATGTTTACAATTGTATAGGGATATATTTTGTAATTAGCCTATATATTTTTAGTAATTAACCTATTGTTAGTTAAAAATTGGTTTTAAAACATCTTCCATGATTCTGAAAATTTAGTAGGCGGGAAATATTTCATTCTTCATGTTTTTTTTTATGAAGATCTGACTTAGGTATTAGAATTAGGGGTCTTCAGACTCTAGTTCTAATCATGGTTGATACCAGAAGAATTCAAGAAAATCATGTGATGACTTGAACATTGAAGTTTTATAGTAAATTATTGATAATTAAGTTGTTGCATAGCTTTTCTTGCTCAACAATGACTTTGATAAATAAGTTTCTATGAAAGTATATCAAAATAGAGATCCTCTTCACCTGCAAAATTCAGATCATCCTGGTATGAGTCTTATTTCTACTCATTTAACTAAAAAGAATTTAATATTTTGAGTAGGTCTATACGCATAGCTTAGGGTGCAAATTTAAAACTAGGTTTCAATGATGAATCATGTGTTAGACCCAGTGATAGATCAAATGATTATGAGCAGTGGAGACATGGTGATTTTATGGTTACGTCATGGATTTTAAACTCAATTTCTAATGAAATTATAGAAGTTTTCTTATATATGCTTAAGAAAATCAGCTTTGGAATGATGTTAAAAAGAGATTTAGAACAACTAATGGCCCCTTAACATATTAATTGAGAAGAAAAATTTCTTCAATCACTCAAGGAAATCTAGGTGTGGCCGAATATTGCACAAAGTTGAAAATGTTGTGGAATGAATTGCTTTTTCTTATGCCTATGTCTAATCCTGATCATGCTTGCAATATTGCTAATGACTTGGTTAATATGATGTTGTCTAATCAGCTAATGAAGTTTCTTTTGCGACTTCATGATACATTTAATCCTAGTGGGAATCAAATTCTACTAATGGAGCGATTACCTTCAGTTAACAAAACTTACTTTATGGTTACTAAAGTAGAGAAACAAATGGATGTTCAAGTAATGCTGAGTGGTGAAGTTAATGTTGCTGCAATGTTTGTTAAAACGCAAGTTTCAGTTCAAACTCATCCATTACCACCACTCGTTGCATCCACATCCAAAATCACTCAAAATCACCCTATTTTTACTTATATTAACCTTCAAGAAATACATTCCACCATCTTAGAGTACTTGAAAACAAGGTAAAATCTTATATCTTATCCTATATTATTGAATTCGAAAATGGTGTATAAGTTTGGCGTTAACATATCTTTGAAATGACTGTTAATAGATTTTGAAATCAAATTTCGAGTATGGCTTCCAATTAAATTATTGAGTATTTTCCTATGTCTCTGGTATAATATAAGTTAATGCCCATGTGTTGTGAAATTGGTCTATTGTTGATTGAAATTGATTTTTGTCATTGAATTTGGTCATCCTTAATTGGTTCCATAGGAAACCAACAAGAAGGCACATTCAAGTGGAGGAGATCTAACTTGGAATTCTATACAAGATTTGCAAGTTTTGTTTATGCCCTTTAGTGCTTGATTGATTGATTGTCGTATGTTATTGAATAGGTGTTGCATTAGAGGTGATGTTAACTTTTATGAATACTTTACATGATTAAATGTGGTTAATTTACAATAATTGATACATGGGATGCTTATTAGTGATAAATTGTGTTATTGAATGCATATGGGTGAATATTTATTAGAATTGATGCATTGATGATGATTGAAGAATATTGATGTTTATTGATGCTGAAATGGTAAAAATGATATAGTTGTGCTATATGAATGATGACTTGATAATTTATTATTATTATTATTATTTTGCTCTAAATGCAACATTGAGATTAATATTATTGGATGAAGATGAAATTGGCTTAATTAATGAAAAATCAAACGATGTTGGTAATATTTTGATGATAATATGGATTAATAGTGGTGTCATGACATAGTATTATATTGAATTATGGCCTATGGATGTAATGAATGTAATATTGAACTTAATGAAATATTGATAAATTGACTTAATGCCTATTTGGTAAAAATGCTAAAACGCCTTTAGAATTAATTTAGAAGATACGAGATAAGGTATGCCAAGGGATTTAAGTACTTTGACACAAAAGTATCGTATTTTCGGTGCGGAACTATATCGAGACTTCAGTTCATATCAGTACTTTAGTCTATATTGGGAAGTTCAGTCTATATTAGAACTTTGGTTCATATTAGGACAATGGTCCACATTGAATCCCGAATTTTATTCTATAATATGTTTATGGGGGAAATGGTTAATAAACATTTGACTATAAAATTGAATTTTTGAAGTTAAGTTGTTATGGATCGAAGCTAATGCCCAATGCTAGAGAGTGGTGTAGAAAATTTAATAAGGGTCTACACTTAGAGATTCGAGAGGCTCTTCTTGTTCTTTGCTTGGAGAACTTCAATGAAGTGGAAGATGAGCATCTACAAAAGCTAAAAAAGAACAAGAAGATAAATGAGAAAGAGGTGGTCTCTCTAGCTTTGGGAACTTTAATAAGAAGACAAAGAGTGGAAATCAAGGAGGGAGCTTTTTTTCTAAAAAATTTCGGCAATAGAAGTAGAGGAAACTCACCTACCCCTTTGGTAGTAAGTACTCTTTCGGTTGGAGGTTCCAATCTCAATATCCCCCCTTATGCACTAGTGGAAGAAGGCACAATGGTGAATGTTGGGGGAAGACTAGAGCTTGTTTTCGATGTGGGCCTAGGACCAATTGATGAGGGATTATAATAGGACTTTGAGGAGGAATTTGAGAGCTTCTATAGTAGAGGCCACCTCCGCTCAGAGGGGTGCTAGATCAACTCCAAGCCATACAAGTAGAGCTAGAGGTGGAGCGACATCAGGGACCATAATTAAAGCTGAAGGACGTGCACCTGCTTATACGTATTTCATGAGAGGCTGTGAGAAGGCCGATACGAACATAATCTAGTTCACCACAAACCTTAAATCATCAAAAGAATCTTATACAACAAAAAAAATTCAAAATATACACTAACCACAAATTACAAGTTGCAGCAACTAAGAACAAACTCTAGCCACTATTATCAAAACCTGATCTAGTTCATCACAAACCTTAAATCATCAAAAGAATATTAAACCAAACATATAAACAAACTTTACCAAACCCTAATAACAAAATAACAAACTATTGATAAACCCTACTAAATTGACGACAAATATGATAAATTTTACCACAAACCCTACCATATTTTTAAGTTCGAAATTGAATATTCTAATCTCTTAGTAGATACTCTTTAGAGAACAATATTTTTTCATCCCAAATGAAATTATGATGTAAAAAGAAAAATTGAATTGTTTATTGGAAGTAAAGAAGATGGATGATCAGCTTTGGACATATAAATGTGAAAGATGAATAATGTGAAGGATATTTTGATTTAAATAGATGGATTTTTAAGTAGATTGTTGATGTTAAAAAAAAAATCATCACGAATTTTTATTGAAATTATGTTTGTTTTTTCCTTTTTAAATTACAGAACAGTAGAATTTATTTTTTTTTCCATTTGCAAAACTTCAAACTTTTCAAATTTTATTTATTTAAACTTTATAAATAACACTTATGAAATATCAAAATTAAAAATTAAAAAAATTTTGAAAAAAATTATTTAATCCAAAATTTTAATACCTAATAAAATTATTAAAACTACAGTTAGTGAAACATGGGGGAAAAAATTTTGATTTTGGAGGGGATGTTACAACATCCAAAAAGGTCTAATATTTTTAGGTGGTTTTTATAATTAACATAAAATTAGTAGATGTAAAAAGGTAAAACATCATTTTCATTATAGCTAGTGACAAGGAGCAATATCTCCACTAAGAAAAAGCAGGTGAGTTGTCTGTAAAAATTCTCATTATTACAGAAAGGATACAGTATTCAATTTCCCAGAAACTTGCGTTTCCGAATCTGATTACACTTGCATCATATATAATATAAGTTGCCGGAACAACCACCCACCGATCTCCTGTTTCCGTATTCTTCTTCATACATATGCTACCAAAATTAACAATAAAATTCCCTCCATATCATCATCAGAATTGTTGCCTTCTCTTAGTATGTAAAAATTGCTTTTTATAGCTGTTAATCCACTAAATCACAATAATACCCGTGGAGAATATTTGATGATCTCTGGTATATGGAGACCCTGAAATCATGACATCCGATCGGCATTGCTCTTGCCGCTCATCCATCAATATCTGCCTCGACCGACACTCCGTGCTACAAAACGCTTTCTCTCCCCTGCAACACCCAAAACAAACAAATTAATCACCAAAAAGAAACCAAACCAAACTATAAACTATTAACTCACCGGTACATGTATATGTCTTTGCCGTGCAGCTTTTTGTTACACAAGTGACACGAATTCAGAAAATCAGAAGTAGGGTAAAACGAAAAATCCTCACTACTACTATAATACATCTGATTAGGTCGTTTATTGTATGTGTTGCTCTCCAATTCTAGTCCTCCTTGTTTGTATGTTTTACTACAACAACGGTTCAAAGTAAGACCAGAACAAGAAGCGTGTTCTTCTCCCAGTTCCGCAACAATCCCCAACCCGACCCGACCCATATCGTACTGTTTCTTAAAAGATTGTTGTGTCTTCATTTTGCCACCGGAGACCAGTAAAGCCGACAGCTTGGCGATCACCGGCCGGGGTCTGCTGCCCAACATCATTTGATGGAATGGAATAAGAGGGAGAGAGGGGTTGAGTGGGTGAGGGATTATATGGATTCGGTTGAGGTGTGTGGGGGGCAAATGTGGAAATATGAAAAAGTAGTGGAAGGAAGGAAGTGTCGTTTTCTAATGATTGAGACATGTTTTGTCTTGGGATTTAGACAGGAATAGAAAAAGATTCCTTGAGGAGACGTGTCAGGTTTCTATTGGAGGTGTTTGTCTCGTCAATTAATATTATTAGTGATGTGAATATTACTTAAACCACTCAAGTCTTTGGTGGGCCCATCCATTGCTCATATGTTGTTTTAGTTCGTGACTCACCCACAGTTTCATACTATCTTTTAATGGTTTATACCACTGACATATTCTATTTCTATTCTATACACGGTTTCTAGATTTCTCAATTATTTTTGTATAATGAAAATTTACTTTCTTTCTATTTTTCTTAAATTTTATTTTATACAAAATTAAATACAGACAGAATAGAATAAAATAGATGAAGTGTATAATAAGATATGTTAAATTTTAAATTTTAAAATTTAAATTAAATATAAAATTAGTGTATTATTTTTTTAATATTAAATTTAATAATTATTTAAAAATATTTTTTTATGAATAGTCATTTAATATTATTTACTTTTATTGTGTGATATCGTTTGCTTTATATATATATATATTTATATTGGATGAAATTCAAAAAATATATTAAAATTTTAATATATAACAAAAGAATTATTATTATTTCAAATGTAAATTAAAAAAAAAAACACACATAAAAAAAGAAACCTATAGTTACTTTAATAGAATTTTTATGAAAAAAACTTTTATATCGAAAATCAAATAAAATAAAAAAAATTTCATCAAGATTTGTAAAAATTAAATTAGAAGAAAATATTTTCAAAATTTAAAAAATCTAGTTTAAGTTTTCGGTTAAGTTGATTATGTATTAAATTGATATGAATTTTAATCGAAGTCAATTTTATCAAAATAAAAATGAATTTAAAAAAATAATTGGTTCGGTTCTAAATTGGTTGAAAGATAAAATGATTTCAATTTAACCAATTTGATAAAAATAATAATATAATAGTATATAATATAAATACAAACATGTGTATATAATTCTAATGCATTGTAATCTAGTTATTTATATATTTTATTACGTTCTCAATTAATATAAATAATTTATAATTTATAAATAACTAATTTTACAATAAATTCATATATGTGAATAGAGTTTTTAATAATCGACAAGTTATTAATATTTTTATTAATTAATTTCAATTTCAAATTCCAAATTATTTAATTTAAATTTAATAAAATTATGATTCATATTTTAAAGAATTTAATATATATTTAAAAAATATGAAATATACGGTTAGAGTGTATACGTAATATATATATATATATATATATATATATATATAATGTTGACTAATTTTTTTATATTACTCTAATTAATTTGGATAACTACATAATTACAAAGAGTAAAAATTATATCAAAATAACTTTTATATTAATTCTAAATAATTTAACTAACTTTTTATATTATTATAATTAATTTGGACAATTATATAGTTATTGGGTGAAAATAAATTGAAGTAATTTTTATACTAATTCTAATTAATAATAAATTGTTTAAAATATTTTAAAATTTAAATATGTATCTAAAATTTAAAAATATAAAATACTCCTATATATTTAATATTTAACTAATTTTTTATATTATTTTAATTGATTTAGATAATTATATAATCACGAAGTAATTTTTATACCAATATTAGTCTATTTTAATTGATTTATTTTAATATTTTAAAACTTAATATAATTATTTTTTTTAATATTTTATCTTTCGTACTTTTATTAAATTTATTTTTTTAAATATTTTATTTAAATTTATAATGAAATAATATTCTTGGGAATATTCTTCCATTTATAAAATGAGGAATAAAAAAACGCTTATTTGTTATTTGAAAAGAATTTTAAAATCTATTGAAATCTTTCTAAAGAACGGCCCACAGGAAGAAAATAATTTGCAGTGGTTTGGGTGGGCATAATTCGTTTTCCAGTGATGTTACATACTGAAAGAATTTAAAAAAAAGAATATAATAAATAATAACATGACACAATTAATGCACTATCTGTATTTTCTTCAAATGCCTTGTTTATATTGATATTTTTCTTTTTCATTTGTTTACAACTTTTATACTTAATTTTAAATATTGATAAAAAATATTTTAATTTAAGAAGTAACTATATAATTATATTATGTTCGTTTATGTTACTTGAATTTAGCAGTGATTATAAAATTAGTTTTATTAAATATTATTTAATTAAAATGCGAGTTAAAAAACTAATAGAAAATATTAAATACGGTCAAAATAAATTCAATTTTCAAAAAAACATTCTTTATATTTATCCAACTGAATGATATTGGCAACCCTACTAACCAAAAGTATATCTTAAATATTAACTAATAAAAATATTAGTATATATTAAAAGATTAAAAAAAAAATGGCAATGATATTTTATTTTTAAATAAAAGTATTTTTATTTTACATTCCTACTATTTTCTATTCCTAATTTATTAGTCAATATATTTTAAAAGCATTATCCATTAACCTTTAAAAAAATAAAATAGTTTTTAATATAAACAAATAATATATAAAAATAATATTATATTTAATTTTTTTATGTGTTTAAAAAATAATAAAATGTATTCCTCTCAAATATTATTTCATCGCTAATGTTATCACTCATTAGATTACACTACCTATAACTTTTACCGTCATAGACATTTTAAATTTTAAATATGAAGTGAGGTGTTTTTTATATCAAGTTTAGAAATAGGTAAGTTTTGAAAAGTGATTTTAAAAAATTAGCTGTAAGAATGAGAAATTTTAAATATTTATAAAATTTATTTAAACAATAATTATTTTCATATCTATTATATTAATAAAATATTTAAAAACTTTAAAAATTTGATAATTTTTTTAAAAATTATTATTATTAAATAATATATATAATTATGGAGTAATGCTACGCAGCCTACTCTTTTTGCCTACCCTTACGTGGCAATATATCATTGGATATAAATTTTATAACAATTAATACATTAATTTATTTACCCAATCAATTCTTGTCATGTAAGAGTAGACACAAAAAGTTGTCACGGAGAATAGGCTATCAATCATTATTCATAATTATGAGATATATAAATAATACTCAAAAATATTTTAAAAATTATATTGAATTATTTTTTATCGGTAAAATAAATAATATTTTATTTTAAAAAATTGTTGACTTATTTTACCATTAGAACATCTTGTCTTTCGCCGAACGGAAAGACTCCTTATTTACTTTGGGGTCTTGGATCTATTTTATCCCATAAATTTCGGTCGTAGCCCATACACTTACACTTTGTTTGGATGAAAAATTATATTGTTCATTAATGTATGATATTGTATAGAATTGTGCCGTGTTGTATTGAATTTCTATTTTTCATGTTTGGGATGTATTGGATTGTATGGTATTGTACTATGAGTAATTGAGAGTATAATGAAATTTTAGATGAGAAAAACCATACCTCCCCACCAATTTGGTGGTTTTAAAACTTGAGGGAAAAAACACCATACAACACAATACAATACCATAAACCATAGCTTTAAAATTTAAACAAATAAGAATTTACTAATACAATTCAATACAATCCCATTTCAAACCATAAAACAAACAAAGGCTTAAGGTATAGTCGACAATAGGCTGTACTATCTACGGACGAATTTTCAGATCCTAAATGTACAGTCGTGTTTACCTCAATTCTTCTAGGTTTTTACCAAGTTGTCTTTCAATTGCTTTCCTGAAAAATTAACCACTTAACAGACTATCAAATTCAACGGATCTACTTCCCGTATAGATTTTAAAAGAATCTATTGATATTTAACAGACACTAAGGTTATTCATCTGATATCATTGTAAAATGGTAATTTAATCACCAAATAGAGTCTCTAAATATTTTATCAAATTCAAACCCCGACTCTTAGTTCTCCTAAATATAAATTCTTAAAAATCATCAAACTTCTGTAACAATAAGTTCGATAATATACTAGTGTATAAGTCTAAGGGAGACGCACGGTCTTTTATTTTGAAATAATAATAATAAGTATAATAATTATTATATAAAATTTAGTGTTGTGAGAATTGATTTTATGTATGTAAACAATCTAAATTAACCCATATTTTGTATGAATCATTAATATCGATATCAACAAAGTCTTAATCCTAAACTGATTGGATTGATTGTATGAATCCTCTGACAATGAATGCTAATAAACATAACAAAGTAGTGAACACAAGTCTCAAAAACTTATAACGATCCAAATTTTATGTTTTCACTCAAGTATTTTATGCATCAAATCGACTTTAATATCTAAAACTCGTAAAACTTAACAACTACCTCTTTCTAAGTAGATTTAAAATTTCCTGAACTCTTCTTGACCCCTTCAACCGGCAAATTTTTACAGCCGCGGATTATTGCAGGAGAAGTTCTTATTAACACATACTTAAACTATCTGGAGCATACCTCTTTTCATTTTATCATCAACCTCTACCACGAACTTTTTTATAATATGTTTATATATATATATATATATATATATATATATATATATATATAGTCTAACTTTATATGTCCATTCATCCATCTTAATATTCTCACATTTACCATATTCATTTATATGGAAACTAAATGTAATACTCGTTTAAACTACAGATTCATTTACCTAAACTATTTAAGTTCATGAATAAAAATAAATTAAATTTATTTTATCTAAATGAAATATAATAGTAAATAAAATTAAAAATAAATAATTTGGAGTTGATTCAATTCAACGAAGATAAAATAAAATACATGTATGTAGGTAACGTAGAGTACATTATAATAAAGGGAAACAAAACGGGACGGGGACGCCCACCCACAACCTCTGGAACGGGAAACCGGAAGGAAGGGTAAGAAATCTATAAAAAGCAAGGGTGGGTCCCGTGAAAGGCACGTGATCTGCTTGTAACCCTTTTAAGGAGGGTGAGCTGACTCGGTTCGATATTGACACCTAACTCGTCCATGAATATGTTGTCATATGATAGGATTCTTTTTATACAGTATTTCTAAGACTTTTGTAGAAACAGTTAACCAACATTTTGAGGTGTCATGATGTTGACATCCCTATTATTATTATTTTTATTATTAATTCCTAATGTGATGGCGAAATGGCTTTTGTCATTTTTGGGACTCTATTTTAATTTTACTAACTAATAAAGAAATAATTACCGTCCTAAATGATTAATAAATAATTGTGTCGACGGTCCAATTTTTTAAATTATATACATATATAAATTCTATTTATATTCTAGTTCGGTTAAACAAGCCAGTTTAAGTGCAGATATAGAAAGCTCAAGTTTAAATATTTGTCAGAGTTGAGTTGATCCTAAAATTTTGTGGAAATTTTTTAAAAGAATTTTGACAAGTCTGGCTATCAGTTATCTCAGAATTCCTAAATAGGAATCTGAACCTCCTTAATTAAAATTGTTTTTTATTTAGGAAATTTATGTCAAAGTTACAATTCAGCTGCTCTCAAATTTTCGATCACACTCTAATATCTTTTTACGATTCCGATTATTGTTTTATTCGTGATCTTTAAAGCCAGTGTTCTTCGGTGTCTTTACTTGGCCGTAACACCCTTCCAAAAAAAATATTTTGTTCAGTAAGTCATTTCTTTCCTTATTTTTCAATTTACCTATTTTCGTTCGGGACTGACTTAAGCGTCGGAGTGCCTACAGCAGACATCATACTAGTGTCCCCGAGATCCGGTTAGACGTTCTCCTTTTACATTTTACAAGATCCCTTCGCATTGGGTCGGTTGCCCAATTTCAATATAATTTGGTTCTGACATACCAGATTCTGACTGTGGTGTCCGAACCACTATAGTTTGACGCCCACTGATTGGGCATGAAATGCACAACATTTCTACCTTATTTTATTTACAATTCAGGGACTTTATTGAATATATACTATCTAATTGCTCTATTTTTGTATTTGTTGACAGTTTGGAGGCAATTGTGAAGTATTGAAGAATTCTGGGGGTTTAAGGCTGGATTTGCTAAAGACAAGTCAACAAGACCAAGTCAATTCTATCAGAGTTGTTATATTTTTAATTCTCAAATTTAAATTGTGATCTGAACGACTGAGATTTTGATTTAGAGATTTTTAAGTTCGTTTTAGATTTTCTGGGGAGGATTTATTTTAGGAAGAAACGATTGTAAAACTCTCCTCTCCCCTTCCTTTTGATTCTAAATTTTTATCGAGAGAAATAGAAAAATACTCAGGATTTTTATTCTCTCTGGAACAATCAATTATATTAAGCAAATGAAGTTCGCCGCGCCCATGAGGAGCTAAACGAACCTCATCCAGCTAAGTCAATTCTAATTACCGTGTTGTGAGAATTGTTTTATTCTGCTATATTGTTTGATATTTATGCACTCTCTATGGGCATGGTTAAATGCACATGTTGATTCTGATTAATTAATTAAGTGCGCAATTGATTGGTTAATTAGGCTTAACACATTGCATGTCAAATAGCTCGTAGTTAATTTGACCTAGGTAGTGTTGAGAGTGTATAATCATAATTCAAGAACGGTCGTACCGATTCAATTGGTTATGGTCACGGGTCTTTTCTAATTCATAATGCAATCTACGTGTTAGGTTAGTGATTGATTCAAAGGGTCGTACCCGGTCAATCTATCTAGGAAAAGATTGGTTATTAGCTAAATTGGTTATTAGGCACGTTGTCAATAGCTATAACTGTGACTATTAAACAACATAGATATTTTTAGCTTCGATGATCAATACCTGATTCGAATAAATTGACTTAGCTGGATGTTTAATTATAATTGATTTTTAATCTCCGATTTAGATTTATTTTAAATACTCGCATAATCTCGAAACCCCTCATTTATTTTGATTTGGTCAATACGATACATTTATTAATTTCCGTTCTCTGTGGATCGACCCTGTTTGGTATAATTATTTGTATTTGCAGGTTAATTAAATACTGACGGATTCGACACCCATCAAGTTTTTGGCGCCGTTGCCGGGGAACGGTACTAATTAATTTTGTGCTTGTGTATGACCAGGTCTGATCGTACGACAAAATTGCTATACGATCCTGAAATCGAGAAGACTGCACGTAGACTACGAAGAGAAGCAAGAATTCGGAAGCAGATTCTCAAAACCACACCAGATCAAGGAACACACATTACAGTTTCAACTTCTGGTGATTGTTGTGCATTTACCGCCCCAGTAAATGACAAACGTACACTCAGGGAGCTAGGCCGACCACAAGCTAATCAAACCCCACTCTGTATTACTTACCCTGATACAGAAGGAACATTTGAACTGAAATCGGGTTTGATCCATCTATTGCCTATCTTCCGTGGAGTCGAAAACGAGGATCCTCACAAACACTTGAAGGCATTTCATGTCACTTGCTCAACGATGAAGCCTCAAGGTGTTTCTGAAGAACAGATCAAACTAAGTGCATTCCCTTTCTCTTTGGACGATGCTGCTAAAGAATGGTTATTTTATTTACCATCCGGATCAATCACATCCTGGGATCAGATGGTAAGAGTATTTTTGGAAAAATTCTTTCCTGCCTCGCGAGCCGCGACACTCAGAAGGGAGATATGCAGTAGTAAGCAGAAGAATTCAGAGTCTCTACATGATTACTGGGAGAGGTTCAAAAGGACCTGTGCAAGCTGCCCACAACATGGATTAACTGAAGAAGCTCTGATCCTGTACTTTTATGATGGTCTCTTGCCCATGGAGAGACATATGATCGACGCAGCTAGTGGAGGATCCCTTGAAAATAAAACTCTACAACAAGCCAGGGATTTGATTTCCACGATGGCAGCAGCGACAGGAAACCATAAATCTTGTTTCGAACCTTCCAGAGCTGCTAATGAGATAAGTAATTCTGCTTTGTCAAATCAGATTAAAGAACTGTCGGTTTTGGTACATAAAATTGCTGCAGGTAATATTCAGCAATCACGCCCACAGGTAAGGAATTGTGGAATATGTGCTTCGCCTGAACATCTTACCGATGCATGTCCTACTTTGCAAGAGGATGAAATAGAAGAAGTTAATGCAGCAGGATATTATGGAGGTCAGAGAAAGTATGACCCATACTCAAACACGTATAATCCGGGATTAAGGGATCATCCTAATCTCAGATATGGGTCAACGAATTATCAATCGTGACAACCACCTTCTCAGAACCAACAATCAGGTATGCCTCTAGCTGATATTGTTAAGCAGTTAGCAACTAACACACAAAAATTCAAACAGGAGACAAAGGCCAGCATTCAAAATTTGGAAAAACAAATTAGTCAACTTGCTACTACAGTAGGTAGACTAGAATCTCAAGGGAAGCTGCCCTCGCAAACAGAGTTGAACCCAAAGAACGTCAGTGCAGTGACTTTGCGGAGTGGTAAGGAATTGACAGATAGTCACGCCCATGGTAAAGAAACCCTAACTGATAGCCGTGCCCATAGCGAAGAGCAGAAAGAGGAAATCAAGTGGAAACCCTAACTCAAGGGAAGAACCATGCCCACAGCGAAGGGGTGCAAGTTGAAAAAGAAATCAGCGTCAAAACTGATCAATCAACACCGGAAAAGTCAAAAGCCGTTGAAATCAGACCACCTTTTCCTGGCAGATTCGAGGAGTCTAAGAAAGCCAAGGAAGAGAAAGAGATCTTCGAAACCTTCAGTAAGGTAGAGGTAAACATTCCTTTACTCGATGCCATTAAACAAACACCTAAATATGCTAAGTTCCTTAAAGAATTGTGTGTGAATAAGAAAAAGCATAGCAGATATGAGAAGGTCTTGATAGGGTAGAATGTTTCAGCTGTTCTACAAAAGAAACTACCCCCTAAGAGAGAAGATCCAGGTTTTTTTGCTATCTCTTGCACTATTGGTAGTATAGAAATTCAAAGAGCAATGTGTGATTTAGGAGCTTCACTTAATGTAATGCCGTATTCTCTTTATTCATGCTTGCGAATGGGTTCTTTGAAAGAAACAGGGGTAGTCATTCAATTAGCTGATAGGTCCCTAGTTTATCCTAAGGGAGTTCTAGAGGATGTCCTAGTTAAGGTAAAGGTTTGATTTTTCCCGCAGATTTTTATGTGTTAGACATGGGTGGTAATGATATCTTTACTACTCTTTCTGATTTATTACTAGGGAGACCTTTCCTTAGTACTGCGAAAACTAATATCAATATTCAGGATGGTACTCTAACTATGGAATTTGATGACGAAATTGCCAAGTTTAATATTTTGATGCCATGAAACATCCTAACGATTTGTCTAGTATTTGCAGTATGGATATTGTAGAACCTTTTGTTCAACAATGTTTTGAATTAAGTAGGGAAGATGAACTAGAAGTGGTGTTGTGCAACAGTTTGCAGGCAGGAGATGAAAAGAAGGATTTTTCCTTCGACAAACTTATGGTGGAAGTTCTGTATGAGTTGGAAACGTTAAATCCACAGGTAGGTATTAACCCAAATTTTGCTATGCCCACGACTAAACTTCAATTACCTTCAATTGTGCAGGCACCGATTTTGGAGCTTAAACCTTTGCCCAGTCATCTGAAATATGTCTATCTAGGCAATAAGGACACACTACCAGTGATTGTTTCCAACAAGTTAAGCATTAAGCAGGAAGACCAACTCGTTCAACTTTTGAAAGAACATAAGGAAGCGATAGGGTGGACCATCAATGACATAAAGGGTATCAGTCCGTCCACCTGTATGCACAAAATACTTTTGGAGGAGGATTGTAAACCAATTAGACAACCTCAGAGACGGCTAAATCCTCCAATGATGGAAGTAGTGAAGAAGGAGATTCAAAAGCTTCTGGATGCTGGTATGATCTATCCGATCTCGGATAGCAATTGGGTAAGCCCAGTTTAGGTAGTTCCCAAGAAAACAGGTATAACGATACTCAAAACTGATAATGGTGAGTTGGTGCCCACTCGTGTCCAAAACGGGTGGCGGGTTTGTATTGATTATCGTAAATTGAATGCCTCGACTAAGAAAGATCATTTTCCCTTATCTTTTATTGATCTGATGTTAGAAAGTTTAGCAGGGAAATCTCATTATTGTTGCCTTGATGGTCTTTCAGGTTTTGGGCAGATACCAGTTGCGCCAGAAGATCAGGAAAAGATGACCTTTACATGCCCGTTTGGTACATTTGCCTATCGGCGGATGCCGTTTGGGTTATGTAATGCTCCTGCAACGTTTCAACGATGTATGACCAGTATTTTTTCTGACTATGTTGAGAGTATAATCAAGGTATTTATGGACGATTTCACTGTTTATGGAGAATCTTTTGAATCTTGTTTAGTTAATCTTGGTAAGGTTTTGCAACGATGCGTAGACTTGAACTTAGTATTAAGTTATGAAAAATGTCATTTCATGGTAGATCACGATTTAATACTCGGTCACATTGTTTCTGCACGTGGTATAGAGGTCGATAAAGCTAAGATTAATGTGATTAAGTATTTGCCTTACACCGTATGTGTACGGGAAGTTCGTTCCTTTCTTGGACATGCAGGATTTACAGGAGGTTCATCAAGGACTTCTCCAATATTACCCAACCTCTGTGTAATTTGCTTAAGAAGGATGTCGCTTTCCATTTTGACGAGAGATGCAAAGAAGCGTTCAACGTTTTAAAAGAGAAACTTGTCACCGCGCCCATAGTGAAAAGCCCTAATTGGAACATTCCGTTCGAAATAATGTGTGACGCAAGTGACTACGCCGTGGGCGCAGTCCTCAGGCAAAGAGTAGGAAAAGAACCTCATGTGATCTACTACGCCTCTAGGACATTGGATAGTGCACAGTGCAACTACTCTACAACAGAGAAGGAGCTTTTAGCAATTGTTTTTGCTTTAGAAAAATTCTGTTCTTATATATTGTGTACTAAAGTGATTGTTTTCTCTGATCACGCAGCTCTCAGATATTTGATGTCGAAGAAAGATGCGAAGCCCAGGTTAATTCGATGGATTCTCCTACTTCAATAGTTTGATTTGGAGATAAAAGACAAGAAAGGATCGGAGAATCTTGTAGCAGACCATTTGAGCCGGCTAGTCACTTCTGAGACAACTCAACCTCTGAACGACAAATTTCCGGATGAAT
Organism: Cardiospermum halicacabum; assembly: GCA_031304145.1. Taxonomy (NCBI): domain Eukaryota; kingdom Viridiplantae; phylum Streptophyta; class Magnoliopsida; order Sapindales; family Sapindaceae; genus Cardiospermum; species Cardiospermum halicacabum. Next base: position 22,303,669 of record CM062396.1, read on the forward strand.
ATTTGTTCGCCATGGGCATGACTCATCCCTGGTATGCAGACATAGTTAAATATCTCATTACTAGTAAATTACCTTTTGAGTTGAGCAGGGATGAGAAGGATAAAATCAAAAGAGATTCTCGGAACTACGTATGGGATGATCCTTATCTATGGAAGCATTGCTCGGATCAGATGATTAGAAGATGCGTTCCTAAGGAGGAGACTGAGTCAATTCTGAAATCATGCCATACGGAATCATGTGGAGGCCATTTTGGACCTAGAAGGACAACCAAAAAGGTACTTGGTTGTGGATTTTTTTGGCCTAATTTATTTTATGATTCGTACGTCTTTTGTAAAACTTGTGACAACTGTCAAAGAACAGAGAGTCTAGGCCGTCGTGATCAAATGCCTATGACTCCAATCTTGATAGTTGAGATTTTTTTATGTATGGGGTATTGACTTTATGGGGCCTTTTCCACCATCATTTGGGTTTCATTATATTTTATTGGTTGTTGATTATGTTTCAAAATGGGTGGAAGCTAAAGCCACCCGGACTGATGATGCTAAAGTTGTTGCAGACTTTGTTAGGTCTAATATCTTCTGCAGGTATGGTACACCCCGAGCCATCATCAGTGATCGCGGAACCCATTTTTGTAATAGGATCATCGAAGCCTTATTCAAAAAATATGGAGTGACGCATCGTACCTCCACCGCCTACCATCCGCAGACAAACGGACAAGCTGAAGTTTTGAATAGGGAGATCAAGTCGATCCTTGAAAAGACGGTAAATCCCTCTAGGAAGGATTGGACTTTGCGTTTAGAAGATGCACTATGGGCGTATCGAACCGCCTACAAGTCACCTATTGGGATGTCTCCTTATCGCATTGTCTATGGTAAGGCGTGCCATTTGCCGGTTGAATTGGAACATAAATCATTTTGGGCCGTGAAAGAATGTAACCTGAGAACAGATGCTGCTGGTGAGCAGCAAAAACTCCAAATCCAAGAGTTAGAAGAAATCAGGAATGATGCCTACATCAAAGCTCAGCACCAGAAGGAGACGTTGAAAAGAGAGCATGATCTTCATGTGTCTAGGAAATTGTTTGTAGTGGGTCAAAAAGTTTTACTGTACCATTCAAAACTCAAATTGTTTCCTGGGAAATTGAGGTCAAGATGGATGGGCCCTTTTATTGTTATTAACGTATTTTCTCATGGTGTAGTGGAAATAGAGAGCATGGAAACGGCAAAATTTTCAAGGTCAATGAGCATAGACTTAAACCCTATTACGAGGGTTTCCAAGTGAACCTCAGTGAAGAAATTTTGTCATGCCCACGACAAGCTTCTGGATAATTTTATCGTGTCTAGCCAGAGACGTAAAATCAAGGCGCTGTTGGGAGGCAACCTAAAATTTTTATTTTCTATTTATTTATTTATTTATTTATTCTTTAATTTTTAATTTTAATTTTATATATATTTATTTTCATTTTATTTTCAATCATTTTTTTATTTTATTTTATTTTTATTTTACTTTATTTGTTTCTTTACTTTTATTTTCTTTTTATTAAATATTAAATAATGATAGTTGAAATAAAAAAATTAAATAAAATAAAACATAGGTAGAATTCGTAATACTAAAATTTTTAAAATTTCTAATTTTATTTGTCTTTCTTTTTGCAGGAAATTAAATCAGAAAAGGAAAAGAAAAAAAAGAAATCAGAAAAATCAACACAGGTCGTGCACAGTAAGAAGAAATCATTGAACCCTAGCCGCCGCTGGACGCCGCTGTCTCTTCTCCTCGTCTCCGACCACCGATGTGCTGCCGCCAAAGCCCCAAGTTCCAACCTCCAGGCATCGTTGCGATCTCAGTCGTCGTCATCACAACCGTCGTCAACACAGTCGTCGCCAATATCTCTCCGGTCGCATCTCTTCCGCCGCTAATAACCTAATCACCTCCGCCCACGAAATCGCCTCCGTTCAGCACCGTCGTCCAAGCCCAGTCGCCGGTCTTCTCTCTCTCCGATCGCGACCGACTTCGTCACGGTTCTACGCTTTCGTCTTCAGAGGTCGTCGTCTTATCAATCTCCTCCAACAACCGCCATCACCGGTCTCCAGCAGTCAACTACTCCAGCAGCAGCCTCGCCTGAGTCATCGCAACCAATATCCACTGCCAGTCTTGTCACGTCCGACTGTTTTCAGCCGTTGCAAATCTCTCCCGGTTGGCATCTTCAGTCAGCTGTGTCGCTGTCCTCAGCGATTTCCTTCTCCAGCGAAAGTTCTGGCCATCAACAGTTTCATTCGCTCTTTGGCGTCGTCGCGATTCACCATCAACGAACACCATCATCGAGAGTCTTCTTCAGTCGCGACCGTCGTCTCTAGCAACGATCTTCTCCTGTCGGTCTCTTAATCTCCTCCGTGCATCAGTCTCTCGCCCCAATCGTCGCACCCAGCCGCCGCCGCTTCAATCTCTGTCATTCTTCCTCTCCAGGCAATCGCGATTCTCAGTCTTCAAGTCGTCGACAGCGATTCCTCCGGCTGCAGTGAGTCTTTCTCTCTTCGGTAAGTCCTCTTCAGTGTCCGGTCAGATTTCCTGCGTTGATCACTTATCTGGCAGTCAACTGCATTCCGAACTGATTTCAATCTGCTACCGCTTTGGTTTGTTTTCTATTGCAAAATTTTATTATTACTATTATTTTTTTTCTATTTTTTGAATGGCGAAAACACATTCTGGTTTTCAAACGCCGAAAATGGAAGGAAGTGTGTGTCTGAAGAGGAGGCCGTGTCTACAAAATGAAGTGAAAAGTTAATAAAATGATGCAAGCTCAGAAGGCTCTCTGCGCCCACTTCAACATTCAGTGGGATGTTCCAAGCGATTCAGAAGGTGAAGATGCTGCTTGAGGTGTTAATTTCTTACCTCCACAATTTTCAGGGAAGTATCTGCCTTTCTTTTGTTTTTATTTTGTTATGCTGACATATACATTGGGGCAATGTAAATGCTAAGTGTGGGGGAGGATATTATATATCTCATCTTTATTTTACTTCTCTATTATTTTAGTTCTTTATTTACTTCTCTTTATTTTAGTTTTCTCTTTAGGTTGTTTTAGTTTATTTCTTTTAGGATTTTAAGTTTTCCTTTTTAGTTTTGTTTTTCAAATCTGTGGTTCTTCTTTACTGCTGCTTTTAGGGTAAACTTTTTGTGTGTGTCTTTCCGTTGATTCACTCTTAATAATGAGTTTTTAGTTGATTTAGGAGCTGTGTAATATATAAGACTTAATTTTTGTGTGTGCATAAGATACTAGCAGATGCTTTTAGAGCTTTAGATAATTTAATTTAGAATTTACCAATGCTGGGATACTTGTGAATTTAGAGGACAGTTAGTGAGTACGCAAAAATAAAAAAAAAGAAACAAAAAAAAGAAGAAAAGAAGGTGAATAAATAAATAAAATTAGACATTGATCATGTGACTCAATATCGTCAGTTGGGATTAGTGGATCGGCATTAATTCCCCTTAAGTTTTTGTATGTATGGAGCCACTGATGGTAGGAGGATTGTCCCCTTTATGGGCCGAATTCAGTCCAACCAAAGTCACGCACTTTTAGTTTTTCTATTCTCCTTTGCTAGCCGGAATAGGTGACACGGCACTTATTCTCCTTAAGTGGCTTATGTATGGAGAAGCTAGTGATTGGAGAGGGTTTAGTACCTTTTGGGGCCGTTTAAACCTAGAAATAACTGGAAGTGTTGATTTGAAATGTCTCACTGGTTGTTTAGGGTCGTTATTCTAAAAAAAAAGAGAAAAAGACCTGACCAGTGGCTTTTAGAATTTATTTTGTTAGTTGCCGCTTAAACTGTGAAGAAAGTTGACTGTTTTTCTTATTTACTTGTGGTACTGGTATAGTGAATTCTTTTGCGAATTATCTTTTGTTCTCCTTGCATCTGCTCTAATTTAAAGATGAACATTAAGTATGTGTGCTAAATATGATGACAGCTTCTTATCTTTTAATTATTCGTTATTTTGAGTGATGACAACTTTTACTATAGGCACGGTTGAATATGGTTGATTCCTTTTGGCAGCAGTTTGGTTGGACTATTTGAGTCTTCATTTGAGTTGGTCATGGGCATACTTGAGGGCAAGTATAAGATAGTGTGGGGAAATTTGATTGGGCATGAAATGCACAACATTTCTACCTTATTTTATTTACAATTCAAGGACTTTATTGAATATATACTATCTAATTGCTCTATTTTTGTATTTGTTGACAGTTTGGAGGCAATTGTGAAGTATTGAAGATTCTGGGGGTTTAAAGCTGGATTTGCTAAAGACAAGTCAACAAGACCAAGTCAATTCTATCAGAGTTGTTATATTTTTAATTCTCAAATTTAAATTGTGATCTGAACGACTGAGATTTTGATTTAAAGTTTTTTACGAGTTCGTTTTAGATTTTCTAGGGAGGATTTATTTTAGGAAGAAACGATTGTAAAACTCTCCTCTCCCCTTCCTTTTGATTCTAAATTTTTATCGAGAGAAATAGAAAAATACTCAGGGTTTTTATTCTCTCTGGAACAATCAATTATATTAAGCAAATGAAGTTCGCCGCGCCCATGAGGAGCTAAACGAACCTCATCCAGCTAAGTCAATTCTAATTACCGTGTTGTGAGAATTGTTTTATTCTGCTATATTGTTTGATATTTATGCACTCTCTATGGGCATGGTTAAATGCACATGTTGATTCTGATTAATTAATTAAGTGCGCAATTGATTGGTTAATTAGGCTTAACACATTGCATGTCAAATAGCTCGTAGTTAATTTGACCTAGGTAGTGTTGAGAGTGTATAATCATAATTCAAGAACGGTCGTACCGATTCAATTGGTTATGGTCACAGGTCTTTTCTAATTCATAATGCAATCTACGTGTTAGATTAGTGATTGATTCAAAGGGTCGTACCCGGTCAATCTATCTAGGAAAAGATTGGTTATTAGCTAGATTGGTTATTAGACACGTTGTCAATAGCTATAACTGTGACTATTAAACAACATAGATATTTTTAGCTTCGATGATCAACACCTGATTCGAATAAATTGACTTAGCTGGATGTTTAATTATAATTGATTTTTATTCTCCGATTTAGATTTATTTTAAATACTCGCATAATCTCGAAACCCCCCATTTATTTTGATTTGGTCAATACGATACATTTATTAATTTCCGTTCTCTGTGGATCGACCCTATTTGCTACAATTATTTGTATTTGAAGGTTAATTAAATACTGACGGATTCGACACCCGTCACCCACTATGGGTGGCGATAAATTTTCTACACAACTCCAATACTTTCTTGTTAATTTGCTCTCAGTTTATCATCTTTCCATGGCTAACAAAATGTCAATGGAGCAACAATTGCAGATAATGATGGATCGCATGCGCCAACTCGAAGAAGAAAATGCTAGAACCAAGGCGACTAACCAAGAACTCACTCATCGAGTGAACATCATGACCCTCAATCGCAACACCTCAGGAGGTAATTTGAATAATCGAATTACTGCTAAAACTAACAGCCTTCTTTTTGAAAACCAGGAACTCCAGAAAGGAATGACAAATGAAACCAAGAACTTCAAGGAAATTTTAGGATGATCCCTAGTATCTCGGTACCTTTTGAATGCTTTACTACAGACATCCACATCCTCTCACCTTTTGTAGATAAGTTTGATGCTGTTGAAATATCGAATAGTATGCTCCTAACCTACCACAAGTTTTGAGGGGACGCTGATTTGCTAGAGCATGTGGTCGAGTACCACTAAGAAATGTCTCTAGTCATCTCAAGAGATCAACAGAATGAATATCTACTAATAATTGATTATGTGGGAGATTTTGTTAAAACTATTTTCTAAATTCTATTTTTAAACTAATAGAAGGAAAAAAAAGTTAAATTGTAAATATTATAAAGGGTAGAAAATTCAATGATTGAAACGAGTGCTGAGTGGAGTTGGTTGAGTCTCTTTGACAAATGATGCTCTCTCTACTAAGATCTCAATTATGTTATTTTAAAGTTTTTTAGTGGATTAAGTAGTTTACTAGTTTACTACAAAATGGAAAAATGGCCAAAGTGCTTATGGAAATGTGTCTATGAAGCAGTCTGAAAGATAGGAATGATATGCGTATGGTTGGCTGGCTGTTGAAAGGAAGATGGAAAGTGATTTTACAATATTGCGAACGGCTAAGAATTCACTTAACACATGACTCATACTGGGAGTTTAAAGAATCATCACTCTCAGAACCATTGACAAATACCTACCATGCAAGCTGCGTAACTACCCCCTATAGGGCACATATAGACACTCCATCTATAACAAATTATCAATAAGATTAGGCTCCTGTATAAAAGTACCTAATCTCCACTAAAATATAACTTTACAATTAAAAAAAAATGAATATACTTTTCTTGAGAAAAAACAATTGCACTAATTGGAGTGTCCAAGGGTCTTCGGCAAGTTCCACACTGCATCCTAAGATTTTTTTTCACTTTTGCAGCTCTGTATCCTAAGATTTCTTTCACTTTTGCAGCTTTGTCGTGGTGTGAGGAACTGTGAAGCCCTACGCTTAAACGAATCAATACTGAAGATTCAACATCCAATCAAATTTTCAATTTTAGATTTTTAATTTAAAATTATATATATATTTTTACTAAAATTAATGACTACAAAATTTAACATTTTCCAAAAAATTCTGCACCTAATAAACCTAAATTACTATATTTCCCTTATTTTTTATATAAAAAAATTTAAAAAAATTCCAGTAGATTCTTGATTCTATAGACAAGAAAATAAATTTTTTGGTATTACATGCCAAAAAGTAGACATGTAACACGTGAAGAGAAATCAAAATTTACCTATTTCTCGGCATACTGGAAAGTAAATTGAAAAATAAATTCTAAACTTATTCTCATGTCATCAAAAATGTTTCAAATAAAATAAAATAAAATAATTGACAATTTTTTAATTTTTAAAAATATTTTTTTAAAAAAATCAATTTTTGGTGTAAAAATGTAAAATATTTTATGAAATTTTTAATTTTATAAAAATTTCAACATTTAACTTAATTAAAATTTTATTTTAACCTAATTAAATATCATACAGTTAGAGTTAGATTGTTATTATATTAAGTTATAATATCCATTCAAAAAGTTATAATATTATACTATATAAAATAAACAAATATATTATAAATTATTAAATTATAATATTAATAAAAATATTTTATAAATGAATAATTGAAATAATTGATTTTTCAACCGTAATCCATTAAACAGCCTTTAGGTCCATGCAAATAATAAATATGCACCATTAAATCAAATCAAATCCATTTTTACTTAACTAATGACAATTTTTAGTTTTCAACCCAGCAAATTTGATATATGGATATTTATCCAAAATTGGACCAAAGCAACAAAATCTTATGCATTGTGACAAACATATCATAATATGTTAATTATTCACATTAATTGTTGCATGAGTATGACTAATATTTTTATGGCCTAATAGTGGAGTGACTGCAACCAGCTCTCTAGCTGCCTGCACAAACTGTTAGCATAGCTGTATAGTCGCTTGCGTCCATGGAAATATCATGAGATGGGTACATATTTAGGATGGATTTAATTTAATTTTAAATTCAACTTTTTCAATAATAATTCTTATTAATTTAATGTTAAAAAATAAAATAGATAATATAAGTTGGGTAGGATTTAGTTCGTTGAATGAATATTATAATTTTAATAACGTTATATATCCATAAAATTAGATGGTTGGTTCAAAAACCATTTGATTTCTAAATTTCAAACTTTTAAATACGGATAAATACATATTTTCTAACATTATCGTTATTGGGTTGGAGTATGATTCTCTTGTTAAATCTTATCATCTTCGAACTTTTAAATCCTTGTTAAACTAAATTTCCACTATATAAAACAAAGCCTCTTATCTTACCAATCTCAGCTACTATTACTCAAGCTAACAATCATGGGGCTCTCTAAATTGCATTTTTTGGTGGTGGTTTCGTGTTTTGTTTTTCAAATAGTGAATGCATGTGATGTTTCTCATGATGGTAGAGCCATTACCATTAATGGCAAGCGTAGAGTTTTGCTCTCCGGCGCTATTCATTACCCTCGAAGCACTCCTGAAGTAAACACATTCTCTATTTTCACAATCAATACATAGTTTTGGTTATATAATAATTTTATTAATGTTGTTTGTGTGAGAAACAGATGTGGCCTGATCTAATGAGAAAATCCAAAGAAGGTGGATTGGATGCTGTTGAGACATACGTTTTCTGGAACGCTCATGAGCCTCATCGTCGTCAATATGATTTCAATGGAAACCTTGATCTCGTTAGGTTTATTAAGAGCATGAAAGATGAAGGCTTATATGCTATTCTTCGTATTGGACCATATGTTTGTGCCGAGTGGAATTATGGGTACTTTTTGTTTTTATTTTATTTTTTAAATTCAAATCTATTTATCTGGTATTAATGGATTTCATTGATCAGTGGATTTCCTGTTTGGTTACACAACATGCACGGAGTGGAGTTCCGAACAGCCAACGACGTGTTCATGAACGAGATGCAAAACTTCACGACACTAATAGTGGACATGATGAAAAAGGAGAAGCTATTTGCATCACAAGGAGGTCCAATCATTCTAGCACAGATTGAAAACGAATACGGAAATGTGATGTCTAAGTACGGAGATGCAGGCAAAGCATATATAGATTGGTGTGCAAACATGGCGAATTCATTAGACGTTGGTGTTCCATGGATCATGTGCCAGCAGAAAGATGCACCATTGCCTATGATCAACACCTGCAATGGCTGGTATTGTCATGATTTCAAGCCCACTCATCCCACTAGTCCTAAAATGTGGACTGAGAATTGGACCGGATGGTTTAAGAGCTGGGGAGGCCCGAATCCTCTCAGGACTGCTCAGGATCTTTCCTATGCTGTTGCCAAATTTTTCAGAACTGGTGGCACTTTCCAAAACTATTACATGGTTTGTGTTAATAAATACAATTTTATTAATTTGAATATATGTTGTGTGTGTAATTAAGAATTTGGTTTTGATTTCAGTACCATGGAGGGACTAATTTCGGAAGAAGTTCTGGCGGTCCATATCTGACCACTTCATATGACTATGATGCTCCCCTGGACGAATATGGAAATTTGAACCAACCCAAATATGGACATTTGAAGGATCTTCACCTTGTGTTGAAGTCAATGGAGAAGAGTCTTACTCATGGAAATGTTTCCAATATCGATCTTGACAATTCTGTCACTGTAAGTCTAACATTATTAATTATTTGGTATACGAAATAATTGAATTTCTGATAATGTTTTGGTGTGAAATATAGGCGACAGAGTATAAAACAGAGGAAGGATCGAGCTGCTTTTTGGACAATGCAAACACGACAGCAGATGCTAAAGTCACATTCAAGGGAAACAAGTATGTTGTTCCTGCTTGGTCGATCTCTATTCTTCCAGATTGTAAACACGAAGCGTACAACACTGCTAAGGTCAATGCACAGACTTCATTGATGGTCAAGAAACCAAACGAAGCTGAAGATGAACCTGCTGCTCTCAAATGGGTCTGGATACCTGAAAACACTGATAACACTGTCTTACAAGGAAAGGGAAAATTCTCTGCTAGCAAAATGATTGACCAGAAACAAATCAATGACGCAAGTGATTATCTTTGGTACATGACCAATCTCAACCTCAAACAAGATGACCCCATCTGGAGTGACAACATGACAATACTAGTCAACGGAACAGGACACGTTGTCCACGTCTATGTCAATGGAGAATTTCTCGGTTCCGATTGGAAAACATATGGAATCTTCAACTCCAAGTTTGAAAAACCAGTGAAGTTGAAGCCAGGAGAGAATCAGATCACTGTACTTAGCGCCACTGTCGGGTTCCAGAACTACGGTCCAAAGTTCGATTTAATACAATCCGGAATACCCGGCCCGATTGAGATTGTTGGAAGAAAGGGAGATACGAGAATAGTGAAGGATTTATCAGGTCACAAGTGGTCATACAAAGTAGGTTTGGACGGTATGGAAAATCATAAGCTCTCAAGTGGTTCGAACAATAACACCAATTGGTTATCCGAAGCTCTTCCGGTAAACAGAAAAATGACATGGTACAAGACCACATTCAAAACTCCACTCGGACAAGACCCTGTCGTGTTGGATTTACAAGGCTTAGGTAAGGGATTCGCTTGGGTGAACGGACGCAACATTGGTCGGTACTGGCCTTCTTATCTTGCAAAAGAAGACGGTTGCAAAACTGAGAAATGTGACTACCGCGGCGAGTACAACAACAATAAGTGTATCTACGGGTGTGGCGAACCGTCTCAGAGATTTTATCACGTGCCGCGTGAGTGGATGGACAGTGATGTGAACACATTGGTTCTGTTTGAAGAGTTGGGAGGGAACCCGACTAATGTCAATTTCAGAACAGTGGCTGTTGGAACTGCTTGTGGAAATGCTTATGAGAATAAGAAGCTGGAGTTGTCTTGCCAGAATAAGCCTATTCAAGGTGTTATTTTCGCTAGCTTTGGTGACCCGGAAGGCTCGTGTGGTCAGTTTAGTAAGGGGAGCTGTGATGCTGAGAAAGATGTTCTGCCAATTGTCCAAAAGGTATGTGTGTTATTAGTTTGGTTCTGTTATTGGTATTAACTTGTGCGATGTATTGTTCATTGTGTGTTTGGAATTTTGTAGGAATGTGTTGGGAAGAACTCGTGTACCATTGAAGTTTCTGAAGAGAAGCTTGGAAAGACTACATGTTCAGATATTGTTAAGAGACTTGCCGTCGAAGCTGTTTGTTAGAGACTTCATTTGAATTTATTAGATTTTTTATTTTTTTTTCCTCTCTTAGATTTGGATTTATCAATCCAATGTTATAGCTCATTCTATATAATAAATATAAATATAAAATTTCAATTTTATCACAAGATTAACTTCTTTATTTTTTTAATGATTTATGAGTTATATAAGACGTATTTGTATGGGAGAGTTTAAATGTGCTTTATTACCAAATTAAAATTTTAAATTATTGAAAATAATAAAATAAAATTTTAAATTATTAAAATAAATAAATAAATATGTGCAAATTTACATAGGCCATCTCTAATGAAAAAAAATCTTCAAAACTTCATTTTAATTCCAAATTTCCACAAAAATATTTTCAATTCAGAATATTTATTTACAGCTCCAACCATAATCTTCAAATTTGAAAGAAAAACTAATATTTAAATAAATTATTTACTTTTTACTACCATTATTATTTTTGGATTCATATTTTTCATATAAAAAATTAATTTAAATATTTTTATTATAAAATATTATTATTTCATTCACCTAAGAAATTTATATACATATATTATTTATATAAAAATATAAAATTTATATATATTATTTATATAAAAATATGATGAGGATATGATCCGTTGGTGTATGAATCTCTTATGTATGTAGTGGTTCGGAACAGTTGATCTGGACTGATTGGACCGGATGGTTCAGAACTCGTTTGGGACCGATTCCAAAAGTAAGGGTATCCTGCAAAAGAATAGGGAACGTCCGAGCAGACCTTGGGACACCGGTGTGGCGTCTGCCGTAGGCACTCCGACGCTCAAGTCAGTTCTGAACTGTGGAAGGAATAAGGAAGAAAACAAACAGAATGAATTATAAACCCTCTGTTATCGATGATTCCTTTCGGAAAGTTCAACCTCGGAAGATCGTCGTCAAACACTAGTATGAGCCTGAGCTCAGTTGACAATGACCGGTAAATTAATCAAAGATGATAATGAGCTACCGGAGATTGATCAGAGAAGATGATAGTATGAGTAGCAATTTCGGCAGAGTTTCAGTAAGTGAAAACGTGTTCCCGTTTATGAAATTTGGACTTCTATTTATAGAGGCCAGGGAGGCCGTTGCTTGATCCAAGCGGGATTCACGTGGAACAATCTTCGCAGAATCCGGGATCTCCCAACAACTTACTTGGTCAGCAGGTTTCCCTCGGAAGGAACATGGGCCTCGGAATTGCAGGGCCTGAGTCTCTCAGAATTAACGGGCTTGGGCCTGGGCTTGGCTTCCGAATCGGGTTCGGATTTTCGACCCACTACAGATTCCCCCATCCATCCGTATGGGAGATTCCGAGCGGATGGATGAATACGAAACGGTTGGAAAGCCCACTAGTCTCCTCCAGCTGTCAAAGTATGTCATATCAAGGAGAACTCTCCATTGGGAGAGCGACACGTATGGTAGCTTCCCCGAGAAGTTTCGCCCTTTTCACCTACCTCCGCGCCTATAAATAGGTCTGGACCCCTCCTTTTTCCCATTTTTACTCTCCAGTCCTCTCTCTCGTGAACACTCGCAACCTCCGGCAAACAAAGGCGTCGTGAAATCTGTCCTGCCCTGCTTCCATTTGACTAAGTTAATTGATTTCTCACCCTTTTCCCTTGTTCTTACTGATGCTTGCTTTGTGTTTTGTGTTCGTCGGAGAAGACAAAGTCTCTTGGTAACCCGACAAGGATGGCTGTGTCGGGTTATTGCCTTTGAGTGAACGCCAGTGTTCTAAGGGCTGGATAGGAGTCTTTAATTGGATTTTTCGGCCATTTCGAGCCTTATTTGGAAACTTTGGACCAAAAACTGTGTTTTCCGGTAAACCGGGAGAACTCTTGATCTGACTGTTGCCATTTTCGAATAGGTATGTCGAGCGAGGCTACCGAATCCGAGATATAAAATATGTTCGGAGACGATCCGTCCGGAAATGATGATAGTCCCTCTACATCTGGATCAGCTGGAGGATCCAACGATCTGGATTTAAGTCCGAGGACCTTGGCAAAGGTCCGTGCAGAACTTAGAGGCGACAGTGATCCCGTAGGGATTCCGGCCGGAATCATCATAGAAGTGGTGGATGACTCCATGGGTCGCTTGGTAGTTCACCCTTCGACTTTTGGTCCCCAAGGGATTCAGACGAAGGATTGTCCTTCTATCATTCGTCCGGATCAGATGGACGACATCCGAAAGGCCTACAACATCTTGGAAGATGTGTTGATCCGTGCACCAGAGGCCGAAGAACGGGCCGATTGGGTCATTGAGGGATGGACCCCCATGTACACACTCCAGCTGAGTATGGGTCTGAAGTTTCCGATCGGCGGTAAGCTCCGGAAATTCTGCAAAAGGTTACGGATTGCTCCGAGCCAGGTGAATCCGAATACCATGAGACTTTTACAGTCGTTTGATGAAATGGCCGAGGAGAAGGGGATAGTTTGTGAAGTCGCGGACGTCTATGCGGCTTATTCAGTTCAAAGGGTGAACGGTGATCCGGGGCGATTGTACCTTCATTGTCACTCGGATCAGACAAGGGTGTTGCATAATCCTGCCTCGTGTGACAAGGCATGGAAGGAAAGGTTCTTCTTCGTCTCCGGCCGATGGAGGGAAGAGTTTGATGGTGATATTCCGTATTGGTGGAATTTCGAGCCAAATATGAGGGCGACTTTCAGCTCGGAAGTTTTTTCTTTTGGCTTGTTGACGTTTGATTCTGACACATTTTCTTTTCATTTTGCAGTGGAGATTGGGAAGGCTAATTGTCCGTGCGGATTGAACAGCGAAGCTTTCATTGACCGCATTTTGTCCTTCGATCCGGAAATCCGCGATCTCCAAAAGCTTGTCCCCATTCTTCCTAATCCGACCAAAAGAGGCCAATCGTCGAAGATGGACGGAAAAGATCAGAGGAAGAAGAAGGGCAAAGGGTCTTCCAAGGCGGCAGAGGCCCTCAATTTCTTATTGAAGCAACGTCAAAACAAGGGCGTGGCGATTAATGAGCCTTCTGGAGCGAGGAAGGAAAAGGAAAAAGATAAGGCCCCTGGGGCCTCTGCTCGGAAACCTAGCAAGGGCAAGGGGGCGGCTATTGTGCGGCCTCGCGAAGAAGGTGGGTCGGAGAATCCAAACCCAAAGAAGCAGAAGACCTCGCCCCCGGAGGTCCAAATTTTGGTGGAGTCCGTAACTGTTACTCGGACTTTGTCTGTGCTGGCTGGCACTTCTTTTTTTTAGGAGCCCGTGGCAGCTCTAGAAGCTTTCCGTGGCATGGCTCTGGAGGAGGATCAGAAGTTCCTCTATGACAACCGCACCCAATTGGTTGACGAGCTGCTGCTGGCGAGTCATAAAGTAATGTCTGAATACATCCTTTCTGAATTGGGGTTTGCTCAGAATTTTGACGTACTTGTTTCTGTGCAGATGGTGCAAATTGGTCATGCCTTCGACCAACAATGGGATCGCCATTTTGCTGCGGTCAAGAGAGCCAGGGCCGACCGAGACGTCTACAAAAAGGAGAAGGAGGATACTCAGTTGAAGCTTGATTCTGCCCTCTCGGAACTTAATAACTTGAGGGTGATTGCTCAGGATAAGGAGAAGGAACTTGCTTCCGAGAGGGAGAAAACAAAGAGGGTTACGGAAGAATCCTCCATCCTGAAGGGGACTGTTGAGTCCTTATCGTCTCGGATGGCCGAGATGGAGAAGAGTCTGGCTGAGGCCGAGGAGAAGGCCATGCAGACAGAGGCTCGAGCTGAGGTCGAGGCCAAGGGAAGGGTTTACCAGAAGTTCCTGGCTGGTACCCTCTCCAAGGAAGTTGCCGAGAGAAGGTTCGGCTACTGGCAGCAGCTCGTTGAGGCTACTGGCGCTTCTCTTCCGAGCCCTTCTGAAGACAGCGACTCGGAAAAAGACCTCGAAGAAGAGGAGGAAGAAAAAGAGGAGGGTAACTCGTCCCTTCCGAAAAAGATGTTGAGGGCACTGTTTCCGGTCCTGTCGAGGCGGATCCGATCTCTGTGGTTCCTCTAGTCATCGTGGCTGGCCCAGGAGATCAGAGGGAGGGAGAGGAGCACAGGGTCGAGGAGGAGCTGACCCTTGATGATTTAGAGCTCCAGTCTTTTTCTTCTTTCCTTTTTGTATTTCTCGGCTTTTTCCTAGGCTTGTACCTCCCTTTCTTTCATTGAATGAAATATTTAATTTCTTTTCCGATTGCTTTTTCTATGAATTTTTGCTACGTATTGAAACGGAATGAAAAGCGCTCGGACACTGATTAACGAATAATTGAATTAAAGAGTAACGTCTAAAAAAATAATCATTCCGAGTCGATGCTCGGCTTATTTATTGGCTTAATTGGAATTGTCCTTTCGGATACAGTAATTTCGGTCCTGTCGGACTTTTCAATTTCATTATCCTTTCGGATTTGTGTACACAATATGACAAATGATCAACTTTCCACAAGTGTTGATTCAGAAAGTCAAAGCGCTATGTGGGGTCTTATTTTGTGCCCGAGCGGAATCTTCAAGACGATTATTCTTCTGAGTTCAGTTCTTTGTTCGATTCTTCGTCTTGAGAATTTTTCCATGCTCTTGTTCGATGCGTCAGTGCGGACACCTCGCAAAAAATGAATTTTCGAGGTTAGAGCATGATTCGGAATCTTTGTAATATGGGCTTTCATGCCTCGGACTCTGGATTTAACTTGATTAGTTATTCACTTTCCAGGATGTATGGGCCTTTTGCCTTTGGTTCCTTATTACCTGAGATTCAACACAGGGTGAGGGAGGTCCTCAACGTATTGAGGACCCTCCGATGCTTTAGTCAATAATCGATTCGGAAGGAAAATCGAAATAAAATATGCAAGTATTGAATGGGTTTCTTAACCTGATTTCCCCTCGTAGGGGGTTGATGGTCCAGGCGGACGTTGGCTTTTGACTGCAAAGCTATAAAAGGGTTAGGATGGTCCTCAGCTTATTGAGGACCCTCCGATGCTTAAGTCAGTAATTGATTCTGAAGGCAAATCAAAATTGAAAAACATTGAATGTAATGAATTTATGGTTTGAGGTCGGAACCTGGTCCCCGGAGGTCATGGGGTTATGTTCGTTTAGAACTGGAATTTCTTCAAGTGAGCCGCATTCTATGTGTTTCGGACTGCTTTGCCGGCTTCATCTTGAAGTTGGTATGCTCCTTTGCCTATTACTTCTGTGATCTGATACAGGCCTTCCCAGGACTCGTCCAATTTGTTTGCAGTGAAGTTTTTTCTGAGTACCCAATCCCCCACGGAAAAAGTTCTGGCTCGGACTGACTTGTTGTAAGCTTTTTCGATGGTTCTTTTGTATTTTTCCATTTTTACCTCGGAATCTTCTCGCAATTCGCTGATTGTGGCGAGGTCGAAGTCTAACATTACTTGGTTCCGATCATGGAGCGGGTATTGTCCGAATCCCACGTTGAAGGGGAGTACCGCCTCGACTCCGAAAACTAGAAAGAAGGGAGTCAGTCCGGTCGGAACTCTGGGAGCTGTTCTATAAGACCATAAGACGCCGGGTAACTCCTGAACCCATGCACCTTTGTGCTTCCCCAATTTTTTCTTGAGAATGGCCATGAGGGTTTTATTTGTTGCCTCGGCCTGACCGTTCGCTTTCGGATATCTGGGGGTAGAGAAGTTCAGTTTGATATTCCAAGTGATGCAGAAGTCCTTAAATACCTTGGATATGAACTGGGAGCCATTATCAGTGACTATTTCGTTCGGAACTCCAAGTCGGCAGAGAATGTGTTTCCACACGAAGTTTCTGACGGCCGAATCTGTGACGTTGGTGAATGCTTCGGCTTCTACCCACTTGGTATAGTAATCGGTGACAAGGAGGATAAACCTTTCACCTTTCCCATAGGCAGGTGGGAGTGGTCCCACTATATCCATTCCCCATTTGGAGAAGGGCAATGGGGATGAGATTCCGTGTAGCATTTGAGCCGGTGCGTGAATGTAATTTCCATACCTTTGGTAACTTTCACATCTTTTGGCTAATTCTTTTGCATCTGACTTCATAGTTGGCCAGTAATACTCGGCTCGGAAGCATCTGAACGCTAGGCTTCTTCCCCCGGAATGGTTTCCAGCTTGACCGTTGTGAAGTTCTTGCAAAACTCTTTTCGCATTGTTCTCATCTAGGCATAGTTGATAAGGGCCGCTGATGGATCTTCTATATAGTATCCCTTCGATAACTGCGAACCTGGCTGCGGATGTTCGTAACTTCCTAGCTAAAGCTTTGTCTTGGGGCAATGTACCGGATTGGATGCACTCGAGAATTGGCTTGATCCAGCTTTCTTGCGGGTCTCTGACCGGAAGGACTTCAAGTGATTCTGTCTTGATGGAAGATTTTTCAATGTGCCCGTGCAGAACGTACCTGGTGCCTGGATCTTTGACTGCCGATCCGTAAGAGGCAAGAGCGTCCGCACGGCTGTTTTCCCCCCTTGGAATTTGTTCAAACGATATTGTCAAGAATGATTGTTGGATGGTTTGAACTAATTCAAGGTAGGTCTTCATTCTGTCATCTTTCGCTTGATAGGCTCCGGTGACCTGGCTTACGACTATTTGAGAGTCGCATTTGACCAGCAGATTCTTAACGTGCAGGTTTTGGGCTAACTTCAAACCGGCGATCAACGCTTCATATTCTGCTTCGTTGTTGGTAACTGGAAAGTCGCAGTGCAAGGAGTGTTCTAGTAGTTGTCCGTTCGGATTTATCAACACAATCCCCACACCGCCTCCTTGTGAGTTGCTGGCTCCATCAACTTCTAGAATTCATGTCTCGGATTTTTCTTCCGTAGTGTTGACACTCAAAGGAAGGACTGCGAAGTCCGCCCCAAAATCGGCTAATGCTTGTGATTTTATTGTCGCACGAGGTTTGTAATGGATGTCAAATTGACTTGATTCCACAGCCCACTTCATCATCCGCCCAGAAACTTCAGGTTTATGTAAGATCGCCCTGATTAGGTAGGATGAAATGACAGTAATAGGATGGGCTAGGAAATAGGGTCTCAGCTTCCGAGAGGCTGATACTAGGGCCAGGGCGAGTTTTTCCATACTACTGTACCTTGTTTCAACATTCGCAAGAGACTTACTGGTGTAGTAGATCGGTTGTTGAGTTTTTCCTTCCTCTCGGACCAAGACGGCGCTGACTGCAGCTGCGGAAACTGCCAGATAGATATACAATATTCCCCGGATTTTGGTTTGGCCAAAACTGGTGCCTTTGCAATGTGGAGTTGAACCTTTCGCAGGGCTTCTTCGCATAATCTCGACCAATTGAAGTTCGTGCCCTTCTGAAGTAATTGGAAAAAGGGTTTGAGGTATTCGGAAGATATTGGAAGAAATCGATTGAGGGCCGCGATTCTTTCGGTCAGGCGTTGGATGTCTTTCTTACTTTTTGGAATCGGAATTTTTACAACTCCTTTCAGTTGACTCGGATTTGCTTCTATCCCCCTTTTCGTTACCATAAATCCAAGGAATTGGCCGGAACCAACTCCAAATGAACATTTCGCCGGGTTCAATTTCATGTTGTATTGCCTCAATATTTGGAAGGCTTCTTGCAGATGTTCGATATGTTGTTCGGCTTTTAATGACTTTACGAGCATATCGTTCACGTAAACTTCCATAGTTTTTCCGATTTGTTCGGAGAACATTCGGTTGACTAGGCGTTGATACGTTGCTCTAGCATTTTTCAATCCGAACGGCATCACGTTGTAACAATAAGTTCCTCTATCGATTATGAATGCCGTTTTCTCTTGATCTGCTGGGTCCATCTTGATTTGATTGTACCCCGAGAAGGCGTCCATGAAGCTTAAGAGTTCATGTCCCGCAGTTGCATCCACCATTGTATCAATGTGAGGAAGAGGGAATAGGTCCTTCGGACACGATTTATTTAGGTCGGAATAGTCTACACACACCCGCCACTTGCCTTTTTCTTTCTGACGATGACAACGTTGACTAACCAGTCTGGATATTTCACCTCTCGGACCATACCATTCTTCAGAAGGTTTTGCACCTCTTCGTTAACGATTTAATTCCTTTCCGAGGCGAATTTCCTCCTCTTTTTCTTGGTGGGCTTAGCATTAGGATCGACTCCTAATTTGTGGGCGATAATGCCTATGTCGATACCTGTCATGTCCGCGTGGGACCAAGCAAAGCAATCGAGGTTAGCTGAAATCAGGTTTAGGAGTTTACCTCTAAGTTCCGGACAAAGGGCTGAGCCAATCTGGATCTTCCTGTCGGAATGTTCCAGATCGATTTGGACTTCCTCTAGGGGTTCTGGCACCGGAACTTCCATTCGGCCGTGCGCGGGAGCTCCGTTCTGTAATTGCTATGCTGTTGGTACTTTCTTGAAGCTGGTGTGGTAGCACTCCCTTGCCGCTTTCTGATCTCCTTTGATTTCTTTGATCCCCCATTTGGTGGGGAATCGAAGAGTCTGGTGATAGCTTGAGGGGACAGCTTTCATCTCGTGGATCCAAGGTCTTCCTATAATTAAATTGTAAGATGATTGCGCATCTACTAGGAGAAACCTGGTCACGAGGTTAAGGCCACCTGCAAAAACGGGCAAAACAACCTCACCTATAGTTTGCTTCGATTCTCCACTGAATCCGGTGAGTGTAGTCGTGCTTCGGATGATGAGTGATTCATCCAGATGCATTTCCTTGAGAGCCGAAAAGAACATGATATTCGCTGAGCTTCCGTTGTCAACGAGGACCCTCTTCAACTTGCAGTTGGCTATTTGCAGAGTTATGACCAACGCATCGTGGTGCGGGTCTGCAAGTCCCTGCATGTCTTGGTCAGAAAATGAGAGTTCGTAGGTAAGAGGGGTTTTACCTGGCCGAACGGAAGCTTCGTTGATGCTGACTAGCTCTCGGGCGTGTCTCTTCGCGGAACTTTGGGTTATTTCGCTCACCACTGAGCCACCATGAATAACCCCTATTATCCGTTCGACTTCGGGAGCTTTGTCAGGCATTTCAATCGCTTTAGACTCGTGACGTTTCTCCTCAGACTTTTCAAGCGTTTGCTTTCCCTTCTCGGACAAAAACTCACGCAGGCGTCCTTTCTTCAGTAGGGAGATCGTCGTCAAACACTAGTATGAGCCTGAGCTCAGTTGACAATGACCGGTAAATTAATTAGAGATGCTAATGAGCTACCGGAGATTGATCAGAGAAGATGATAGTATAAGTAGCAATTTCGGCAGAGTTTCAGTAAGTGAAAACGTGTTCCCGTTTATGAAATTTGGGCTTCTATTTATAGAAGCCAGGGATGCCATTGCTTGATCCTAGCGGGATTCACGCGGAACGATCTCCGCAGAATCCGGGATCTCCCAACAACTTACTTGGTCAACAGGTTTCCCTCGGAAGGAACATGGGCCTCGGAATTGCAAGGCCTGGGTCTCTCAGAATTAACGGGTCTGGGCCTGGGCTTGACTTTCGAATCGGGTTCGGATTTTCGACCCACTACAATATATTATACTAAGCATCAAATTTAATATTTTGTTCCTTCATAATCTAAAAGGGAATTTATTATAAAGAGATTGAGTATATTATTCAATCGTCCTATTACACTATATAACATAATCCTATACAAGCTAAAACCACCACCAAGGATATGGTGGAGGAGAGTAAAATGGTGTTGAAAGTTATTTCAAATTGCTGTTGATTGTTTATTTTTAAATATTTATGTAGATTTATATTTTTAAATATTTTTATATTATTTATTTGTAAGCAGTCAGTTATGTAGGTACCTGGATATTACATAGTGTTACGCTGATGTTGTCTTACTTGGAAAAACAACAGTGCCCACCTACCAAAATTTTATTTTGAATTTTTATTCAAATCTTGTTTATGAACTATTTATTTTGGGTGGATACATGCGTATTTATACGTGGGCACATGAGGACTCCCTTGTAACTCCTCCTCGTCATAGTGTCTCACTGATAGGTCCAGAAATTAAAAAAGAAGAAAGGGACTTGCATATTTTATTTTATTTTATTATTATTTTTTTCTTTCAGGTGGCCCTGTACACGTCCAAGTTCAATCATTTGTTTATGGCGTGCTCTCATCCCAGTTACGGTTTCTAGAAGGTCAATCTGGGGTCTCTTTTATTTACTAAGATTGGAAACCATTAGTCTAAATTATATACATGGATAGCGATAGCCCCGTGCTTATTTTGATATATTTTAGCCTACTGCGATAAATATTTTTGTGGACGTCATTGATGGCAATTTTCCGTGGGATTAAATTTTATTTTATTTTTATTTTATTTTATTTTATTTAGGAGAAATTAGAGGTGAATGAATTTTGGACTATTGACATGTAAAATTATATTTTAACTTATTTGTATCTAAGTTGAATGAGTTTCCAAGTATGTAGCTAATACTTAAGGAAATGTTTGATTTTTTTGTTTTTTATTATTTATTTATTTTTTTAAATTATCTTAAATATATTTTAATGATATGTTTCTAAATTTATTTTTATTTGAAAAGTTTATTTTTTAATTTTAAAATTTAATCAAATAATTATTTTTATTTTTTTCAAACAAATATTTTTAATTTTCAAAAAAATTAATATTATTATATTATTTTTTATATAAAAAAAGTTTAACTAAAATAATCTTATTTAAAAATATTTTTAATTTTATATTTTTAATTTATTCTTATTTTTTTTTCAAAAAATTTAATATCGTTATATATTTTTTATATAAAAAAGTTTAACCCAAATAATCTTATTAATAATATTTTTTTTTGGATTTTTATTAAAATTAACATAATAAAAATATATTATTTAATTAAATATTAAAATAAAAAATTAAATAAATTATTTTATTAAATATTGTGATAAAAAATTAAATAAAATATTTGTTTGAAATAAAAATAAAAAAATAATACAAATAATTATTTGATTAAAAACTTAAATTGAAAACATACATAATTCAAATAAAAATAAATTAAAAGATATTTAGCTTTAAAAAATTTTATAATTAAAAAAAAAAACAAAAAAAACCAACCAATCAAACACACCCTTAAGTAGTAGCTACATTTCTAAAAACTCATTCATTCTAAATGCAAATGAGTTCAAACTTGATTATACATGCCAATATCATAAAACTCATTCACTCCTAATGTAATTTCCTCTTTTATTTATAATTATATTTTTTATATTTTAATTTTAAAATTATATATTTTAAAAAGGTAAAATTTCATTTTTATCAATTTAAAAGTTTGAATTAAGTTAATGAGTCACACAAATTTTATCTTTTAAAAATAAATTTTTTAAGGTTTTAATTTCACAAAATGAGCCTTCGTAACTTTTTTGTCCTCATTACGGATCAGTAAAATTCTTCACAAGTTATGAATAACCTCCATCACGAGTTGTTAAGGACCTCTGTGAAGCACCTCTAATTCGTGACAGGAGCAAAAATGTCATGAAAGCTCATTTTATGAAATTAAAACTTTGAAAAGTTTATTTTTTAAATATAAAGTTTGCGCGGCTCATAAACAAAAACTAAAGTTTAATTGGCTCATATTTTGAAAATTTTCTCTTTTAAAATAGAAATAATTCATTTTTATTTATTTAAAACTTTAAATTAAATTAATAAACCATTTAAATTTTATTTTAAATTTCTAAATTTTTGAAAGTTTGAAACTTACCAAAATAATCAAATTCACTGACATATCCTTAGAGA
Organism: Cardiospermum halicacabum; assembly: GCA_031304145.1. NCBI lineage: Eukaryota > Viridiplantae > Streptophyta > Magnoliopsida > Sapindales > Sapindaceae > Cardiospermum > Cardiospermum halicacabum. Next base: position 22,326,194 of record CM062396.1, read on the forward strand.
AATGCGCTTCACTACCTCACCCGTCTGAATGGTTTTTTTTTATATTTGATTTAGAGCATGTTGGTCAATTTAAATAGACTTTATTTAAGTACATACTAGAAACGTGCTTTTAAAGAGTAATCGGTCAATTTGATTCGTTCTTTTAAATTTCAACTTTCAAAAGTTTATAAACTTAAATAAAGTTTGAATGATTTATTTACTTAAAATTAAAAAATTTTATAATTTGAAAAATTTTAAAAGTTGAAAAATTTATAGTTTATAATTTTTTTATATAAATAAAATTAAAATAAATTATCGCGATAGACGAAAATATAAATTGACATTTTAGAGTTATTCCCTCCGTCTCACTTTAAGTGATCAAAATAAATTTTTTATTTGTCCCATTTTAAGTATTTCATCTATCAATTCAAGATTAAATCAGGATTGAATTTATTACTCTACCCATATTAAAATGCATGGATATAATTAATGCAAGTTTATATATCAAGGTTCTAGTTGTCAATTCATTTGATATTTATATTTAATTAATATATTTTCACCACTTTCTTAATTTATATGCTCCGCCAACCTTGATCACTTAAAGTGGGGCACAGAAGTAATATTTTATCTACCAAATCAGCTCCATATCAAGAAAATGGGCTTAATGGACACACTGTTTGGAAGTTGGGGTTAAATTGATCTTTCGTGAAGTTTTAAAGTTGACCTGAAAAATATTGTAAAGTTCAAGAGCACCTGAGACCCTTATGTCTTAATATTATGAATAAAATAAATATTATATATTTAATTGAATTATAATTTTATAATTTTTAAATAAATCAAACTATTTAAAATTTAAAATTAAACTAAATTTTAATATTTCAAATTAATTTAATTTTGATTCGGTAATATTTTGAGTTAATATGATTTTAATTCGGTTTAAACTAAATTTGTGTATACATATAGTTATCATTGTTAGATCCATTTCCGGACTCGGGTCTCTATCTTTGGAAGGAAGGACAAGAGGATCCCATAGAAGAAATTCAAACTAATGGGTTAATTAATAGTGGATCAATCTTATTTTACCTGGAGCACCTTACATTCGATCGAAGGGTATTTTGGACCGTGACCGAAGAGTAAGGGTTTGTTATTCACTCTTGTGGTTTTATTTTGCCTGTGCTGCGATGGATCTGTTTCGGCTACATTAGTTACGGCCACGTTGGTTTCGGCATCGTTATTAGTTTCGGTCTCGTTATTAGTTTTGATCATGTTAGTTTCGGCCTCATTAGTATCGATCGAATCCCATGAACCCCAGCATACTTGGGCTGTGGACGTAAGTAGATCATACCTCATGCCGCTGAATAGCCAAGAGTCCTGTCTTTGCGATCGTACTTTTCTTAAATCTTCTAGATCCTCTCACAAATGTTCTACAGCTGGCCACCCAAACATACTTAATGGATTCAGCCTGGATCCTAATTCAAATTTGTTATCCTATAACCAATTTATGATTACTTTTTAATCGCTCCTTGTACTACAGACAGTTCATAGAAAAACAGATAAAAATGGATGACCTCACACTCTTTGTGGTAGAGGTGACCGAAGAAAGGAGATATTGCCCCAACTCTAGTAGAGTTCTGGGCCTACACCAAGATTTACCCCAACAATCATATTAAGTGTATTTGAAAAAAAATATATATTTCAAATAATATTTATATTAAAAATTAGTTTGGATAAAAAATATGTACTTAGGATTTTGGTCTTTTAAATACTATTATAAAATATATTTAAGATAACTTTGAGCTCAACCATTAATAATAATTTACTTATTCGTCTTTTATTTATAACTAAATAGATATTACATTTATATATATATATATAAAATTTTTAAAATTTTAATAATTTTACATCTAACACCTATTTAGAATTGCGACACAAATGCTGAACATTTCATTCCAAAACTAATAAACTAATTTAAAAATGAATATAACAGTTAAATTTTTTTAAATTTTTTATATAAAAATTATAATATTATAAAATTTTTGTACTAAAAATATATTATACAGAGCTCCAACCATAATATATTTCAAAACTAATCCACCTTACCAGAAATTTTCTCGTGGATATTATAAAAGGGTTACTATGGTGCCAAATAAACCACAGTCAAATATAGACTAAGATTGCTTGAGAAAATAAGCTAAAAGCTTACAAAAATGATCTCACAGAGTTTTGTTCTAATGAGTAAAAAATCGAATGCTTTACAATTGTCTCCACCCCCTATTTATAGGGGTTGTTAGTCTCTTTTCTAAAAGGATTAGGACTTCTCTTTTCTTTAGGGATTGGTGTTCCTCTTTTAGTGAAAAAGGTCTTCCTTTGTTGAGTGGGCTTCTGGAATCCTTGATTTAGTGGGAAAGGTTTTCCTTTGTTGATTGGGCGTCAGAAATCCTTGTTGGGTTAGGTCATAACTCGGTGGACTAGTGTACCATGGTTGAGACTTTGCTGAGCTCGGTCGAGTTGAGTTGTCTTTAGGCCTTTGGCCCTTTCGGCCGAGCATAGTCTTTAGTTGTTTTCTGGGCCTTTGGCCTTTTCGGCCGAGCATAGCCTTTGGACTCGTCTTCTGGACCTTTGGCCGTTTCGGCCGAGTTATCCTTGATCGAGCTTGGTTATTGCCGTTGAGCCCCCCTTACCCGATTCGTCCTTCACCTTTGGTGTCTTATGGTTGTCTTCCCACCATAGTTACCTATACATATAATTTTGATTTAATTTTATATGGGTTGGATTAAGTTATAATATTTGATATAAAAAATAATAATATTATTGATTTAATTTTGATTCAAAATTTTATAAACTAATAAATGATTCATGCAATTATTTTTAAATAATTTGTCATATAAAATTAGTTAACTCAGTTTTAATGCTAGTTAATATAATTAATTATAAATTTAATTTCTTTTGAAAATATGCAATAAATTGTATAGTAAAAATAAAGAAAAAAAATTCATCTCCAAGTATTTTAAAATAAAATAAAAAATCATTACAATAATCTACAATTTTACAATATTTTAACTCATTGAATTTGTAGATTGTATTTGGACGGCCGAACAAAAACTGGCACATCCAAATTTCCGATCCTAATATTGTAGAACATTACAAATGAATGATGTCAGTAACTCCAAGTGTCTAAAACTTCCCTGAAGTCTGACCTAAAAATTCCAAAGGAAAGAATCTTGAGCCAAAAATCCATCAAAATTCTCTTCTCCATAATCAACGGCTGGGATTGGCGGAACAAAAATATCATTAGAAAGGTCATCAAACCCAGGAAACAACTCATAACCCGACCCGTAAGTACTAGACTCCATGGTTGTAAAAATATCCAAACTCGACCCGTCCATCAACCCATCACTACTAATACTATCCAACTGTACCGTATTGGTCTCCGATACAGACGGAGACGAATATTCCGTTAAGGTAATTTCCGACACGGATCGCGTCCTGGGTTCAAGTTCGGGTTCGGAATTCGCGAATCTAGCGGCAACTTCTTGAATCTGAGAGGAATTAAGCGAACGGCCATCGGCTATTTCGGGTGGATTATCAGGGAAATTAAACTTAGCGGAACCGCCACGTAAGCAATAAAGGGCAGCATCGAAAGCTCGTGCAGCTTTTTCGGCGGAGTCGTAGGAACCCAACCAGATCCGTTCCCGACTGTTGGGAAGTCTGATTTCCGACACCCACTTCCCCCACTTACGTTTTCTGACACCCTTGTAACGAGAATCAGTTCTTTCGCCTTCACCCACTGTCTTTTGTGGCGCGTGCTTAACCATTTCTTCTTCCAGATTTGTCGTCTATGTTTCAGTGAAGTGAATTTTAGTAGAAATCGAACTGGTTTCTTTCTACTTGGCTTGCTTTAGTTTAGTTGAGAGTGTTGCGGCTGAGTGAGAGTAATATATAGTTATGTAAGTTAGAGGGAGTTTGACCGTCAGCGGGTCAACACACTTACATGGCGCGTTGATTTGTAGCCGAAAAGCGTAGAGATAAGTACACGTGTCCCTCCAAAGAAGCAAGATGGCTTTCTGGATTACGCGGGTATGGATGTTTTACCCACGTGTGTTTTTCAATTCTCATGTGCTTCAACAACAAATTATTTTTTATTATTTATTATTTCTTTAAGGACTCGGATATGTTACATTTGAATGTCCTCATCCCCAGCCACTGTTATGTGCTATCACTGTCTCGCTTAAAGCAAGCGGGCCAGTCTCATCCTCTAGGACTATTAAATTGATTTAACATTTGATAAAATATTGTTGTAATTTTATGGTCAATATTTTTTTGTTTTTAAAATTAATTCTTGTCTCCTATGTCAAAAACATTCTTGTATACTTCCATTTGCTTGTGCAATTTGTTTTGTTCTATTTGAGTCAAGATAGTACAATTATATCCATTTATCAGATGTATTTGGTGGTTACTCATTTGCATATAATCAAATCCGCGTCAAATATACAGTTCGCTGCTTGCTGTATCATTTGGAAACTAAGAATATGATGGTAAATATGGTTGAAGTTTAACTTCAGAAGATTCGAGAACATTTTTGAATTCTGAAATAACCAAATCATGTTCCCAAAGCAAATTTGTGTTTGTCTTACTAAAAGTATATGAAGATCAAGCAAAATATAAACTAAAAAAGTATGCGGGAGAAGGTTTATGGTACAGTACATGTATTAGGCTGAAGATTTATATGATATTAGACCTAGGTAGGTTAAGAGACTTAGGGGAATAACTAAAATTAGTATAATTTAAAAATTGTAAGGTAAAAAACACTCCTTATTAATTTAAGTTTGATTACCATCTATTTATTAAAAAAATTCAAAATATATCTTTGGTTATCTAATACTATTAATTTATATTATTTTCAACACATGAACACGATGTTTTTAATATAGAAGACAAGAGAATAAAAGGAGAGGACGGGAATAATGATTCTCAGACGAGGAAATCGTTTCTCTATAAATATAAATAAGCTAGAATGCTTCAAATCCAGATCAGACGAAGTCTGAAGGCATTAATTCTGGGGTATCTTTCTGCTACTTTTATTTTGATCATTCAATTTGGTCAGCAATCACTTTATCAATTGGGGCTATAATCCTTCCCCAATTTTCTCCCTTTTCCTATAAGAGTGACAAAATTATTGTCATAATATATTTGAAATTAGTTCGGTTTGTTGTCAATATACGTGGAAAAAAAAATCACACCAATTTTGCAGCAAATATTTGGTATCTACTATATAAAATGATTGAAACATACGTAGACCACTGCACTGTAGCTCATTAATAAATGAATTGCAATTCATTGAATAATAAACTAATTTATCCGGTACTTTTTGAATTACTGGAAAATGGTGTATAAGACATTTGATTCTTTTATGTTCTTCATCAATTGACAATAAAAGACACATTTTCAGTATTCTACTGTCAACTTATACACTCTACAACTATATATTAAACTCATTCCTTACGGCACAAGTTAAAATGTGTAGAATTAAAGATCATAACCAACACAATCACTAACAATGTTCATAGTTGGAATTCACTAAGCGGATATAGAGCTTATGCTCCTCAATAGGACCAACATTTTAAAATGACATATGTATATTACTTTCTTGACTTTCCAAGAAGGACCAGTACTGCCCCACCCTATGAAATTTCTACTCGCGTTTATTCTGACGACTACAACATCAACAACTAACCTAGATTCTGAAGAAAACTCCTGTGGAAGGATACAAACGTGATGCACTGCAATGAATATATGTAGATGATTATAATGTTAAATACACGAGTTACCAAGTTGAAGAGAATATTGGTGCTGAGTAGAGGAGTTTATTAATTATGAACATAAGAAATTTCTCAGGTAAAATACAAAATTTAAAAAAAAATTAAAAAAAAAACTCTTCGTAGTTATCACTAATACATACCTATAAATATTGTTGTCATGCTTTATTTTATATCTATGTGTGATAATACCATTTATTTTATTATGGTAAATAAGGTATTTTAAGACCTCTAATGTTGGTACAATTTCTCATTTCTTACTTATATACTCTTTATGTTTCTCAGTCAAGTTATGCAGTATTTTAAAGTGAAGCTATGAACCAACTAGTTTTCAGTTAAAAAATCATTATCAAACCCCAGTATAGTGCATAGATAAGGGTTATTTTCAAAAACACCCCATTTTTTCAAACGTTTCACTTTAAATATCTGATTTTGAAAAGTTTGCAAAATCATCCCAAAATCAAAACCATTAGTAGTTTTGATATTTTTGTGAGCGGTTTTGGTGTTGTATGAGTGGTTTTGAAATTATATATATTTTAATTTGGAGATTCGAAAGTCACTAAAATCAAAACTACTCACAAAAATACCAAAACATCTAGTGGTTTTGATTTTGGGGGTGGTTTTACAAAACTTTTCAAAATCGGATGCTCAAAGTGAAACGTTTGAAAAATGGGGTGTTTTTGGAAATAATCCGCATAGATAATACCAAGCAAGTTTTGAAAATATTTTATTGGATTTGTGGGATATCACAGAATTAATTAAGATGTCCAACTTAAGTAGAGATTTCTGTCTGTAATGATAGTTAACATGTCATAGGGAGGATAAACATCAATTTTTGGGTTTGACATTGCCTGTATTTCAGCATATGATTTGCGATTAAAAGGGATTTTGATCCATCATATGATTGAGTTATGGGGGCTTCAGGATTTTCTATATTGATATATTCAAGTTGGGTTTCCCATATCCTACCGTCATTTAGGAGTTTTACTTAAAGGCAAACTAAAAATTAATCAAAATTTTATATTCTGATATTTATGATTTGTGTGCTTATTAGTATGAGTGTGAGATGTGTGGTATTTTAGTTTGGTTACGTGTCCTGTTATGATCCGTTGATAAGAGTTTTTTTATTTTTTTATTATTATTTTTTTATTTTAAGATAGTGAATGACTGTACATGGTTAATGAGGTGAAGTAATTAAAAAGTTGATGTAACTTCTTTCATAATGTTTATGCTAGAAATTGGAGGTCATTTTTATCTTTCTATTGAATTAAATTGATTTATTTATCTTAACATTTGTGAAAGATTGTTTTATGAAATTAGTAAACTTGTGTATAATGTGGATGAAGCGTGATTATGTTGCATAAAAATAATATATTTATTTGTAGTTCTCAGATGAGTTGTTTTGATGTTATCGTTAGATAAAGATAATAAAAGTGACATTATTGAATGCATTTATGTGTTATGAATATTTATTACTTGTTGATACTTAAAGTAAATGAATTAATGATGCATATGAAAGGAAAAGTCTTACATAGCTAATATGAAGACTTGTTATTATTCGTGAATTGATTGTCTGAATTGTCCCGTGTCTTGATAATCTCGTGAGTACTGCCTGATGGTCTCACAAATTATAAACTCTTTTCTTTCTTTCGTCCTCTCACTAATCGAAAAGTTTAGTGTGTTGGTTTGTTTTACTAACATATATGTACAAAGATAATTTAGGAGCTGGATCTATTGCACAAAGAGTCACCCCAGTTTCAAGAATTTAAAATTTGGATATTTATACTTTGCTATCAGCGTATTATTTTTTAAATAATAGTTGACGTTTTGATTATTGGAACTCTGTTGCATTTGATTTTGATTTTAATATGTTATTTGAAATGTTTTTGTATGATAATTTTATATAATTATCTTTTATGATGATTTTCTTAGTAGTTTTAGAATTGGTTGTCACATCAATTACTAGTTTGTTTGTAGTATTTTGAATATGTTACAGCCTTACAGGTTTATTTGTAGTAGGTATAAAGGTCGTAGGAGCTCCTGAACTTGATTATATTTTTTATATTAGCCCTCCAACTTCACGAATGTTCAATTTAACCCTTCAACTTCCAAATACCGAATCAATTAAACTTTTTTTTTTATATGAAGGACTTAATTGACCTTTTGAAATCAACCATCTTAATTGTCAGACTCATTATTTATAAGTTAAAGAGTCAAAATTAACCGAGTTAACTCGAAAATTATAGATAAATTCAGGGCTCCCGAAATCCTTATATCTTTATATTATTTTATTTGATTTAAATAAAAATTTTATTCTCCTCTCGATTTCAAATATTTTTAAAATTTAGAAATTTTAATTTAAAAATAATTTGAGTTTGTTGGTGCTATGACATTCATGGTTTGATTCTACACTCTTCAAACTCTATAGTCACTCCTATGAAGATAAACGCACTCACGAGGAGGACTGCTGTCTGAAACACGAAACGAATCATCTTGTCCTCGCTATTGACACCTTCGAATTTCAATAATAAATCAAGATCAATCTACGGTGCACAGCATAATGGATTGAAGGTACTTAATTATATTTTAGAGGACTCAGTTCCATAAATTGAACCATTATTTTCCATTTTCGAAACATTTTGGTTGAATTGGTTCTCTTCCGCTCCGCACAATCAACCAAAATCAAGATTACAATGACAGATGTCTCCCAATTTCGATATCAAAGCTTTGCTCATCAATTTTAGACATCGAAACATCGACGAGTGGACTAGCCCGTGTTGGTCTCCATGATGTGCAATAACTAATTTGTATGATTTTGAGTGATGTTGATTGATGAAAAATTTTGGAGGTCAAGGATCCAATCATCATTTATAAAACTCGTATTTGATTATGCAGATATGTAAAAATAATGAAGGTATGAAGCATTGTAGAGATAGTTTGATTTGGATTTGGTTATTTAAATAGGTAGAAAAATCAGGGTGTGGTGATGGCTGTGCCTGTGGTGATAGATATGCCACATGTTCATAAGGTGGGCACCAATTTTCCATGTGTCATGGATCAATTTATATATTGATTTGATTAACATTTGTTGTCCTTTTCAATATGGGATGCTTATTATATTTTATTTAAGAGAATGATGGTTTTCATTAAGTTAATTTTTTTTTTTTTTTAAAAACTATAAGAAAAGAATTATTAACTACTCCCTGAATTTTTAAGATAGAGAAAACTAACTTTTTACGAATTAAGATAAAAAGTTAGTTTTATTATTACTCCTCATTAATTTATAATTAATACGATAAATCTTTAAATTTTTTAAAAAAAATTTAGATATTTTAACTTTAAAAATTTTCTCTTAAAAAAAATCTATCTATATAAATAATATGCTAAAAACGGAAATTTTCTCCATATTAATAATCCGGAGGGAGTAATATTTAAAATGTAAATTCTATAAAAATTATGGGATTAAAAGGAAAAATAATTATACGTTTAGAGTTTTAATTTTCGAATTAAAAAAATAAAATAAAAATCCTAATGATAAATCTATATAAATATAATAAGGAGGAAGCATGTAAACGCATGCATGTGCAGTATTTAGTATTTTTATATTTTTCTGATTTTTAAGTTTTTTTAATTATCTTTTTAAATAATTAATATCCTAATTCAATTAAAAAATTTAAAATTATCTTTTTAAATAATTAATATCCTAATTCAATTCAAATTCAATTAATTTTTAATCTTTTAAATTGAATAATATCTGATTTTTGAATTTTTAGTTTTTTTAGTTATCTTTTTAAATAATTAATATCCTAATTCAATTTAAATTCAAATAAATTTTAATTTTTTTAAATTGATAATAGAATATCAGATATTTCTAATATCTTAATTCAATTCAATTCAAATTCAAATAATTTATAATTTTTTAAATTAATAATTAATAATACAATAATTATTTTTGAATTTTTAGTTTTTTTAATTATCTTTTTAAATAATTATTATCCTAATTCAATTCAAATTCAATTAATTTATAATCTTTTAAATTAATAATATAATCTATATAAATATAATAAGGAGGAAGCATGCAAACACATGCATGTGCTGTTTTTATATTTGTTCTGATTTTTGATTTTTTTTAAATTATCTTTTTAAATAATTAATATCCTAATTCAATTCAAATTTAATTAATTTTTAATCTTTTAAATTGAATAATACAATATCTTTTTTCTTCTGATTTTTGAATTTTTAGTTTTTTTAGTTATCTTTTTAAATAATTAATATCCTAATTCAATTTAAATTCAAATAAATTTTAATTTTTTTAAATTGATAATAGAATATTAGATATTTCTAATATCTTAATTCAATTCAATTCAAATAATTTATAATTTTTTAAATTAATAATTAATAATACAATAATTTTTTTTCTTCTGATTTTCGAATTTTTAGTTTTTTAATTATCTTTTTAAATAATTAATATCCTAATTCAATTCAAATTCAATTAATTTATAATCTTTTAAATTAATAATATAATATAATATATTAAAAATATCTTAATATAATCCAATCTTAATAGTATTCAATGTTTAATTAGGATTGAATACTATTTGAATTGAATTAGGATATTACTTATTTAAAAATAATATACGTAAATTATATTAAAAATCTTAATCTAATCCAATGCAAATGGTATTCAATGTTTAATTAAGATTGAATACTATTTGAATTGAATTAGGATATTACTTATTAATATATGTAGATTTTTATTAATTTAATTAAAATACAAATATAATTAAATTAATAATACAATATCCAAATAGTATTCATGATAGTTGAATATATTACGTTTCAAAATAAAATAAAAAAATACTTCATTAAATTTATATAAAAAAAATTATATTACATAAATTTACAAATTAAAAATATAATATAAAAAAATAAAATTTTATTTAAAAACTAAAATTAAAATAAGACCTTTATTTCTATTTATTTTAAATTTATTTTTCAATTTAAGTAATATATATAATTTTTTGTTATGTAAAATAAAAAATTATTAAATATTTAAAATTATAACACATACATCTCCTAATTAATTAAAAAAATTAAAAATATAATAAAATATAATTTTAAAAAAATACCAAATAAATTCGACCGCGCTATGCGGGGGCGAACGACTAGTTTAAGTAATAAATGAGAGACAAAATGCTTGTATCCTAATATTTATAAAACTTTTATTATTATTATTATTATTATTATTATTATTAATGAATAAGAAATTTAATGAATTAAGAAAGATAATTATATATATATATATAATATTTTATTTTTATTAACTAAATAATAATTTTTTTATTCTGTTACATCTTTTGCTTTATATAAGTCTATATTCTAGTGGAGATTTTTTTTTTATTTTAATTATTCAAAACTATTAATAATAAACATAAAGATATAAACCAGTTTTTATATATTTTAATATATATATTTAATTTAAACTATAATCTAAAATACTTTGAATTATAATTCAAAATACATACATTACTATAAATTTTATTATAAATAAAACAATCAAATTGTATTTTTTAAAAAAATCATTTATAACAATAATTTAAAATTTTAAATAGTGTGAATTTTTTTCTAATTTTAAAATTAAAAAAAAAAAAAAAAAAAAACCTCAAACGATTCAATATAAAAAATTTAATCCCAATCAACATATTCCCAGTCCAACATAATAATTTTTTTAATATACATATGATTTCCATAAAATAATATTTTCTGCATTGGTTAGGGGCGGAAAAAATGGTAGTAACAATAACAAATGATGCTAGCATTTCGGAATATGAATAATTTAGGGACATTCCTTCCTGTGTATTGTTGCTCTACATAGACAGCATTTACAAACAAGCAAGTAAAAAAACAAAATAATATCAGGATCAGCTTCTGGTGGTTATGTAAAACTTATACAAAACATCTGCTCTCTCACTCTCTCCCTGTGTATATGGTCAAAAACAGTGCAAGGTGAATCCCATCTTTCACTCTTTCATTTCTAAAGGGCTCATCATCACCTTCAACTATAATTATAAAGAGCTTGGTGCCATCTTCACTATACACTACTAATCAGAAGTTGAGAAGCTTTCATCTGAATGAGGTAGCTGAGTTATCATCATATTGTGCTCTCCATGCATTGCCACTGTCAGTTCCGCTACAAGCTTGATTTGGAACCGGCAGGCTCGCATTGTTCCCAAGATCTCCATCTAAGCTCATTTGTTGTACTTCAGCTGATGAAAGTATCTTTATGCTCTGCACACAGCTCACAAACTCCCTGAACAACCAGAAAACATGCATTGTGTTGCTTTAAAACATGGAAAAAAAATATACAAACACAAGGTTGTTGGAGATTTGAGGTTTCCTGTACTTACTCCCATGGATCATCCCCAACAAGTAATATGTCATTTTCATGGTCCACATACACCAGCTTCCAGTCTGAGCTTTGAGGATCCTCCAATTGCCCTTCAATACCAAACATGCGAGCCAGATCATGCCTAAGCTCATCGTAACCTTTGTAACGTGTAACATCTATTGATCTTCCCACAGACCCCCGCTTTTGCACCTTTACGAATTCAATTCATCCATGTTAGATGCAATATATTGCACAATTACTTGACTCTTTTGAAGAGATTTTTAATTCAAACAAAAATGAGTCGGTAAGTAAATTAGATTAACTAACCTTTGTAAACGTTCGCATCCTTTGAGTCTGGTTGGCCCACAACCCACCACCTAGAACCCCGGCTTCAGTGATTGCGACATCATTCGAACAAGTGGGCTTGAAAGACATGTTTGGCACACCAAATGACTGAGAACTTATTCCAGCAGTGGATAACTCAGTTTCAATATCTCTTGGAGCACCACCATAATTAGAGAGTAAGTTTTGAAGATCCTTCTGCGAATCATATCCCCTTGACAACAATGTATCAGGTGCCATGCCATCTATATTTGCTGTGAAAGGAAGGTTGTTTCGAGAATTTGATTGGACATCACCATCCAAACAGTAGGTGGGGAGCGAAAAGTTTTGTTGAATGTTGCTAGGATCAAGGCAATACGACGTTCCCGAAGAAGAAGCTTCTAATTGATCAGTAACACCACCTTTGTACTTAAGATGATCTGGTCCCTTTGAGCTATGCAACTCCTGTTTCGTCCTGATATCAGATCTGTTGTGCATTTCTTGGACCAAGTTACATGTTGGTTCAACCACAGAATCTCCCCCAAGAATGGGGGGTCCTTGCTGGTTTCTGTTCAAAAAGTTGGTTGGTGAAACCTGACAATTATTAGTAGAAGGTGAGGTTGAACATGAAGGAGCATCTCCATCCGTGAGACCAGAATGTGCTTTGATTCCTGTAAGTGGCTTGGGCTGGATATGAGGCTGGTTTGAAGGTATTTGTTGAGGCTGCATAGGTAGTGATGTTGGAAGACTATTAATGTTAAGCTGCTGCTGGTTCTGAGATGGAGGTAATGGTGATAATTGCTGGTTTTGTTGATTTGCAAGTTGTTGTTGTAGCAACTGAGGCTGCAAAAGTGAGCCTGTAGGAGATAGTAATTGTTGTTGTTGCTGGTGCTGCAATTTCTGAAGCAACTGGAATTGCTGGATTTGTTGATCAGTCATTCCCTGTTGTGATCCTTGTTGAAGTTGCGGCTGCTGTTGTGCCCTCTGTGCCATGCTTTGTTGCAAAAATTGAAGGGAATTCTGCTGAAGTTGTGTGTGTTGCTGATGCCTCTGCAAGAGGCTGGATGGTTGCTCAATTTGTTGCTGGAACTGTGAGTCTTGCGGTAAAGATGTAGACTGATATGAGTTCTTACTAGTTGAGAGAATATTCTGTGATGACTGTGAACTGGTAGTCAGTAATTGTTGCTGCTGAAGCTGAGAGAAAACAGCTGACTGCTGCACATTTTGATTCAAGTTAGAAGCTCCTACGCTGTTATTTACAGTAGTGGGAAGGAATACTTGTGAATGTGGCTGTTGTTGTGGTTGTTGCTGTCTTTGAGGTAATGGAGTTTGAGACAGTGATTGGGTTTGTGATGATGGTGGAGATGATGATGGTTGATTCTGCTGTTGGAGTTGTTGCTGTGTTTGCTGTTGTGGTGGCGGATGAAGAAATTGCTGATGTGACTGCTGTTGTGGAAGCTGCGGCTGTCGTTGTTGTTGCAGTTGAGAGTGTTGTTGCTGCTGGTTTAGAGGGGTCTGAAGTAACTGCTGAAGCTGCTGTTGTTGGGGCCATGAAATAGGGGGCTGAGGCAACTGGTTGGCTAGATTTTGTGGGTTTGCTTTGTTAAACTGGAGATTAGATGTAGGTAATGCCGAAGCTTGAAAATTCAACAACTTGGATGGATCATCGGTACTAAGATTATTATGCATTGCAGGGGAGTTAACCATGGAAGGGAAGAGACCTGACTGAGAAGCTGAATACTGATTATTCTGTTGCATGCTCATCCACTGAACTAAACTCAAACCTGGAAAGATTGAGCTCTGTGCATCCTTCATACCAAACTCATCTCCAAGCCATGGCATAGCTCGCTTGAAAGCATTCTCTATATCTGACTCATCATCTGTGTTCATAATTTTAAAGTCAGTGATGAGAGACAAAACTGATTTTTTTTCTTCTTCTCAAGAAATTAAACAGGCATGTCAGGAATTATTAGTGATTAATAATCCTGGATGGTGAAATGTCAATAATATTCTTCAGATACATCCAAAAAATTTGCATTCCTATTTAATCTTTAAACTCTTATTTAATCTTTAAACTCCTAAATTTAGGATGAGAGTGAAATATGATTAACATTTCATCATCCCAATTATTTTATAATCATGAACAGTTCCAAACATACCCGTTATAGAACAAGCAATAAACCTATTATTTTTTAAACTCAGGATTTTGAATTGACAATTGCATTACCGAACACAGCTAAGGAGTTTAATCTGCTCTATTTTAGTAATAATATAATTAGGAAAGAGATTTAAGGGATAATATAGGTAAACATTAAAAGCATATGAAAAAAAAAAGAAAGAGTATAGTCATATGACTCTATCATTGACTTATTACAAAATTATGACTATACAAATCCTATACTAATATAAATAATCTATTTTATATGTATGTATGTTTAAGCACTTTGAGGTAAAGAGAATGATTGACCATATGTGCAGCACAGTAGTGAGTAGAGCATATATTTACCTGGCATTCCTGATTGTTTGGGGAACTTGGGTCTGAAAAAAGGGGGAGGGCAAATATAGAAAGGAGTTACAACAGGTTCAATATCCCAGATGGAAACTCGACTTGGTCGCTCACCAGCTGTTGATTCATCCCATCCAACCTTTTCAGAAGACAATAATATTGGTAGGATAAGCTAATATACAACATGAATGCTAACGGTATCTACCATATTTGCACTTAAAATCATCCATAAGTAGGCATAACAACCCAAACTCAAGTTTCCAAAAGCAAACAAAAAAAAAAAAAACACCCAACTATATTCCAAAGGAAAATTTTAGACTATCAGGATTTGTAATATAATCACATACAGGAGGAAACTTTCTCCTTGAAGATTATAACTCTTGTTAAATATGTTGTGGACAAACAAATTAAACAATTCAAGTGGATCTATATATTTAAAATGTTAATATATGCTTCAGAGTTTGCTCAATTTTACCTGCAGGTTGCGCCACTGTGAACCTTTCCATCTCAGAGTATCTAAATCACTGATTCCAGTTATTGTACCCATGTACCTGCGCACTCCTGATTCCTCCGTCTCAAACATCATCCGAAATCGCATGCCTAGTGAAACTTGCGTGTACAATGCTTTATTGTACTTGGCCAAGGGAATCACAAACTCTGAAGGGCTAGCCCTGCAAAAACAATTTAAATCTTTTCAAATTATTTTTAAAAATTATGACTTTGTGTTGCGGCTAAAATGCTGCAGCTATACCTAGGATTGTAAAATATAGTAAAAGGACTATTGTTCGCAGCAGCATGAGCTGCAGCAGCAAGAATTCCAATATGCATGCTGTCACTAGATATGACTGATGAAGAGAGAGCCGGTTGTTGTCTATTAGCCCGCCGTATCCCCAGAAGAAGCTGTGACTTCTCATCCCTGCAAATATTAAAATGATGTCAACTATTCAGGAAACTTTAGCTAGCTGACATACTCATAGAAATAATACCTTATAAACAGAACAGAATCGCCAGCAAATAGTCTTTTAGTGCTAACAAAGACACTCCATCCAGTAGTCAACAGATGCCTTTTTGGCTGGCCTACAGTGATCGCATGGTAAAATTTTGATATATAAGTCCAATTATATCTAAGTTGAATGAACAAGTACTAGACACAATTACTAAATAAGAATTATATGAATGGTGAGTGATTCTGTAGTGAACATCATCAAGATGCCATTTCTTTTGATTGACCAATATAATAGATTGATTTATCATAATTAAATTTAACTTGTTTGGTAAACTTGTATAATACATCTTCTGGAGAAAGATCTGACAATAAGAATTAAATACAGAACATTTTGTGATGTTTGAACTGAATTGTAACTTAATACCTCGATAAATATGTCTAAACGTCCAGGTGGTGTCATGTAAATCCTTAGCTACAAGTTCTTGAGCAGGCGGTTGCATAGAGTAATCCTATCAAATAGGTTTACAGTGAGAATCAGGAGGTAACCATAAAGCAAGATAAGACACTCGGATCTCGATAAAGTATACAATTATTCTACATACCAGAGGAGGAAATATCTTCTCAGCTGCTCGACGAGGTACAGAAAAACCACCATGTGTGCTTGTATCACTTGCAGTAAGAGTTTTACAGAAAAATTCTGTTGGTTGCCTGTTCTGCTTAAGGCCTATATCAGATGCTAGTATCGCCTCCTTTTCATACTGTAAAAATATATTTCAAGTTATTCCACTAGGTACAAAAAATCACGTGCAAAAATAATCAAACATCGAAAAAATGAATGCAATCATCATGCAAAGTTATGTATCCTCTAATTAAAAGGCTGACCTACTTTATTAACAGGTTGAAGAGTCATTTGTGCATAGACTTCATCAGTTTCTGGATCAGCCTGATTCAAAACAGAAAACAATTAATAAACATACAACAACACCTGAGTAAAAGGTTCAAGTCTTATTCTTCCATTTCAACCCTATCATTACACCTGATTTGGATACACACAACTCTGCACGCACTTAGATGCACAAATATAGTGGCTAAGACAAGTATATATAAATGAGAAAAAAAGACAATAATTAAATTTCTCCTACATGTAAGGTGACGTTATGAAGCATGCAAATCAACTTGGAAGGAAGGTTGGGGTAGCTGGGTATGAAGTCATTCTCCTTATGCATAGATGCTGCAACCTGGTATTGTACCATATAAGAGCAATCTTTATGAGAAGTCTGGAATCAAAACCACCTCATATAACATTAATGAGAATGTAACATACTTGCTCACTGTGTCCTTGAGGGAAGTAAACCACCAAACTTCCAACAGGCGGTAAGGAAACCAATGGTCCAGCACAAGCATGCCATAACTCCGAATTAATAGCCTTCCTATCTCCTATCATTAATAAACATACAATATACATCATACTTGTTATAATAGTAAACTATTAATTCAGAAGATTTATAAAACAGTTTAAAAGGATTTGTAAATAACATACACAGGCAAGTATAGATGATAAATTATAGAAGGAAAACAAACAAAGAAATTTGAATTCAGATATTTATGTTCCTGTATTGAAAATTGTAATCTTTCAAGCAAAAATTTAATAGGGATAATTACTATGGTCAAAAGGTGAGGTGAATTGATATTTTCAATCACTATTATAGACCAAAAGAAAAGAAAAATTATAACAAAAAAAAAATATATGGCTCTCAAAATTAAGCTAAATATTCTCTATCATCATGTACAAGAATCCAAAATCCTTTTGGTAGTATTATGACCAACATGGCTGAAATCTAAGTTTAGACATCCATATGAATCACCTTGAAACTTCCTTTGAAGTTTGATTTTCTGACAAGGAAAACTAGTCCAGATGTGCATAACATATTAAATCAAATAACCAAAATTATAGCAACTGAAATTTTCACATAAGTAGGTTGCTAAAACATCAAAATCCAGAAAATTTGAGTATTCAATATGTTTCAACATAAATCAATTTCTCAAGACACAGGTTTATAAATCTGAAACTAAACCTATTCTTAACCTAAACAATTAGAAATTAACATGCCCTCTTTCATATTGTGAGGAACCATAGATGTATAAAATTATCTTCTCAGCATCAATCAAACAAAAACCTAAAGCAAACAACAAAAAACCACTTTAAAATTTAAACTACATAATCAAGAAAAACCTGATACAAACCTTCAGCAGAATTTGCCAAAAATCCATTAGCAGGAGCCTTCATGTTGAAGAATTTATAGAAATGAAAAGGCAAAAACAAAACCTCCCAAGAAAGCAAAGAAAAAATCTATCTCCAAAAACCCAACTGCTTTATCTCCTTAAAGCTGTGAACTTTTTCAACTTGCCCCAACATTTGCAACCACCACAAACTCCTCTCTCACCACTGATTTCTCTTCTTTGGCAAATCTCATGAGACCCCAGGAGCATATCTTCCTCCATTAAAAACCAAAGACCAAAAAAACAAAAGCTTTATACTCACAGTTTGGCTAAAAGAATCACAACATGGTATGAGTACCCAAAATGGGAAATAGAAACATAGGTACAGTTTGTTTCCAAAAATTTAGCCTTTTGGCTTTTGTGTTGTGTTGTGTTGGGTATATTATCATATACTGTATGTATCCGTATGTATTGTTGTTTGATTGACACAGGGATCAAGGTCGAAGATGAAGAAAGAAGATAGAAAGAAACTGACTTGTCGCCGGGGAATCAGAGGAACAAAAGCAAAAGCAAAAAGACAGCTTTTTGTGTGAAGCAGCCGACATATAATAGAGACTCTGGCAATCAGGTTTCTGCTCGAATCATTATAAAAAAACAAACAAAAATAAATAAAAATTTAAAGACAGTGAATGAGTGGTGTGGTAGTAATAATAATAATATCAATAATGAGTTAGTTCAAAGTGTTAATGTCGTGGTATGTTATAAGCGGACAACATTATTCCTTGTCAATAAATTCGCTTCAAAATTAACCTTTAACCGATTCACATTTGATCCGTCTTGTTCTTCTTTATTTAAAGTTTTTTACTTTTTCAATTGTATTTGTGGGTTGATGAGGTTTCGGCTTCTGCTATTAAGGAAACAATGTCACTTTCTAGTTCTACTGTTCATGCTTGTGTTGTGTTGTGTGAATTATCAACCCCACACTACTTTTGTTCGTATTATGTAATGGTGTACATAATCTCAACTGTTACATAAGTTAAATATAGAAACGTTGATAATTTTGTGAATCATTTCATTTTGGATTCCTGGTTATTGTACAGTGTGGTATTGGAGTTGGTAACTTGTGTACTGGGGTTGCTTTTCTTATTCAATCTGTACTTCTACATGAAGTAAATTGTATGCTGCTTATGTTATGTTACTGTATTTGAAAGTGGTATAATAGTAAAATAGATTTTTTTTTTTTTAAAAATTAATTAAAGAGGACTTTATAAATTAAATTTAAATTGTTCTATGATCTTTTGTAGCATAATATTTTAAATATGAATTTATTTAAAATTTATTTTAACTATAATTAAAAAGATAGATTTAGTTTTGAATGAGTTTAAAATAAAAATTTTCTAACTTTGCTTTTCAAAAGTAAATTGATTCATATATTTATTGTGTGATTCAGAATCACAAATACATAACTAAAAAATGGAGCTTAAATGGATGAAAGTTCCATTAATTTTTACAAATACATATTGTTGGTGAAATTTTCGAAATTTAATAGTGGTGGTATTATACTTTTGATTCGTTATAAATCGTGGACTTTGAAACACTTTTCAATGAGTTTTATTTGTCTTGTATAGACTTTCTAAACTCCTGGGATAAGATATAACGACCATATAGCTATATGAAAACAGTTTCTTCCAAATATAAGAACTAATGCTATTGTATCCTTGTAAGTATTCAATGATGATATTTAGAGCCTCCAAAAGACAAATATAAAACATTATGATTTTTCATCAACAGTCATGTCCTTTCATATAATATATGATAATGTTGCATGTATCGCTCATGTTAAAGGAACATATATCAAAGGAGATCGAACATAGCATATATCTCCTAAGTTCTTCTATACTCATAATCTTCCAGAATCAAAGTAAATTGACGTGGAACATATCTTATCCATAAGCAATTAGGCTGATTATTTACAAAATTTTTACCAATTTTGACTTTTGAAAAATTAGTCTACAAAATTAGAATGCGAAAACTTTTCAAGTTGAATTTATTATTATAGGTGTATTTATAAGAGTGTATCACATATGAATTTTAATTGTACTAGCTCTTTCATCCTGATTTTTTACTAAATTTTTATTAAATAGTTTTTTTAATAAAATACTAAGTGGTAGAAATTTTATTTTAAAAAATCACAAAACGTGGATGGAACCATCACAACATAAAATATACATATCGTTGTACATGTAAAGACTTTATGACTTGATGATAACTCATGTTTGTGGTCGCTCTACATCCGATCAGCCTAGTATCGATTGGAACTCTAAGAAACCGTTTGAGACCACTCAGATACAAGATCCAGTAAAAATGAATAATTGAGATACAGAACCTAAGGAACACCAATGTGGTGTTTGTAGTAGACATTCTGACGCTTAAGTTAACATTGTCGTTTGAGTTGAGAAAAACAGAAGAAAATAAGATATAGAAAAGACTTATCTTTAGGTCTATGTAGACTATAACCAGAAAGCTGAAATTACCAGAAGGATGAGGACTACTAGAGTAGCTAAGATAGTTGGATTGCATGAGCGAGGTCAGTGTTTTTAATGAGTAGGAAATTGATCCCTTAGAGTGGCTCTAAATGAGCTATTTATAAACAACTTGATGTTGATGTTATGAGGAGTTGGGGTGATCCCACAATCCTCACGGGCCTGATCCTTTGCAGAATTCAAAATTAAGTAAAGACTTGGTCAAGTGTTTGTTGGATTCGTCCATGCCAACGTTAGGGTATGGACCTAATAACTTGCTTGGGCTAAAGAGTCTTATGATTTTAGGAGCTTAATAGGTCAATGTCCAATAGGTTTGAGTGGGCTGCATGATGGGTCAGACCTTGGAGGATATGCAATTGTGTTGTGTGCTTGAATTCAAGGGTCTTGGGAATGATACTTGCATTTGGTTGAGTTTTCTTACAATAACAGTTATCAAGCAAGTATCTTGATGGCTCCTAATGAGGCTTGTGTAGGAGAATGTAGAAATTCATGTATTGGACCAAATTAAGTGAGAGCAGAATAGTTGGTCCTAATATGATGTTAGAAGAGGAGGAGAAAGTGTGAATTATAAGAGAGAAACTTAAGGAAGTTTCGGATCGTCAAAAGTCGTATGTTGACTTGAAAAGAAAAGAGATTGAATTTAATATGGGCGATAAAGTCTTCCTCAAGGTGTCTCCATGGAAGAAGGTGCTCCGTTCTGGAAAAATGACAAGTTGACTGCTCGTTTTATCGGGTCATAAAAGGTGATAGAGTGCATTGGTCCCATTGCCTATGGGTTGGCTTTGCCACTGGAGCTTAAGAATATACATAATATGCTTCAGAGATATCGATTGAATCCATCTCATTTTTGACATGTGAAGAGATTGAGATTAGACCAAATTTGAGTTATGAAGAGGAACCATTCCGAATTTTGGCTAGAGAATTTAATGTCTCAAGGAATAAGATGGTACGCCTAATCAAGATTTTCTAGTGCAACCATATGGTGGAAGAGGCATGCGCAAGAATGGCAATGGTACATGTTTGCTTTTATGGCTTATGCGCAAGAATGGATATTTTGAGTGTCGTTGTTAAATGATGGCAATGGTACTACAGGAGTTTTGGTAATAATGGAAAAAAAATGATAAATCTTATTTGTTCACCTAAAAGAAATGCCCTTGTCCGTAACTTGATTTAGGTGAATTCATTAGTATGCTATAGGGAAACTAGAAGTATTAACTCTTGAATTTATGTATACTTATATATAATATATTGAATTATTAATTATATAAAATTTAGGGTTAATCTTAAAAAACCACAACGGGTTTGGGGTTTTCTCCAAAAAAACCACACCAGTTTCATTTTTTTACCACTGTCAAGTTAAGAACATTTAAAATTTTTAACAAGATTTTTTTTTTTTTTTTTTTTTTTTTTTTTTTTACTTTAGTAGAGCTCCATGAGACGATTCTAATAGTGGTGGTCTTTCGACGATTGATGATTGAATGAAGGAGATTCAATAAAATTAAGAATTGTCGAAAATTGATTTTTCTATCATTTCTGTTATAGTAATTCAAAGTTAACACAGCAACATAATCACACACGAAGTAGAAGCCAGAGTTCAGAGTACCAAGAAACACAAAGAAGAAGAACACAAAGCTTTACGTGGTTTGCCCTGAAAACCAGGCTACATCCACGGGACAGGCTCAGAATTGAGCCCAGTAATCCACTATCAAGATCAGAAGTACATGTACAATGTCAATCACAGAGATCTACACCAAACCACCAAGAAACCATAGAGAACTACACAGAGTTATAATAGAAACAGAAACCCTAGCAGAGAGATCACAAAGAGAAAAGCTTCTGAGAGACGGCCAGTGAACAGTGGCTAGAAAAGAAGCTTAAATAGCTAGGTCTTCACGCGGGTCGGGTCAACACTTGGATCAAGGCGCGGATCTACTGATGCAGGAGTCAGGCAGTGCACAGGCTTCTTAATGAGACAACGAGAAGACCAGACAGCCCCAACAAAGCCCAACACCCAACAGAGCCCAACACCCAACAGAGCCCAACAAGATTATGTCTAAGGGAGCCCAAGAAGATTAAATGAGATCATGAAAACATCTAACAATTTCTCATTCGTCCAACCACCAAGTGCCAACATACCACCACCATTGGACTTATCTCTTGGAGCTCCACCAAAGTCTAAAATTTATTTTTAAAATTTTTAACAATTTTCCTCTTAATAGTAGTAAAATGAGGAACAATGAAAATGGTGTGGTTTTTTAGGAAAAATCCTAAACCTGCTATGGTTTTTTTTGGGATTATCCCTAATATTTATATATAAATTGAATTATGACATTCAGATATTAATTAATTAAAAATAAAATATATTTTTTTAAGAAAAAGTATGGTATAATATAGTATTTATTATATTTATTTTAAAATTGTTTATTTCTTTTTAATATTTTTAAAAATTTTCAGAATAAATATATCGAAATAATGAATAAGTCATGAGTTAATTAGAAAAAAAACAAAGGAAACAAATGACGAATGAATGATTCAGAATTTATTTATAAAATTTGAACATTAGAAACTATTAGAAAAATAAATTAATATGAATGAAGGAGGTCTAAGCAAAAAGAGAATACGAAGTAAGGGAAAAAAGAAAACCGACTTTTGAATAAAAAAATAAAAGTAAAATAATAGTTGATTCTTTATTAGTCTTGACTTGAGAAAAGCATAAATTAATACGAGAATTGTGGGGCAGTAGCCGCAAAAGAAGGAGATGATCACATGTGAGAAGCCTGCTTAGAACATCATAATACTGAGATTAGAGTTAATTATTTAAGCAAACATGACCTACGTTTTCAATGCAGTTGTTGAAGCCACTCACTTTTTAACCATTGTGGGACCTCCACCACTACTATTTTATGTGTTATTGTGATTTGCTTTGTTTGTGAGTGTATATGCTATTGTATATGTGTAGAATATACAATTTGGAAGAGACTGGCTTTATGATTATAAACTTTGATGAATTGCTGTGTTGTGCTGTGTATAAATTAATTAATAAATAAATAATAAAAGGAAGCAGCAGAGTAATAAGAGAGGAGGCCCCATGAGCATGAGTACAAGTCGAATACTGCCCATCATTGTATTGGTGGTTATGCATGCGGCGACTCCTCTTATATTTTATACACCTCAAAAACCATACCATTATATATATGCGGGGTAATTGCCAAAAATCCCCAAAGTTTTTAAATATTTAATTTTTTACCATCTGTTTTCAAACGTGGTACCAAACCGCCTCCACTATCAGAGAGTGAGTTGTTTTCCGTTAAAAATAGATGTTTTTTATTAAGGGATTTGGAAAAACTACATTTGCATCCCTATACTACTACAACCCATATTTAGGTTGAAAATTACACTTATAACCCCTCCACCAACTATGTCCACTTTAACCTATTAATTAGAGAAAATGCTTGAGTTTTATTTATTTTTGTTTTAATATGGATTATGAAATGACTAATTTGCCCTCTAAATTTCACATTATGAGATCAAATTCTCACACTTGGCAAATGACAAGTTTTATAACCATTGGCATGCAACGACCAGTTTTTTTTTTCTTTAAAAGAGCAACTAAGCACATACATCTGTGGACAAAAATACAACTATTGCTATCATATTTTGGATTCACAGCATGTTGAGAAGTGGGTAATCAAAGATCATAGAGATAACTAAACCATTTAAATCCATTCACAACACATCGACTCCAAGAGATCAAAGCAACTTAGAAGGAACAACAACAACCATTATATCTACATTATTACTGTAAGTTTTGGGAGTTCGAAAATAGAGCAATGTTCAATGACAGATCTCTAATGAAGAATAACTTAAATGGTGTTATATTTAAGTTTAAAAATAGGTGATGCTACTGTTGAAAGTGAGCATCCATTAAAATATCATAATCCATTGAAAATCCTAACAAGATGTACTTCAGTTGTGATGTTTGTAACTACTTTAAGTGGTGGATGCCCTATGATTTAGAGGTAGGTTCTGGAGGCTTTCACAATATGTGGCCTAGATAATATGAATGATAGAAATGCAGTTACAACCAAGATATCAAAAGTAGGAAATGAGTGTTGCATTGGTCAACATCGTGTGTTTGCTAGTGTAGTTATTATAAGTGTTTTAGCTATGTTTATGTTCTACTGCTAGCTTCTGAATGTAATCTAAATATTTCTATAATTTCCTAAGATAATTCATTTTATCCTAATCATGAATTCTACCTATTAAAGGAACTAAGTAACACAAGAACACATGATAACTACATGCTCATCAGCAAGATTAAAGTAAGGAATAAACAGCAAAATGTGAACATTTTGCCCAAAACAAACAGTAATCATGATTAGAAGCTAAATAGTATACCATTTTAGTCCAATTCACCTAATGTTAATTATGTAAACATATAGCGGCAAGAGTCAATGTAAACACCAGGGTTGCAAACCAATATAAGTTCTGGATGGATTTATACATTAGCGTGCAACCACATACCAAAAATATTGAAAATGTTCTCAAAAAACCTGCACTGAGAAATTTTGTATAACTTTCTCCCTATTGCAAAATGAGTTTGACATGGTCAAAACTGGACCGTTATCTGCGAACCACCAGTCTGAGAGCATCTAAAGCGGTAGATTCTATTATGTAGAAGCATACATTTATTAACTAGTAAGATTCTACTAATTATCCAATAAGTTGAATGTAAATAGTAATAATTGAAGTCTTCTTACTGTTGTTGTTGAAGGGCCTAGTTTGTCAAAGTCATCTTTACTTGTCTTTTTGGGTTTCTCTGTGTTGCATCCATCTTTCTTGGTTGGTTTCTTCATTCCCTACATTAATTAGAAGCTTCTACTAATTGATGCTAACATCACAAATGAGACATTAAATAAAGAGTTAAAATTACAGAAGATTATATATTTTTGCCTTCTTTAGCTTTAGAACCCTGTGCTGAATTCGTTTTTGACTTATTTTTTCCTTCTTTACTTTGTGGATAACAAATTACTAATTACATTTGGTATGTGCTAAAAATGAAACTTTTGTCATCACTACAATCTGATACATTTTTCTTATTTTTGCTGGAACTGAGTCTGAGGCAGAGGGATTGTTGTTAGCTGGAGATCTTGTAGTCATTTTCTGTATTACAGAGTAGATATTAACAAAAAATTATTACCTATTCACTAACTGAATGAAACAAGCATTTCATTGGCCACTAATGGTATAGATAATTATCTATGGTTGTTTAGCAGCAGTAGATGTTGATCCTGAAGCTTCCCCTACTGTTGTAGTGGACTGGTTCTTGGGACAAGTCCTCTTGTTATGTCCCTTATTTTGACAAAGCCTACAAGTAATAAGTTCATATCTAGTCCTTGGAGGTGATTCACCCTCTTCACGAATTCTTCTTTTGACTGGTATTCCAGCCTGTCTTTTATAGTGTGGTGGTGATAGGTTATCATTTGGGTGGTGGACCCAATTCGTAGACTGTGGTACTGGATGAATCATTCTATTATAGGTGCACTTGTAAGCTTCTTTTTTCAAGTATGGGTGGACATATTCTAAGATTGCTTCAGCCAAGGAATCATGATGCTCTACATAATAAAGTAAATGTAAATATAATACAAATAAAGCAACATTGATATCACACAAATAATTGGAAGATCTTACTAATGCAGGATACCACATGTACACATGGTATTCCTGACACTTGTTAATAACCACAATTGCAGGAAATGGTCTTCAATCCAACAATATACTGTCTTTTCTCCTTCTTGTTGAAAACCTCAAACTCGTCATTCCCCGCTTCCATGATAAGGAAATCTCTCCCATCAGATGATTTCTGGATGATTTTATTTGTTATGTTTGGAGCTACTTCACCATCCCATTGATTAGCTGTTTTTGCTCTCACAACCATCTTTTGCATTACCAGTTTCCTTATCTCTACCATTAGACCAAGGTAAGTGCCTCCTCTCGGCTCAAGGAGAACATGGTTGAGGGACTCTATCATGTTGTTGGTAACGTGCTCACGTTTAATTCTTGGATCCATGGCATACTGGGCCCAACGTTCATGTTCAATTTGGTCGAGGAATCTACGTGTAACAGGATTCAGAGCCTCAATTTCTACCATCGTTTCCATAAAAGATAACTCGTTAGCACTTCTAGAAGCTATCCAAAATAAAGCCTGTAACCTCTGAGCTGGAAATTGTACTCTAAATTTTGCATATATATGCCTAGTACAGAACCTATTTGAATTCATCAATGTAACAAAAATATTAATCATAAACAATGATAAAAATTTAAGCATTAAGAATTCGATAATAATATGTCAATTCATTGTAATATGACATTAAGAGACAATTAATTGTTAACAAAATGCAATAACTTAATACTAAACTAATTAGACTAAATATCAATATCAGATGTTTAGCAGGAAACTAAATCCCAAAACTTGTAGCAACCTATAGCACAATATATATGAGATTCTTAGTAGCAAGTTTGATTCCACTTGGATATGATCTTTTTCATAACATAAATTTTGCAACAAATTAAATCTTAATAACATTCTAATCAACAATTTTCCATCACATACTGAATCAATAAGGGAAATATAAGTAACTAATTCCATGACCTGAGTAAGGATAAACGACATAAACGTACCTATGAATGGCTTCAAGCCATAACTTTGGCACAACAAATAGGATTCCAAATCCTCTATTTGGCATGATACAGATAGGATCAGTGGCGGAAAGGTAAAGAAACGCCTTCAAGATTTTAAGAAACCAACACCAACTTTCTTCACTTTCACCTTCAAATAGTGCCTGGGCAATTGGGAAGATTCCTGAGTTCGCATCCAATGTAACTGCTGTCAACAGACAACCTTTGAAAGGACTTTTCAGCCAAATGCCATCAATGCTAATAAACCTCCTACATCCACTTCGAAACTCACCTCGTTGCACCTGGTAACACACAAACATCTTATCAAATGTAAGTTGTGGCTCTCGTGTAGAAATCATTACCATTGATCCTGGATTAGTCATCAAAATCATGTTCGTATAACTTCTCATCATGGTGAAACAAACAGAGTGTTCCTTCTTCAGCACCTTTAAAAAAAATTTTACCTTGTATAACCTCCATTTATCGACGTTCACTCTGTACATTTCTTGCAGTAGTTCTTTTAGAACACCAACCTTGACATCAGGTTTGCTAAATTCTCAAATTTAGAAGCTATCCATTTTGTTTTAGCTTATTTTGTCCTATAAGATCTACGACATGTATGCTTATCATGATATTGCATCACCTTTATTGTAGTACCACTTCTAACAGCAGATGCATGAATAACCCAGTTGCATTTCTTTCCCTTGCATCTCCACAGAATTATTTTTGGCTTATTCTTGGATCTGATGTATGAGATCCCTTCTTGAATGGCATAATCTTTCAGTACAACTCTAAGTGTGTAGATAGTATCATGGGTTTGGCCGACATGGAACTCTATCTTCTCTTTTAGGCCAACCCTAAAAGCAGAATCTCGTATGATGTTCTCTATTTATGCTCTAATGTCAGTGAGGATCTCCTTTGGAAATAGCAACTCATGGTTTTTCCCACTCTAATATCCATCTATCCTTTCATAGTTAGCATCAGAGCTCTTGATCTCTTCCTTTATGGTAACCTCATCTCCACTTTCCTCATTAGTTTTAGTTGCATTCCCTTTTACATCGGCATCCTCCTCATTAACCTCCTTAGTGTGCGGATTCATGTCCATCCGATGGTGTTCACTCAATATTTCTGTAAGACATATATTAGTAGTATTTGTGAGCAGTTGAATACCACTTTCTCCCCCAATATTCTGTTCAACGTCTGCCGGAGTCCTCTCATCATTCTCCCCAAGTCTTCTCTCAGCTGTATCTTCGATGCCTTCAGGTATCTTCTCTTCTTCGTCTGCAAGTCTCTCTATCTCATTAGATGTCAACAGACTCATACTTGGAGGCACAATGTTGGCATCCAACAACCTGGAAATATCATTCCAAAATCCAGTAGCCCACTATGTGTCATCTCTATAGTTATCGTTGGGATCATAATCAGACCCATGATCCCTATCAAGTTCCCATAAGTCCATCTCATCCTCTTCTACATCTTTTGGAATCTTAGGCTCATCTACATAAGCCCTCATGTTATCTTGTGTAACAACTCCACTAACTGGATCTTGACTACTAGAGGCTTCTATTGTAGCATTTATCGGCTCAGGATATAACACATCTGCACCATCTTCTCCTAACACATATACCATTCGCCTCTGCATGTGACTTTGGAATAAGTCAGCAACTATGAGAAGTTCTCTGTCTGTTGTGATTCGTAACATAGAACGATCCCATAGAACTGCGAGGTAGATGCTTCTCCCTGAAGGGACCTCCAACTGACCTTCAGGCAGAAGTCCAGCCTCCTGAAATTCCCCAATAATAATAACTAGTGACACCCTATTTAGTTTACCCAAATAAATCTCACGTTACCCAACCCTCGTGAATACAAAAAAAAGTGAACTCCATCACTTTAAATAGCTCACTAAAATACCCAGTAAAACAAAAATAAAACACCAATAAATAACATGGTCAAATTATCTCAACAGTTAATTATTCAATTCATATATCTGCAACAAAATACTAAAAACAACATCCATTATCAAACAAAATAAGACATCATCACAACTAACAATTAAATCACCATCATGGAACTAAAACTTGCAGTACAAGCAATAACATCCTTTTGCATAACACTATTCCAATTAGGTAATAACAAACTTAAGGCATGAAAAACACAACATCAAAACTTACATGCAAAACCATAACATCCTTCCAAAAAAATGAACAGAAATAAAACCTCAATCATCTTCATACAAATACCTTTTACAAAAAATTAGAAAGAATACATAGCAGCATCCACTGTCAATAACCCTACCCCTCACTTTTAGGCTACAACATAAATCCTAAACTCAAAAACCATAACAAAATTACAAACAAAACCATGAACAAAGATATAAGAAACACCAAACAACTAAACATCTGTAATAATGTGCAAGAGAAATTACTAGTGAGTTCTAAATAGTAAAATCCAAACAAACCCTATATCAAACGACAATAAAGAAGACCATCGACAGAGAGGTTTCAGTACTACTCGTAACCAAGATACAACCATTATAACCAACAAATTTGAACGCTACCTCGAATGACAGAGGGACTCATTGGTGGTCGGAAACAGAAATATCTTACCTGGTTCAGTCAATAGTCGCGTCGTTATGGTTCACCAATACTATGTGAGTAAGGTTTGCCATTTCTGTATAACGAGGTCGATATTTGTTTGGTATCGTTCACAAACTCTTCTGACAAACTTACCTACAACAATGGCGATAGTGCGATCTATCTTCTAGAAGATAACTTTTGAGTTTTTGTGCCACATGTCGAGAGCCCATTTGTTATTGCTTTTAAAAAATTTTAAGCATTCATACACGTAAGCACAATTTGAAAACAACCCCTCAATTTTCAGAGCGCTTAATTTTTACCTTTATGTCAAATATCTTTTCACTCCTTCTAACACCATATTCCGTCAAAAGTAAAATTTGAATACCAGATTTTAAGTTTTGGGGGCGGTTTGGTACAACATTTGACAACTGATGGTGGAAAATCAAACGTTTAAGAACGAGGTTTTGGCAATTACCCTCTTTATCTCTGTATAAGATAATAAGATGAAATTTAATTAAATATTATTCAATTAAAAATCTCGATCCCTAATACAACCCACCTAAATATTAAAATAATTAAGAGATTATTGCGGTCATAAAAACCTCTGTATAAGAAAGTCTGCTTGCCACACAGCTCGAGTCATAAGTCAAAAGAGGTCTCCAGTTCCAAGCCCAATAAAACTTAACATACCACACGACTCAAGCAAGACTCGTCAAGTCTTAGGTCCAATAAGATGGAAAAACCCACAACACCAAACAATTCGAGCCTAGACCCAATAAGCTATAAGGTCCGAGCGACCTACCAACATAACCAAACTCAATCGGTTTTCACTAAATCCCTGATTTTGTGGAGAATCAAGACGCGAGGATCCCGTGATCATCTTCATGACCTCCAATAGCTTCGTCCACGAAGTCTATAAATAACCCAAGACCTTCGAAAGGATCCACTCCTACCACTAGAATATCTCTAAAATAGCTAAAAAAACTTTCACTCCGGTGACATAAGACGGCTACGGCCTCCTACAGCCAAGATTCCGACCATCCTTTCAACCATTCAAGTATTCTTAGCTCGCACACATCGCTTTCCCTATCGTCTTCCTTATATTCTCATTTGGTTTTTCCTTTGGGATTTTTGTTGTCCGTCTGGGATTTTTGTTGTCCGCCTGGGATCAAATGTGGACAGAATTCCAAGAATTCAAGAAAGACACCGCAAATGAAGCGAAAAAATTCAAAGCTCTAGTTTGCTCAATCCCCTTAGAAATCGCTCTCTTTTCTAAAAACTATTTACTGCCTTAAGCGTAAGAGTGCCAACGAACAACATCACGCCTTAACGTAAGAGTGCCAACGAACTACGCCTTAACGTATTGTTTAGTGGCTGCATGATAAAAATCTGAACGACCTCCAAACTTTCTCCCAAAATAGTTCAACAGCCAATTCTTGAACTCGAACTATAAATCCGTACAACTACAGTTTGGTGCTTATATGGGGCATGCTATTCATCCTTACAATACCGATAAATATGGGGAGAGTTTAGAGTAATTTTTTTCCTTATCCTCAAAATGGCAAATTTAATTTATAAATTTATTATGATAAAATAAATACGTGTCTGCCCTCTCATATACCAATACATGCAAAATCTAATATGCAGCTTATTATTATTATTATTATTATTAGGGTTATTTCCAAAAATATCTCATTTTTTCAAACGTTTCACTTTGAGCATCCGGTTTTGAAAAGTTTTAGAAAACCATCCCAAAAACAAAACCACTAGTGGTTTTAGTATTTTTGTGAGTGGTTTGGGTATTGTATGAGTGGTTTTGAAATTCTATATGTTTTAATTTGGAGATTCGAAAATTTCCTAAAATCAAAATTACTCATACAACACCAAAACCACTTACAAAAATATCAAACTACAAATGGTTTTAATTTTGAGATGATTATGTAAAACGCTTGAAAAAAATAAAATATTTTTGGAAATAAACATTATTTTTAAGTGTCTGAAACCTCTTTCTCTTTGGGTTAAATCCTTCGTCTAATACAATATTAGACATATGGAGAGGGGGTGGTGGTGGTCTACAAGGAAAGGGAAGCATGTGCGAGATGCAGCTTTTGTCGGCTCAACAACCTCCAACTCCGACCACATCATTGGCTTTTGCATTTTTTCTACTATATTCTGTGCCTCTTTCACTCTTGTACGGACTCCAGTCCTTTCTTTTAAATCACCACCATTCACGTGTCTTGTCCTGCCTTCCCTCTCCCAACCATTTCTTTTTTTATTATTCACCATGGAAAAAACTTTCTTTGGATGTGCACATCGTGTATGTATCTCTCTGTCAATTTCAATGGCCATATTGGTGATCAATCAAGAGAATTTACACATATACATATATATAGATTTATTATAAGTCTTGTTCAAATTCAACCACAATCACAATCTAATGATGTGATAGTGGGCGACTACAAATAGTTCATCACACTTTAATTTTATCTTCTCACTCCTCAATTGTATTTGGAATCTCCCTTTCATGCATCAAAATCGAATCAAACTTATTTTTATTTTTCTATTCATAAATTCAAAATAAAAGCATTACCACTATCAATATCCTCTGCCAAAGTTAAGGTGGTTTTTTATTTTTGTTTTTTAATGGCTTGTATTATGTAAAAAATGTAGATGGTTTAATTGTCAAATATGGATAGAAGCTGAACTACTAAACCTTTTAGTTATTTTGTTTACGAATTAATATTCGGTTAATAATTAAGCAAAAGTTTATCTTTAACTAGAACAAATTAATCGTGTTCAATTTTAGTATATAAAAAATAATTTAAAATTCTGATTAAAAAAATTACCAGCAGTTCTTGGTTTAGATTTTGAAAAAGTGTAAATGGTTTTTAAGTATTATGAGTGGTTTTACTGGTTTAAATAATTTTTATATTTTTAATTTAATAACTTTTAAATTTTGTGAAAAAAAATTATTAAATAATTTAAATAATTTTTATTATTTTTAAATTTAGATTTTCTAATTAGAATAATTTATTATATAGTTATATAAATTTTTAAATATTTAGTCTAATAAATTTTAAAACTTTTAAGGTTTTAATTTTAAATTTTTAAGTTTACTAAATTAAAATAAATTATTATGTAAATTTAATAATTTATAAATGTTTGCTAAATATTTTTTTAGTTTTAATTTTAAAATTTTAAATTTACTAAGTTAAAATCAATTATTATGTAAATTTAATAATTATCAATGTTTGGCTAAATAACTTTTTTAGTTCTAACTTTTTTAAAAAAAAATTTTTTTTACTAAAGTAAAACTAATTATTATATAGTTTTAATAATTTTTAAATATTTTATTTAATAATCCTTTGATTTTAATTTTTAATTTTACTAAAACCTTAAATAAATAATTATTTTATTATAGATAGATTTGAAAATTTACTTAAAAATTTTAGATTGTTATATTACAATTTTATAGTTTTTTTTTTATCATAAATATCAATAAATAAAAATATTTCATATTTAAAAATAAAATAAAAAATAATATTGACATATTTGTGGATATATGTGAACGCATTACAGATGAACTAACTCAACTTATAGATGCCAATTTTAAAAATATATATTCTGTCTTGTTGGCACATATACGAACTAATAACTAGCAGATGTGTAATAGAAATTAATTTTTATTAAAATTTATATAAAATGGTCGGTTTGCCTTTATAACTAATAACTTGCAGATGTGTAATAGAAATTAAAATTATAAAATAAAAAATGAAAAATTATTTAAACCACACCATCTTTAGTTATATGTAATAAAATTAAAAGTTAAAAATTAAACTAAAAAATACTAAAAGTATTCAAATAATTAAATAAAAAAACTCAAAATTTTCAAATTTATTAAAACTGAGTGTAGTTTAGTAAAATTTATTATTATTTTTCAAATATTAAACCAAATATGTTAAAAATATTTTAAAATTTAAAATTACGGAATAGTCTATTTAGTTTAGTAAAATTAAAATTTAAAAACAAAAACCGCAAACTAGAAAAATTATGGAACTAAAATTTGACTACATAAATATTTATTTAGTCACTGTAAAATTGTACCGGGCCGTTTTCGAGCTTAGTAGCTTGGGTTGGAAGTTAGGGGTTCTATTGATATTTGTTCAAAGTTTTGATATAATTTGTAATATTTCCAGAGTATTTTTATTATTGTACATCCTATAAAACCATTATAAACCCTAAAGACTCATTCCGGCCTCTTTTCACATTTTAGAGTTGAGAGAACCGTGAGAGTCAGAGCAACTGTTCACTAGGGTTTCCGCCGTAGTTGGTTTCTGGTAATTCTCTTGTAATCGTATGTTCCATTATCGTATTACTGTACGTGTTCTAATGTCAGATAATCTGTTTCAACGCATAGGTTCCGTTCTACGATCGTGTTTCCGATTAGGGTTCCGTTCAGGTTCCGTCGTGGTTCTGAATTCTGGTAAGATTCATTCTGCCTTACGGTGATTCCGTCAGTTGAGATTTTTCGTCGGGATACTGTGCGGCAGGCGTTGCGGATTGTAGTACACTGTAGTCTGAGTCATTTCGGTAAGTCTCATTACCTTTCAGTCGGTTGCGTAACTTTTTAGAATCTGTCTCGGTTCGGTTAGGGCTGTGATCCGTCGGGGTTTGGGTCGTGTTGAAATCCTGTTTTCCGCGATTAATATTTCTGGTTTCGTTCTGCAGAGGGTTAGGAGGAAGGAACTGCTCGGGCTGAGGAGTAGTCGTTTGATAGGCGTCTCGCTGTTGGTTCTGCCGTCGTGGTTAGTGTTTCATTTTTAGTCCAATATATTGTATGTTGTACTATTTTCTAGATGCTACATGTGTCAATTAGTTGTTATCTGTCTGCCCAAAATAAGCCTACTGTTTAAATACCAAACTATTAATATTAAACTGTTTCCGTATTTGTAACACCCGAACCCCCCGTCCCGATGGAAAGGGAACGCGGAGACCGGATGTCACATGCGGAAGATAAATGACAAAACATACAAATAAACAATTAAACAAATAGATACAAATCATAATCAAATCTGAAAGACAGTTCTTATAAATCCAAATTAAAATAGTTCAAAAATAAATCCAAATCCAAATTGTAGTTGAACTACTAGTTCCAAATGTAAGACAATTACATAAAAATATCTCAAGTGTAATTACTCTGAAAACAAATCCAAAACATGTGCAACGGGTTCAAAATTCAGAATTTAATCCAGCAAAGTAAATTGATATGAAATCCAAATCCGAAAAGGATGCCATGTGAATGCTCGATGCTAGTGATATCCTGCTATCCCACCTGACTGTCTGAACTCAGCAATTTCATTCCCAAAAAGGGTTCAAAACATACAAAATAAAAAAAGAAACAACGAAGGGTCAGACTATCGATGTCTGGTTAGTAAGCCAATGCCCAACAAACACATACAGATGCATCTTATTAAACAGAATAGTATGTCATCCACAAATGTTAGTTAGTTAACAACCAAAGGGTACAAACATAAGCAAACAAGTTGATTAACAAATCAAGTTATCCCAAAATTTAATCCCCTTTAAGTGATCTAGGATAAATGATTACAGATTATTGCAATTACCGACTGAAAAGACTTTACAGTTATCAAATTATTTTCAGAAGGAAAACCGTAACCGAAAAGTAGTTCGGTAAACAGTCCAGTAGGTTATACGGTCAAAGAGCATTACCAGACTTACAGAATTGTAGTTCGGTAGGCATTCCGGTAAGCTATACGGTCAGAGAGCAATTATACGAATCCAAGGAAAGTTTAAGTGATAGTTCGGTTTCTATTCCGGTATGAAGCTCGGTCAGAGAGTTTCAATTCTCTCAGACATGCCGAATTGTAATTCGGTACCTTGCTCGGTGAAGAGCTCGGTCAGAGAGGTTGAACAGTCTTCGGAGGTTCATACCGAACTACAGTTCGGTAACCTATTCGGTAAGTAATTCGTCCAGAGAGTGAACATAATGATCTCCAGCCTGACCGAATTGTATTTCGGTAACCAGCTCGGTAAGGAGTTCGTCCAGAGACCATCCTACGTTCAGTTTTCCAGTTTTAAGTGACAGTCCGGTATCTAATCCGGTAAACAGCCCGGTTACGGACCCTGGGCACTTTTTAAGCCTATTTCAAGTTATTTCGATCGACAGACAAAGTCTAGCTACCTAGTTGGGTCTAATCCAAGCACTTACAGCCAAGTAGTAGTCACAGCATTAAAGTAAAGTAGTAGTCAAATAACTACAAAATAAATAAAAAATAAATATAACACATAACGAAGTAAAAAAATCATTATCACAGAGTTCAGATTACCCAATTTAATTAGGTGTTTAACTTACCAGGCCTGTCCTTAGTCTAATAACAAAATCGGGAACAAAACAGACAGATAGGGTTAAACCCTCGGAGATGGATCAAAGATCCTAGAGATGATGCCGTCGCATCCAGAAATGAGTCAAGCTCCAGAAATGATGCCGTCGCATCCAGAAAATGGTTGGCAATCAAGGCCATATACGCTTTCTTGCATCGATGTATACATCTAATTTTCCCTAACAGCATGCTGGTCTTATCGTATTAACCTTTGGACAGGACTTTAGCAGATTACAAAATTCAGTTTCCAAATAGCAGACAGATAGCAACGAATATGGACATAATTTCATATGTCCGAACATAATCAAATAATAGGACAGCAATATTCCCAAGCAGTTTATCAAATGCAGCAATATAAGCTATTCCAAATCAGAATTCGTCTTATATAAATTTAATCAAATTTTCATACAAGCAATCAAACAAAAACATACAAACTTGAGGGCGTAAACACGGCTACTAACCTTATTCGCTAATCCAAAATACCACCGAAATTACTCCGGTTGACGATCCCCAACTTGGTCTACACCAAATCAAGAGTAATCCATAAATTCCTAAATTGAACGAATTAGGGTTTATAGTTAAAAACAAATAAAAATCAATTGAAACCCCATATAACCCAAATCATGAAATTGACTACAAGGTTTCAAAACCTAAACCATATAAAGTAAAATTCCCAAATCAAATCGTCAAATCCTAATCTAAACCAAAATCCTAAAATCAATAATATGCTTTAAATCTAAGAGAATTAAAGAACACATTACCTAGGTGTGAAGAAAATCGAGGTAACACAACAATCCAATTGAAACCTTAGAAAATCGCGGCTTTAAAATCCTTGGAGAGTTTTTTTTTTTTTTTTTTTTTTAGAGGAAAGAGATGAACACGTGAAAGCCAATTTTTAGGTTTTTGTGACAAATGAATTTTTAAAGCTTATTTTCATATTTATATGGGTGGCAAATATCGCCATAACCCACATGTTTATAAATTAATTTAAAAACAACCCCATTTGTAAAATAATTACAAAACTCGCTCAAATATCAATTTGTTTTCAAAACAAACCCAAAAGTCAACTAAGTCAAATCATTTGGTCAAACCGGAAAAGTCAACAAAATTCAAAAATGCCCATTTTACCCTTATAACGAAATTAAATAAAAATTAAGAAAATTTTCAAAATTAAGCAGACGAATAGCCCCAGATTACGGACGTGACAATATTACTGTTAATATATTAAATTGATTGAAATAATGAAATAAGTACCGATCTTGATTACTGGACTGTTGAATACTATAATTTAACCGAATAATTGTCCTACAACAGTTTTAGGTGGAATCTATGGCATGCCTAGGAATAGAGGATCCTCATATTGTATTTATCAGTTTGAAGTGCCACTACTGATACTGAACTGCTTGGCTTCGGCCTTACTGAATTACTGAATACTAGGCTTCGGCCAACACTGTTACTGTACTATATTCCATTTTCTGCTGATTAGCTACTTGGACAATTTTCTTAAAATACACTAAGATAAACTGTGACGTATTGGTATTGCTGGCTGTTGTGTTTTGTCAAATTGGACTATTAAAGGCTGGATTAATGCTGTTTGTTTGTGTGAATTGGAATTAATGAACTGGTCACAAATTGGATGTTGTCGGGATGGGTTCTAATGGCTTATACGTACTAATCGGATAACTGGATTAATTTAGCTGAATATAAAATTCTGAACTAAAACTGTATAGGAACTTAATAACGAAAAAATTAGCGAAACCGCCGTGTTCGCGCGGCTTGTATTTCGTTGACCGGTTAGTATTCTTTTTTCTGGTTAGTTACTGTAAATAACTATACGAGTTTGAATTTATAAATTAATTAAGGGGTTACGTCTGAATTTAAGAAAGATAAACAATAAGTGGTTGATTATAGGATGTTTGGTGTGTTGACTGATATAGCGGACTCTAGGGAGTTTGTAGAGCCTTGCATTGTGTGCTCCCGTGATTAGAGCCGAGTTTAGGTCACTCTGTATGTGTATGTTGGAACATGAGCGCTAACTTAGACTAATTCATAGTCTAATGTTTCCTCTTATTCTGTAATCTGGGGATAAAATCCCAGGTTGAGTGCAGGAACTTCGATTGATTAGGCGCTCTCATATACGGATCACAGCATACATCATCAGCATTTCATTTCTATTACTGTTATGTTATTTTCGTACATTGGTTTATGGATTGTATTTGGGACTTTTATCTTTAGATTTGTATTGGATTTTTGCTGGACATTAGTATTGTTATGTTTCTTGGGACTTTTGGACTATATGACCGTTTTTGGGATTTTGAATTATTCGACTGTTATGTTTCTATACTTGTTGTGTGACGTCAGATTCCTAACCATAGTTCTACCAGAGTGGGGGTTTGCCGTTACAAAAATTAAACAATAAAAAATGAAAAACACTATTTAAATTATTTAATAAAATATTTAAAATTTTGTAAAATTCTTAAATAAAAAATATAAAAATTATTAAAATTACATAATTCATAAAATCTCTTACAATATATAAAAATTACTCATAAATTAACCAAATCATTAGTAGTTTTAATGATTTTGCATGTGAGGTCTAAATTGTTTCAAAAATTTTGGTAAAATTTTAAAATAATCTTACTTAATAATGGAGTAAACAATATTTATAATATTATAATAATATATTTACAGTGTAATATATATAATTTAAGGTTTATGTATATATATATATTATGTGATACAAAGTA
Source organism: Cardiospermum halicacabum (assembly GCA_031304145.1). Taxonomy (NCBI): domain Eukaryota; kingdom Viridiplantae; phylum Streptophyta; class Magnoliopsida; order Sapindales; family Sapindaceae; genus Cardiospermum; species Cardiospermum halicacabum. The sequence continues at coordinate 22,365,315 of CM062396.1, forward strand.
ATATTATATATAATTTAAGGTTTATGTAAAAATATTTTTTTCATAATTAAAATTAATAAACTGTCCTAACAGAATAACTTAATAAATAGAGAATATTCCATATCAAATTTTCAATTAGACTAGTTTTAATAGTTAGTTGTTATATTAACTTGTAAATTAGATGTTACGTAAACTATTATGTTTGGTGTTTGGTATATTTTTAACTTTTAAATAGTTGTTAAAATATAAAATTACCAAAAAGGTATTGTATATTAGAAACTAAAATAAATAAAGAAAAGAATGTTATATAATAATAATAATAATAATAATAATAATAATAATAATAATAATAATAATAACATGGTATTATGGTACATAATATGCCAATTAATGTAAAAATTTCCATATCTTAAAAAATATACACCAATATTTTATTACTTAACAACCACTGATAAAATTATGATCTTACATTTTCATCATTTCTCTTCATTTGTCTTGATCTTCTTGAACTTCCTTCATCATTCGAATAATATCGAATAAGTGAAATTTTTTCATATGATATGTAATATGAATTTTTCTTAAGATATTAAAAACGATCATCCATTAAATTTTTTTTTTTTTTATTTTCATTATTAGCCATCGATGTCATCTTATCAAAATTTGATAATAGTAAAGTCATATACATATATTACAATCAATAACCTATCCATATGACTAACATTTATTTGGGATTCTAAAAAAATAAGAGAATGAGAGAGGTTGAACTTATAAAATAACAAACATTAATGAAAACCATCATGATAGAATTAAAAATAGAATAAAATTTATATATAAATAAAATATTTATAAAAATTTTAAAGAACAAAGAGTGTTGGGATGATAAGATTATAAAAACATTATAAAACAATATTTGACCAAATATATTTAATTGGAATAGTATTTTTAAATACTTTTTCAAATATAAAAATTTTTAAATATTATTTTAAAATTAAATACAAAACTTCTAAACCAAATCAATCACTATCCTATAATCTAATAAGTTAATTTAAAATGGCCACTAATTCACAGAAACTTGGAATTATCTTTGCCATAATTTTAACCCAGCTATGCATGCACGGTAGGAGTCAGTCGGCTCGTTCTCATAATTAGTGAACAGTTATTGCACTGTTTATGAATCTGAGAAATATAACGTGTAATATACTAAACACACATACTGTACATGCATGGTTTAATTAAAGGCGACATGAATTTACCAAGAAAAATCTACAGATATTATTCAAAAATAAAAAGAATATATATATATATATATTTCACTGGTCTAAAATAGACATCGCACCTCCCAGAAGGCGACAGCTATAACATCGCAATTATAATGGTTGTCGAAGCAGCTCCACACAATTTCAAGCTGATTAGATTTCACCAGTAAACATAATAATCAACCTCATGAATGTATACATACACTTGTATATATATGTACGTTTGTAAAAAGAAGGGAAGACCAGACAGAATTTGACGTACGAACAATATACTTTATTATAGATGGATCAAATTTATTAGACATATCACATTGGTTATGCGATTTGTCATCGTCAGACATCTCCAGCATTTGATTTTGTCAAAAGTTGATGCATCACTCTACTGTCTGCCAACGCATTATCCATCAATCGCATGTACATGCGCAACATCTCCCATCACGGTTATTCGAATCCCATTGATGCATAGATATAAGAACACAGTATTCACTTTTCATAATCTTCCTTTTCTTGTAAAGGTCATCATCCCTATGTTTTACAGAAAAATTCAACATATTAAATGATAGAATCTAACTTAAATTTAAATGGGTATAAAATAAATTTATTTATCATTTTTTATATAAAAAGAATAATACATTCAACTGCAATTTTAAAATTAATAATTAAAATTACTATTTAATTAATAAATAATAGTACTAGAGAAAATAACTTTTACATATAGAATTAAGAAGAATATTCAATATAAATCCGGAAAGTAATTGTAAGTAGGTTGTGTTAGTAGATCATATGCATTCACCGTCATCATATTAATAACCGTAAAATCATAGAGTTTATATGATTACGAACAAGAACGAACGGGTAAAGATCAAATTAGCTTAACTATTCATGGAGGGTCTATAATTATCCGTGACATTACTTGAGGTGTCAAATGCAATACTACATTGGTAATATAAAGGAATAATACTTTGTATATAAAATATTTAGAGGACTTAGTAAATAGCATTTTGGGTGGTAGTACTCAAGAACAAATCTATGAAGGTTCAACCTTAAACCAAAATAGAAAATATTATACTAATGTGAGAGTTGAAGAGCGGTCTTGAAGGGGTCCAACAAGTGGCATCAAGAGTCTGGTTCAGAGATGAAACCCGTGATTAGATCCGTGGTTGGTGCCTTATATTAAAAATCTTCTTGATATTTTGGTAGTATATGATATATAGTGTTTGATTTGAAGGATCATTGGACTAACTCGAGGGAAAATAATATAACTGTTGGTTGATTTGAAGGAGATGATTATTGGGATGTCAAACTTAATATCATATCAATAATAATAAAAAATAATATTCTGCATATAAAATAACTGTGTTAAACTCTATATTACATCCATAATATAAAAAATATAAATATCCATTAATAAAAAGATTTTTAGATGACAATATTGGAGAACAAATGTGTGCGAATAGATTTTAACTTAAAGAAGAGAATATCATACTAAACCTAAACTCAAACCAATCAATATCATACTAATTATATTGGGTTGAAAAGCAGCCTAAAAGATTCCAACGCAGATACGACTGTGGACTCTTTACGGACACGGATAGATAGACGGAGAAAGAATGGTTGGAATCACGAAGAAGGCGGCACATGGCTTGATGAAGAGAATAGAAGAGAAGAATATTTCTAATTCTAAATATAGTTTATAGTAATCATTAAGGATTTCTTTATTATTTTAAGTGGTAGCTAATCATGGGATTATTCCCCACTAAGTAACCACATCTGAGTATTAATTAAGGAGTTAATATTTGTGTGTTTTATATTGACGATATGTTAGTATATCTAAAGACAATGAAATGACACATCTCTATAATGGATCAGTCATCCACCGATGAACACGAGCCGTGTGTGTTAATGTGTACAGAGGAAGAGGTACGTTTAGAATCTGAGAGAGTAAAATAAAAACGAAATGTTGGTGCATATACATGCATGTTCTTTTGGGGATTGTATAATTTGTCTCCTATGTTAATGAGTGAATCATATATTATTAATGCTGGTTGGGTTTCTTGCTGCAATAATCCAGCCTGGATAACGTGTGCTCATACTCCACACAACCTTCAGTTTAGTTTAGTCTTTTTCCCAAACCATTAATGCATGTTTCTTTGGTTGCATCTATTGATTAAATTTAAATTAATTCAAGCTCAATGATTGATTCCAATTAATTTAATTTCATTTTGTATTATTATTTTTAAAAATAATATATCATCTTGAAAAATTATATGGCTTGAAATTTTGGCGTTATACGAAACCAGTTGAGAGTGTATTTGGTTGAGATCAATAATCCAACATATCCAAAATTCATGTGATATCTTTGAAACTGCGAATGGGCCACTGTAATTTTTGAAGACAATGCTGTATGCATCGCCCAAGTTCGGGGAGGTTACATCAAAGGAGATCGAACCAAACATATTTCCCCAAAATTCTTCTATACTCACGAACTTCAGAATACTGGTCAAATTGACGTGAAGCAAATTCGGTCTTCCAATAATCTCGCCGATCTATTAACGGAATCATTACCGACATCAACGTTCGAGAAGCTCGTTTACGAGATCGGAATGTGAAAGCTCTCCAAATTAGAAAATTAGGTTTATGGGTGTTGTAAACAGAGGGAGAATTTTGTATATTGGATTTCATCACCGGTACTCTTTTTCCTTCGTTCAGTTTTTATCCCACTGGATTTTTCTGGCAAGATTTTAACGAGGCAATATCTCTGAAATGATGGAATTCAAGGGGAGTGTTGTAAACTAAAGTGGCGAGATGGATTCCACTATCACCCTAACATAACAACTGTCAATATGCATGCCGATTATTATATCATCTTGCCACATGTCCCCATTTATTTTATATATATATATATATATGTACATTGTAAATGAATAAATAGACAGTACAATTGCTTCATTTTGTGTATGTGTTTTTCTCTCTGTATAATCTTCTTCATCACTCACATTTCTTCCTTTAATATATTGCAATCCTATAAGATTATCAGAAGCTATTCAGATTCAAATTACCAAGTTACTTTCTGATACTAATCTATTTCCAGTTAATATTGAACTGCTTTCTTCTCTTCTACCCCTACTCTATTTTTATTTTTATAAAAACTTTCAGCTACTGAAATGGATTCAAGAGATGAATTGTGGAAGTTAAAACAAATCTAAAAAGACATAATTGTGACAAACATCCCACAATTCAACCTATTGAAATTATAAATAAATATATTATTACATATCATCTCTAGCCCTTTTTCGCACGCAGTTGATTGCTCCACCTCCAATTTATTTATTATTAATATTAATTAAAATTCACATAAAATTAAAAAAATAGATATATTTATTATATAAATTTATTTTAAAGTAATAAAATATCAAACTCAAAATTTAATTAATGATTAAAATATTTATTTAATTAATTAATATATTTATTATATTATTTTTTTATTATTGGTTATGATAATCAAATCAATAAAATAGTAAACTGATATTAGCATATTGATGTCAGAATGAATTCTAACTAATTACTTTGATATCAGTTTGTTGGGATAGTGGGAACAAAAACCTAAAAGAAACAAACAACAATATAGTGAAGAAGCAACACTAGAGTTTTATCATGGTTTGACATATCGCCTAATCCACTCAAATATAACAACTTAATTATTAATTATTGAGAAAGAAGGATTGCAAGTCATTCTAACAATACTTTCTCTTCAATATAATAGAGTTTTCTACCTAGACTAGCAATAGCCTAATTAACCAATTGTACAAAAAAGAATAACCTAACCAAATGAGTTAAACCACCAGAAATAGAACGTCTTCTCCAAGTTACCCATTATATCATCAATGATGTTATATATACCACAGTAGTAGAAGTGTCAACTCTTGATGATTGGACGTATGACCCCAATCCTTGATCACCGGCCGGGGAATGAGATGAGATAATTACTTATTCCTGATATAGCTCTATTTATAGTGAACACCAAATATATTTTTCTAATTTGTTTCCTCTTCACCTAAGGAGTACCAAATAATCATAATTAGGAAAGTCAAATTCTTTCCAAATAAGGATCCTAATGATTTAAAAAATATATTCGAACTCAAAATAGGAAATTCTTTCCAACCAATGATTTAAAAGACATAAACAAGTAATGACTTCAGACTTAAGCTTCATTGGATACAACCAAGTAAAACGACTATAGTGGTTATTAAAAGTTACATAGTTTCGGAAGCATTCATTTAAAGAGAAATGAGCTAGTCCCGAACATCACTGTGTATAAACTTTAGTGGTCTTGTAATGACAGAGGTTGAGCTTGTAAAAGGAAGTTTATGTAACTCCCAATTTGACATGAATCACAGAATTCCAAACAAAAAATCTTAGTAATAACATGCAGAATATGCTTCAAAATATTCACCCCTAGATGACCAAGTTTTGCATGTCATATATCTACAACATTGGCCAATAGTGACTTGGTATGAATAGAATCAGGTAGAAAACCAGTAGCATTGTTTGTAGTAGATTTTGATACATAATTAATAGCAGAGATATAACTAGTCTTACTTCTTTCAATTTGGCTGCTTGTAACTTTAGATAAAAATAATTGATAGAGTCCACCTTTAAGTCAATATTTGAAACCACTCCCTTAGTAATTATTTATTGAACAAGCCAAACCTAACCAAGTATATATATATATATATATATATATATATATATATATAAAAAGCTATACACATTCTTATTTAACAACTATTGTTTCTTCACAAGGGTAGTGGGTGATCAGAGAAACTACATGGATAGAGTAGTTTTTGTGGCTTCGATCGACACGATACTAAGTCAAGGGTGTGACACTTATCTAGATCAAGTAGTTGAAGTTGAAAATTCAGAGCATGTAGGTGTTTGATTTTTTAGATGGGGTTTCCGAAAAATTTTATGAACTAGTATTGGAGAGAGAAGTGGAATTTACCATTGAGCTCATTCGGAGAACAACACCCGTATCTTTAGAAACATATTGAATGAATTAGTAAAGTTGAAGGAATTATAGGTCCAACTTTAAAAATTTTTTAACAAGGGATTCATCAGACCGAGTGTGTCTCTATAGAGAACGCCGGTCTTATTGGTTAAGAAGAACGATGAATTATTTTGTTTTATCTGTTAAGAAGAACAATGGATCGTTTTGGTTGTACATTGACTAGAGGCAATTGAACAAGTTTACATCAAGAACTAGCTTCCATTACTCAGAATTGAGTACCTCTTTTTTATTAGATGCGAGGTGCAGATGTGTTTTCAACAATTAATCTGAGGTCGAAATACTCTTAGGTGAGGATCAAATAGTCGGACATTCTAAACTATATTTTCTGGATATGGATATAGTATAAACTGCTGTGATTCATTTTTTATTCACAAAAGTATCGATCATATTTATGGACTTAATGAGTAAGGGGGTTTAAATTCCTTTTAAACCCATTTGTCGTGGTGTTTATCAACAATATATTAGTGTATTCAAATAAAGAGGTTGAGCATGATGAACATCTATATATTTTATTGTAAAATTTTCATCATACTAACTATTTAAAAATAAACATTGAGCAAATATTTAAAAGTTAAATATATATATATTCTTTCAAAATATATCTATATTTAATATTATATTAAATTAATTTATTTTAAAAATAAAAAATATAAAATAATTTAATAAAATATTATTGAAATTAATAAATTTAGCCGACTTTAATTTGGTATAAGATTTAGACATCATGAAAGAGTAATGATTAATAGTTTACTCTTTATAACAACTTTTCGTGCAACTTTTAAATCACTCCAACTGAATGCCCGCAAAAAGAGAAAAAAAATGTTGATGGATGCCTTTATTATAGGTGGATGCGGATAAGAGCATCTCCAATGTAGTATTTCAATTGTATTTTTAGATTGTCATTTAAGCAGAATGTTTCAATTTCTTTCTCTAATGTTTCAATTGCATTTGATCGTAGAGATGAAGTGGCAAGAAAAAAAATCAATATTGTCAACTTGAATATGAGATTTCAGATACTTTATCTGACATCCAAATAAGCACAAACGGTTATATATCCTAGTTTATCTCTTTTTATTTAGATTTTAAAATACTTTTTATCCAATCTATAACAACACTGCAGATGAAACTTTTTAAATCATCTTATTTCATGACATATCATAAGCAAGTGTAATTCATGTCCAATTTTATCATATCACATTTCATTATCACATTAAAGATGCTCTAATAAATGCTGAATGAGAAAAGAGAATAGAAGATGTTCATTCAAACACCAATATTCATAAAATAAAAATAAGAATGAAAATTCACATTATTATTTTATTTTTGTTTTAGTTATCCAATTATTAAATACTATTAATTCAATTTTTATTTTTATTTTTATTTTTAATTATTACATATACTATCACTGTAACAGATAACAAATAGATGTTTAAATAGATATTCAAGTAACACTTTTAATGTAAGATCCATATTTGAGCGTCACCGCGCTACTATGTGGAATGCTTTTATAGGATAAGAGTTAATTGGATAAATAAATTAAATAATTAATAAATTATATCCAATTACTTATTGACAGGCTAAGGCAGATTCCACTGCATGAAATGATTTTTGAGTTTGAGTAAAAAAGAATAATAAATGGGTTGATAGTGAAAGGCGTCGGTTTGAAGGCGATTAGGGTTTGTTGATAAAGAAAAGTGAGGCACTAAGGTCTACATCCAGGTGATTCAAATCAATCTACTTAATTCATGTATTATCCTCACAGAAATCAGTAGCCACAAACATTTTTTCATGAATGGACGGACCCATGTTTTTGGTGCACTATCGAAGTGGAGTTTAATCAATCAACTTGGGGATACATATATAGAGATTAGATTCCCACTTTACCACATCCATCAAATACCTATTTTACAAGATTATTGTATAACACAAAAATGAGACTTCAATAAGGAATCCATAGTCTTCATCATCCTTGAGTTGTTGGCTCTTGCAGAGATTGCAATTTCAATTTCATTTCATATTTTCAGTTCTAATTTGAGGTGGCTAGTAATATATTTTTAATATTTTTTAAAAAATAAATTTATTTCGATATAAAAAAAATTACTTATGTAACTAATGAATTCCCATTTAAATTAGAGTTAGAAAAGATATGTTAAAAAAAAATTATAAATAAATATCTTTTCCCTTGGTTAATTATTTTTTGTATAATAATAATTTTTTTAGGGTATGTTTAGCAATTAGCTGTTAGCGATTAGCGGATTCAATTAGCGGTTAGTGGTCGGCGGATTCAATTAGCGGTTTGACCAACTATTAGCACTTAATGGATTGATGATATGGTGTTTGGTATTTAGCTGTTTAATAATATACTATCAACCGATTCAATTATAAAATAACGTAAACGAACATTTTTAAAAGTTTACTTTTATTTTTCACAAAATATATCTTACATTACTACCTTCAAATAGGTAATGTCATGGATTAAATATTTTAATATTTATTAATAATACTAATAGATAATAATTTTAATAATATTTACTATTTTTAAATCAATTATTAATTAAAATAATATACTTAAAAAAATAATATACTTACTACAATTGTAAAAAATATGTATATATAAAAAAAATTAATTATAAAATATTATAATAAAAAATAATACTGAAAGTATTAAATATTATTATAATATATTTTAATTATTTAATTAATATATAATTAATATAAATCTAATTAAAAGTGAGGTAATTTGGTCTTTTTAACAAACCTCTAATTCTAAAATCTCTCAAACGCTCCTACTATCAGCATTTTAAAAATTAGTGTTTTGGATCAAATCAGCTAATTAAATTACTATTAACCAAACTAGCTGTTTTAAAAAGTTAGAGGTTTGATTTTGGTCAAATCTCTAAAACCCCTGAAAACGCTAACCTCTAATTGAAAACACTATTTAACAAACAGGCCCTTAATATGAAATACTCAAATACATCAATAAATAAAATGAGAAAAAAAAATATTAACAACATATTATTTTATTTTATTAAGGGATAATGCTCATTTTATTAGATAGAATGGTAGGGCTTTAAAGAAAAGAGTAGGCAGTTTGTATTATTTTGACCCTGAAGTTGGTATAACTTTTCATGTGTACACTTAAACTTTTTGAAATTTCAACTGAATCCTCTAATTTGTTAAAAGTGTTTCAGTTAAACTCTTAAACTTTTCGAAATTTCAACTGGATTCTAAAATTTGTTAATTTTTTTTTTTTTTTTTTTTTTTTTTTATAAACTTTGATTTTTATAAAACTTTAGTAAGGGTCTAATTGGAACACTTTTGACAAGTTAGAGTGTCCAGTAAAAACTTCAAAAAGTTTAAGTGTTCATATAAAAGTTGTGCCAACTTCAGGGGTCCAAATATACACTATCCTTTTTATTAATGTTATTAAAAAAAAATCATTTTTTTAGCATATAAAATATCCAAACCAATTTTTTTTAAAAGGTTTCGATCGCGATTTTTTTCAAAATTAAAATTCTAACTCCTCTTTACAAAAGTTTTTTAGAATTATTGAAGAGAGAATTTCACTTCACCCAATTGTGTTTTTTCTTTTGTTTGTAGTCTTATTTTGAGAGTATCTTTCTTTACGAGGTTTTCTATTTTTTTTTAAGAAGATTTGGATGTTTTTGATGGTTTTCAATTTATATTTTATTTTCATATGGTAAATTTGATATTTTGTCTAAACGTCACTATCTAAATCGAAATTTAACCGCAAGATTAGGTACATATTTTGATTGGGATTAAAATTTTTTAGAATTGATTTTTAAAAAAATTCATATGCCTTAGGGAAAAAAATCATTTTCAATTTTCACCCATTTTCCACTTTAATATTTAGCTATTATGTTTACTAATTCACCTGTTAGTGCTCAATTACGCATGCATGCAGATACTTAAAAGGTATTTATTTCCTTTACAATTCACATTTACTTAAATTAAAAAAAATCATCCATCCCTGTTAAATTCACTAATTGTTTTAGTTGTTAGTGTTAGATTGTTCTGGGAGTGTTTCAATAGAAAATTGAAACAGAAGTAAAATCTTTAAAAAATAAAATTGAGGGGTTTGAACCCTTATATTTGCAACAATACTTTATTAAAACAAACCCTCAAATCCAACAATAACAAGTGCCAACACTCCCTATATAATAATTGCTTAAATGAAAAATGAAAGCAAGAAGAAAAGGAGACTAGATTAGACACAATAAGATTTTATGAATCCAATTCCAATACATATCATATGACTGACCACTTGATTCCCTACAAACCACACTATTACCAATCCTTCACTACCATTAACCAGCAACATTACCCGACATTCACGCTACCATTCTCACTCTGCCTGCCACTTCTTCACTTTCATCTTCTACTCTCACTCATTTATTATTTACTCTTCTTAACACACCACCATTGCATTATTCATGCACTCTGTGTATTATTGCTCTTCACGTGGGGTGGCGATCATTATCAGATTTTAAATACTTCCATCCAAAGCCAGCCTTTCTATACTCTATACTCTATATGACCTGTAACATGGTAGTATTCTTTATTTTATAAGTCAGTGTCTAACTTTCTTATACTATTTTGCTAGGTTAAGAGTATGTGTGTGTGTGTAATTAAGGGCAAATTGTGTAGGGTTGCTTGTGAGTTTAGGGTTAGTGTATTGATTTGAGAGATTGGTGTGTGTTTTAAATGATGGTGGCATAATTTCGATCTTATCCGAATCAACCTAATATTTTGGTCTAGTAAGAAGTTGGCAAACATCAATTACTCATTCATAATTCTGCTGCATTATCATATCATATCTTTTCAATTATGGGTCTACCTTTTAAAAAAGCTATCAAGACCTACATAAGTAATTCTATTTCTTTATTAAAAAATATATATATCATCACTATCAATAATAACTAATGAGGGAATTGTAGATTAACTTTACTATAAGGGTAAAGCTTAATTACTATAGAAGCAAACTATGTTAATTACGCATGGCCAAGATTCAACTTTTCCAAATCATTACGAAAAACATGATATCAACAAATATAGAAGGTGGGCCAAATGGGCCTGGAAAAGTGGGCCCAAATGAGAGCCCAACCAATAGATGGACACCTGATGACGTGTGGGCATCTTTTGAAACCTCATCATAATCTATTTATATTGAGTTGGGTTGGGTCCCACTTCCATGTGACTTTTGAAGTTGACGAAACCACAACATACATTTGACCGCTCTTGGATTTGAATTATTTGGTGAGACAAGAAAACCGAAACCTTAAATGCGGAACCGAATCTTGGAGCAAGTGTCAATGTATTTGGTCATGAAATAATGTGACGAATTGCAATTCACTGACCTCTGCACATGGCTTGCTCTCTCCACCATCGCCATCCATTTATTTTCTCCAGATACTACACAACACAAACTGATGAATTGATGGCCCAAGTTTTAGATGCTGGGCTTTAAGAATGGGCCACGAAGAAATTTTACAAGAAGGCCCGATTTTACAAGAAATTTAAATAAAAGGGGTTTACCGGCCAGCAACCACCTACTGGTCATCTCCCACCTCACTCATCCTTGTAACCTGTTTCTGCTGCTTTTCACTGATTTCAGCTCAGCGTATAATTAATTACTCTCAATTGACTCGTGGATGGGATCGGGAGAAGAAGAGGTTGTGGAAATTGATAGCTTAGAGAGGGGTTTATTACCTGACGCCGATGCCGACGACCCTGTTCTCTACACCGCGTCTTTCCTAGAGAAAGAAGATAACTTCGTCAAATATCAGACTGCACAGTGGGTTTTGTATTCGCTGCTTTTGATTCTCGCATGGGGCATTGGTTTCTTCATGCTTTTCTATTTGCCTGTCCGTAGATACATTTTGCGCCGAGATATTCGCTCTAGGAAGCTCTATCTTACTCCAAATGCCATTGTATATCAAGTAATTAAACATTCTCTTATACAATTTCGATATGGAGGTTGCTATTGAATTATTGTATCAGTTCATGCGTTTTCTTTTGGATTCCAGGTTGCTAGACCCGTCCCTTTTCCCTGTTTTGGCGTGTTGAAGAAGGAGAAGCATGTCCTGCTGCCTTCTGTCAGGGATATTGTTATTGAACAAGGTACTTGTTTGCTTGTTCATGTTTTAGGAAGTAGCTTTACTATGATGCATTTTTTCTCTGTGGAAGTGGAATATTGTTGTAAGAAGATTATTGTAATAGGGGTTATTCTTACATTACATTGAAATAATATTTGATTGGCTGAGCTTGGTAATTCTTTTTCACTTGGCGAATTCATATTCTAGGAACACATTGACTTGTTTTTATGTAGCTTTTTTGAGTAACTTGTTTTTGGTAAGACTTTTTGTTCTTCAAACCTTAACTCTGACAGTTAGGTCTCAACTCTCCAATGTAACCAATACTTCGATTTCTTTTTCTTTTCTGCGTCGGTCTTAACTGTTCTAACAACTAAACAATATTTCTAATAGAATTAACAAAATTTCTGACAACCTTCCACACTTCTTAGCCAGGGTCATGACAGTATTTATGGTGAGGCCAGTAAGTTAACTCTAGTTGCTGTCTTAGATATGAGGCTGCTAGCAGTCCAAAGTGTTATGAACTTTGAATATGAATTGAATTTTTGCAAAAGCTGATAACACCGATGAAGAAAACTTTGAATGAGTTTGCTGTGATTCCAGTGGAAGGTGTGAGATATGGGAATCCCACGTCTAATTAAGGGCATTCAGCTCCCTCCTCTTAAGCTTGCTTTTAAAGGTTTTTTCTCTCAAGATACCTATCATTTGGTATTAGAGTCGGACGTATGCGCCATTGCATGCGGAACAAAGGGTTCATTTGGTATTAGGTCAGATCTGTGCACCTTCATATGGAGCACAAAAAGGGCTGGGTTGAATTGAACCTATATGCATTGACATGTGGGTGCATAAAGGGTTGCGTATGGAGGTTTTGACCGGTCATAGAAAGTCATGTGGGGTAGTAGAAAAGGTTATATAGGAAGGTTTTGATTGGCCAAAAGTAGGCCATATGAGCTATACCTATGGCAGGGCTGCCGACATTGGTATTGATATGGCTACCTTCTAGTTGTGATCCGAAAGGACTGAGTAAGTTGTGCATACGGTGACAACTTCCATGGATGTTGACATTGTAAGGGAGGAGAATGTATGATTTCTAGTGGCTATGTACGGGACTTGAAATTCTAGTATGCTCTTTATAAGGGTTTTGAGCTTTCCCTCCTTATAAGCCCACTTCCTAGTGGTGGTTCTCCCTGTGTACATTTCCAGAATTCAACTAAATGTAGTTGCTATGTAATTTTGTTGTACTTTCCCTTCTCCTTTGATATATATTGTCTATTGTGTACTAATTGAGTTTTCATTCTCTTACGTTTTGTTTAGTAAATTATAAAGTTTCATTTTTGTTGCTTTTTTACTTTTCCTGCTCGTTTGATATATGTTATTCATTGTGTGATAATTGAGTTTTCATTTTCTTTTCCTATTACCTTTGTTTAGTAATTATAAAGTTACTTTTTTACTGTCTAGGTTTTTTGCAGTCATTTTTTGGTGTGTACTCTCTTAGAATAGAGAATGTCGGTGTGAGGAGGCCACCTAGTGATGATGTACAAATTCAAGGCATAGCAAATCCAAGGGCGTTCAGGAAGGTATCCTCTTTTTAAATATTAATGTTGAGGACTACACAAAATGTCAATCTAATTAGTATTCTGTGCCTATTTTCTAGGCTGTGTTGATACGGCTTTCTAACTTAAGGACAGAAGCATTTGCTGGACAAGCTTCTGAAGACATTCCAAATTTAAAGTTGGGCCATCCATCAGGCTCTTGGGTATATCAACTTCATTTCTTCACTGCACTTCCATCTGGTTTCTTTTTCTTTCACTCATGTATGTTAACATTTACATGCCCAAAAAAATAATGAAGATGAGCTTATATTATATGTTCAACACTAGCTTCATTTTGCAGTTTTCTTGTTTTAGTAGTATTACCTTCTATTGCTCTCATATTAAGGCAGTCATTTGGGTCACATTATTTACTAGTCAGCTCCTTCAAATGTTGTGCAACAATGAACTCTGCTTCTTGAAGTTCCATTTTTTCTCTGTTTCCTGTTTGTTTGGTGGTTCTTACTAGTTTTCTATTTTGCATTGTTATTGCAGATGTCCCCAACAAAATCTCTTAAGCACGATACAGGTCCTTACTCAGGAGATTTAGTACTACTACAAAAACTTGAGGAGGTTGGCAGTTCTGTGAAGGTAAATCCAAGAAAAGTTTATTTTTCAGCATTTAAACTTGTTTTTCAGTGAAATCGTATTTGTCATCAATGAAAAATCTCGTTTTGTTACAGAGAGTTCAATCCTTAATTGAAGAACAACAGTCTCGCTCATCAAAGCATGTTGATTGAGGTGAGAAGCCCTGACTGATATCAACTGATTGTACATGCATGTACTCTTACATGCGTTTGCTGCCAACTGGTATTTTCTTGACATGTGATTAATCCCAGACAGGCAATATTGTACTGAAGCATGATTCAAAATTGTTTATTCTGTACAGGCCATTGATTATATTTCTCTGCTTTTCTTTGTCTTCATCACTTGGATTGTTAAGCTACACATTGTAATGAGGCTTTTTATTTTGAAAATGTACATTAGAATATTCAATTTTTAATCAGCATCTCTATTCCCCTTGTTTTGATGGCAATGGAGGACAGCAATATATGGCATTGTCCAATTGTTTGTTTTCATTTCCATGTCTTTGTATATGGTTTCCCGTAGTTCCGAACCATGCCTATGTGTATGATTTTTGATTTCCATGCCTATGTATATGCTTTCCCATGGTTTCGAACAATGGATTTTATTAAGTTCTTACATTTTGGATTTGGTGGTTTCTCATAGTTCCAAGTTTTTAATTCTTAAGATACATTACCATTATCCAAAAATATAGTTAGACAGCTTTCTTGGACCAACTGCGGTTGCATATGAGGTGCAGAAGCCTGCATAAGCATGGTTCACAGAACTACATCTCTGTCAGTTCTTATTGACTGGAATACCTATGCTACTGTGTCAAAGAAACCTCATCATCAAAAAACCAAATCACTGCATATATAAACTTTCAACCTTCACTCTTTTGAGTTGTGTTTTGTTTCTGCTCGAAATATGATGAAACTGATTATGCTTTTGTTGTTTTTCCATTAAGTACAAGGATCGAGTATTTTACTTGTTTAGTTAGAATAATTTACCCTTTATATAGGTGAATTAGCCAAATAGGAGATATCCCTTGGAAGCTTTGATTTAGCTTGTTTAGTCAATTATATATAGATCCAGAAGATTTTGATCTTTAGGTAGCAGTGGAAGCTGATAGTGGTTGGTTAAGGCAAAGAATTTGTTTGATTCCTTGTTGGGTTTAAATGTATTCTTTTGGGCTGGTCTAAGCTATGCAACTTCTATTGAGTTAACTTTGTCAAACCAGATGACATTCATTTCAGCTTTTGTATTATCTATAGAACCATCTCATCAATTAAAGCATGTAATGGTTCCATAGATAAAGATTCAATTACTGTTTCCCATAGCATATCATACATTACTAAATCAACTCTATCATATACTATTACACTGTGGTCATCCATCAAAACAAAGGATTTTACGTGTTTGCTCAGCTTCAAGGTAACTAACATGAGCTTTGATATGCCATTTTTCATGAATTTTAATATTTTTTATTTGTTCAATCTACCCTTTTATTTCTATTTTTATTATTTTTTCTTTTAAAAATGTAGAGTTTATGCAGGAGACGTATGTTACTAGTTTTGACTCCAGAAACAAGCCTTTCTGGGATGAATTTGACAGATGTGTTGCCATTTATTGATTTCAAGTGTGAACTGATTCTTTTTCTGTATTTTGAGTGAATCTCTTAGCTTTCACAAAACTATATGCTCGGTGTATTATATAACTCTTAAATCACTATGGTCGGTTCTATTATAGTTCCTTTCTTAATCCACCATTTCATTTTCTCTGTGCATTATTAGACTGCCCAGCAAATTGTCATATTTCGCGGTACAGGTGCATTCACATTCAGGGCAATAACTGAAAGAAGACAACATATGTATGTGTGTGTTTGGAAGTTTTGAAAGTGTAAGCGTCAAAGAGCAGGTACGTGTCGCTATCTACTGCTGAAAATGTTGTTGGTGTGGGACGAGAGTTTTTGGAATATGGTTGAGATTTATGCCTGTTTGCTTACCTATCCTGTCAGCAATTTCAAGTTATATTATATTCATACTTATTCACTACCGTATCAAATAGTTGCTGTATCATTTTATATGATTTTTCATGTTTGGGCAACTGTGACTGTTGTGTTCTGTTTGCAGTTCATGTTCTTATTGTAATAAAACAAACACTTGTAGTTGGTTTCTAGTCTGTTAAGGAATATTCCATAAGTTTATGCTTCTTGTAAATCTTGAATATTCATGAGTTTATCTTTCCACCCTTCTTGGATTTCCTCAACAAATTTGGTCAATTGGTGGTTATATTATGTGAGAGAGGATCATTCTTGTGAACTAATTCGGTTCATCAAATGACAAGTGCATGAGTGTTATTTGAACATAGTGATAGAAATATAATGGTTTGATAGAGTCAACTTTGTTTTGTTACATATAATGTGGAAAATAAATAAATAAATGAGAACCTTAAAAATGGATGTTGATTACATAGAGAAATTAGATGAGGGTTGGCCAACTTGGTCGTCCTTTATTCGGTTTGTTTACTAATTCTAGTAAATAAGTAGGACAGTACATAATATGAGGAGGTTGAGTTTCTCATTCAAATGTTCTCCAACAATCAACCATTTATTTGACTACTAGGACTGTAGCACCGATAAGGCAGCGGAGAGTCAACATGTTTTTAATTAAAAATTAAATAAAATAATTAATTTATTTATTAAATCTATGTAATGCTTATATTTTTCTTAATTTTTTTAAATAAATTAAAATTTAATAAAGTATATTAATTTATATTATTACCAACTATTTTCCATTACTACAATTATTAAGTTTCATGATAATAAGATATTTTTAAGTTTCATAATGAAATATTGTCCCTTTAGGGATGGATGATAATTGGTGTAGATGAATTTATTTTTGGAATTTTTTTTCAAAAATTAAAAAAAAAATTAAATATATAGAAATATTTTAAAAAGTGTGTAATTTTTTTTTTAAAATTTTGAATTTTAATAATTTTTGTTATTACGTGATTTTAAGGATATTTTAAAAAATTATATATATATATATAGAGTAAAAATTAAATTTTTAAAAATTTATTTTTGTAATTTTAAAAATAGAATTTAAATTTTAAAATTGAATGGAGTTTTGGCGGGATACAAATATAAAAATTGAATTCACATCTACATGTAAATCTGCAAAAATTTTAAATAATAGTAATAATATTTATTTATATATAACGTATTAATTATATATATTATTTATGTTAAATTAGATATTTGTATTTATTTTAAAATATATTTTTTATTAAAAAAATATTTGTAAATGTTAAATCATATTTGTAAATTCCGATGATAACAAATATTAATTAATAGCTGCTATTTAAATTTATTATTATTAAATTATATATATGGTTAAAATTTAAAATTCTCATATAATTTATACTAGGACATTACTTATTTTATTTATATATGCAAATAAAATAAATGAAATGTGTGATAAAATTTGGGATAATCACCATTTGTACTCTCTGAGTTAGCACGATTTTTTTAACTTGAAGTTTCAAAGTTTCATTTAAAATAAGTCATTTAGATCCTCCATGCTAACATGGACCAAAACTTGAATTACAAATAATAAGATTTTTTATTTTTTATTTTATTTTTCTTATCAAAATGGATACACCTTCCAAGTTGGTATGCCTTTTCATTTGTGCCCTCAAACTTAATCTTGACATTATTTTTTTAATTTTTACTCTCTTACTTTGTAAGATTTCATATGGACTCTCAAAGTTGGCAAAGCCTATTTGGACACTTGACAATGAATGAATAAAAAAACACATGAGTGAGAGCATATGTATTAGATGTTATTATATATAAAAAAATCACTTGATGTGGTTTTTATGTGAAACCAAAAGACTCGCTAACCCAAAATGCTCATCAACTCATTTCCCTCGTTTATTTCATTCAACACTATCACACTAACCTGACCTCTCTCCTGTAACTAAAATCTTTGTCTAATCAACAATGAAATAATCCATTAGTAATTGTATTTAATATACTAAATGAGAATAGATTATTAACCTAGATAGGATTAAATATAACTATGAAATAAAAAGAATATATTAACTGATAATAAATTTATCAACTAGAATGTAATTTTAAAAAATAATAAATAATACAAAATAGATTAAAAAAAGGGTTGATTTTCATTTATACTCTTCAAGTTAACTTGATTTATTACTTAAATTCTAAAAGTATAAAATTTCATTTAAATGCTTAAATTTGTCAAAAATTATCATTCGAACCTTTTTGTATCGTCTTTGACGTGATTCGATTTTAATCCAAGTGGAAAATTATATTCATATGAAGGGCTCAAATTGTAATTATCTCATAAAAATAGGATAAATTTTTGATAATTAGTAATGTATTTGAAGGTAAGCATTAACATATTGATTTAAGCATTAATGTATGATATTTTAGTTAGTTGGTTCCTGCAGATTCATTTAATTTGTTTTCAGTACACTGCAAACGCAATTAATTTTTATTCATTTAGTGACTTTCAGATGTCAGATCCTGATCAGATGCTGAAAGCATTTTTCCTCCTTTAATTTGTTTTCATTCCAAAAATAAAAATAAAAATTACAGAAATGAATACTATATAATATAGAGTGAGAAGGTGATTTGGCACTCTTTGATGAGTGGGGCACTCCTGTTCTATGCCAAAGAAATAAAATAATACATAAAATAAAATAATGTAATAGCCATTTTCAAAAAAAAAAAAAGCAAATCAATTGAGTATATTTGAGTATTACGTACAAATTAACCAAGTGACTTTTTTTCCTCATGGAGGTGTAGTCAAATGTAACCAAGGCACATCCAATTCCAAACATTTATTTATTTATTTATTTTTTAAAAATGTTTCAATTGAATTTATTACATTAAAGAATATACAGGCACGTTTGGAAGCCGCGTGTGATTATGAAATAATCATTTATTCGGCAGTGAAATCTCAAATATACTCTTCATCTATTTCGAATTTATATTCATACATTATTATTTTATATGTAAATTTAAGATGAATGAAAGGGTATGTTTGAGATTTCACTACACTACACGTAAATAATTATTTTACCATCACAAACAGCCCAAAACACATGTTAAGAATAGCGAAATTGCAATTCATAAGTCTACATCTTCTTATGCTTCTAATATTCATTCCACTTATTTTTCAAAAAACTTGTTCACTGCCATAGTTATTTTATCATTCTAATAACGTTATCTAAATATTTTTATGTTTTCATATAAATATATAATTTTATAAATTTGTTTTGAATTATCAAATATTTTTATAGTATATTTCATTTAAAAAATATTGAATAATTAAATATAATCAAATATTATCTAATTTATTAATTTTAAATGGATAAAATTGCTATACTAATAATATATATTAATAATTGATTCAAAATAGAATAAATTTTAACAATTTTTAATAATAAACTATAAATATTTGAATATATCAATATCCATATATTAATATTTTAATACATTTTTTTATTACTTGCAATATTTATTATATTATTCATTACTTATTTTTAGGGGTAAATATCTTTAATTATATATAATTAAAAATAATAATAATTTAAATATTTAAAAAATAATTATTAAAAAATAAAATATTCTCACACTCAGACTATAATATACCTAGTAAATAATATATAAAACAAATGGATGATAAATAGTGTTAATATTTCATCTATTAAAAATATTTTAATTGCCTTTTAAAAAAACTTATACAAATTTGAAATGTGATTTTATTTTAATTTATTGAATTTAAATGAATTTTAAATACCAATATACTGATTTTTAAAAATAAATTTGTGGTTTAACTAAATGAGTCATTGTCATCTATCAACCTATTTAATAAAATAGTTTATTAGGTTAATCCACCAATCCCCTTTTGCAACCCATATATTTAAGTCTTAAAATTAATTAAATTTTAATATTTTGCTTTTAATTTTCATCCGCTGCATTATTAATTAAATAAATAATAGAAAAAATAAATTTCTAAAAATATGAAAAAGTTAATGAATTTCTTTTTATAAATCATCAAAACTTTATTTTTTAAAAATAAATGGAATTAAAATTTTTTTTAAAAAAAAAATAAAAGATTAATTTTTATTCATTGACATCGAAAATTATTTTCATTTTATAACTATTGTGAATTTACCAAGTCAATAAATAAAACCTACCGACGCACGGAAAACGAAACAATTCTAATAGAGTAATGTAAAATATCAAGAACCCATAAATGAAAATACACGTCTCACATATAAGCATCTGGAATATATTCTATTAAATATTTTTTAAATTTTTAATTAAAAAAATTCATTTTTTTATTTTATTTTTGTATTTTCTTGTTATTAACGTAATCGTGTGTATAAAAATATTATAATACTGTAGATTGTTATGATATATTTGAAATTCGGTTGTTCTTTTATCGAAAAATAGCCACATAAATATTGACCAGACACTTAAGTCAACGTTTAGATATGACCACCCATAAATTACTTTAAATGTCTTGAAGTTTTTCAGACATTATTATTTTTCTTTTTTAAGAGAAACTCTTTAATTTGTGTGTTTTCTAAAACTAGTTAGATTAGTTAGTGATACATATTTAATAAGTGGAAGTAAAATAAACTTAACTTTCCACTTAATTACCTATTTACTTCACCTTAGGATATTAAGTATTGGCCTAGGCCCCACCTATAATAAATTTAATATTGATTGTGTTGGATAAAAAATGATTCAAATCAATCTCTTATTTATAATTTTAGAAAGACTAAAAGTGGAAATCAACTTCATGATTTAAATTGAATTGATTATATAAAGTAATAAATGGTTAAAAGCCTAACCAATTTTGTATGTGTTTGGGAAAACTTTTCAATTAGATTTAGATTATATATTAATTTTTTAAAAAAATACGTGTTTGGTAATAGCGTTTCGATTAGCATTTAAAAAAGCTATCAAAGATAGCTTTCAACCCAATCGCTAATAATGATTTACTTTATTAACCTTTATCTTATAATTAATTATATCATTAGCTTCTGAATTATATTTACATCTGTAATAAACTTTAGTAATTTTATATGTAATAGCTAATTTAAAAACTAAAATTAACATCAAACGTCCAATCTAACAGTTAATTTTATAGCTAATTTAAAATCTAATCTAGTAGCTAACTGCTAACACTATTTAAAACGCTAATGTAACAGCTAATTAAAAATCTAATGTCAAACATACACTTTGAACCACTCTACTTAACAATATTTAATTCTCAAAATTACCTCTCATGTGGTTTCCAGAGCTTAACTCTCAGCACGCTGGTCACGTTAGTGTGACGACAAGACCTGAATGCGCTATGTGCCAAAAAAAAATAATAATAATAATAAAAGAATTAAAAGTGTAATCATGTATTTTTTAAAAAATTTAATGAGTATACTTTTTATTTATTGTTAGAAAATAATTAATCATGTTTTAGTTATTTTTGTGACTTTAAATTGATATTGTAATTATTAATTTATCATCATATGCATACATATGATATTCTTTGTGCATTTGTGTTTGTTTTTTACAGGATGAATTCATATTGGCTCGGGTTCTTTTATGAAGGTAATTGGATCTCCCATGAACAAGCATGGTATTATCCCACTGATTCATTGCTACCAATATTGATGTTTGAAACTCTAGAAGGGATGGTTCACCTTCTAATTTCTCAGTAGTCAGAGCTTCAACTGACTACTTAATTGGTAGCACCTACCGTACCAGAGAATCCACCTTCATCTCTAATGCCACAACCTCTGAAAGACAGCGGGAAGGTCGTCGAGGTTCATCCTATTTTAGTTCTAGAAACCATTCTAATCTCGGATGATGAGCACGTGAAAATTCCTAAGCACGTGGAAGTGATAGATATTAATATTGATATTGAGAAAGATGAAGATCCAAGAGATATCAATTGTTTACTTAGTAACTCTCTATTGC
Organism: Cardiospermum halicacabum; assembly: GCA_031304145.1. Classification (NCBI taxonomy): domain Eukaryota; kingdom Viridiplantae; phylum Streptophyta; class Magnoliopsida; order Sapindales; family Sapindaceae; genus Cardiospermum; species Cardiospermum halicacabum. The sequence continues at coordinate 22,387,904 of CM062396.1, forward strand.
CTGCAGTCCAAGATTCTTCCATATACTCTCCTATTCATGGTAGAGAGTAGTGTGAGAGAATCCAGACATCGATGGATAGAAGCTAATGATGCTGGCCATAGCGGAAATCATGGGAAGGATTTAAGAAAGAATCTCGAAGAAGATCCTAATAAGGAGTTTGAGATAAGGGAATAATCAAACCTTGGAGACCGTAGAGCAAATCCATTCTCTTTATGTTCATTTTCATAATAGACATCATTTCAATGACGTATTATTATGTGATCATGATTTTTTTTTTCATGTTTTTCCATGATTATTTTGACTTCGTTATTGATTTTTTTTTAAAAAAAAATTTATAAAATGATTTGAGTGCATGATATGTTGGTTGCTGGTTTTGCATGGTCACTCTAATCTTGATGTCTGATGTGGGAATCCTAAATATGGTTTATTTTTAGGGTTATTATTGCTCCCCACCATGATTGGGCATGAAGGATATGGAGGGTGATTAGGTGGTCAAACTATTTTTTCTCGAATCCGCTCTCTTGGTTAAGTCATTGTATCTATGATTGATTAGGTTGGAAATAGTGTTATCGGAGGAAATTTTGCTAGACTGAGAACATAGATGGGTCTCTAACGTTATTTGTGTTTATCCATACTGCATTTACTTCGAAATACATAATCGTAGAGTTAAACAAGGGCGAAAAACTAAATGGTGACAATTATGATATCTAGGACCGTAAAATTCAGTATATTGTCGAGGAACATGAGGCACTTGAAAGCTTGAGAGACATCATGATTCAACATGAGTGAGAGTAATCTACACAGGCTAGTCGTAATATAAAAGCATATATATATATATGTCCTAGAAGCGCAATAACAATATTACATGGATCTACACTATCTCGAGCATGGCTGATGACCTCATATGTGTATATGAGGGTTATGAGATGGCCCTAGATGTTTGAATTACTATAAAGGACAAATTCGATGGTACTTCTACCACTAAATTGCGACAATTGCTAGTTAATTTTGACATTGACAAGTAGCGTCGAGATCACGGTCTATGTCAGCATCTCCAAGAGATTAATAACATGATCTCAGAGCTTTAGTCATCCGGCATGTCCTTACAGATGAATAGCAAGTGCAGGTGGTAATTTGGTTCCTTTCTAAAACCTGGAAACATATGAACATGACACATAAAGATAATATCAAGAAATTCGATGATATTTCTCGTCATGTTGAGCTTGAAAATAAGCATTTAGGAGTGGCCAAGTCCTTGAAGCAACTTTATATGCCTGAGACTGGCAAGCACATGAACAATAAGTGCAAAGAAGGAATAAATGGATAGAAATAAAGGAAAGGATATTGTAAACCGTATCTAGCCCGGATCCGGAACCTAAGGAATAAGCTCTAACTTGGTGTAGGTAAGTGGAAGGACAAGAGTAAGACTAAGTTTTTCAAATAAGAAACGATGGGGCACTTTGCTCATGAGTGCACTGAGCAAAACATAGAGATACCTTTTCACAGGCTTGCTTGTTATGATATTTTTATTTCCAACTCTATTTTTGCTTACCGAGGCTCATTCAATGTGAATTATGGACTCAGATGTAATAGGCCATAAAGTTAGAGATAGAGAAGCGTTCGCAGAGTATCGTCAGACTCTATAAGGTACTAAATAGATATATGTAAGGAATAATTCCTCTGTACTTGTGCCGGGTATATGCTCCTGCGTATTGATGATGCAAGAAGGCCAAAATTATTCCTACATGTTATCCACTACGCTCCGAAGGTGTAATCTTATCTCTATTCCTATTTTTACTCTCTTATGGATATAAGCTTGTGTTTTTGTTTTGGTATGATAGCTTGACTTGTCGTTTTATGATGTTTCTATTGGTTTTGGATATATACAAGATGTTTTTATTGTACTGGATATAAACAGTTATGCATATTTTTCATTAATTAATGATAATAGTGTTTCATTTGTTTTCTCTTCTGATTGTGAGGTGAGTACATGGCATGCCAGACTTGGCCATATGAGATAATAATAAATGAATAAGTTGGTCAAAAAGAGGATTTTGGAATCTTATGACAAGACCAAATTGGCAACCTGTGGTCATTATTTACTTAGGAAAGCTATTAGAGTTAATAACCTTTTAGTAAGGTTATTAGAGCTAATAATATAATTCATTTTGATATCAATGGACCAATAAATGTTAAGAATAAGAATGGTGCATCATACTTTATCACCTTATAGATGACTATATCTGTCTCGGTCTAGTTTATCTTATCTCCCGTAAGTCTGAAGCCTTAGGTTGCTTCGTGAAATTTCTTGCTATGGTGGATAATAAATTATATAAGACATTGAAAAGTACTACTTACCGACCGAGGACGAGAGTATCTATCTGAACAATTCAAACTATTGTGTTAGAAAAAAGGTATACTGATATGCAGATATTCAATTGACTATTCTTAAAACTGTAAAGCAGAATGGATCCACTGAGCGAAGGAATATACTGGAAATAGTTGGATCTATGATGACACAAGCTAATCTCCCAATCTCAGATTGGAGAGATGCACTCCTAATTATGACTCACATTCTTAATTGGATCCATACAAATCATTGACCTTAACTCTGTACGAGTTTTTAGAAATGGGTCGGAAACCTAATTGCTCATATATACGACCCCGGGGTGCATTTACAATGTACATAATCTTTCTAGTAAATATGAAAAGTTTGACACCAGGGGGAAGAAATGTATTTTCATACTTTACCCTGAATAGTCCAAAAGATATATACTAATAAAAGAAAATTTGGAAGGGTACATCTCTAAAATAAAGTGACAATATGAATTTTTTTAAGAATGAATTTTCGAGATGAGGTGATGTTGAAATAGAGGCTTCATTCATTGAGTAAGATGAATCAATGGACTTTATACCTACTTAAAATGTAGACAACATAATATAGATGAATTAGACTCTATTCCGAGTGGGAGCAATCAAGTGCCAAAACTAAAATGCTTTACAACTTGATCACAATGGGAGCATGCCCGAATCATCAATTCGAATAAGAAGAGAAGAATTTTAGTTCTCCGACGATGTTTTGAGATTGAAAGGGAGACTTTCATGTTGACTTCACATGATGAAAATGAAACGAAGAATATGAAAGAAATATTTAAATCACCAAGGAAAGATTTATGGATTAAAGCCATGAAAGATGATATGGGATCAATGAAAAGTAACCATGTGATGAGTCCAGAATATACCTTTATTTAAGTATGATTTATGAGCATTATTGAGTAAGAACTTTATCTTAATTGATAGATATTAGACTCATATTTCTCTAATTGAAATTTATGAATTAGTAACTCTGCACTATAGAGATATAGATAATTTGCTATTTAGTATTAATTGATTGAATTGAGAGATCATTAATCAATCAGATCTGTTAATCTATAGAGAATTTGAATTCTAATATTTGATTAAGGCTAATAAATATGATTGTTGACAACTGAGAGCAATAGAATAATAACCAATTTCGTTAGTGTACAAATTAATTCTATTTAAAAGTTGTTAGTATATGCATACATTTATATTTCCATAGTTGAGCTTTGAACAAATAACTGCTTTATCTTGACTTTTCTTATTAGCCATCACACTAAGTCTTGATTTCATCAATTATTTCTAAAAAGTAATCCTTGCCGGACGATATTTAAAATACTATTTCAGATGTTGACTCGAGAGTGCTCAAAATTCTCTTTCACCATATTTGGAACTAGTCGATTTACCGCCTAATAGAAAAGCCATCAGAAATAAGTTAATCCTTCACGTTAAATGGAAGATAAATAACTTGGTTGAAAGATATAAGGTGATGTTAACGACAAAAGATTATACCTAATCAGAGGTTATAGACTATAGAAAGACATTTTTTTCTCTCATGATAAGATTCGTATCCATTCGCCTTTTCCTTGCACTTGACAAACATATAGACTTGAAATTACATCAAATGTATATAAAAGACCACATTCCTCAATGGAGGACTAAAGGAAGAGATTTACATAGAACAACCTGAAAGTTTTGTAACTGAAGGTCAAGAAAGTAATCTTCTAGATAATGGTACCTTTTTTTCACGAGTCTGTCATTATCATATAGGTTTCAATTGATAGAAGAAAACCATTGTGTGTATGTAGAAAAGTCAAAAGAAAAGTATGCAACATTGTTTTTATTTATTGACAATATCTTACTGGCGTGTAATGATAAGAAGTTTTTACCTGCGGTAGAAGAGGCCGGTTGTTTACTACTTTTTATATAGAGGACATGGGTGAGACTGCCTATATTTTAGGAGTTGAAAAATATTAAGAGATTGAGGGAGAAGGATCTGGGCGTTATCAATACACAAATGTATATTGATAACGCCCAGATGAGAAAAAAGGTAGACTCCAAGTTATTTATCTTCCATTGATAAATAGACTCTACCTTAATTAAGCTTTCCCTATCGTGGGGCTGGCACATCTGATTTGAGTGGGAGAATATTACAGTTTAGGTGGGCCAAACAAGATAGCCTAATTAAGTCCATAATCTTTTCACTACTCGAAGTAGTCGAGAAGATTTAGAAGTAACAAGCTACTATTTGATTTATATTGAATGAAGAATTGTAGTTAGGTTTGGTTATTGGGAAATGCAAAAACAGTAGTTATGTTAATTATTTCTTTTTTTCTCTTTTAGAAAGAAAGAAAAATGGTTTCTCTTTTGCGTTAAACACCCCGAATTATATCAGTCTTCAACGTTCATCACTTGGTTGACGTTTTTAGTCCATGCTGTTTTACGGATTAAAAAAACATATCATAAAATGATCCGGTTAAATATAGTAAAATATGTTTTCGATATTTACTATACAATTATATATTTATCATTTGCACTATCTAATTTTTTTTCTTTTGAAAAAGGAAAAAATTGAAATATAAAAAGTTAGTATGGAAATAAAATAAATAAGAGAAAGTGAAATGCAGGAAAAAAAATCATAGTTGTTTAAAATCTTGGGAAACAATTCACATGTATATTTTATTTTCTTAGAGAAGCGGCCAAACCGTAGGGTAAAATGGTCATGTGAAACTGAAGAGCGGAGTGCCCCAACAATTTGTTTGTATATTGCCACACCTGCAGTTCAAATCGTATTATTTTTATTAAGATCTTGAGATATATAACAAATTTTTCTGGTCAGAGATCCTTGTTTTATTTTTATTATTTATTATTTAATTTTTGAAAAAACCCACGATTCGAAAATTACAAATAAACCACTTCACTGTATTAGAATAGAATAGAGAGAGAGAGAAAGAGTTTGATTCACAGCCAGTGGACATCTCAGATTTTGGCTTTTAGACTTGGCGTCTCCAAATACGCACACACATACTCTCACCCATCTCATCTCTGTGTTCCCTAGCAGACACAGAGACACCCGCATATATACACTTCATAGAGATTATCGAATGCTAACCACTACTTGTCTCTCCCAAACAATACACTTCTCCAATGCCTAGTTATAGAGGGAGATAGATAGATAGATAAACATATAGAATTGATTGAAATAGAGAAGAGGTTTTTGTTAATTTCGTGGTTTTGGCTTTTTGGTTCTGTGGGTTTTGGTGGGATTTTATCCTGGATTGAGAGCTGATAAGTATGGCGTCATCTGCTTCATTCACATCTCCGCTGTGCACGTGGCTGGTGGCCGCTTGCATGTCGTTCTCCTGCGGCCGGGACCCACCGCAACAATCGTCCATGCTCGGACCTTCCAGCAAGCGACTCAGTCGGAGAAGGAAACTGGTTTCGTCCAAATGTCACGCTGTTGCTGGTGGTGGTAGCAGCTTGGTGTCTTCGTTTTATGGATCGAGCATTCAAGGTCTGATGAGTTCTTGTTTGGCTTTCGAGCCTTGCAATGAATTTTATAGCTCTACAGCCTCCTCGATTCCCTCTCTTGGCTTCTTCTCCGATAATGCTCTCGCTTCCTTTTTCGGATCCAAGAATGTCTCTTTTCATCGGAATCAACGGAGACTTCGTCGACTCGCTTCTCATTCAGGTCTTTTCTTGATCTTTGTTTTTCTTTCAGTAGGTTCATATTTTTCATTTCTTGTTTTTCGCTTTTAAATTTGATTGCTTAAGTTGATGATAAGTTTTTAATAATAAGATTAAATAAATATTTACGTCTAGTCCTGGCCGTCGTTGTTAATGATGGAGTGATAAGAAGGAAGGCAAATTTCGAATGTTGAAATCACGACATTGGGACCCCCGGTGATTTGCGATGGGGGTGGTTTGACTTGAAGTTTATCTGTTTCGAGAACGATTTGCATTGAGTGAATGTCCTGTCTGTGTTATTTGTTTTCTTCTTGATTGTATTGGATAAATTTAGTTGGTGTTAGGTTTGGAAAAAGTACCTGAAAATTTTTTAATGTGATTTAAATTCTGGTACAGAGAACAATTCTATCGACTCTATTTTTGTTTTAGGATAAATTTAGTAGGGTTGAGATAATATCGGGGGATTAGTCCTCTGTTTTTGCTCTGCAGTGAGATTTGTTAGAATTCAGTGACCTTTGAGAGCTCTCTATCATTGCTTTAGCCTGCTGGACATGTTTCTGGTTTCTGCGTTTCACACCATATCTGATGTTATTGATATGATGCACTGTAGTGTAAAAATCTAGTCTATTTAGTTATTGTTTGGCTATCGGATGGATTCCCATGTAAAAGTTTGGCATGTACTCGCCCTTCCTAATATCTTAGAAATATTCAAATATGATGATGCAGGATGATCTTTTTTATACGAATGATTGCATGATAGCTAGTTAGTGCACTTACCATTCATAATTGATTTCTTCAAAATTTAGGGGAAACCATGGCTGTTGCTGTGCAACCTACTAAGGAAGTGGCAGCAAAGAAGAAACCTCACACAAAGCAGAGGCGAGTGGTCGTGACAGGCATGGGTGTTGTGAGCCCACTTGGTCATGATCCAGATGTTTTCTATGATAATTTGCTGGAAGGTGTCAGTGGTATTAGTGAGATAGAAACTTTTGACTGCGCCAACTTTCCCACTGTAATTTTTCTTCAAAGGGCTATGGTTCTTTTTATTGCTGGTTCCTTGGTAAGCTTGCTGTAATTGTTTTTCCAATTTCTCCTTTCTCCAGAGAATTGCTGGGGAGATCAAATCTTTCTCAACAGATGGATGGGTGGCTCCAAAGCTTTCCAAAAGGATGGATAAATTCATGCTTTACATGCTTACTGCTGGGAAGAAAGCCTTGGCAGATGGTGGTGTTACAGAAGATATCATGAATGAGTTAAATAAAACAAGATGTGGTGTTCTGATTGGTTCGGCAATGGGTGGAATGAAGGTAAGTATTTTTTCTTGTATTAATTCTTCAAATTGGCAGAGATATATCTTCAGCTAATCCCCTCTTATATAGGTCATCTAAAACTCCTTCGTCCAGCACCAATATCAAAATTTTAAATTTTTGAAGATTAGTCGCATTATAAGATCCTTTTATAAAATCTCTCATTAGAACAGAAGTTGACACGCAGCAGTTTATATGAACTAATTGAATAATAAATTTGCATCATAAGTTTTTAGCATTACTTTTGACCGTGTTTCGGTTGGGCAAACTGTGAATGAAACAGGTTTTTAATGATGCAATAGAAGCTTTAAGGATCTCATATAAAAAGATGAATCCTTTCTGTGTACCTTTTGCAACTACAAATATGGGTTCAGCAATGCTTGCCATGGATCTGGTTAGTAAAATTACTATTTGTGTGACACTGGAATTATTAGTAGCCTCCTAATTTGCAGTGGACTTTCAACTTGGAAATTGAATATTTATCTCAGGGATGGATGGGACCAAACTACTCGATTTCAACTGCTTGTGCTACTAGCAATTTCTGTATATTGAATGCAGCGAACCATATCATCAGAGGAGAAGCTGTAAGTTCTGGTTTACCTTACTGATTTCTCTGTCCATATTTGAAAATTATATGTCCTTATGGAATCTTATTATTAAGCTAGTTCAGATTCTGCTATTTTACTGCAATTCATTTAACATTGAGAAATTGTAGGATGTGATGCTCTGTGGTGGCTCTGATGCAGCTATAATACCCATTGGTAAATCTTCTACCTTTAGATATTACATATACATTGACCATGTCTGGCATCAGATTGAGTTATTATTATTGTTATTATTTATTTATTTATTTATTTATTTTTGTATACTTATATATGTTTGTATTTGCAGGTTTGGGAGGTTTCGTGGCATGCAGAGCACTTTCACAGAGGAACAATGATCCTACCAAAGCTTCCCGACCATGGGATACGGTAATCATTCAATAATTATTCTACTTTTTAATAGCTTTATTTTTCTTCCTTTTCCATATACAAAGTGAAAACTGAAAATCTGTTGTTCATAACCCTATAATAATAAAATGCTCAGAGAAAAAATATAAACAAAAATTTACAGTTCTGCAATCTCTATTGCATAAAAATGGAACTCTGAATCTAATCAATTGTACTGTGAATCAAATTTGTAGCTTTATTGTTTCATTAAGTTGATTACATATCAGAAATCTGGATTTTGTGGTGAAACAGAATCGTGATGGATTTGTTATGGGGGAAGGAGCTGGGGTTCTGCTTTTGGAAGAATTAGAGCATGCAAAGGTAGCCTTGGCCTCTTTCCTTTTGATGTTCGATTTTTTATTTTTATTTATTTTATTTTATTTTTCTGGAATGCTAAAAGCGCTCATGCTGAATAAATTTTGCACTCTATTCATGACTCTGCAGAATAGAGGTGCTAATATCTACGCTGAATTTCTTGGTGGAAGCTTTACCTGTGATGCTTATCACATGACTGAACCGCGTCCTGATGGTATTGTGTTTATTTTGATCTTCACTCTATAATTGTGGAAATCTTTATGCACTTCTAAAGATATGTAGGTGGTTATTAAGAGAGATAAAGATGTACTAGGGATTGTGATGGTACTCATAAGTTGTAACTGCACATCGTCGTAGTTCTGAAAACTAATTGATTTTGTGACAACTTTTTAACAATTTGAATAATCTAATTGGGCAATATGATTTTATTTGTACTAATCGCTCAACCCAATAGCTCTCTCAATAGTTATCTTAGAAGTTGGTGGTGTCAATTCAAAAACCTTGTTTGAGTAGCATCAAGTGAAAAGGTCATCTTGCAAGTCTAATAATAGTTGATACACAGGTATATAGAACATCAAGGAAGAGTAGAACCTATATATATATAAAAATAATTTTCTTTGTTGTTTAAAAAAAGTCTCATGTCGTCGTCTTTTTTTATTTTTATTTTTGTGTATAGGATTTAAAGTTCAAGTAAAATTTTTTAAAACTAGAATAGAGTGAAGCAGAGTATTAATAAAATAGAATAGGATTTATGATTCAAGTGATATCTATTTTTTTTAATAATTTTTTTTCAAATCTTGTATTTGATGCTGTTGTCGTCTCGTGTATAATTAACCCAGTTCATAAGAGTTTTATTTAGTATTACAATTATTTAGAAATCTTCTATAAAATGTGCAGTTATATTTTTGTGATTTTTTCCCTTCCTTTATGTTGAAGCCTCTGGTTAGTCAATACTTGGTGCATTTATCCTTGCAATTGACTTAATACTTCACCATGAAACCTTGCATGGGTCTCATCTAGGCCTCGACTAATACTGTTTTTATTGCATGTAACATCAGGGGTTGGTGTCATCCTATGCATAGAAAAGGCCTTAGCTCATGCTGGAGTATCTAGGGAAGATGTGAATTACATCAATGCTCATGCCACCTCCACACCAGCTGGAGACATTAAAGAGTTTCAAGCTCTCCTTCATTGTTTCGGCCGGAATCCTGAGGTATTTTGATGCCTATTTGTCCTTGTGATGTCAAAACTATCAAAAATATCATTTGGTTTGATTTGGTAAGAATTTATTATATTCAGCTAAAGGTGAACTCAACAAAATCTATGATTGGCCACCTTCTTGGAGCGGCTGGTGGTGTAGAAGCTATAGCTGCTATTCAGGTAACAACTTTTCATGTCTGCTAGAAGATGCATAATTACATTTTCTTTGACAAGTTTTTGTGTTTGATATTTTTCTCTCTTCCAATGATTTACAACCTATTTATATAGAATATTACAATTTACATTTGATTAGCCGCTAATTTCAAATGAATAGTTGACCAATTACTAGTTAACTCTAAACTAATCTTTCACTTATTACAATCAATCAATCATTCCTAATTAAAGGTAATTAACTTTGAAGAAAAAACTCTATTAACATTCTTGTCTTTGCACTTGCACAACATAAATTTAACAGGTAGTTATAACAACTATGAAGAGAATAAAGTCAGACATATGTTGATTTTGGTTAATTTATCTTGTTTGCTGTTTGACATTATCTTTTTTTGTCTTCTATAGGCAATAAGGACAGGGTGGGTTCACCCAAATATCAACCTGGAAAATCCAGATGAAGGAGTGGTATGCAGACCTTTATAATATGCGTGCTTTTATGAATCTATGTTACTGATTTGCTACATAGATAGTATTGTCAATAATAAATGTTTCCTCTAAACGTGTTCTTTATGATCTACTTTAATGAGACTCCATCTGGTGCAACAATTCAGAACACTGGTGTGCTCGTGGGTCCGAAAAAAGAGAGACTAGAGGTGAAGGCAGCATTGTCTAATTCTTTTGGATTTGGTGGTCACAACTCATCAATCATTTTTGCTCCATATAAATGAATCATAGCAAGTGTAGCTACACCAACCACTGCTGTATGATACCTTAAGGTTCGTGTCCCCTTTTCATGTAAACTTTGACGGCTTTCATATACTGATACTGAGAAATGAGAAAAAACTGGACAAAAGCTACCATTATAGTCTTTTGGTTTGCTTGGGACTAATGTTATATGTCTCATTCTCTACTGTATGCAGATGTTCAGAAGAGGTTTACCTCATTTGAATGAGATACTGTGTATGTTCTTCAATTTGATAGGTGAATTGCAAAGTGACTGTAAAAGTGTATCTTACGACGGGACGAACAGCCGCTTATGGGGCATTATCTACGTTGTCTGAAGCAGCATTTAAGTGATAATACATGCTGAAACTCAGCCTTGATTTTCTTTTTTAGTATTTGTTCTTTAAATGTGAAAGTAGATGTTCAAGTAATCAGATTGTACTGTGATAGTAAAACTACAACGAATTTTGAGCTAGAAAATTGCCTAGGCTAACTTTTGTAATGGTGGATGCAAGTTTTTTTCTCTTCCAATTGTATTAATTGTGGGTTGGCATGCTAGATAGTAATGCTTTGGTTTAAAATTTCAGTGTCCAAACTACAGTTGCAGAATGCAGACTGGTTTCGGTCGCTACTGCCTTCTGTTCATCTCACAGGTAGTGTTCTGCTGTTGTTTTACTTGTAAGTAATGGAATTTATTGTTTTTTTTTTTAAAAAGGTATTTAATGCAATTAATTATGTACCTAATAACCTAGGTTAATTTAAGTTAGTCTAGATTTGTTGGGTAGCCCCACATGGTTTAAAAGATTGGTTGGGTAGGAAGTTAATGGGAGAGAAGTTGACCAAGCTAAGAGGATCATAAATTAGTGGAGGGCCATAGGATTCCTTGCCAACATTCAAAATGTGCCCACGAGCATCATAAAAACATATTCCACATTTAATAGAATAGTCTACTACTATTATACACGTTGGCTCTAGTTGAGTAGATCAACATCCCAATCATATTAAAGATAAAGCTAACTTCCTCCACCTACCAAAGATGAAGTTATCATGGAGCCCATCTTGAGTATAGAAGATAGCTATGCATGATTCACACATTTCATGTTGTGAAGTTTGAATAGAATTTTTTCCACGTTCCTTGTGTAAGTAATAGTAACAGTAGTTATATATGAATGTATGGATAATGGATAGAATGGCCAGTAAGTTTTAGTTGACTTGTTGGAGTTCTTATATACCAAGGACATTGTATAACAAGTCTCTACCAAAAATAAGAGTATTTTTGTAATTATTTTTATTATTTACATTGGCAATAAATTTTTGGCCAAGAGACCCTTGAACCCATTCTGGTCACTTGGCCCAAATCGCATAGTTGAAACCAGAACATGAAGACAAGTCAGGAGATTTCGATCTAAATTGAAACCTTCAAGCCAAAATGGTGGTTTGGGGTCTGTAAATAAATTGAACCTAGCCAGCTTGAAAGATAGTCAATACTAAGAATTGCTAGTTTAGTCTCTATTAAAAATAAATTTTGAATCATTAATAATTAAATATTAATAAAATATGCTATGTCCTAATTATTTTAAAGGAGATTAAAATAAAATAAAAAAAAAAAACAAAACTGTAATTTCACCTATTGGTAAGAAACCTTACCTTTTTTTTTTTTCTTTTTTTCTTTTTGCAAAAAAAAATCACTTTTTGATCGTTTATATGAAGTTTATTGTTCATCTATCGGTGGATGAACAGTAACTGAGACGTATTTTCATAATTTTTTAATTTTTATTTAAAAATTAAAATTATATAAATATTTGGCATAAGGGTCTCAGGCGCCCCCGAACTTGGCTATACTTTTCAAGTTAGCCCTCAAACTTTACGGAGGGTCAATTTAGTCCCTCAACTTCCAAATGGTGGGTCAATTAAGCTCTTTTGCTGATGTGGAGGCTGATGTGGCAGCAAAAAATTTTAACTTTAAAATGTCAATTATGCCCTCCACGTCAGCAAAAAGGGCTCATTTGACACCAAATTTGAAAGTTAAGGGGCTAAATTGACCCTCCGTGAAGTTGAAGGGTTAACTTGAAATATATAGTCAAGTTCAGGGGCTTCTAAGACCCTTATGCCTAAATATTTTCCCCCCTTTTTCTTCTTCTTCTTCCCCTCCATCGAATCCTCCCTTCTCTCCACCAAATCTCTCTCCCTCACCAAAACAACAACTCACCAAATCATACTCTCTCCCTCTAATCTCTAACCTGTTAATCTTCTCATCTCTAGCTCCGCCATCGAATAGGCATAAGGGTCTTAGGAGCTCCCCAACTTGACTATATTTTTCAAGTTAGCCCTCCAAATTCACAAAGGGTCAATTTAGTCTCTTAACTTTCAAATTTTGTGTCAAATAAGCCCTTTTTACTGATGTGAAGGGCTTAATTGACATTTTGAAGTTAACATTTTTTGCTGCCAGATCTGCCTCCACATTAATAAAATAGCTTAATTGACCCAACATTGAAAAGTTGAAGGGCTAAATTGACCCTTCCTAAAGTTTGAGGGCTAACTTGAAAAATGTAGCCAAGTTCGGGAGCTCATAAGACCCTTATGCCCATTAAATATATCTCTCTCTCCCTACAATCTCAAATTAATTTCAAATCCCTACTCTTCTCTAGGGATCAAGTGGAGGTGAAGATGAAATGAGGTGGAGGAAGTAGGATGGAGGAAAAAAAAGAAAGGAGGAAGAAGAAGAGGATGAGAGAGAGGGGGGGGAGGGGGGGTTTCGGTGAAGGGGGAGAAGAAAAAGAGAAAAAAGAAAAAAAAAAAAAAAAAAAGAAAAGAAAAAAGGAATAAGGGCCTTAGAAGCCCCCAAACTTGACCATAATTTTTAATGTACCCTTGAAATATATGATAGGTCAAAGTAGCCCATGTACTATCATTTAATGGTCAATAATGCCCTTGAAGACACTTCCCAGTTGGGTCTAGGCGCATGTTAAACAATGTTGGTCAAATAAACACTAAGTCAAATATACATTGTCGGTCAAATACAATTAAATCTCTATATAACTGCCACTTCTATAACAGCAATTCACTGTAACAGCTGGAATTCTTGTAGAACCAGTCTTTTCAATGTTGTTTTAATCCTCTATAACAATATTTTGCCTATAACACCAACAACCGTAATTTGAATAGAACATTTTGTATAAAACTCATCCTCTATAGTGGTCTACTCAAATATAATACATTATTTTTTTAATAAAATAAAAAAAATTAAAAATTTAAATAATTATGGTAATTAACTTCAACAGATAATTTTTTTTTTTTTTTAATGTTTGATAACTACACATGATGAAGAAAAATATTGCATAATCAATAATAATGAATAGATTGAATTTTAAATGTTTCAAGATTATAAGTAATTAAAAAAATATTTTGAAACATTAAAACTTAGATCATCTACAGCGTTGGTCTCTGAAAGAGTCTCTTATCTGACTAAAGAGACCCTGCATGGTCTCTCCACATTGAATTGGCTTCAAGGGAATGTATTTGACTACCTTTTGTTGAAAGCTTGAACCAAAATCTTCATCAATCCAAGTGTTATATTACTAGTAAGAGATTGAAATCTTCCAAACAAGCTACCATTGTAGATTTTTCCATCATATTTGAATAAATTTAACTTTAAAGATGTTCTAAATTATGCATATTTTATATAGAGATTATTTTCTTAAAAAAAATATTATGAATTTATAATAGTCAAGTGAGATCTATAACCTTCATATGACCGTTATATGCGAATAACAATCATTCACTATAACAGCCAAAAAATTGTCAAACAAATGGTGTCGTTATAGAAGAGTGTGACTGTATACGTTGAGTCAGATTTTTTAAATAAGGTGGAGTAACACATAGTTTCCAGGTCAGATTAAAATTAACGGTGTTGAGTATACCTGGACCAGAAATCGAAAAGCTCAAATGCACCCTTAATGTTTTTTAGTTCAGATTCATCGAGTACAATCTCACACGTCCTTTGTCAAACAATCAGAACATTGATTTAGTTTTGACGGGATTTTGACAGCATCGACTTCACAATCAACGACAGCAGATTCGAAAGAGAAGACACTTTTATCTGGGTTTGTTATCATTTTAATTAGGTTTCAATGGCAGGGTCACTGGTTTTTAGATTTTTTCAACACCAAAGTCAGGATTTCGCAAGTGACGTAGTTATTATTTCTTAGGTTTCGACATCGAAAGTGCATTAGGTTCTTTTGTTTGGAATTTTTTTGGTTTAAGGTTGGAAAATGTTGGGCTTCAGCAATATTTTTGGTACGTGAGTGTTGGGTAAGCTGATAGAACATATGTTGGTATGGGTTATAAGATGGATAGCGTGTTTATTAAGTTTCGATTTCGCCATGGAGGACATATACTAGATTAGGGATTTATAAAAGGGGTGAGGTAACAGATTTCAATATTGACAAGGATTTTGCATCCATTTTCAAGTTATATCATTTTTCTCATGTCTTAAGTTACTGTGAGATTGAAACTTACCACATTGCAAATAGAAATGGTTTAGGGTTTATAACAATGGATAGAGATGATGAGATAATGAAATACATTGCTCCAAATGAAAACAGAGGACATGTTATATGTGTATATTGAGCATGTGGTTAGTCAACCGGTGGTAGTTAGTGAAAACATGGTCCTACTTGGTTATAGGGTAAATGTGGAGGGTTTAGAAAATGAAAATTTAAATTCATATAAGGGGGCAAACGATGCACATTGGGAATATTTTCTCTGGAGTAGGTGATTTGAACGAGTTAAAATTTGCTATTAATAGCCCAATAAAGGCAGATAATGAGTTAGATGGCCAAAATAGCATGCAAACAGAAGTAGAATCTAGTGAGGGCAATATTGGTGACTTGGAGATTGAGCAAGAATCTAATAATAGCAATTCCAGTGATATAAATCTAAAAATTGGAGGCCCTAATAAGGAGAGAAGTAACGTGGAAGAAGAGGTTAGGCAACTAAGGGAAAAAAAAAAGAGGTTAGAAGAACTAGAAATGTAAAAAATATAACAGCAAAAATGTCTTTTGGCGAAGCAGCAGTGGACAGGGAATTTGAAGACATAGAATCTAGTAGATTCGACAAGGTTAAAGATAGATTGTGTGGAGATGAACCATTTTATGATTCTGAATCACCAGAAAGTAAAGACAATAGAGATTTTATTGATTTGGTGGCAGAGGATGGTGCCACATTCTAGGAAAAAGACCAATCACAAGTGAGGTATTATCCAAATGTGTCTGTCTCTCTTCCTTTCTCTCTTTTTTTTTTTCTTTTTTTTTTTCAACTTGGTATACTATTTGAAAATGCTAAGGAGTTTAGGATAATCATACAGAACTATGTCAATGAGAAACAAGTTCAGTTAGTGAAAACAAAGCATGGACATTAGAGAATGAGAGTTAATTATAGGTTCAAGGGATGTGAGTGGCAAATATTTGCTAGTTAGGACAATGATACTGGTGATTTAGCTGTGAAGACGTATCTTCTTTCTACCTAAGAATATATATATGAGAGTCGTAATAAAAGATCAATTATCATATTACTCTCTAAATCTTCAACATTTATATTGAAAATTCAATTAAATTTAATAAATTAAAATAAAATCATATTTAAAATTAATAAACATCACAAATTCCCCAATATTATAATTATAGAATACACGACATTAAAAAAATAAAATATACTTCAAATAGTTTAAAAATAAATAAGTAAAAATCTATTAAAAAATAAATTGTAAAACATAAAATTAACATTATAAATTATTTTGAATTTTTGCCATTTATTATTAAAATAGATCTATCAGAATTATTATTCAACTAGATCTATCAAAACCAACCAAAATTATTATTCAAATAGATCTATTAAAATCAACTGAACTCAATTAACATAGATCAAATTCATTTAAATGAATGACAAACATTAATCAACAAGGTAGTTAATGGAGTTTTAATAACTTTGAGCATATTTTTGGAATAATCGTTATATATTCTTTTTAAATTCCGTGAAATTATAATTAACATATGATATATTAATGCGGTGAAAAATAAAGAGATGGTTAGAAGAAATGGAGAAAATAAGAAAGCAATATATATGTTTGTTATTGGTCTTCAAATTTTAAAACTTACAATTTTCAGCTCGAACTCTTGTGGATCCGCTCGAACTCAAAATTCCGCTCTATATATATATATAGAATCCACTATTTTATAGCATTCAAATCACTATGAAATTACAATCAGTATTTCAACCGGGAAAAGGGAACAAACATCAATCACTAATACATATTTAACCCGTCGGATAACCATTTCGAAAAGATAATAACTGACAGCAATTCATTCATAAATCAACAGGTCTTTAAAAAAGTTAAATAACATAAGAATAATATACTACATCCACTCTATTCATTAATACACTTCGCATTTTCTTTCTGAGCATACTTCTTTCCAAAAAGAATTTGCAGAAATCAATTAAATGTCTATAATAACAAAAATCAGACAATCGCCCAAGCACAACTACAAAAATGCTGCAATTTGCAAAGAATCAATTGGAGCCCAGAGCAGCTTCAAAACTTATGTACATCCTATTCCACTTTCTCCTATATCTGCTATTATACCAAAAATCTGATACAAATTGATCAGGAATCATGTATGAGCGTCTACTTGCTTTTCTTCTTGCTTCCTTTCTTATGACTACTACTCTTGAACTTGCCAAGTTTCATGGAGAGGGCAGTTGAAGCACTCTTCCCTTCAAGCTTCTTCACCACACTCCCCATACCTTTCCTTGCGGCTGCACGATGTTCTGGTCTACGGCTCATCATCTTTCGGTCTAGTGGCCAGTAAGCATATGGTTCTAATTTGCCCTTCTTCTTCACATCCCCAGCAGCTTTCTTGCTAGCATACTCACTACCAGTATATGCCCATCCTGATTCAGATGTCTTTCTGCGCTTTTGGGTTTTCTTCGATGATTTCCTTAACATTTCACTACCAAATTCACTTCTACCATCTGAGTTGGGGTCAGCAGGCACAGATTTCTTCTTCTGTTTCCCTCCCTCCTCAAAAATTACTAAGCGTCCTTCAGGGTCTATCTCTGGTTCATCATCAGATTCTTGCTTCCACTTCGGGTGTTCAGATGATCTAAGTGCTGACCTTGTTTTCTGCCGATCAAGCAAGTCAAGTGGCTCATCATCTAACTGGTCATACAAGTCTTCAGGCAAGCTCCTATCAGCCTTTCGCTTTTTCTTGGACCTGCAAGGATTTGATCTTTTTGTTTCAGTTAATTTATATAGGAGTAAGACCTTAACTACCAAAACCAAGCTCATATCCACATCTTTAAAGTAAAACGCATTGTGATTTGAAGAATCATAAACATGTTGCTATAGCAAATATAGTTCACTGACCTTGATCGAGAGACACTGGATTGTAGACGAGAGGGAGCCATGCTGCGTCGACCAGAAATTGTCATTGCATCCATATATTCTGAATCACTGCCCTCAGTATCTTCTTCACCAAAATCTGAAAATATTTTGGTATGGTTCCATCTGCTATGCCTGAAGTGAAATCAAATAATAATAATAAACACCTCTGGGAATATAATAATAGGAAAATACAAGACTGCTCTTATACAGCAGCATAGCATGAAAAGTATAGCAGACAATGCACGCATACAGCCAAACAACTTAACGTTGCTGTGCCACTGCTCTATGACTAGAATAAGAAGTGACCCCCAATGGAGTATACTTTCCATAAAGGGGAGTGGGGAAAAAAAAAACAAAAAACAAAAAACAAAATTAACATCATTGCGAAATGAAGACAAACCTTGAAGTTGCTTTGGAGAAACGAGATTTGGTGTCTTCAGAACCAGCAGCTAGTTTTCTCTCTTTCCGCTCATTTATCTGTATTTTAACCAAAGTATACAACATACTTCAAAGCTGGACCCATCAGTATTTATCATAATCAAGAGTAATTTTTTTATATATTAACCTTTCTAATATTTGTAAGGAGTTTCATGTGTTCCTCAGGCATCACAGCCTTCACAGCATCTAGCCCACATTTCTTGACAAGCATCTCCAATAGAAGCTTAACCTGAAAAAGCTTAAAAGAGTGAATAGAATTAAAAGGAAACTGTTTCTGACATCAGCCATTGCCAAAAAATAAAAATCAGAACCGACGATGACGTTTGCCGATGGGCCTATTATAAATTTTAACCATGTAATAATGAGAGAACAGAAAGTTTGATGTTAAGTTAAAATGAGCGGCAAAACAACAGGTAAGCATACGAAATTCGAACTAACTATAATTTTTGAGTGCTTACATTTGAATGATAATGAGGGAAACAAAATTTTGATGAAAATGACATAACCAGATCCAATTCATAACAAACTTTAGACAGACAAAAGACAAAAATCTGAAGACCAAAAACAATATAAAACAAAATGAATTATGCAAATTCAAATTCTTAGCTAAATTTTCTATAGGTTCCCCTACCACAAAAGGCAAGGTCAAGCTCAAACCTTGGCTTTAAAGTGATTTTTGGTATTATGTTGCCACTTCAACAATCCTTCCACCACACTTCTCAAGTGCATCTGTAATCCTTCAGAAGGAGATTTGGCCAACAAAACTTTTATGAACCCCAAATTGGCCTGTATATAATAGCAACAAACTACATAAGAGAAAAAAGTACAGAGAAGTTCTTTGTAAGAGAAAAAGTCTGCTTAAAACAATTAACTTAAGAACCACTAAAAAGTGATAACATACTTTGGTAATTTCTTTGTTCTTCCTTTGAAGCAGTAGAAATGAGCTTGGAAGTATGTTATATGCAGTAGAAACAAGGTCAGTAAATTCATAAGCTAAGCGAGCTAGGGCTCTCACTACGGCACTGATCATATGAGGAGTTTCTCCTGCCAGGCCCCCAGCAGTCTGTGATCATGAAATAAAGATAACTTCATGAGTATCAATTAGTGCAGTACATGCAAACTGTTAATTTACATAAGAAATTCCAGATATCAGCAATATGCGAGTGAAGGAAATATATAAATATATATATATATATATATAAATATAGGGTTATTTCCAAAAAACCTCCACTTTTTCAAACGTTTCACTTTGAACCTTCGGTTTTGAAAAGTTTGGAAAACCACCAGTGGTTTTGGTATTTTTTTTTAGTGGTTTTGGTGTTGTATGAGTATTTTTTATTTTAGGAATTTCCGAATCTCCAAATTAAAGCATATAGAATTTCAAAACCACTCATAAAATACCAAAATCACTCAAAAAAATACCAAAACCACCAGTTATTTTGATTTTGGGGTGGTTTTCCAAACTTTTCAAAACCGGGGGTTCAAAGTGAAACGTTTGAAAAAGTGGGGGTTTTTTGGAAATAACCCTATATATATATATATATATATATATATATATATATATGTGTGTGCGCGCGCGCGCACCCCCTTCCAGAAGACATGATATATAGGCTGTGAATAAATTCAGTACCATGTTAAATAATTTATACAAGTTTTCCCTGCTTCCACCAACTTCTTCATCCCCAAAGGCATGGCCAATTTGAACAAGAACTTCATAAGCCCTAGTTCTTGTCTTCTTATTTGCCTGTGAAAAAATGTATCACAGAGAAACACATTAGCAATCAGATGCATTTTAATATTGATTAGAAAAAGACTCTCAGTCAATACAGCAGAAAATAATTCTCCAATAACTGTCTGCTCTGGATATTCTAAAAACACTAGCACATGCATCACAGCACCATTGCATTAGAATAACCAGCGCCCACTTCCCATTTTTGACATAAGATTATTTTTCCTTAGATGCAGAAAAGCTGTCGTAACAAGCATGAGCTGGGCCCAACATCGAAAAGATAGGAACTCATGCATTTGCTAGATGTGTCTACCATGAATCAAATCCTCATTCGGTGGGAGCAAAATTAAACCTCAAACCTCATGTCATTACAATTGAAATTTGTATGTTTTCCAATAACTATAGTTTCAAATGGACCTTCAACACGAAGACATGTACAAGAATATGTGATAGATAATCAGTCAAGATATTAACCTCTTCTTGGTAGAGGCTGTGCCAAAGAACAATTAATTCAACTAATCTAAGAAAACTCTCATTGAAGAATCCAAAATCGCATTACCCAACATATATGTAACCCAAATAAACAGAAAAGGAAAGAATAATTAAAAAGAGAACAAGTATTAAACCTGCAAAATGTGACAGGTGCAAGGTTAACATAATGCAAGAATAGCTAGCATGTTTACCTCTTTTAAAGCAAGTATTATCTCAGTCAAAAAGGAACTAAGGCTGTTATACTTCTGCTCGGAACTGTCCTGCATGGAAGATAGAAATTACTCGCATAAGAATGTGAAACATACAGTGCTAGTTCTTGATTAAGACTGTTGCAAATTAAATAAAAAAAAAAATTTAACAACAGCAGCTCATTTGACCTTGGCAACATGGACTATCAAAAAGTACAAGCAGTCAAGCCTGTGGCGTTTAGCAGAAAAATGACAAGGCATTGCTTCAACCATCAGGTCAAGCAAATCCTCAAGCTTGGATGAAAGAAACCAATCACATTTCTGGAAAACAAATTCAAGAAACAGATCAATCAATCAGAACAATAAGAATATAGAAAAACAAAATTTTGGAACAGGTAAAAAAATGTATAAATAGATATGCTGGCAAAAGAGTCATTCATATCAAACTATTACAGTTGCATCAATATAAAGATCCATTGGTACTAGGGAAATTTTCTTCATCTGGAATCGTATATAGCAACAAAGCAAGATAAACTGATCACCTGAATATAATTGATAAAGATACAAACCCTCCTCACACGACAAACAAATAAGGGAACTATAATAATTGGGGTTATGATGCAAAAGCACAACATGCCAAAGTGATTCAGTTCCACAAGGTGTTGAAACTTTGCATCACTATTTCAATTGCAATAACTCAACAAGAAATCCATACTGAAGAAATATGCAAAGGGCACCTAGATAGCATTGCTGGTGGAAATACCTTTAGAATAATTGAAAGAACTTTATATGCCTTCTTTTGGATCAAACCTTCATCATCCTACAATTCAAAAACATCTCAATTTAATAACACAACCACGGCTACCTGTAACATAAAAGCACTGAAAGGAACTGAATTCCATTAAACACCACCTCCAATGCAGGTTTTATGGCAACAAATAAAACTTCAACCTCCTTAGCATTCAAACCAGGGAGAAGTGACACAGCTAGATCAAACAATCGAGCCCTACATAAGATGAAGAGGTAAGTTTCCTGTCAGATCATCCCCAAACCATTAACTGTGGATATAATAATATAGAACTGACCAAGAACACAATACATCACCTTCGTAAGGATGGAGAGTCTTCATTTGATGAAATATCAACCTGCATAGAGCTAGAACTTTTTGATTTTTCTTTTCCAGCCTCTTGGGTGGCCTCCAAAAGCCCACGCATTGTCCGGTTAAAATTTCGGCCAACTACTTCTTTGTCAGCTATGGAAGCAATTTCACCAATTGTGGACTGTAAATTTCATAATCAAAGTAATGAACTTCACACCATAGCTCAAACTAAATAATAACTGAAGTAATACATAAATAATTTTACATGGGTGGACTGTTTAAAATATATCTATATTAGAAATCAATTATGGCACTATATTAGTAGGTCAAACACACATTTTTGTCAACTAGTCCAGCATTTTACAAGCTGCACCGACTTGCAGATGGTTCAGACTCAACTAAGAGAAAGCTCGGCTCAGGCTCATACTGAAAGGAGTCTAAGCCTAAACAAGCCAAGCCGGAAAAGTAAAAAATCAAGCTCAAGCCTGAAAATCAAAAGCTAAATGACCAGAGCCTCAAACCTCAACTATATCCAAGCCTACATTTGGCTCATGGCCCAATGCCAAACTTGGTTACCAAACATTCGACCAGTAGCTTCAAGACAAACACCAGCCACAGTGGTGCTCGGGTTTATTTCAGCTCATTTACACCCCTGCCTATATTAGTAAAAATCCTTGAGGGGAAAAAAAAAGAACAAGTGACTGACAGATCACCAAAAGATTCAGATAGAAAATTTCACTTTTGTCAATGTGTATTCATCAACTTAATATAACAGGGTAGTGAGGAAGCAAGCAGAGCAGCAGGACCTGGGGAATGATCCTAACAGAGCTGACACAAGTAAACTACTTTCAAACAAGTTTGATAGATCTTTTAATCTTAGAGTCAGAATTTAGAATTATATGGCCTAGTGGGCAACACTTCTTGAAGTTACAAGTAAAGTGTACACATCAGTATTCTAATTTTAATGTTTTAACATCCCTACATCTGCACAGTTCTAAAGGTGTTAAAGGAAAATAAAATAAAATAAAATAAAATAAAACAGAAAAAGTGTATTATTGTAAAAGTAAAATAGCTTAATTGATTACTAGGTACCTGCAAACAACCTCCCTCATCTTTCGCAGAGTCAAGGAAGATCCGAGATAAAACCAATAATAACTCCCGAGCAGATGACTTCAGTACATTCAAATTAGCAGCAGCAATCTGTGGTGTGTAACGCGCTATAGCTCGCTGTCTAGCAATACTTACTTCTGCATCAGATAAATTACTTATTCCTTCTGAAATTGTCTTGTTTTGTTGAATTAAATTCTGTAAACTGGAACAAATTATTCCATGGAGATCTGGTTCATCACGGAGGGCACTGCATAGAGGTCCCAACAAATCCTTGAAACTCTCAGCAGTATCCAATGGATAATTGCAAAATGAAGGCAACAAGGACCACAGAGAGTATACAAGAGCATCTGCACTTCTTGATGAGATAACCCGACCTTCCAGCTCAAGCTGCAAAACACATAGAATAAGATGCTAAAATGATGAATATCAAGAAAATAGACCCTACAGAATAACATACCTTTTGAGATTTCTGTTTAATTAGTTTAATTGAACTCAAAATTGTCTCTGTGAAGAAGTCTAGACGAGCACCAATAGTATATTGCTTCAAAATTGGAAAGAGCCAAACATTCACCTCAGAAAGGTCATTAGCCTCTAACTTGAGAGGCATAAAGTTCAAAAATGCTTCAGGTCCCATTGCACTAACAGCTGATCCAACACAATCATGCAGCTACACAATGGAATAAGCACAACAGTTCAGTCAGAAGTTTAAGATAAGGTTAGAAAAAATAATAATAATAATAATAATAATAATAATAATAATAAAAGAAAGGAAAAAATCTTTAGCATTGTTATTAGAATATTTTCCACAGCATATAGCACCTGTTTTCTGTAAGGAAAATCATCATCTGGCAAATCCTGCATGGCTGCCAAGTTCTTGAGGGTTCCCTTCATAAAGTAAGATGAAAACTCCCCTGAATATCCAAAAGTAAGTTAGCTCTCATTTATTAAAAACCAGTTGCGACAAGGACACATAATCAAGAAGGTGTGAAAAATGAATTGAGCAAAAATACTGTCTCTATTATCCACCATAGGAAAACAGATGACAGACAACAAAGGGAATTTTTATCAATAAGAGCCAACAAAAGATTAAGTGATTGGACCAATTTCTATGAAGAAGACTCCAAATCAGAGACATCATATTTAATTTGACATGTCTAAGGCCGACACTTGAGCAAAAGGAATAAGATGAAGGGATAAAAAGCAAAAGCAATACCTAATTTGTCAAACATGGTTGAAACAACCTGAAATGCCATGTCCCAGGCTGCACTGTATTGATAATCAAGCAAACTCTCAATGGTGGCACAAACTTTTTCAATTATTGTCGGTCCAGACTTTCTTGCATCTAAGCTTGCATTTGTAATCTCGTCAACTCCCTGTTTAATTAACCCAATATCTACACAAGCATTGATAAGCCCCTTGAATGCCTCTGTAGCAGCAAATATGGCTTCCTCATGCTCGGATCCAAGAATATCTAGCGGAAAAGAACAAATGTCAGAAGCATCCTCTACGGCACTCATCAACAGTAAAGAAACTAAGGAAACTAACCTTTGAGAGCAGTAAACACCAGAGGGAGTTTTACAACACAAATTTGTCTATTCAACCCATAAACTTTAGCCATTCCAACATTGAGCAAGCGGGAAGTGAATGTCATGCCATCCACGGAAACATCATTCACAGAAACAGCTAACAAGCACAACAAATCAAGCAATGCTTCAGCCGAAACCTCTACATTTGGGTGGAGACATATTGCATTCAGACTATCAGCAACACGCTTCGTAACCACAGGCTGTTGCAATTCAAGAAGTTTTTTGTAATAATCAAGTATTTTGGACATATATTTTATGGACATCAAAGGCAGACACTCTTTAAAACACTCCAGCATAAAAAGCACTTCTTGAGCTCCTTTCGGCTTCTCATTTGCAGTATCTGATCCACCAGCAAGTAGAAGAGACCTCTCGAACATCTTCGTGATAGATTCACTCGCTGGGGACAGAACAGGCGAACCTTGAAAACTCAATAGAATTTCACGGACACATACATGTGATTGTCGCCTCACCTATAAGAAAATTCGAAATTACACCAATTTTAGAATGAAGAAAAAGGAAGAATAAAATCATAATAAATTAAAGGACACCTTCGGACGAGAATCCCCTATAAAGGCTAGAATGGCGCCGTACAACTGCTGCAAGTCGGACCAATCGGCATCCTTTCTGATGATTAACAAGTGCGATAAGCATTTCAAACCAGAGATGGCGCCGGCGTCGGAAATAGTATTCAAGCGAATAATTCTGAGGAGGAGATGTGTGAGGAAATCTGCCTTCTTCTTGATAAGAGAATTAGGGACCTTAGGAAGAGAAATAGAGAGGAAGGTTGTGAGGGAGGCGATAAGGTGGGTGGGATTATCGGAGAGGGAGGAGGTAGAGAGGAGGCGGTCTAGTGAAGAGCAGGTTGCTCCGAAGTAGGAAATCGGCGTTAGAGGGAGGTTTTGATCCTTGAGTTCTTGTGCCATGGCGCCGACTGCAGCGCAGAGGTGCTGGTGATCATCTCGCGTGGAGGTTGAGAAGCGGGAGAGGATTGAAGAGCCCAAGTCACGGTCATCATCGTCGGGATGAGCGGTGAATGTGAAGCCGTCGTCTATCATGGCTTCCATAGTTAGAGTTTGTGGTGCAGCCGATGAGCAACCTAGCCGTTGTTGGGGGAGAAGGAGAGACTTTGCTAGGGTTTATGAGAAATTGCTCATCAACCGATTTTTCGTTAGGATTCAGAGTTATGGCTTTCCAGAAATCAACTGGGCCGTATTGGGTTGACTTGGCCTACTAAGTAGTTTAGTCCAAAAGTTGCACGTCCATTAAAGTGTGTCATGGATTGGTTTAAGTTTTATATTTGGATAGAAATTGAACTTTTATTTATATATTATGGGCATATGTTTGGATATATTGATTTTTGGTTTTTGACTTCTTCAAGTTGTTTTAGATGGTGTTTGGATAACTGGCAGAAGTGCTTCTGGCTTTCCAGATGAAATAAAAAATATTAACTTTCTAAAAATGATTTTTACTTTTTTTTTTTATACAATCAGAAGTTAAAAGCAGAAGTAATCTCAAATAGGAATTTACTTTTCTTATTTCTTATTGAAAATGATATTCTTATGATGAAAGATCATGAGATAGAAAAATCGTAAAAATAGTTGTTTTCAAATTTCATTCTTATTTTACAAACACGACAATGACATGTACCATTCCTATTTTTGTCTTCCTTATTTTTTCCTTCATAAATTTGTGTAACACTCTTCATCTTACTCGAATTTCTCAAATAAATCTTTTCGATTTGTTTGTATTTTTTCTTTAGTTATTCGACTCTTTATTTTTATCTTCCATGGTGTATTTTCTCGCTTTCTTTATTTTTTTTTCTCTACCTCTTTATTTTCATCACAACCAAAGAAACAACAAAAATCTAACTGATGTTCATTAAACAAGAACTCACTAAAATCGAAACCAAATCTACATCAGATGAACCAAAGACGGCTAACTAAACGTGAACTCAAATTGGCTACTATCATGTTCATTAGATGACGAATGAACAATGTTTATACTACTTTGTTGTTTTTATATTTTTCAGCAATAAATTGTGACACTGAATCCTTACCAAAGAAACTATGTAGCGATTTGTTGACAATGTACTTTCATCAAAGTGTGAGTACAATACATTTCTTCCTTTTTACATATTTTTTTTTTATGTATTTGATTCTTCTAATAGATTGATTGAATGAGTTGATGTCATTATCAAATGATGTGAGGAGATTGTTGTTGATTTTGTACTCGCTTGACAAATAGGGTTTGATTATGGTATTCCTGTGTTTTTTTGCTATTGTGATCGATTAAAATCAGTGAAGCCTATTAAGTTCCTTTATGAGTTCAACTCAACTCTGAGTTCATATAACGAATTAGGTGTCACGATTGAGACGGAGAGTGACAAGAAGGATTTTCTTGCTAGGTTGACTTGTCATTTAACTCAGTCATCTTCTTAGAAACTCGATGTTCATGCCTTTGTTAACAAACTAGAGGTTTGTTTTACAATATTTATTTTGTATTTTTTTGTTGGTCTTAATGGTGTTTTGTTTTGTATTGTTTGTAGAGCGGAGGTGATTTTGTGAAAAGAGTTTTAGTAGTAACCAAGACTTTTTTATTTTACAATCGAGAAAGTCGACGGATAAGAGGTATGTATTTGTGATTTTTTACTGATATTCGCTCGGTATTTGAAATGAATTAAGTAGATTAGAAGAATTTCAAATCTTATTTTGAAATACATGTATGATTTGTCTATCAATTTTAATTTAGAGTTTAAATTCATTTATCTGTTTGTGTGTTTTGTGTTTGTATTTTCCTATACAAGACAAGCTGTTATGTTGGTTGTTTGTTTGATTAAATGTCTCTTATAATTATTTATTTACATATAACAGGCCACAGAGTTCGTAGGGTGAAAGCTTAAAAGCATAAAAAAAAAATCCATAAAAATAGAGAAAATAGAACATCTCAGTAGCTCTAGTATATTGACGTGGAAAAACTCCATTGCCTCGCCCCAAACCTCCTCTGCTAGTGGTACCATCTTTTAATAATTTAAATAATAACATTTTATGAAGTTTTTCATGATCTTAAGTTTTTAAATTGTTTGTTCATGTAATACTAACTTTTGTGTTTTTCAATGTTCTTTAGAAGTCTGTGAGTGGAAAATTCATGGTTTATTGCAGTCATGATCATACTCAGAAGGTAAAGTTTTCAACTTTTTTGATATGATTTTATTGAGTATTTATACTAACGTTGTTAAAGCGCTATGAGACGCTCGCTAAAACTTCAAATCAAAGTGATCCGAGGGGTCGGCACTTTAGTCAGAGTGTCTCGCTTAATTACTTTGAGGCATGCGCTTCAAAGAAAAAAACATGAAGCATTCGAGCGATGAACCATTACTTTTAGGATTTAGCATTTTTATATTTTTAAAACTGCGTCATTTTAAGGAATTGTGTTTAGAGAAAAATAACATATACCATTTAATGTTATTAGATGAGAAAAAAGACCTAACCAACTATCGATTTTCCAAGAAGAAAAGAAAAAAAAAAAAAGATAAGGAAGAGATACGTATTAGGTACTGACTTTTCTGTTTTTTAAATTTTCACTTCTCTATTGTGATCTTTTTTTTTTCTTTAATTAAACATCACAAGTTCTTCTTATAAACTTAAATTTCTAGGTTGTTTTGTCTCTAACTGTCTCATATATACGACTGATATCAGCGTTAAAAATAAACATATGTATGACTTATGTTGGTGTTGTATGACTTATATTGATGTTAAAATAGACATGCCACTAGAATATCTATGACTTACATTAGAATTTATTTTTTTAATTACCTGATTTAATATGTATGACTTACTAGAATCTGTATGATTTATATCAGGCACATGTTGACTTATATCAGAGTTTATTGCCTCATCTGATTTTTAACAAGCAAGTTATATTAATAGGTATATTATCTGATCTATTTTTAAGTTTTTTTTTCTTTTATTTATAAGGTGTAGAAAAAAATAATTTAACAGTCTGATTTTATTATTATTATTATTTTTTTTTACAAATTAGTATACCAAACAAAACATGATCTTCACTAGAATATGTACAACTTATATTAGAGTTTTTTTTTTTAATTACCTGATCTTATATCAGACACATGTTGACTTATATAAGAGTTTGTTGCCTCACTAATTTTTAATAAGCAAGTTATCTTAATAGGCATATTACTTGATTTCTTTTGTGCAGATTTTTTTCTTTTTTTATTTATAAAGTGTAGAACATTATAGTTAGAAGTCTAATTTTTTTTTCTTTACATATGAGACACTAAATCAAACTGGATCTTCAATTAATAGTCGAAGAATTTATCTTGCATAGAAACATTAAACACAATATGTCAACAATATTAATCTCTGATGCAAAAAAGTTATCAAATGAGGAGTTAAGAGAATGAAGTTGTTGGTGGTCTTTAAAAATACAAATCGTTGCTTACGTTGTTCTCAAGATGTTAGAGATGAGATGAGGCAATTCATGGAAGGAAAAAAAACTATGAATATGAAAATGTTAAAGTTATGGGAGGTGATGAAGATGAAGAAGATGTTACAAGATATAGAAAATTAGACTCTGTTACACCAGACTCTATTTGTTATGATAAGGATAACACCTTATCTTCTTGTATTCAAATTATTCTATGTTATTCCTTATCTCTATTGTATATATCAAATCTCTATATAAATATACTCACCAGTAATGAAATAATTAATTCATTCGTTCAGTAGACTGTGGCTGTATAACTGTGTTTTTGCTCATTCCTTCACATGGTATCAGAGTCTCCCATGGCGTCTACTGCTCCTGCTACTTCTCCAATATCGTCCCCTACCACTACCTCTCATCATATGTTTACCATCAAGCTAAACAATAAAAATCTGGAAGACACAGTTCTTACCTCTTTTAAATTATCAAAATCTATTAGGTTATATTGATGGTTCCAAACCTAAGCCAACTTCTTTTATCTCATATCCTGCATATAATACTAAAATGATTCTGAATACAGAATTTCAATCCTAGCTCCAAAAAGACCAGATGTTATTATGTTGATTATTTTCTTCACTTTCTGAAGATGTGTTTGTTGGGAAAACACGGCTAGCTCTGACACCACTTGTTGAACAAATCGGTGATCCATTGCAGCGGAGACGAGTATTGGTAACCACAAAGTAAAACAACATACACAAGGCTAGAAATAGAGATAGAAAATAAGACACAAGGTTTTTACGTGGAAACCCAAAATGGAAAAAAACCACGGCCGTCAGGACGACGAGAGACTAATTCACTATGTAACAATAAAGCAACAGTTACAACCAGAATATCACTCTCTCACTCCCCAACCCAATTACACTAGTCACAGTCTCACATACAAGCTCTCCTCATACGGCTCTCACAGGATAACAAGACTCGATCCCAGAACTCAAGATCTCCATGGTCTCCATGGTTCCCAGGCCCCCATGGGGCACCTCCCAAACCTAACCAACTAGATTTACATTGTTCTCTCAAGATATCTAATAATAGATACAAGCACCATATTTATAGCATTAGATTACTTAGTCACAAAGTAATCCTAAACCATTAAGAAAACCTTTTCCTATTTAGGATTCTTAAGGATCTCTTTCCTAATTAGAATCCCACATTAGGAAATATCATTCCTAATCAAATATGACACTTCCAAAACAGTATTCGAATCTTTTCTTAATTACAAACCAATTATGAATACCGGAATATACCTGAATTCTCGTCACAATCCTAACCGTGTTTCCATATGTCATAGGACTTACTTCATCCTATGATGTGTGGACTGCCTTAACTAATACCTTTGGTTATATAGTGTTGAATTAAAAATTTTAAATTTTTTTGGTTACGGTTCATTAAAATAAAATTTGAAAATTATTAGAATATCCCTAACATAAAAACAGGCAGGAACTCCTTCTGACGGCGTGAGCAGTGAAACAAACGGAAACAGTAGAAATTTTTTTTTTTCGATTCTAAAATAATTGAGACTTTTTTTTATCTAATAACTGGAAAATCCGGTGGTAAAATGGAAATATATTTGAATATAGTTTCCTCTTCAAATAGAATTGTCTTATACTATTTTATTTATTTTATATTATTTTTATTTTTATTTTGTGTGCGCAAATTAAAAAAATGGTAAATGTCACTACAATTTATTTTTTTTCTCTAATTTATTCCGACTTCTAGGCTGTTTGGAGACGTATCGTGGACCTGTTTTGTTTGGTTTAGGCCTGTTTGGCCTTTTGTTTTGTTGTAAAATAAATCCAAATATTTCCTTCTCTGAATCTCTCAAACTATTTTTTGCCTATTTGAAGTTTGCTTTTCGTCTCTTATGGACAAGAATCTTGTCCACCAACCTAAAATTGCAATTAATCCATCAAGACAGACCATGAATGCAACTAGAAAACTTCATCATAATACTTTATAAATAAAATCGGTTGTACCAGCTGGAGCTGAGAATAGATATATACAATTTACAACCTTAAGCAACATTTCTCTAATCAAACCCACCAACTAATCTAACCACTAACACCAAACAAGCTGTATCTCTCCTCATCCCATAACCTAACAACATTGCCGTTAATCACCGTCAAATCTTGGTAACGGCGCCAACTCATATCCACAACTCTCACTCTCATCACTCTCTCCCACCACTCTTCACACCCATCACTAACCGCCGTTATCTCTCCGTCACTCTCCCTCTCCTCTTCCTCCACTCCAATTTCCTCCTCCTGCTCATAATAAAACGTAATCTTCCCTCCTTTTGTATCTCCTCCGTCACAAAATGAAGGAACAGCTGCAGACTCCGGTAAAGACACACTCTCCGATTGAATCTGACGTGGCGGAGAAGCCTCCTCTGTTGTATTGTGTTTCAGACATGGTGTAGCTTCTCTTCTTCCGGTTGGCCTTATTCTCCAATAACTCACTGCCGCGGTTATGACAGCTATCCACGTCCAGAGATTGTTGACGGCAGTGAACACACCAAAGGTGATGTAATGGAGAGCTTGAGCTTCTAGACGGGACTCTAAAACATTCACCATGATTAGATTGAGAGGTTTGCTTGAGAGTAGGTAAATATGGTAGTGTATATATAAGGAGAAGTGTGGAAGAAGGAGAGCCGTCAGATATAGCAAGTGGTTGATGGCATCTGATTTAAGATGCCCAGAATCGAGAGATGAGATGCTTTTTGTTAAGGTAGATCCCTTTATATATACTCGGGAGATGTTCGATATTTAGTTGAGTGACAGGTGGCGTTTATTGAGTGAGTGTAACGAATCCTCAAAACGTTTTGTGGTCACTATGTGATAAGAGTAGAAATAGAAAATGAGATTTGATGGGATAGAGGAGGGTGTTTGTGCAGAAACGTGACTGTTGAGTGATGCTGTTACACGTGAGAGCACGTAACTGGTCTGTTAAGAAACGAGAATCTTACACTACATTATGTACCTTGCTTTTATCGTGGGATGTTAAAATGTTACGCTCTGGTTCCATGAGTATCACCGTTGGATTAGAAATGGAGGGTGGGATGAGTGTTAGTACAGATCACTAGAAGACATGATTGGTTAATTTGTTAGGATATGCTAGCCTGTAATATATAGGATATTAATTATGTCAATTTATTACATTAAAGATTGACCACATATTAAAGATTGCTTTCATTTTAAAATTAAAAAAATAATTTGATTTAATTTTTTTAGTATAAAATATATTTAAATATTAAATCATATATGAATTTTTAGTTCAAACCAACAAATATAATTTTTTAATATAAAGTAATATTTAAAATATAAAATTATATCCAACTTTTTATTTAAATAAAAAATGAACTAGTTAATTTTTTAATTAAATTAATATTAATTATATATATATATATTCTATTTTAAATTAATAAAAAATAATAATTTTTTAAAAATGATACCTCAATTTGAAAAAAGTAAATAAAACCATTAGAAAGAAATTTTGAAAATGTTCAAAATTTTAATTTTCTTAAAAAAAATTGTATCATTTATAATCTTTAATTTTGTATATAATATATTATATTATATATAATCGTTTAATTTAAAAACAAAAAATTATATTATTTATTTTCTTAAAAAATATTTTAAAATATTTTTAATTTAATGAACAAATATATTTTGTGTTTTTTATTTATTTATTTTTATTTTTTATTTTTAATTTAATAAATTTTATTGTATTATTAAATGGTTCAATAAATTAATTGTTATAATATTCAATATTGGTTTGGAATGGAAACAATAGGGAGTGCCTAAAACCTACATACCAAAGAAAAAATATTTGTATGTTATAACTTAACAAAAATAAATATATATTCATAATAAAAGAAAATAAATTAATTTTTTTTAATTAATTAAATTATAATTTATATTTAATTGAGTAAAAATGAGAAAGGAAGATCCTACTGGAATGCATAATTTTATTCCATATCAGAGTGCCTAAAACCTACATACCAAAGAAAAAAAATATAGAAAAGAAAACATAGCATTTAACTATTTTAAAATATCTCAGTAGTTTGTTGACCAAGTAATTTATTAAGTAAAAATATATTTCCTCTGCTTTTTTTTATTCACTGCACTTTCTGTTTACACACTATTCGAGACCTAATTTTAACGGTAAATATCTTTAATTATATACAACTAAAAATTATATAAAACAAGATCCCACTTGAATATATTTTTCTCTATACATAAGTAACAATATAAAAAACAAGATTGATGAATGAATACTAAATACTATTCAAGTGTAGCACATAAAAAAAAGCGGAGGAAGTAATAAACTCTAGAAACTTGCTCTATTTGTTGACCTGTTTCAAATCATACTTCAACACTTCCTCTTGATTCGAAATCACCTACACCAAAGCTTTGAAGTGAAAAAATTTCTATTCAGAAAATAGTAAGTAAAAACATACTAAAGTCTAGAAACTTGCTCTTTTTGTTGACCTATTTCGAATCATACTTTAACACTTTCTGTTGATTCGAAATCACCTACACCAGTGCTTTAAAGTAAAAAAAAAAAAAAAAAAAAAATCTATTCAGACAATAATTTTGTAAGAATATCAGTAAGTTGATCATGTGTGCAATAATACTGAATGTCTACCACTCTTCATACCACTCAATCTCTAACTAAATGCAGTTGTGTATCTATATGTTTCATCCTATTGTGTAATGCAGAATTTTTATCACAAAAATGGTTGATTTGTTGTCATAGAATATAATTATTGCTGAATTTTATTGTTATTGTACTTCACTCAAAATGCTCCTCATTCATATTGCTTGACATGCTGCGAGAGTGACTGCTATGTATTCTACTTTGGCACTAGAATGATTGTGATTGGTTGCTTCTTAGAGCTTCATGCTATTGTGCATAATCCTAAGGTGACTACATGAGCTAACATGCTTTTTTGATCATCTAAGCAACTAGCGAAATCTGAATTTGAGTAACCATATAGCTTACCATAAACCATTTAAAATGTGCTACTGGAATAACATATGCCATAGGCACTTGTTCCTGCAATATACCTCAAGATTTGCTTTGCTTCTCCAAAGTGTATTTGTGAAGGTTTCTTCGTGAACCTTCAAATAGTACTAACCGAGAATTCTATGTTGGGCCCGGCATGAGTCAAATATATCAGTCCACCCACAAGACTTCTAAAGGAAGTGCAAATTAGCAACTTCTTCTTCATCCTTACTCATAAATTTGTTAGTAACTTTTAAAGGGGTATTGGTAGAAATACAATGCGACATACCAAATCTTCTGAGCAGTTCTTTGACATATGATTCTTGAAATAAGAAGATACCAACATTTTCCTACTTCACTTCAAGACCAAGTAAATATTTTCGTGAACCTAAAATTAGTCATCTCGAATTCATGCATTATTTGATTCAAAATTATCCGGTATCCCTTGTTTTATTCCTACATAAATCATGTAATCAACATATAAGAATACCACTATAAAACATTTCTTATCTTCCCTTTTAACATATAGAGTGGGCTCCAGCTCACTTCTTAAAAATTTCTACTTTATGAAGTGTTGATCAATATGATTATACCAAGCTCGTGGAGCTTGCTTTAAACCGTATAGAGCTTTCTTCAATCATAAACCATTGTTTCTTTCCTTTGTTAAGTGAACCCTTGGGTGATCAACATAAACTTATTCATCCAAATCACCGTTGAGAAAGTCCGATTTTACATCAAACTGAAAAATAGACCAGTTTTATTGTGCTACCAATGTTAGGAATATGTGAACTGTTTCAAATCGTGCCATAGGAGAAAATGTTTCTTCAAAATCGATTCCAGGTTTCTATGATATCCTTTCACAACAAGATGAGTTTTATACTTCAAATTTTCTCCATTCATTTCAAGCTATTTTTTTGAATACCCACTTTTAACCCAATTGTCTTATTTCCTGTAAATAGCTTGCACAAACTCCATGTTTAATTTTTGTTGATCGCTCTATTTCCTCTTCCATTGCTTGACACAATTTCTTCTCATGGCATGCTTATTCGAAGTAAATTGGACCAATAGCAACAAGAACGAAACCACAAGTCTCGTACAAATCATCTAATGACTGATATTTTCTATGCATTTTTGGTGTGGATAAGTCTATTCGAGATAAAGAACTTGAGGACTTGTATAGCAGATGATGTTGATATTGGTGTGGTTAATGCTTGTCACACTATCAACCTACAATTTTCAACTCTCATGTTCATTAAATACAATATCCCTACTGATCATAAACTTATTATTCGTAAGATCTAATAATTTATATGCTTTTGAAGTTTTGAGTGAGTACTATATCTTACATATATACAATGTTGAGATTTTTTATCTAATTTTTTCTAGTTTGATTAGGTGATAGAGCATAACATATTGAATAGAAAAATACACGGGTAACTTACAGATAGTTTATAACAATTTCAAGCTTCAAATGGTGTTTGATATTGCATAACTCTTGTTGGAGATATGTTGAGGAGATAAATAACAGTGGCTATTGCTTTTACCCATGAGTATTTGGTAAGTTTTTATTCTACAACATACTTCTTGCCATCTCAACCACTATATGATTCTTTCGCTATGCGACACCATTTTGTTATGGAGTATAAAGTGTTGTCAATTCTCTGTGGATGTCATGTTTTCTACAGAAGGAGCTGAAATTATTGGATAAAAATTCTCCTCCTCCATCTGTGTGGAGAACGTTAATGTAAAATTCACTTTGCTCATTCAACATGTGCCTTGAACTATTTGAATCTTGCAAATGCATGATCTTTACTATCAAGGAAATACACCCAAAACATCTTACTATAATAATTTATAAGTAAGAAAAAAATATTTGTTACCTCCTGTGGATGTTGTTTGCATAGGTCCACAAAGATCTGTATGCACCAATTCTAGCCAAGTTGAAGCTCTCTATGCTTTACCCAGCGAAAAGGATTGGCAAACTTGTTTACCATATACACACCCTTGGCAGAATTCAATATCACCAATATTTGGCAGACTTATGACCATGTTTTTATTATGAAGTAGATTTATACCCTTTTTGTGCAAATGTCCATAACAAAGATGCCAGAGTGTTGATTCGCTCCATATTTTTGTAAGAACAAAATTCCTCATTCTAGATACATCAAGAGGGAACATATTATTAGAACTCATTGAAACTGTCACCATAAATCTTCCTATTTTATTCTCTCGAATGTAATAGTTTTCATCATCAAACAACACTAAATATCCACACGCAACTAACTGCCTAACACTGATCAGATTAAAACCAAGGCAAGTACATATTGAATATTATGTAAATACTATGTCTACCTAAAAATAATTCAAACTTGACAATCCCTATTCCTTCCACATGAAAAGTATTGTCATTGTCAAGTTGCATAATTTGTTTGTCTGTTTCATCAAGATCAGAAAAATGGTGTTTAAAGCCTGTCATATGGTTTGAACAATCACTGTTTACAAACCAAATATTCTTCTAATTTTCTCCATCCTCTCTATTTTGAGCCATGAATAATTTCCCTCGCTCGTCTTTATATCAACAATCTGCTATAGTATGACCATAGTTTCCACATCTATAACATGGTACATTATTTTGGGATATTCTTTGGTCATCAGTCTAACCTCTGCCACGTCCAACAGATCTACCGCTACTTGGAAAGCACCCATGAAACTTCCTCGACCACATCCCCTGCGACCACCACTATCTTGCACTTGAAAAACTATCCTCAACTTTTTCAGTATTCCTATTAATTCTAACTTCACGAGCTTGCAATAACCCCATTAGTTAATTAAAACTAAAGACAGAAAAATCCTTGGATTCTTCTAGTGCAGCAACAACATGATCAAAATCTAAGTTTAAACTTCGAAGTACATTCTCGACGATCATTTAATTTGAAATTATTACTCCCTATGTCCACATTTGACTGGCAACTACATATTCTTTAGCCAAAAATTCTAATATAGTTTCGCCAGTGGTCATTATAATGTTTTGAATTCTCTGCGCAAGGATTGAAATTGAACCACCATCACCTTAGAATCCCCTTGGAAATCCTTTTTCCGAACTGTCTAGGCTGCTTTGGATGTTGTGGTGGCAGTAATTCTCAAGAATACGCGATCATGAACTGCTTGTTAGTAATTGTCAATGCCTTCGCATCCCGTTTCCTAGTTTCTTTAAGTTTGGTCTCTTCATTCGAAATGAGAACTGTTGTGGCTTCAAGTTCCTTGTAGCCATGCTCAATATAATCCTATAAATCTTGCAATCGAAGTATTTTTTTTTTCATGGACTAGAATTCATAATTATCACTTTTGAAAATTGGAATAAGCGGCTATGCTGTTCCCAGAGCAACGCTCTGACCACTGCTGGAGCTAGTTATGGTAGCGATCTTGTAACTTAATGTGTTTCATGCACAATCTTTGTCAGTGTTTCACACACTGTATTATAATCTTTGCACTCAGTGTTTTACTCACTGTATCACTGTGTTTTAATCTCTACACTCCTTGACTCTGATACCACGATGTAATTATTTGAATAAAAATAAGGAAATAAGATATTACTTCAATGCATAATTTTATTCAATATGAGAATGCATTTTTATAGACTTACACAACTAGCAAAAATAGAGAAACGAAAATAGAGTATCCAAGTGGCCCTAAAATATTTCAGTAGGTTGTTGACCAAGTAATTTATTGACTAAGTAAAAACGTAACAGACTCTAGAAATTTAAACTCTCCTGTGGACCTGTTTCGTATCATACTTCAACATAATTCATAATTATTTTAATAATCAGAGAAATATTTATGTGATATAATAAATTATAATAAGACTAAAAGCCTTTTTTTTTTACCACTTTTATTTTTCATGGTTACATATCAGTTCATGGATTGATTAGAAAATTAATAAATATTAAATTATTGTGTTATATATATAGAGAGAGAGAATAAAAAAAATTACATGAAAAGAATGGAAATAGTGATAAATGAAACTGATGAGATAAATTGATGATAAATTGGTCTGATGATCGAGAAGAGTCTTATAAAATGAATATTGGCAATACAATCTTGAACGAATGAAAGTTGCATAGATGTTAATGCTTATAAAGATATATTGAGACAAAGAAAAAAAAGTACATAATCATTTCTTCTAAAATGATATATATAAAATAAAATTGAGTCAGGGCAGGGATGAGTCATCTATTACGTTCATCATTCATTAATAATTAGGCATGTATCTTATAGTTAAAAGAGAATAATATGATTATGATGCTCATAGTTAATGGTGGAAGACATCTCCACTTCATCGCGGTTGACAACATCTCCTCTTAGATTATCTATTTTTTAAATTTGGATTGTTACGTTGAAATTATATTTAAAAAAATGTTATTAAAATAAAAACTGGATAAAGAAAAAATATATATAGTGATGAAATCCAAATATTACGAAACTCTCATGTCAATAACACATGTAATTCTAAATTCTAATCTGGAAAGTTTATGCATTTCAATCTCGTGAACCAGTTTCTCAAACATTGGCGCATGTAACGATTTTGTTAATAGGTCAACTAAATTACTTGAAGATCAAATTTACTTCACGTTGATTTGACTAGTATTTTGAAGCTCGTGGGCATAGAAGAATTCGAGAGAAATATGTTTGGTTCGATTTGCTTTGATATAACCTCCCCAAACTTAGGCGATGCAAGTTACATTATCTTTAAATATCACAGTGATCCATTCGTAGTTTGAAAGATAAAACATGAATTCTAGATATGTTATGGATAATTGATCTCAATCAAATGCATTCTCAAATGGTTGTATATGATGCCAAAACTTTAGCATGAATTTAGGAGGTGGCTACCAGTGTTTGGTTCGTATATTTCCAAGAGATTGTGATGCCATTATGGGTAAAAATGTAGCCAGTTTGAGAACATCTTTGATGCATATCCGGAAGGTATCTAGTATCAGCAAAACCAATCAAACCATTTATCTAAATTCGTATAAAATAATTCAAAATCTTTTATACCCTTTAGGTAACATAAAATATATTGGATTCCATTCCGGTTCCTACGAGTTGGTGTAGAAATCCTGAGCAACCAAATGTACCTTATGTATTACAATTTCATTTTTTTCATTTCATTTTCGAATGAAGCCCATTTGTAAAAAATCGACTAAACACCTTTTATAATAATCATATTTTGTTTGAAACCACTAATAAATGAGTAGTTATAAAATTCATACTACTCACAATAACAAACAACATATTATAAAGAGATTTAACTGTATATATAATAAATTAATAATCAAATGAAATTTGGGACTACATTAGTGCGAATAACATTCCATCACTATAATAATTAAAAAAAAGGTAAAAAAAAAATAAAATTATATGGTTATTAGTAGTATCGAACCGGTGCGGCGACCAGCCTACTTGTATTCCCATTGTTATGGGCATGCATGGGTGTGGACACTTAAAAGTCCATTTTTCAACGGATAAGATGATTGGGCCCTTACTTGCCCCATAAAAGCCCGCAGACGAGCCCATACTAAATTTTGTACTTTTAAATTTGATTTTTTACTTTTTATAATTAAAATAAAAAATTATTATATTTTTATATTAGTATAATACTCAAATAACATATAAATCATCACCATTTTATTTAATTTTATATTACTTCACAAATATATTTAATTTATTATATAAATAAACTAAAACAATAAAACTATACGGTTTTTCTATTAATTTATGTTTGTTACTAGCATTAATGGAAGAAATTTGCTTGATAGGGTGGTGGGTGGGTGGTTTGTTAAATTATATTGACCTTGTGTTTATAAGGACTGTCCCTCTCTTGAGCACAATGTAATGGAAATATTTATTTCATGGATTATCTGTTGTGTTATGCCCGAACCTTATTTGAGCCGATTTCCCGCCTAAGTGCCCAAATCTCATTGATTGCTGAGCAGGCTTGGACGCAATCTGAAATAGCCGGGTCAAGCACACATAGAGATTACTAGAATACTACAAACCTCAAGGTCAACACAATATATTATCATAACAAGACATAACGTTGTTATGGATTACAAGTGAAGAATAGTCAAAAGCATTATCATACTTACATGAGTTTGAAGTTGTATTGTATACAGTACAGATACAAGTAAGAAATCAATAGACCTCCATGCTTGAATTGCCAAAAAAATGGGTTATCTACATTGCAGAAACCATCCAGCTCACTATGCAAAACCTTCCTTCTCCATACTTGTAGCATCATCCAACAGCCAAAAAAGTATGGATTTGATTCCTCGTTCACTTTCTTCAACATTTGCCAGCAGTGGACACCAAATGTTTGTGGAACGCTAACCAAATTCACTCTCAATGTCTAAAGCTTCGCTAAAAATCATAAGGTAATATAACGTCGTCATATTTTAGTTTTCTATCAAACCATAAATTATAATGAGATTATATAAGGTTTTGAAATTTGATGATTGCTGTCTGTTTTTTTTTTTTTTTTTTTTTTTTTTTTTTTTTATTTTTTTTTTTATTCTTTCACATAAGTGCATTGAGTTTTACAAAAGACAGTAGCAAGTGTTTGATTTTTTTTTTCAAAAGATATATTTAAATTATTTATATTTATTCTTTATAATCAAATAATACATTTCAATATGTTAATTCTAATTAAAATTTTCAATCAAATATTACATTTCAATTAAATGAATTTTATTAAAAGAAAGAATAAATAATTTTTTTACACCTCCCTAGTAAATTTACTACTTTATTGTGTTCAAAGAGTAAATCTGAATTCCAGTTAGCAAATTCTAGAATATGGTGTTATTTAATTATAATTTGCCATAAAACCAACACTAAATTGTTAAGTGATACTCAAAAATAATAATCTATTGCTAATTCCAAGACATGCTCCAACATATGTTAGATGATAGATCTTATAAATTTTTATCTTTTAACTAATTTTTTTTAAAAAAAATATGCTTCAATATTTATACTTATCTTCTTATGTTTCTATATTTAATCTACTCTCTACTATATTTTATTTTCTGATCCGTGGAACTAATCTCAAACCTAAGAAAGAGTAAAGAGCCGTAGAAGAGATATATACATTAGATTTGATAAACTTTCGTCACAGAATTGAAAAACTTTCAATTTTATGAGAGTTTAGTATTCAGAGAAAATTTTTTGTCCGTATTTCCTTTACTCTCCATTTCAGTTTCTAATTTAAGGAAAAAAAAATTATAAAGACGAGGAGAGGCTGTTGATTCCCAGTGAATTGCCTGAGATAATCTTTTTTATCTAGATATGGATATCTAGTGTGGTCCACCTGTAAATCCAATATTCTTCCATTAACATTAAAAATGCGCAGCACCATAACTAGCAACCAAAGTATGATAATTTTCAATTATTTATCACCAAGTGGTTATACATGTAAATGACCAGTATGACCAATGAACTAGTTTCTGCAATGTTTTGACAATCATCAAAAGATGCATCAAATATAGAAAAATCATTCATAAATATTGTCATGTATTTTTCAATCATATCAAGGAAAAATAGTCATCATACATCTCTAAAAAGTTGCAGGGGCCTTACACAAACCAAATGATATTCTCCTATAAGCAAAGGTGTCATTAGAGCAAGTAAAGTTGGTATTTTTCTAGCCATCTGGACTATGACAATCTGATTATATCCAGAATATCCATCTAAAAGTAATAAAAAGCATGAACTCCTAACCTATCTAACATTTGATTACTGAAAGGTAATAGAAAATGATTTTTCCTAGTGATCTTATTAAGTTTCCCATAATCTATGCAGACACGCTAACACTATCCTCTGAGGAATTAACTATTTTTTTTTCATTAGATACAACATTCATACCACTCTTTTAGGTACATTGAACATAGTTTACCCATGTTGAATGAAAAATAGGGTAGATAATACCTACATCTAGTAGCTTTAGAATTTTTTTTTTCACCACTTCTTGCATGTCGGGATTCAGTCTCCTTCGTGCTTCAATTGAGGGTTTGTGATCCTCTTCCATCAATATTTTATGCATGCACATGGAGAAGCGTATGCTTCTGCCATCTACAATTTTCTAGCCTATTGCCTTCTTATGTTGCTTGAGGACATCAAGCAATTTTTTTTTCTTTCGAAACTTAGCATCTAAATTAAGAAAAGCTAAGTAATGATCTCAAACAATCAAAAAATACAGAGCACTACTTTAAGGACAACAAAATATATCTAAGTCCAAATTTTCAAAATAAAATAAATGAAAATATGTAATTTATCAAACCAAGATCAAGCAATAACAATTAAATAATAATTATCTGAATGCAGAAGCAATCAAAGATACTGCATGACTTGCATATTAGCCCAATATTTCCAACAAATAATTGATACAAAACAAAAATACAACAATGAGTAGAATTACAAAAATTAAACAACAAAATCAATAATAGATACAAGATATGCTAATATAGAGATTTAAACCAAAGCAATGAACCACATAGATCAACATAAAAACACAAAAATCAACCAAGGATCACAGAAGACAAAGTAGACATTAATAAGACTTAGCCTTATGTCACACGACCATACAAAGACCCCTAAAATCAACAAACCGTAATATCTATAAGATACAATTATATAAAAAAAATAACATAAATTAAAAGATAGGGCTAAGAATGCTCAGTTCATCCAAAGCATTAAGTAACAGACCCTAGAACCTCCTAAAAGGTCTAGTTCTTCCAACAAAACCAGAACCTCTTGAGATTTGCCCTTCAATCTTCGTCTCCAGTTGCTCCAATTTGTGTACTTGAAGCTTTTCTCTGCAATTCTTCAAGTTGTTCCCCCAAATTTAGATTGACCTAATTTGGTTCTTCTTTTTCCACATATCTGTAGATTCTTGGTAACTAAAAAACTTAAGAAGCTTGTTAGTAACTTGAAGTAATGAGGTAAAACAAAACACAGAGACTAACTAACATAAGATCTATAAATATTAAGAACCAATTTTTAACCTAATTATGTTTTACTAACGTATTAGTAGTTATGGTTTTCACTTAAGAGGCTAGGATCTCAGTTTTAAAAAAATCAATTTTTACAAATCAGGCAACAAACGTAGGGTTAGAAACACATCAATCCTCTGTACCGAAGTAAGGTTGACTGCGGACGATAGTTGTACGTCCGCCAGCAGTCAGGATTGATCAATTTTACAGATCTAATTCGACGACTCACGTCTTCATTGGTAACTAACCACCTTTGGGCAGAAGCATGGTAACAAAAAGAAGAGCGTCAGGCAGAAACTCGTCCCACGTACGGTTCGGAGGCCGAGCCCCACCCCAGCAGTAATGGTGTGGCTTAGGTCAACTAACACAAAGAAGATACAGTTCACTCAACGATTGCCTTTAGGTTCCGAACTCCATATGGGGAAGGAGCGTTATTGTTTGCGAGGTCTCGATCATTTACATGGTATTTAGCTGACCTTGATTCCGAGGAATCAGATTATAAAACAGAGGCCGAGGGATCAGTTGAGTGAGCCACAGGAGCAGTGTTCACACCAAAAAAATCTTTCTTTCGAAAAGAATGAATTCAGCTTGACTGCTTGATTCACTGTTTCAATTGCTTGACCTGCTGGAACTACTTTCACTGCTTGACCTGCTTCAACTGCCACAAAAGCTTTAGGTTCACCTGGAACTGTAGGTTCACCCGGAGCTATAGATTCAAAACTCGGATTAGGAAGAGTGCCCTTGAACTACAGATCAATCATAATAAAAAAAAAAAGAAATG
This sequence comes from Cardiospermum halicacabum, assembly GCA_031304145.1. Classification (NCBI taxonomy): domain Eukaryota; kingdom Viridiplantae; phylum Streptophyta; class Magnoliopsida; order Sapindales; family Sapindaceae; genus Cardiospermum; species Cardiospermum halicacabum. Next base: position 22,432,063 of record CM062396.1, read on the forward strand.
GATTCTCCTGCCGGCGAGAAAGGAAAAAAAAGGGAGATAGGGAAGAGGAGATTCTGAATAGTCACTCCACTCCATAGATAGTGAACACAGATTCTTGTTTTATTTTCAGGATATATTTCACGGTGGACAGAATGAGGCTGACGATGAAGCCCAGGAGCTTTCCAGATGAAACTCTGAAGGCGCACTTCTTGGGATTTAACCGAAGCTCGTCTCAACCGGTCAAACACCATTTTAAGAACTCGCGAGGTGATCTTCGCGCGACTTTACCAGAATATCATCTACGTAGTCTTCCATCTCTACATGCATCATGTCATGGAAGATGGCTGTCATAGCCCTACACGCGGAGATATTCACTGGGTGAGAGCTTTCGAGCTCAACCCTTGCTTCGGCGCATGACGCGGCCCCTTGTGGATTATCCTTTACTTTATTCCGTGATCTGGCTGTTGATCCCTCATCTGTCTGATATAATGAACTGGAAAACAACCTGACGTCTGATTCTGCCTGACCAATCCCAATGAGGGAAGTTGCTGAAAGAGAAGCGGAAAGGGACATATTGAATTCAGGGGGAAGGGACCTTAACGACAACAAAAGAAGTGCAGGCTAGGATGGATGCAAAAGTCTGTCCCTGCTCTTTCACGATCTTACTTACTAATTGGCTTTTTCTCTATGGGCATATTCCTTCCACTAGAGGAATTTGCCTGACCTATCCCAACAAACCAGTCCTACCAGCAACCTATCCTATTCTCTGCTCCCGAAGAACCTAGACCGGTCGGTAATGCCGTTGAATGAACGAAGACTTCCTTTATCCAATGCTGTTTCAATATTGAAACTCTTTTCCTATTCTTCCTAAAAAGAGGGCTCGATGCTAACTAAAGTCCGAAGGACGACCAAGGTGTACAATACAATGTTGTGTAGGTAGACTGATTCTTGTAGGTGACTTTATCTAGTGGTTGAGAGGCTACTTATATAGTAGCTAAGCGCTAAATCATTTGACAATGCCGATCTAATATGTCAATAGTTCCTAAATCAATAGGAAAGTAGCCCAAGGGTCGTAGAGTCGTAGATTGTCGAGTTGGAGGGGCGGTAACAAGACTAAACAAGTAAGGAAAGGGAAGAGAAGAGTTTACAAGAGGAAGGCCCATGCTTTTCATCCCAAGTGGAATGCCAAAAGCAGCAAAGGGGCGTAGCGATCTCCAAAAGTGAATAAAGAAAGTAGCAAAAATCATAAGAGAAGCAAAGTTCACACTTGGTAATTTTCTCTTGAAAGCAAGGAAGAATTTTGGGGTGAATCATGCAGATGTGGTTTATGAGCGGGGATCCTACTTGTGTTTGTTTCCCACTTCCAGATGGGATAGGAATATAGCCCGGGGTCTTGCAGTAATAGGGAAGCCCCTTTCATTGTCTGCATTGCCGTCTCGCTTAGTAAGGTTTTCTGGTTCTGCTTCATACAAAGCTCCGCCCTCCATCCAGTAGATCTTCACCTAGCTAGGATTCTGACTCTCAAACAGGGGAACGCAACCTATTAGATTGGGCTTAATTTGGGCTTAATGACCTGGCCTCTGACTTCGTTTTAGGCTTGGTCGGTCGTCAGATGTCACCGGTTCATCATTCAGACAGATGCACGATATGTGAGATAGAGTGCCCGCCTTTATACAATCCATTTTTGCTTGCCTCTCACCAAAGTTCGTACTCGTGTTCGCAGAGCCAGTGTCATAGTCCAGAACCGAATCCTCGGAAGGGTAACTGTTGCTGTAACCATCGAAATGTGAGCTCATGACCTGAAGTGTGGAGAAGAAGCCAAGACCGGGTGAAGTATATCGCCTTTAGTGCGTGCCGCCTGAAGGCAGGTTAGGTTGGTCTCTTTCATGCCGGGATTTCCTCTGCTGTAGACTTGCACTTATGTAGGTTTCGCTGATTCACTGCGCTCTTTCTTTTTGTGTGCTGCTCGTTTTCTGTCTCAGGTATGGGATTGGGCGCTTTGTCTCATAGGAGTTCGTTCCCTCCGATCAAAGAAAGGAAGATGTGAACCCCCTTTGCTGTACCAAACTATGATTCTGTGTCCCTCGCTACTTCTTGCGAGTTGGATTCACAAGACAAGTGGATCGGTTCTCACTTTAAGGGCTATTTGCTAGTCCGCATCCATATCCATCCCCTGGAAAGAAATAGGGCTTGAATCAAGTCTGGAAAAGAAGCTTCGGGATATCAAGTATTGTAAATCAAGTACGATAAAATGTAAACCTTAAGCCTAATCAAACAAACATATACTCAGATTCTCCAAAACACGAAGTAAAAATAACAAAATAGAGAAGAGAATAACACCAAAAATATCGTGGTTCCACCTAAATGGTGTACATTCACATTAGGGCTCATGTAGACACCCTAGTCACTTCACTAAGATACAAAAATCAGTACAATGTACATCTAGAAAAGAATCACAAATATTAGACAAGCAAATACATCCCAAAATCATAAAGATTAGAGTCAAAACAAGTAAATCCTGGCACACGGCAAGAAAGAATACCAAAACAGGAAAAAAACCAAAAAGTAAAGATCTCAGTCTGAGTATCTGAAACAATAAGAAAATTTTATTGCTAGGCTAGAATTTCGGCCAGGTTGCATAGCGATTCAAGATGCGGATCTTCTTCAACCTTCAAGATGCAGATCTTCTTCAACCTGGACTAGAGCAACTCTTGGAATGACCCGCTTCAACAAGTCAATGAGAGAAAATAATTCAAACCCAACTCTGATCACAAACAAACTAAAAGATATTAGCAAATGTAAACTAATCTCAATCAACTCCATTATCATTTTTCAATATTTCATCTTTGTCCGTACAACATTTTTCTTTTTATTTTTTCTGCATATATATTTTCTTTTTACATTTTTTAAAATCTCCAAAATCTTATTAAAGTGACCTCGAGAAAAACTTATTAATAAATTCGTAAAATTGGATAGAAAATTTTTATGGAAACTACTCCGACTCTACTGGAGAAAGGAAAATAAAGGTTAAATATAACTTTAATTAGATATATTTAGTTAGAATATATGAGTATAATAGTAAAGGTCGACACTGTTTGAAATATGGTAAGTGATTTTAAAAGATTGTGTGATCCACAATCAAAGTTATATAACATTTTCTATTCATTTAGCTGTTTGGAATTATGGTTGGGTTATAGACTAATGAACTTGATAGGAAAAAGACGAGGCCAGATTGACCATTCACCTATGAGATAAGACAAAAGGTGACGTATGGACCTTTAGAGATACGACACTCCAATACTTAAATTAATAATGATATTATAAATAAATTTTTTTTAAAAAAAAGTCAGTAAAAAATTCTTATATATCCTTCCAAATAGACTAACGACCAATCAAATTGGGAATAACGATGGCAGGCTAAGTTGCGCACAGGCCGGCTCTAAGGGGCTGCCGGAGGTGCGTCCGCCGGGGGCCCGGCGTGGAGGGGGTCCCTCAGAGCCGAAGCGAGCGTATTAAAAAAATAATAATGATAAAAATTAAACGATATCATTTGAAAAAAAAAAGAAAGAACGGGTCAATTCTCATTCCCAAATCTCAATGGACTAGCCATTTATTGAAATTTAAACTTATTTAAATATTATTTAATTTGTGTTCTAATTTACGGTTTAAAGATGAAGAATTAAATTTATTTTATTATTATTTATTTGATGTTCGTGGAGAGTTACAATTGAAAGAGTTTAAAGATAGTTGAGAATGTGGAGAGTTTAGAGATAGAATCTTTTATAAATTGTATTTATCTCATTTGAAGTCAGAGAATCGAAAAGAAGTGAATTATATATCAAACAACTTTTCTTCTTCTTCATTCATATATTCTAATAGAAATATAGCCATTCACCATTAATGCAGACAAAGTTCCAGTCCAGGCTTCCAGCACCATTTGTCGCCGCCATCTTCTCTGGTAATCTCTTATTTCCTCCTATTTCACTCATCTTTTCTCTTTATTCCTCCTGCTCCACTCATTTTTTCTCTTTAGGCATCGTTTTCTTTTTTTATTTGTAGTATCAAATTTATTTATTTCATGGATCGTCATGTTAATTTATAGTATTGAATACTAGTACTCATATTTACTCCATTGATCGTCACATTAAAAAAAAAATTAATTTAAAGGGATCCACTACGTCACATTTGCCCGGGGCCTTCAAAAATATAGAGACAGTACTAGTTGCGCAGAAACGGAGACGTTTCAAATTTCGAAAACTGGGACGAAAACGGGAAATGACAATTTTAAAAACATTGGAAGCGGGGACGACCAATAAAACATAATATTTATACTATTATTGAATTAGAGCTGTATAAAAAGTTGAAAATAACTAGAAGGGAATTCAAACTATGGTTGAATGGTAAAAAAATTTTTTTACTAAGTTGGACGAAATGTCAATAAATGTCTTTTAAAATACAGCTTTAGGCAATCTCATAAAGGTTTCTTAGTTTAAAATCAAATTTGTTTGAGTTTAATATTATAGGCAATTAAGGGATTGGTATGGTCCCACAATTTTCACTACGCGATTCACGATTTTTGCGAGGATCAGGTTAAAAGATCGATTTGGACCATAAATCTTGTTGAATTGGGCTGTTAAATAAAAATAAAAATTGAAATAATGTAATTGATATTTTATATTAAAAGTCTTTTCTATTAATTTGGATAAAAAATATATTGTTAATAACTTTTTCTATTGCTATTTAGTAAAATCAATGAATCTTATAAGTGAATGAGAAAAAGGAAGCGGAAGCCACCTAGTCAAACAAACCATAAATAAAGTCAACCAATAATTTATACTTGTATTGTTCGTTAAAATGTAAAATGGCGGAAAAAATAGGTGTGTACATAAAATAAAAGTATTTTATAATCATGAGAGAGCTAATACTACAAATGCACTAATAGGGTCAATGGCGTTGAAGACTACGTATAAATCTTTCTCATTCAACTTTTCATACTCAACCACATCCATCCATCCATAATATTTCTAAAATAATAAGTGTTGATGTAGGTGGAAATTTGTGTGAAAGAAAATGACATGCTAAAAAGTGCTTTTAGTTAAGAAGTTTCAATTGTAAAATACAAAAAAGAAAGCCATCATCTGATGAATAGCTGTCAATAGTAAATCAAATTGCTGTTGTGTTTCTGTGGAAGCCGCCACCCTATTATTCGAAGCACTTTTGGAAGAAAACCGAAGAAAAATGCACAGATGCTCCTGGAAAATGAAAATGAACTTTTTTGAATTCCAGTTTAGTTGCCAGTTGATATGACAATGTTTATTATTATTATGATGCATGTGCATGGTGGTGCTTATTCACTCCAAAGAATATTCTAGGCGGATCAACTGGATATATTTGGTCAATATCTAATCACATTGCGGATAGAGTAAGTATATGCCCAAACACAAACTTTTTTTAATTGATTTAGTAATATAAAAATTGTGAAAAATTACGTATTCTGAAATTTATTAAAGTGTATTTTGGAGTTTAAGAGAACATTATCAGTTCACTAAATTATTATTTTTTTAAAAAAAATTAAATATACATAGAAAATATAATATTATCAATGATAATAATTTTATAAAATTTTAAAATATATGGTAAATATCTAATCATGTCAATTTCTATTAAAATATCATAAATTAAATGTGGAAAAAATTGATGGTAAAAGTGAGAATATATATTTATATATATAGTTTTTAGGTTAAAGTTTTAATTTGAAAATAAATCAAATGGTATCTCATTTAAAATTAAATTTTAAATTTATTATAAATTGTAATAATTATAAATGTCCAAATGGATTTTTAATGAATGGAAAGCCATTATGACACTATTTTAACAAATGTATTTCTAAAATATATCATTATTTATTTGAGTAGGCATTATTTATTTTTACAATTTTATTTTAAAAATTTATCTGTAGATTATCCATGATCGAGTATGCTTAATGTGCTTAGTATCTATATATATATATATATATAAATATAAACTTCAAACCTTTTAAACTTTCCAAATTTGAAATAATATATGAATTGTTAATTAAAAAAAATATCAATATACGCCTAATTTATTATGAATTTAATTTTATTTTTGAAAATAATATAAATTAAAATTAATTTTAAAAATATTATTCATTTAAATAAAAAATAGCTTCCATTTTGTGCATTAGGGTAATTTTGGTAATATATTTTTAAATCTTGATAAATTAATATTATTTTCAAAAGTTAGGATAATTTGATAATATTTTTAGAAACTAAAATAAATTACAAAATTTCTCTCTCTAATTATCTTATAAAGAATAATGTAAGAATTGGCCACTTGATTCAAAACATGAAAGGGATTGGTAATGAAAGTAATTGAAAGGTTAATGGGATTGGAATAATGATTCCATTAACGCTGTCTGGTTTGAAATAATGAAATGAGAATGAAAGATTTCGTGTATCATGGTTCAGTACCGAAATATACGAGAATGAAGATCGGATGAGAAGAAAAGATGGGGTTTAAGGAGGGTGATGGGTAGAGGTGAAGGGCAAATGTGTGAATGGAGGAGAGAGAGAGGTTCTGGAATGGAGGGTAGAGGGCAGAGGCGAAGGATGGAGGAGAAGGGCGACGATCGAGAGGCAAAAAAAGGGCGGAGGTGGAGGGAAAACGATGGAGGCTGGTTAATGGATGAATGAAGAAAAGGATCGAAAATGTTCTTTCTTAAATGGATGAAGAGAATGAAGGGGATAAAATTCAGGAGTCAACATCCAATTCCAAGGTAGGCGGGAGTGAATCCCAAATTTTAACTTCCATACTTGTGCACCAAGCAGCTTATTTGGAAGTTATTTCACTTGACTATCTGATGTACGTTATGTACTAAGTAGTCCATTATTAGTTTTTAAGGAGTTTGAGTTTGAGAACACATATAAAGTAGAATTTTACTTTCTTCTTTTTTGTTTTTAAATTTTCTTGCTAAAGATTTAAAAAAAAAAAAAAACTTTAACCATTTGAAATTTGTGACTTAATGATTTGGATTTTTCAATTGATTTCTAAGACACTTAAACGAGAAATACGTACAGATAAAAGTTAATAATCGGTAAGGTGAAATTAATGTTGGGTAAGATTTTTCATAAAGTATAGAGGTAACGGGAAAACATCATCAAGTGATATTAGAATTAGTTTGTTATAATTTTAATTTGATCAAAGTAATAATTTTGTTGGGATGAACATCGAAGGATTTTCAAGAATAAGAAAAAAATATTAAATGAACATTCAAAAGTTTGATTTAAAGTTATAGGTCAATTTTGAAAAAAAAAATTAAAATTTATTTTCATCCATAAATCTATAAAAGTTTGATTTTTTTTTTTTTTTTTTACTTTATACACCAAGTTTTTCAAAATGCTCCTCATGTTGTTCATAGAGTTGTGAACTATATTTACAGATAGATATATGACAGTAGTTGTGTACACATCTCACAACCCTGTAAATTACGGAGGGATATTTTTGAAAGTTAAGTCTATAACATAAAAATGAAACTTTAAAAGGTATATTATGAAAATCAAACATTTAAAAGTCTACTTTCAAAATTTTAAAACATTATCATACTTTTTTTTTAAAAAAAAAAAATCAAACTTTTCTTCTTCTTTTTTTACAAATAAAAAGTTTCTAAAATAGAAAATTATTATTTGAGGGTTTAGATTATTTTGTGAAATTCTAAGGCTGATGGATGAGAAAGAAGATAAATAAAAATTAAAGTTAAAACTCTTAGTGAGGTAAAATCAACCTCAAATAAGATTTTTGGTAAAGAATGACTAACCTACAACAATTGGTATCAAATTTAATTTGGTCAAAGGATTAATTTAAATGAGATGATTATAGAAGATTTTTTAACGATAAGTATATTTCTAAAAAATTTAAAACTCTTTGAAAGTTCTAACGCAGTGATTCAATTATTTAGTAAAATTTTCAAAGCAGATGTATAGAAAAAGAGAATGAATAAAAGTTTACGTTGTCGGTCAAGTATAATTGATGTTAGGTAACATTGTTGAGAAAGAAGATATTTGATTGTTATACACCAGTAAGTCGCAAAAGTAATGTTAGGTACTGTTGTTGACAAAGAAAATATTTGATTGTCATACACCGGTAATGATATTAGAATTAGCTTGGTTTTAATTTTGGTTTAGTCAAACTATTATTTAGGTGAGATGAATACTATTATTTAGGTGAGATGAATCGAGAAGGATTTTGAAATGCAAGTAATCTCTTTAAAGTTTTTAAAATGCATGAGCTGACGATTCATAAACAAAAGTCGAAATTGTCGGTGAGTTTAAATCAATGTTAGACAAGATTTTTGAGAAAGAATAATAATGACCGACGAAAAAGTGATAGTTGAACTAGATTGGTTATAATTTTGATTTAGTCAAATTATTATTTTTTTATTGGGATGAACGTAGAACGATTTTCGACAATAATAAAATTCCTTAAAATTTAACTATTTTATTATTGCAGTTTGGTATATTAGTAAAAAAGTCTCCGCAGTTTCATTTTTAGTGAATATATATATATTAACATTTCTATTAATGTTATTATTCACCCGTCAGTAGATGATCGGTAACTAGTAGTATATTTGTATTTTTATTATAAAAAAATTAATTTTTTTAAAAAATGACCAAAATATCCTTAGTCACGGTTCATTCAAGGATAAACAGTAAAATGGATGGAATATTTTTAGAAGCGGGTTTTTTTTTTTTTTAAAAATGAAATGGTAAAGAAATTTTTTTTTTTTTTTAAAATATTAGAAATCTACCGTGGTAAAAAAATACCAAAATGTTAAAATTTTTAATTTAATAATTTAGATTATTTAGTTGATTTTTTCAGAAAATCGTATGAAAAAGAATAATAAGTAAAAATTACAATTTTAGGTGAGGTAAAATGAGTGGCACGGGCAGTTATGATTTTCCACTAACATGAGAATTATTATTAAAAGCATATTTGTTATAATTTTCATTTGTAATAATAATAAAAAAGTTTAGATGAAATCAGAGAATGGTCATCACTCATACATAATTCCTTACAATTTTTAAAAATTTTAATTTAATTAATTAACTAATTTTTATTATTTTTTACGATTGCATATAAATAAAATTTTATGCTATTCACAAAACACAATCAATATAACATTTTTTATATAAAAGAAATTTTAATTCATAAACAATATTAAAATAAATTGTGAAAATTCTAAAAAATGGGATTTTTAAAGTTTAAAATACAATTATAGATCTGTTTTGAAAAACATACAGAAACAGGTTTTGTAAAGTTTAGTTTTCACTCCATAGGCCGAGTTTCCAAAAATATCCCTGAAACTTTACAATTCACAGATGCTGTGAATTATACTCACAGTCTGTGAATTACGCTCACAGCTGTGAATGGCCTATGGAGTGAAAATCAAAATTTAGTTTTGCAAACTTTTCAAAAGTGACCTATAATTGTATAGTAAACTTTTGATGGACTAGAAATCCAATGGACTCAAATAAATTTGGTCTAATTTAATTTAGATAGAATAAATGCATAAAAATTTGATAATGCAAATAGATAAAAAAAAAATATATATATTACGAAGATTTAATTTATTTAGTTTAGTTTTGAAGCCAACTGTGAGAAATAATGATGACAACTAGAAATTAAAGTTAATGGTCAGGTAAAATCAATGTTTGGGTAATATTTTGATGTCGCTAACATCATATGATGTTAGTGAAATTTTGTTATTGGGGATATTTTCCACAAATAAAGAGAAAAAGAAGAGTCAGATGTTCCAATCTGATTGAGATTAAAAAAGTGGAAATTTAATCAAGGCTCTTCTTTAAAATTCAAATGAACTAGGGTTTTATAAAAGGATAATGAGCAGTGAAGGACGTCAAATAGTAGTTGACAAAATAGTCAAATTGAATAATATAATGAATATTTATAAAAAACAATACTTCATCAAAATTATTGGAGAGACTAATAATAAAAATATTAATTATATTTAATGTATATTAAAATTTTTAAAATTAAAATAATTTTTTTAGATGAATTTTCAAAATTTTCAAAGTTTTAACTAGATCTTCCATCTTATTAAAAATGTTTAAATTAGATTTTAATTAAAATTTTATAAGAATTTAATTTTATAAAAAATTTAAAATTACTTAGAATTTAATTGAAACTTTTAATAGTTTATAAGTCTAATCAAACTACTTTTGACAAGAGGGTCTTATTAAAACTTTAAAAGTTTAAAAATTCACATAAAAAATTATATCAAGTAGGGTATCTATAATTAATAACTTTACTAGTATATTTAAAAAAGTAGTACTTTATAAAATTTGATCTAAATCACAAACTTAATTTTCTAAAATAGATTAGATTCCGTGGATCATGATAGCACATTACAAAAAATATAATAGATGATCACAAATTTTGAATTGATCTATTTTTAAAAATAAAATTTATGAAAATTTATTTTTAAACTTTTTTTCAAAATTAATCTATTTTTATGATTTTTTTTTTAAAAAGTTGATATATAAATTTAAATTAAATTTTATAAGATTTGAAAATAAAAAGATCCGTAATAATTAAAATAAATGAGTTAATTGCACTCAGACGCCCTAAACGATGGTAAATTACACACAAATGAATATTTTGATATTAAGACACACTCACACACCCTTATTCAATAATAAAATATTTTTTAATTAATAAATTTATCAATATAACAATAAAATTTACAATTCTGAACACATCTGTATAATGTAATGTTAATTTAAAGTTATTTTTATATTATATTTTCACTAATTTTTATAGATAAATAGGATGTAATTGTATGTTAATACCAAAACATTCATATAGGTGTGAGGGTAACTAATTCTAAATAAATATTTCAAAACAATTGTTGAAGTAAGAAGAACTTTATAAAATGGACGCAAGATTTTATTTTATTTTTTATTTTTTATTTTTAAAATATCAAAAGAACCGTTCTTAGTTAAAAATTAATCATGACTTTCACTCGTGGTTTTGTAAGATGTGATTTAAATTATCAATAACTCATACTATATTTGGATGGTAGTTCTAGTTAGCCTAGTTTAGTTTGGTATGAGTTGATACGGATTGATTTGAATAAAGTTTATGTTCTTTAGAATGTTTCTACAATTTTATATTTTTATTTTGAAAATTATTTCTACAATTTTATAGAAAGTCTAACCACACGGATTCTTACCCTCTTATATAATTGTTAGTTATTTTGTCTATTTGTTTATTTAAAATTGTTAAATTTTAACTTTTATGATGGATCAGTTTTATTGGATTAATTTTACCATTTTTTTATGATTTTCAATAAAATATTAAAGTTAGTCAATTAATTAAAATATTAATATTTAATTAGTTTTTTTACTTTATCAAAATAGTTAAAAAAAAATAAAGATTATGTGTACAGATTATAATAATTATCACCGAGATAGTATCACATAAAAAAAATTCAAAAAAAAAACCCACTAAAAATCATGAAGAGACAACCCATAAACATTACCAATTGATGTGGCTAAGCAATTCTAAGATATGAAGAACCTCATCAGGTTCTTCCTAGGAGTATTGGCACTACTCACAAAATTGATTAGGGAATTTTTTAAGAAATCCTCTTTATAGATGCGACAGGCATAATTGATCTGCCACCTAAGTCCATGGTATCTTGGTTCAGAAACTATAATTTCACTCTCAATTTTGATGACCACATCATGCATTATCGACAAGCGATGCTTACCACCTCGTTGCCTTCTGAAACCAGCAAACGTTTTGGCAAAAAATTTTCAATTGTAACAATGGAGTGGTATGTCAATCTACAAGTGGGGTCGATGGAATCCTTTGCACAAGTAATAGATTAGTGCACAAAAAATTCCTCATGCAGTCGCAAACCTAAAAGGCAAGCACAAGATCTTTATATGATCAAATAATAAAATGGTGAGACTATCTTGTCTTACATCACCAGATTTAACAAAGGAAAGATTGTGATCCCTAACTGCAAACGAGACATGACGATCTAAGCATTCACCAATGACCTCCTCATTGGGTCTAATCTCTGTTGACCTCCTCCTTGGGTCTAATATCTGTTGACCTCATCAAATACAAACCTCGAATAATGAAGGAATCATATTGTGGAAGTTTGTAAAAGCACATTGGGAGAAAGATGATAGGTGAGTTCATAGAGAACTAGTTATTGACATAAGAGTCATGATCGCACTAAGAGCAGATAAGGTTGAAAGGCGATCCAACAATCGCATTCAATCACAATATGAACCATTTGAGTGACCTGCACCCTAAAGAAAAATCAAACCAACATAGTAAAGGATGACCCAAGGCATGTGCCACTGCACAACGATCTTACTATTTTGACAATGGAGCTAATCAAAGAGTTAGGCAAAATATGGAGGATGTTCCACCTGGGAAGTTGCTGAGAATACACCAGAATAAATAGTGCTTATTTCACGATGATTTTGGTCATCTTACATATAAGTGCATTGCCCTCGATTACAAGGTTAACTGGCTCTTACAGAAGGAATATCTAAAGAAATTTGTAAGTAGAAGTGAGACATTCCGCGGTAGCCAACCACTACTTGAGTCTCGAAAACCACAAATGGTGAGAACAGTCAACGTGATCATCGTGACTCTTACGAGAGTGGTTTTACGTATCAGGTTGCAAATAGAAATGCCAGAAGAATACATAATGGGACAAGTAAGGTAGAGAAGGTAGTTGCAATCGAAGATTAGTTAGAAGTCTCATTCAACTTCAAGGAAGATATTGACATCCTCAACCCTCACCATGATGCATTGGTAAACTTTTTAGGGATAACAAATTGCCTAATCAAGAGAATCCTAGTTGACAATGAGTCGGTAGTGAAAATCATTTACAAGGACACCTTGAGGGAGATACATGTAGAAAAGACAAAGATATCCAAGCAAGCTTTGGTCCTAGTAGGCTCCACTGGGGAATTCAAGGACACTATTGGGGAGATCAAATTGCTAGTATGAACCAATATGGTTAACAAGTACACTCGCTTTTATCTACTCAAAGAAGCCTCCTACTTTAATGCAATACTAGAACACCTATGACTACACAAGATGGTGTCATACCGTCAACTTACCGTTAGGTCTTAAAGTTTCCACCATCGAAGGAGTCAAACAAATCAAAAGGAACTAGGCAGTCTCCAAATTTTTTTATGCTAATGGGTTGAAGCCCCACTTTCTCTCAGCATTAGGGTTCTACCCTTCAATTTTAGGGTCTTTTACATCGATTGAAGAGGCATGAGCTTATATGGTTATTTTAACTATGAATATTTTTGTTGATCTCTCACTGCGAGAGAACCAAAGGTAAATTTTGATTGTGGGCCTGATGGGCTATACCTAGCAACCCAAATTACTTAAGCTATTACTTATTTTGTCCAACCACATCTACAGGCTACTTTATGTGATCGATTATTGGTATGTTGATTTAAGTGATCCCACCTAGGGGACAAGTACTCACCTTTCAGTCGCAACTTTTTAACGAACTCTAGAGGAAGTTAAAACTCTAACTACTTTGTCTTATCATTGTCTTACTTTATCTTCAAGCAATTGGCCTAACCAACTCACTTGTCCATACAAGTGGGTCACTTTTCTATCACTAACCATTAGATTGTATAACGGATTGTCACCATCACCTTTAATGCTCCCTATGAATACACACCCTTAGATACATGTATGTCTCTCTGAACCCTTTACATTCAAACCATACTCTTAACTCCCCTCTAATAAAACATCATTTGATCGGAGAGTCAATCGATAAACACCACACCAGTATCCCTCCATCCTCACTTTTTTTTCCTCAAGTGATTGAAAAATGTATTATAATGAGATAATACTCTCAATGTTGGCATGAACCATGAATTGTAGCAACTTTACCGCATCATTCATTAAAAATCTAATAAAAATATGAAAAGATATTACAAAATAGAAAAAATAATATGCCTAAGAACTTTAATAGCTTTGAGTATTTAAAAAAAATATTTTTCATATATATATATATTTAATTATACAAGATGGGAAACAGGACCATCCACATGAAAAAAAAAAACCACTTTCACTAGTTTCGAACCCATTACTAAGTTTTAAAATGTCATGTTAGCTTTGTAGGGTCATTGGAAACTTCAATGTGCATATATATATATATATATATATATATATTCAAATAATGACGTGTATTCAAATCAATTATAGATCATAATTAGTTTATAAAATACTATAACTAAAAGTAAGAGAAAAAAAATTAAAATAGATGGGAATCAGATGAAAAAAAAATATTTTATTTTATTTACATTTTATTTTCAAATTTTATTCGATAGTTTTAAAGTTAGAATACCATGATTGTGGATGAGACTTGAATGAGTTGGAACTACAATGTGAACTTTATACTTGTTACATCCCTGGCACGGACTATAAGAAACAAGGGCAGATGCTAGGCTTGGTGAGGGTAGTCCAAGTCTAGAAAGCATCCGATGGACTGCGTGCAAGAGAAAATTCATCCATGCAACGCACTAATGGGAGAATTAGGGCATGAAGAGTTAGAAATCCTGAGGCAGCTTGCGATTTGGCCGAAGAGAGCAATATGGGGGCATTTGTGCATGAGGAGCATAACCTCATGGGCGGCAGAGGCGGCCTAATGCAGAGAAAATGGGCTACAAGCATGCACTGTGAGATGAGTGCATGACCACACATGCGAGCGATGGACTGTGAGCATGATTAAGAGACAAGCGTTGTGACGGACTACAAGTGCAACATGGGGCGAGCAACGGACGTCTCTAAGAACTATATGGACATGAAAAACAAACAACCAAACCAAGGTTGAGCGTGCAAACTAAGCCAAGCAAAGCAGTATGTGACAGGCTATATGGTTGTGAACTGACCGTGAGTTCAAATGACATTGAGGGTCAATACAAGCTGAATGAGCACACGAGGCATGGAAAGTGGCAACTTGGGCGAGCTAACTAGGCAACAAAGGTGGGCGTTGGGGCAATTAGCTATCCGGGAGCTAAGCAAAGGGCTGCCAAACACAGCTTGTTGGCTAAGGACCTAGTCTCATGCCACTATCCTAAGAATGTGGAAGTGGGAAGTTAGTGAGGAGAGAAAGTGACTGAGATGGCACAAGGAGAAGCTGCCACATCACCCCCTCCATATTCCACTTTTACCCTTAAGGTCACCTATATAAGGAGGAGTTCTTCATTTGGTAAAATACACTGAAAACAGAGAAACACAGATAAATCAAGAAGAGCTTCAAGCATTCAAACACTAGAGAGAGTGTGAGGGAAATTTGTAGTGAGAGAGCAATACTATTTCTCCTTTGTATGCTCAATTGAGCTTTGTCTTGTAAAACAATGCCAAATAATAAAAGAGTTTGTTGTTGGGTTATGGGAACAGACTCCTTTATAAATCTACTTTGCTTACTTTGTAATTTACTTTATTTTCATCTTCCACATTTGAGAGTAGACTAACTTGGTAACGGATTTTCAAGTGCCGCATACTTGTAGGAAATTTTTCTAGAGAACCTCAGTGGGTTGAAAATATCCATTTCACCATATTTGTCGGATTAAAAAAAATATGTGACCGAAGTAGGGTGTGAATATTATTTTTCTACAAATTAACGGTATCTAATTTCGATACGTAAAATTGAATAGATGGATTCACGTGATTAAAAAGTTGTTATAAAAAAATATATATAATTAATTAGTTATATATATGTCTGTACTATTTTTAAAAAAAAATAGTTTTAGCATTTTAATCTTAATTGATATTTATAATAATAAAGTATTTAATAATAAAATTCTAATTAGCGTCCGTCGGACATTTTAAATAATTAGCAATTATAATTTTTTCAATAAATTAATGTTAAAAAGCCGTTTCAAAAACTTTCATCTTAACTTCATTTATTTAGTTTATTAATAAATTATCTTTTTAAAATTTACACTATATTAATATATTTTTAAATCGAGTTAAATTTGTTTGTCAGGACCAACATTGTGAAAACATTTAACATTAATACCAATCCTATAATTTTAACTAGAGATAGGCAGATGATGTGATATGACAGAATCAAATAACTTTTCTTTTCGAATGGCATGGAAATTTCCATTAACTTGCTTACTGTTGTCATATCAAAAACGAAATAGATTCATGCACATGAAGTGTTTACTTTCAAATTCCAAATCTCGTGCCAACCCACCAAATATGTCAAATTGACACATAGCATATGTTGTTATGTACCATACAATACAATACCACGTTTTCAAAAGACACAAAGCCGGGAGACTCGGAATTAATTGAAATATTTTATAAGAGATAGAATCTGAAATTTTCTATGCAGGTGTTTTGTTGAGTGTATACACACGCCTTGACTATAGGTGAGACTTCTTCCATTGGTCAAACAAAGTTAAAATTTCAGTATGGTTGAACGTACTTTATATTTTATTTTTATTTTAAATTTAAAAATTTAAGATATAGATTCTATGTATTTTCCTTCATTTAACTATTATTTAATTATAAAAAAGTTTTTAAAAACTTAAGCCATGGAAAATAAATTTTATTGCATGATAAAGCAATAAATGATGACAAGAGTTTATATTTGATTAGGTGTTGGTCTTGAGATGTATTTTTGATATTTTATTTGTACAATAACTTTTTTTTCAAATTATAATAATAACTTTGATATAACAAATTATTATAATAACTTTTTTTCAAGTAATTATCTAGAAAAAATTATGTAGATAAAAACGGAAGAGATATAAAAAGAGACTAAAGAAAGATGGGTAGGGAATAAAAGTTTGATGTGGTGAATAATAAATAAAAAATAATAATTTAATATTTAATTAAAAATATAAATAAAATTATAATTTTTTAATATTACTTTAAATATAAATTTTATATTTTGAAAACTATATTCAAAATGATAGTTTAATAAATATAATTCAGAACCTTCATGTTAAATCTATAATAATTATGATTTAATTTAAACCTTTGACTTTATGTTAAATATATAATAATTATAATGTGATGATATATTAAGTTAGGAGGATGAAAAAAAAATATTGTTTTAAAGTTAAAATTTTGTCAGAAAGACATCTTAATAATAGACTAATTTACATCGTCTTTCTAATTGAGATTTGAAATTTATAGGATTTTAAATTTGAGTTTCTCTCGAAGTGGCTCAAATGTATTAGTGTTGCTTCGAGAGATCATGCCTCGACCCATATGCATATTCAACTTGATTTCTTTGACCTAATTTTAAAAAAAATTCCTTACTTGTTTCCCACGCTTCAGACTATATATATATATATATATATATATATATATATATATATATATATTTTGTTAATGTTTCAACTCTTCTATTTGTTAGTGTGTTTTATGTTTTGACCTTTTCTTTGTGTTTTTGTGATAATTCTTTGTGTCTGATCCGTGTGATCTTTCTTAACTAATTTTATAAGTTACTTAGTAAAGAAATAGGATGTCAACATAAGCTTTGACATACAATAGCCATTTATGGTGAACCAAAGAACATACAATAGTCATTTACAGTGAACCACATACAATAGCCATTTACGGTGAACCACAGTATCTCTAGCGTCTCCTTATTTTTTTTTTTCCCATTGATTTACATACTAGTGAATGATGCATATGTCAGCATGTTTGTATATTTAGATTTAGGGTTTAGTTCTTGTTTTTTTTCGAATTATAAGATTTGGTATAAGACCATATTCTGACATATCTTGTTTCTTACTTAATCAAAATTAGTTTTTGAAAAACCTAGATCTCAATCTCTCAATTGAAAATCCTAATTCATGTTCGGATAAAAAGCCCTAATTTGGTCGTAAATGACTTTTAATTCTCGTAAATTTGATATTAATTAATTTGTATTGTTTGGTTTTTGTTACTATTTCGATATACTTACCAAGAATCTTGAGATTTGTGGGGAATAAAGAACTAGGTTAAGTTTATCTCATTTGGGGAACAGTTAGAAGATTTTACAGAAACTGACTACTAGGTGACATGCTTCTTGTCTCTCTTTTCTGTGTAGAAGATTTTACAGAAATTGACTATTAGGTGACATGTTTCTTGTCTCTCTTTTCTATGTTATAAACTGTTCTTGGAAATTTTGGCTGAAACATATAGTTTGGTGGTTTGTATGAATATTTAAAATGATAATATCGGATTGATCTTTACAATTTGATACATTATTTCTAATTGATAAGTGATATCTTTTATTTTATGTTAAGATTTCTAAATATTTGTTGACCATTTTAATTGATGATATTGTTGGTTGATTTTTGGATAATTTTTGTGTATTATCTCTACCTTTGAGACCAAGTCTCACTTGTCTATGCTTAGAATTATAAGCTTTCCATATATGTTGTTTACTTTAAAGAGAGAGATTCACATGTTTGTGAAATACATCCTATAGAACATGATTGTTCTAACATGAGTGACTCACCCTCTAGGAATAAAATTTAAACAACAAATATTATCTAGTAGCAATTTCAGTAAAGGTTTAACTTCAGGACCGTTCTTTATTTTCGGTTTTCATGAACCGGCTAAAATGAGATTTAATATCTTTTAATTTTTCATCCAGTTTTTCAGTTGGATTTCTTGATAAAATTAATAAATTTGTAAAAGAATTGATTTTTTTAAGGTTATTTCTCAATTACAAAGAAATTAAATTATTTTAATGAAATTCTCTCTTCTTTTAATATTTTGAAAACCTGAACTATAAATGGCTTCTATAAGCACTATAATCACAATATGACGAACTTAGAATATATATATATATATATATATATTTATATTTATGAATATCAAGATTTTGCAATTTAAAAACGATTTCTTTCCATTCTTATTTATCATGGTCTTTAGCCTTCACTCGAAGATGACTGACCTACTAGAATAATACTGCTAAGGGTTAAAAAAAAAATGAAAAAAGCCTATCACAAAATACTCTTACATATATCAGATAATATTCTGACGGCTATATCAGAGTATAAAAATACTTATGACCTTTGGAGAGGGTTGAAAACACTTTATTTAAATATGGATGTATCAAATAAATTGTTAATTTTAAATATATTATTTGGTTTCAAATTCATATCTAGTAAGATAGTAACTGAAAATCTAACACTCTATAAAAGGTTATTCAAGATCACAATAGTACAACTAAAGAAGAAGAAAGTCTTAGTGATGAATATTTAGCCATTATATTACTTCATTCATTGCCCAAGTCACTTGCTATTGTAAATAAATTTTTTCCTTTCAAAAAGATGCATTGATAAGTAAACTAATAATAGACACATTAATGTTTAGGTCTGTTGATGATAAAATAACTAAGTTTGAGAGTGAAGAACTTCTATTAAAGAACACCTCCACTTCTAAACAAACTAATATCAACAAAGAAAAAAGTAAGAAAACTTAATTTTCTAGCAATAAGAACGAGAATAATAATATTAACAAGAAGAATAAGGCTAAAATTGGTTCAGATGGTAAAACTCGTCAAGAAAGAAAATATTAATTTGTTCTAAGAATAATCACCTAATAAAGAACTGATTTCAAAAATAAAAAGATGGAGCTAATGGAACATTTAGAGCTATTGCGCCAAGCTCAATTCTTGAACTTGATAACCCTAATTGTAAAGCATGACTCTCTGATAGTCTGATTTCTTCTAAGAATAGTGTAGAAAACTAGGTGATAGGTTTAGGTTACACACTGTATGACACCAAATAGATACTGGTTTGTTAAGTTAGTTGAGAAAATTTGGGCTCTGTACTTATGAGATCAAACCATAACTTCAGTATCCTAGGTGTTGATCCTATATGCATACTACGCAATCAACATACAAATAATAAGCGGAAAAAGGAAAGAGAGATTACTGTCAATTGATTGACGATAAATCTCTTGAAAATATCGTTCAGTTCATCGGCTAAGAACCCCAATTGCACTTCTAGAACACGAACGCGGAATCTCTTCAAAACTTAAACTCTTGGAAACCTTGTAGTAGGTTTCACTTTGCAAACACTGTTTGCAATTCACGTTTCAGAGGATGCTCTAAGATGTGATATTTGGGATGATTGAATGAATGAGAGGAGGTCTCTATTTATAGTAGTCCTTGGCTAGTTCACTTGAACTAGGACTCATTTGAATTCAAACTCTTGAATTCTAATCTCTTGATCTCTCACTAATCCATTGCTTAATGGACAAGTAAGTGAGATCTGGGCCGGGCCTATCTTGGGTGGACCTATCACCCAGGCCCAAAGGCCCCAAGCCCATATTTATTTAAGGCTTGGGCCAGCCCATATTCATTATAAGTCCAACACTAGGTCTAGGATTTATCATATTAGAGCGCTATGATGAAAGAGTCTCAAACTTATATAGTGTTAGGTCAGTTCCTAAACTGAGAAGAAATATTCTCTCAATTAGTGCATTAATATTCTCTCAATTAGTGCATTAGGAGAATCAGATTTACATTGTCTATTTAAGATCCAACTGTATAAGTAGTCAAACCGTAGGGGAAGATAAAAATTAGAGAAAAATAATTGGGAACCTTTACTCTCTTGATGAGAAAACCGCAGAAGTCCTAGTTGTTTCTATTCTATATAAAAACCTACAAAAACTCATTAGAATTTCAATAGTTATTAATTATATCTAAATTAAAATACCATAGTAGAATTTCAATTTTTCTAAAAATAATTTTAAAATAAAAATTATTAATTATATCTAATTAAAATACCACAATAGTTATAGGTATATAATTTTAATTTTTTTTCAAACTTAAATAAATTAGGACAATAATGGGAATTATTAAAATTGTTATAATAAAAGATGGATAAATAAATTTAAAGAGGTGAAATGAGATATGGAAAGTAAAGTATTTTAAAAAGGGTGGTGATAAGACCTAAACCTTGCATGAGGTTTTGCCCTATGGTGTTCTTATGTATGCAGTCGAATGGTTAAAGTTTTGAGAGTCCATTGTTCCTTTGAGATGAGGGGTTGATTTTACGAAAATCTGGACCGGCCCAATTTGAGGATGACTAGTTGTTAAGAGATGATAGACCGATTATAACTTTTGGATGGTTTTAGTTGCGACTGAAGTTTTAAACCTTTGTAATTATATGATGCGTGGATATCTTTTGTTGCAGCCGAAAAAGTAGGTTTGATATCTTCTAGAAATCTTGTCCCGATATCTTCTAGAAATCTTGCCCCTGCAATTCCAGCCTAGAAATTGATAAGGCTTCCTGGTGCCATGTCAGATTCCGTTGGATTCCTAAAAATACTGACATGTATCAATTGAGTTCTTCCCAAATTTCCATTTCACCCCGAAATCTTAGCATACTTGAAACAGATAATCCAAAATAGTTATACCCATAATGAAAAATACTCCAAAAACAAGAGACTTCTAAAAAGAAAGCCCCAATGTTAAAGGGGTTAGAATTCTCATGAAAAATCGACCTCAACAAAGACTAAATTTTACATCAAACTATTATATATATATATATAAATAAAGATAATAAATAAAGATATTACTATCTCTTTAAATTATAATTTATTTAAAATATATTTAATTTGAATGATTTTTTTTTAAAATTTAGTGTGAAATGTAAATATAAATATAACTAATTAATTAACACTGGAATAACATCAATGATATTTAACCGTATTATAGAACATGGGTCAAACATTTGAAAATCACACAAGACAATTTTCGAAATTATTGGACATTTTCATCTTATGAGTCGTGTGAATTTCAACTGCTTTAGTAACAGTGTGACGTGACTCCTAGATTAGGTTACATGAATCCTTAATACTATGTGCTTGTGATAAATAAAATACCTTGTTAAAAATTTCAGAAAGAATTTGTAAAACACTTACACAATTAATATATATATATACTATTTTTTTAATAAAAAAATTGATTTATTTTCACTCTTGAAAAAAATTAAAATTATTAATTGTTTTTTTAAATTTTTAAATAAAAAATTATGATAGTTTTTATGTTTGATAATATTTAAATACAGTAAAATTTGTAAAATTATAATAAAAATTATTTTGAAAAAATTAAAATCAAATCGATATTTCTTTCAAAAATAAACTATTAAAATGAAAGATATTTCCGTTTATATTTTTTCTCAAAAATTATTAATTTTTAAAAAAATATTAATTATTTTGAAATAAAAAATTTTAAATAAATTTATCCGAATAAATTTACAATTTTATTTTATTTTATTTTTTCTCGTTCTCCATTAAAAATTTGTTATTTCTTAATTTGGGTAATGATCTCCTTATTCACCAGTTTCTTCTTCCTAGACGAAGCTGAAGCTACCGTCACCTCCTATCCTGTTTGAACCCAATAACATAAAGATATGTCAAACCAAACTTAAATATTCAACAAATAGAGCGATAAATCCAAAACCTTATTTATTTTTAAAGTTTGACCAAACTTATATATTCAACAAATAGAACGATAAATCTAAAACCTTAATTTGTTTTTTAAAGTTTGACCTACTTTAGTCCTCACAACACAAGTAATCATACCTACTCAACCTCACCTAACACAAATAAACCTAAATTATTTGCCTCAAAATCATCCTTAAAACAAAATACATTGCTAGTTTGTCGAAAATCACTCCACATTGCTTAATGAATATCAAGACCACAATTAAAAGAATAATATAAACTGTATGTGGGTTTTTCCCGGAAACAAAATCGGAAATGAGACATATTGTATGCATGTGCACGTAACAAGGGTTTCTGAAGATGCATAGAAATTTAAGACCATGCAAGTACGAAAGTTCCAACCAATTGCAAATCAATTTCACACAGTGTCTAATTTCATTTTATTTTTTAATTAATTTGATTAGCAGAATTAGTCATTTCAACACCTCACCTGCCCCTCTCTCTCACACTATAAATACATGCAATCTTTACTCATCTGCACCTCACAAAACACAAACATGGAAGTTGTAGCCGATATTTGTCCAATGGAGTCTAGAATAGCCATTATTGGAGCTGGTGTAAGTGGTTTAGCAATAGCTAAGCAGCTTGGTCACCACAATCCAGTGGTTTTCGAGGCTTCGGATTCGGTCGGAGGAGTGTGGAGAAGCTGTTCTTATAACTCAACTAAGCTTCAATCCTCACGTGCTGATTATGAGTTCAGTGATTTCCCTTGGCCTGATAGAGACAACCATGATTTTCCCACTTATAAGGAAGTCATCGACTACTTGGAGTCATATGCAAAACACCATAATCTGTTCAAGTTCATCAAGTTCAACTCTAAGGTTGTAAATCTCAACTTCATCACTCAAACCCAACACGACAATACCAAATCGGGTGACTATGGCAGGCTCTTGTCTGGTCAGTCACGTTGGGAGGTTGCTGTCCAAACTAACAACGACCCTCAATCCGTTCAGGTTGGTTGCACTAGGAAATTTTATTTTATTTTATGGTGTGGATGAATGTGTGTTTTGATGTTGTGGTGTGTTATTTCAGTGGTACAGGTTCGAGTTTGTAGTGGTGTGCACGGGAAGATATGGGGATGTGCCTAAAATTCCGGTGTATCCGGAGAAGAAAGGACCGCAGGTTTTTGATGGACAAGTTTTGCATTCCATGGATTATTGCAAACTTGACCAGGAGGCTGCTTCTCAACTCCTTAAAAACAAGAAAGTTATTATTGTCGGCTCCAAAAAATCTGCCATCGATTTAGCTCTAGAGTGTGCCGAAGCAAATCAAGGTACCATTATATTATATATATATATATATATGGTGGGTTATTTGCGAAAAAAAAATATCTGTTTTTCCAAATGTTCAGTCTACTGATTTTGGGAATTTTTGCCGTCTAAATTTAAAATCAGTGGTTTTACTATTAGATCGGTGGAATACCACCAATCTAATTGCAAAATTAGTGGTTATTTTAAATTTGGGGTGATTTTTCAAATTTTTCTAAAATCGACCTCAAAATAAAATGTTTAGAGTTTTATTTAATTTATTTATTTTTTTAAAAAAACCATCTATATATAAACTTTTTTTTTTTAATAATTAAGATAAAAATTTATTTATATTTATAAATATTTGAATAAATAAAAATTTTTGGTCATCTATCTGGTTCATAAATAGGTATTTTTAAACATATTTAAATCTAATCTATAAAATCACCATCAAATTTTATGGACTTTGTTCAGTGCATGTTTAAGTAGACATTAAAAAAATTAATTTACATTTAATTAAATATTCTATAATTTTTTATATAAATATTTTTATTTTTTATAATATATTTTTTATAAAGAAAAATAATATAAGATAAATTATTTAGTGAGAAATAGAAAAACAATTAAGTGAAGATGTTTAAATATTTTATGCAATCAAGAAGGTTTTAATGAAAAATATAAGATAAATTATTTAATAGAAAAATAGAAAAACAATTAAGAAAGAAGGTTTCATGCAAAGTTATCACCTCAACAGATTAATATTGAACAAAATAATTTTATAACTAATAAAAAAGTTATATTTAGTGCAGAGACTCTTAAAAAATAAAAATAAATCACTTGGATGGGAGATACTCCTAAATAAATTTAAATTTATACTGAATTGTTATGATTACGGAAGACTTATGTTTGTCAAAAGTCAATACAAACATCAACATGTAGTAAAATAGAAAAGAGCTTAACCTGGTCAACCAGCAGCCTGGAGTGTGTGTGTGTGTTTTTTTTTTTCAACAGTACATGATTCACTTCTAAAATAGTAGCAATACTGGTATTTCTATTAAAAGATGATTTACATTCAAAATATATGGTTGTAAATAGTGCTTTAATTGTTAAAACATGTGGTCATCCAGGACCAGAAGGCCAAGCATGCACAATGCTAGTCAGAACTCCACATTGGACTGTCCCACATTACTGGGTGTGGGGCCTGCCTCTTTTCATCTTCTATTCAACTAGATTCTCTCAGTTTCTACATAGAACACCAAATGAAACTTTGCTCAAAACCCTGCTCTGCCTCCTTCTATCTCCTCTGGTAATCTCAATATTCTACTAATTATACAATTAATACACTGGTTTTATTACTAATTATAATTATGTACACAGAGGCGTGGAGTGTCTAAGTTTATCGAGTCATATCTGCTTTGGAAACAACCGTTATTGAAATATGGACTAAAACCTGATCACCTATTTGAAGAAGACTATGCATCTTGTCAAATGGCTATAATGCCAGAAAAATTCTTCAAAGAAGCTGATAAGGGGAAAATTGTATTCAAAAGGGTAACTTCTAAATGGTGGTTTTGGAAAGGAGGTGTAGAGTTAGAAGACAACACTAAATTGGATGCTGATGTTGTTATTCTCACTACTGGCTACGATGGCAAGAAGAAGCTCAAAGCAATTATTCCAGACCCATTTCGTAGCTTGCTCGAATTGCCTTCTGGCCTCATGCCACTCTACAGGTAAATTTACAATGTTTTGAAATATAATGTAAAAGAGTATATTTGAAATTTCACCGTCCAATTAATTAAGGCAGCGCGAATCATAAAGTTTAATTAATGATTCACCTGGCAGGGGAACAATCCATCCATTGATACCAAACATGGCTTTCGTAGGCTATATTGAGAGCCTTTCAAACCTGCATACAGCAGAGGTACGTAGTATTTGGCTCAGCAGACTCGTTGATAACAAATTTAAGCTGCCAAATGTGGAGGAAATGCTTGAGCAAATATCGAAAGAGATGGAAATAATGAGGCAATCGAGTAGGTTCTTCAAGAGGCATTGTATAGCAACTTTCAGTATCAATCACAGTGATGAAATGTGTCAAGAGATGGGCTGGAATGCTAAGAGGAAGAAGAATTGGTTGCTAGAATTATTTAGTCCTTATACTGCTCAAGATTATCACCAAGATTAATATACCAATTTGATATATTTTAACATGCTTGTATTATCAGCCGATGTGAGAAGAGTAACACTAAGGCAAAATAAAATATAAATGACTATATTTGCATTTAAACTTTAAACAATTTAATATCATTTTATGTTATAAGTATGTATTGAGATATACTTCAATAAAATCTTATTTATACTTAGTGCTTGTTCATCTTATAGTAAATAACTAGATTCATCATTTTTTTTTAAATGATTATTAGTCCTTTTTTCCTGGTAAAAATGGCAGTGATATGCCACCTTTTTTCTCTTTGGGTTTCTTTTGGGTTGATTCATCTTTCTCCTCATATTTGTCTGATTTTGGTGGAAATTCTGGCATGGGAAGCTCTGGTAGTGGCGGAAGTTCTGGAAGCTCTGGCAGTGGCGGAAGTTCTGGAAGCTTTGGTGGTTTCGGAAATTCTGGAAGTTTTGGCATGGGAATCTTTGGTGGTGTCGGAAGCTTTGGCATGGGAAAATTCGGTGGTGTGGGAAGTTTTGGCATGGGAAATTTCGGTGGTGCTGGAAATTTTGGCATCGGAAATGCTGGCATCGGAGGTCTTGGCAGCGGAAATCCTAGTAACGGAGGTCTAGGTGGCGGAATCATTGGTGGAGGAGGAAGTCTTGGCGGAGGAAGCATTGGCGGAGGAAGCATTGGTGGTGGAAGCATTGGCGGAGGAATCATCGGAAAGGCCTAAATAAACTCAAACAACATATACACATTAATAAACCATAATTCCTTACAATTCACACATTTTATTAACATTATGAAAACACAATGTACCTGCGCAACGGTCCATGTTTTAGCTGGAGCAGGAGAAGTGAGAGCAAATGTGGAAGGATCGAGCAATTTAGATCCAAAAAGCTGAGATTGTGTTGATGTGGGGAGGAGTGAGTGGCTTTTAGAAGATGATTGGGAGAGATTGTGAGGTGGAGACAAACAAGTAGCAGAGTTCGTTAGGAGGGTAAAAGAAGCCATTGTTTGTGTTGT
Organism: Cardiospermum halicacabum; assembly: GCA_031304145.1. NCBI lineage: Eukaryota > Viridiplantae > Streptophyta > Magnoliopsida > Sapindales > Sapindaceae > Cardiospermum > Cardiospermum halicacabum. The sequence continues at coordinate 22,459,039 of CM062396.1, forward strand.
GTTGTGTTATGTTATGATGTTGGAGTTCGTTATTTATATAATAGTTTGGGTTCTATTACATTTGATTTGTGGTGAGATTATAAAGTAGGATGATATTGCAATTGCATGCGTATAAGGAAGGTAGACAAGTTTTTTGCATGACTCCACTTGTATAGAATACAAGTTCCAACGTCTTTAATCACTTGGAAGTCCTTTTAATTAATTAATTAACTAATTATCAAATATGCAAAACATGTTATTAAGAGGTATTTTGTAAAAAAATTTATTCAAATGATGTTTAAATGGTAAATTTTAAGAAGGTCCGTATAGTTTGACATAATTACATTTAAAATAAAATTTGATTTTTTTTTTCGCACATAATATGTTTAAAAAATATTCCTGATAGATCTTATGAGCAATAAACTTTAATAGTTATATAATTATTGTTTGTTCTTTTCAGAATATTATAATAATATAAAATTTAAAAAATAAAAAAATTACATTGTGAGATTAACTTGATTTTCTTTTTTATTTTATTTTATTTTAAAATTGTGAAAGAATGAAGAGAGAGAATGGAATATTTAGTTGAATGCTTAAAGAGGTCCCATTTTGGTAAAATTACATCGAATTGTTTATGTTTTTTTGGATTGCATTGTATTTGGATAATTGTACATCGAATAGGTATAGATTGCGTAAGATCATATGCTAGTTAAAATGGATTTTAGAAGGAGATTTCCTTGGTGTTGTGGTTTTAGAAGATAAAGAAGGTATTGAATTCTCTAAAATTATTGTTTAAGAAGAGAAGCCTAGTAAGTGTAGCATGTATTTTTGTTTAAGTCATGATATTCATGACTACAAAATTTTTACTGAGGTTAAGAAGAAAAATGTTCTTAGGAATTCAAATCAAGATAATGTCTCTCGAATGCTTTTAATGATATTGAGGCGGATACTATTATTTGTAATAGACGATGAGGATCTAAACCTGGATAACAAAAGGGATAATAAGAATTGTGGTGAATCTTCTACGCTTTATTTGAAAAATTCTATTATTCATTAATGTATGGTATTGTATAGAATTGTGTTGTGTTGCACTTTTTTTCATGTTTGGGATGTATTGGGTTGTATTGTATTGTATTATAAGTAATTGAGAGTATATTGAAAATTTAGATAAGAAAAATCATATCTCCCCACCAATTTCGTGGTTTTAAAATTTGAGGGGGAAAAACACCATATAACACAATACAATAACTTTGAAATTGAAACAAATAAGAATTTATTAATCCAATACAATACAATCCGATTTCAAATCTAAAAATAAACAAAGGCTTAATGATATTAAAAGTATCGTTTGTGCATGTTAAAGTACAAAATGGTATGCCATGATGAAACATGTTCACGCATGATATACAATGTAGTATGATATGATTGCTAGAGACTTGTATTGTTATTGACTAACTTGTAATAGGTTGAATTCGGGTAACACTCAACATGAGAGACCATATTTCATGATGTGTGAACAAATTTTAGTACGATGAAATTGGTTAGTACGATATTACATATTGTAGAATAAAGAATGGAAAATAAAATTCATAGCTTAGTCATGGTCAATTTTTTTTATTTTTTGAGTTAATTACATTCATACCCTTTGAATGACCGCTAGTTACCAACGAAAACACATTTTTGTTTAATTATTAAATAACTCGCTTGATTAACCTTTCATTGTTAAATTTATTTTAAAATGCAACTCATGCCCTCCAATCAACCAGACCAATGACTTAGTACTAAGAGCCCGACCTAGGCTAGTACGGAGATTTTAGTGAGTGACATCACATAGAACCATTTTTTTTTCCGTCAACAATCACTACCAGCCCATTGTCTAATCTGCGATGAAAGAAAATTGTTGGACTATTTTAATTTTTATATTAATGTTGAAAATTTTCGGTGATTTATCTTTGTTGTCTTAGAATGAAGATAGTTGGACATAGGGAGAAGTGAGTTTGTAGGTGTGGACGTTAGATATGAGGTTGGTAGCGGTGGCGGGACAAAGAAGAGAGATAGGAGAGACCGAGAAGGGGAATGGGGTGATATTTTGATAGTTTATTAAAAGAAGTGTTTGTTTCCACACGTATACATTGAGTATGGTTGCTTTATGGTGTGGGTTGAAGTTGATTAGTGAGGAGAAGGGTAATTTCGTGGATAAGAGATAAAATAGTCCAAATTTTAAATAAACAGATTTTAACGGTCCACACGATTGATCAAGACAATTATTTGTTGATTTAACCAAAAATGTATTTCCACTTTTTACCATTTCTTACTAAACATGTAATTGCCGTATATTCTTTTTTATTATGAAATTTATCAAGATATACCGGTTTTGTATCCATTCAAATATATTTATGACATAAATCTTATTTCCTCACATTATTGTAAATATATAAAAATATAAATTGTTCCAAGTTAAAATTAGGATTGAAATAAATAGTAAAAGTACATTCTTCTTATGGTCAGTATATTTTCATTATTAATTTAAATTTGAGCTCCAAATTTGATATTTTAAATGATTCATATGAAATATTTATTATGAAGTTTGAAGTGTATTTATATATTATAATAATTTGGATGTGTTATTTTAGTAAGATAGGAAAGAATATGTGATTCAAAAGTTGGTCGCACTCCACTGCAGGTCCCTTCTTCCTAACATAACTGGTAGCAAGAGGCCTTATTTCTGTGATCAACATTCTCCTGCATCTATTCATCATCCTCCGATGGCGCTTCATCATTCTCCGGTGTTGAGTCATCATCTGTCTCCATAGTCGATGGTGAGGAGTCATTTTGCCTTGACATAAATGGCAACAAGTCTGATATAAATGGTAGTAAAGAACCTTTTGTATCTAATGTCGTTTCTTCATTCTCCGATGATGATTCATCTTCTTCCTCTGCAGTTGACGATGATTCGTCTTCTTCGGAGGGACTTTCTTCCTCTAGTGCAGATTCATCATCCTCTGCATCTGATGGCGGTGAGTCACTTGTCCCTGCGGGACCCTTTTCCTCTGGTGCTGATTCATCTTTCTTCGCATCTGCTGGTGGTGGTGAGTCACTCTTTCCTGCCGGACCCTTTTCCTCCGGTGACGGTGGCGAGTCACTTTTCTCTGCAGGACTCTTTTCTTCCGGTGTCGGCGCATCCGATGGTGGTGAGTCTGCGGGACTCTTTTCTTCTTTTTTCGCATCCTCTTTCTTTCCTCCGGGAGCCTTTTCCTTTGGTTTTGCTTCATCTTTCTTTCCTGCAGGGCTCTTTTTCTTTGGCGTCGGTTCCTTCTTCTTCCCTGCTGCAGGGACCTTTTTGTCCTTTGATTTTGATACATCTTTCTTCGCATCCGAGTCCTTTTTCCCGGACATAAATGGCAATGAGAGCCCATTTTTCTTTGGTGTTGATGAGTTCTTCTTGTCTGATTTTGATTGATCTTTCTTCTTAGTTGGTGATGAGTCCTTTTTCCCTTGTTCCTTTTTTACAGGTTTAGACGATTTTGGAGGACTCTTTTTCAATGGTTGCGGTGAAACTTTTTTCCCTGTTGCTGGTTTAATATTTTTCGGAGGTGATGGCGATGAGCCCCTTTTGTTAGGCTTTGGTGCATTACTTTTACCTGGAGGTTTTGGTGCCAGTGATTTCGCTGCCGGACGTTTGGGTGCAGAAGGTTTCACCGCTGGACGTTTCGCTGCAGGAGGTTTTGGTGCAGGACGTTTTGCTGCCGGCCGTTTCGCTGCAGGAGGTTTTGATGCTGGACGTTTTGGTGCCGGCCGTTTAGGTGCAGGACGTTTGGCTGCTGGCCGTTTAGGTGCAGGAGGTTTCCGTGTCGGACGCTTTTTGGCGGCCTAAATCAAGTCCAACAACAACATTAGCCAACCAAAACTACTAACATTCACACTCTTTTATTAATGAAACAACGTACCTGAGCAATAACAAACCTTTTTTCCGGAGTAGGACAAGTGAAAGTCAAGTTGGAAGGGTAAGAGTAAGACAACCTCAGACCAAAAAAGTGAGATTGTGATGATCTGGGGATAAATGAGAGGCTTGTAGAAGATGATTGAACTTTCAGATTATGAAGTGGGACCAAAGAAGTAAAAGATTTTAATGGAAGAGTAAAAGTAGCCATTATTAATATTGTATAAAAATATATTTGAAATTGGTTTTGTGTATTGGATCGTTGAAATCTGTTATTTATATAACAGAACAGATTCTCTGCAGCTACATTTGTTTTGTGCTAAGATGCTGGAGTTGGGATGATATAGCATGCGTGTGAGAAAGCTAGACAAACTTTTTGCATGACTCCACTTGCACAGAATACAAGCTCCCACAACTTTAATCACTTCAACATAAGTAATTATTAAATGTGTTATTTGAGTTATGAGTTAGGTTACTGTGTGATGGACTAGAATGTTTTCTGTTAACATAATAATTTTGTTTAGTTTTACTATTAATAAATTGATTTTTAGTGAATTTTATAAACCACCGAAATAAGGTATTAAGATAAATTACTAAGTTTATTCTTCAAAATTGTTAATTTCTTATTCGAATATTATAAAAATATATAACTTGATTAATTAATTAATTAATTTTATTTTAAATTTTATTATTTAATTTTATAAAAATAAAAATTTAATTCCGTTATATAATTTTGTTACTTTCATTTTACTTATATTTTTTAATTTTATAATTAATCTAACATTTTATGGTAGAAAAATAAAGATGTTTTAGGTATTTAGAAAATGTAACTTGTATTCTATTGTATTAGGATCAAGTATATACAGTTTGTGTTTGGTATAAGGATAAAGATAATTATTCACAATTATTAGAATAGAAGTAACTAATCCTTATCAGATCCCTAAACTCAAGTTTTTGAAGAAGAAGAACAAATTGATAATATAAGTGCTTGATGTTAGGGTTTTCAGAACGTGTTAACGGGTCGTGTTGGACCAAACCCAACCCTATTCATTTATAAACGAGTTAAACGGATTCGTGTCATAATCGTATCAACCATTTATCCTCAACCCAACCCATTTATTATCGAGTTCGTGTTGAACCGTGTCAACCCATCGTGTCGAACTCTAATTAATTATTTATATATACAAAAAAATAATATTAAATAATTCAAATAAAAAGTACTTTAGTAAAGGCACAAATTATTATTTTTACAAAAAAAAAGTGCTTATAAAACGATATAAGTTGAGACTAGTATTGATGTGGTTAAATATATATTGTAATTTTATTAGTTTTCTCTTCTATATATAAAAATAATTTTTTGAGTCTAGTTAAACGGGTTGACACGTTAACCTATTAACGAAACTCAACCCAACCCAACTCATTTATAATCGTGTCAAACGAGTCTTGTCGCTAATAGGTTGAAGTCCATTTAACCTCAACCCATTACCTATTTATTTTAACGGGTTCGTGTCGACCCATCGTGTCATGACCCATTTTGACATCCCTATGTCTGACCCTAGGCAGAGACTTCGTCAAAATATCAGGGAGTTGGTTTTTAGGACATATAAACTGTATATCTACTTCTTTCTTCATAACTTTGCCATTTATAAAATGGAAATAAGTTTGATATGCTTAAACTTGGCATGAAATATTGGATTCGCAGAAAAATAAGTGGCACCAATATTGTCACACCATTAATTTATAGCACAGGAAGAAGCAAAACCAATTACTCACTATCTTTTGGTGACAAATTGAATTATATTTGATATGATTTCTGTGGTAATTGTTTCTCAATTATGATAAATTTCAGAAAAATGATGAAAAATTGAAATTCAAGGACTTAGATGCTGAAGAATAAAAAAAGTATCATAAAGAGAGAAAAAGAGTTAGAAGCATTCAAGATAGGAAAATGTCAAGCACATGGAGAGAAAATGAAAAAAGCCTGCTCGTCAACATGACAGATATAGTGAAAACATCATTTTGGCGCCAACTTGACTTTGTCAATTGAAATCCAAGGAACTAGCAAACAGAGGTTGGCGAGAGGTTTTCGAGCTCATGTGTTTGTCATCTGATAAAGGCCTATGATCATGAGTTCACGAGGTCGAGTGCCACATGATGACGATATGTGTGTGCACCATTTGATTTGAACTTGAAAGTTGATAGGTTGGCGGATTAAAATAATCTTAGGCATGACACAATGGTTGCTCATCAAAATGTGCAACGAAAAAAATCAAGAGGTTGTCAAGCATTCCATGTTGAGTTATTGTTGAGAGTAGGATGCGCCATAATGTTAGAGTCATAATTGTGGAATAATGACGAGCAAATGGTGGAGGGTCCATTTTTCAAAGTGCCGCCAACTATGTTAGTTATGTGCAAATTTTCCATAATGCCTTTGGCCATGTTTTATTAAATAAATTAGTTAGAGACTTTTAAAGGATCTTTTGTCAATTTTTTAGACCAGAGTTTGTTACTGTACTTATAAAAACATTTAAAAAGAGTTCTAAAAATAGAGAAACTCAACAGATTTCACTTTCCTGGAAAAGATTTCAAGATTGATTGCAATGATTGCTCTTGGATCATCAAGCCTTCAAGTTTTTTGTTGAAGATTCTTTTCAACATCACTAATTCTTCTCGATCTCTTACTCTTATATTGAATTCTTCCATTTTCATGGAACTTTATTGTGTTTCTTGTGTTTTTACTTTCAATATGGGTGGTTAAGTTTCATTTGGTTATTCTTTCATAGATTCATGCCATTTATGTGATTTTATAGATATTTGTTTATTTAATTAGTGATTCTTGATCATATAGTACTTGTTGTGTTTGAAATTGACTATTTAAATTGATGAAAATCAACTAATATGGATGATTTAACTCTGATTGAGACCAGAGATAGTAATTTTGAGGTTAAATCCAAGATCTAGATATTCATTTGAGATTAAAGATAGCAATTGTTGAATATCATTCTTAATTAGGATTGAGCTTTGTGAATCATTATCAAATGCTATAGAAATATATGTGCAATTGTGATTAGGATCATTTAGTGTTAAAATATTGCTAATTTGATTAAATTTGGATCAAATCTATGGATTTCAAGTTTAATGATAGGTGAATCATTATAAAAAATATCATGATGCATTGGATTGTGAAGGAATAACCATTTACTCTCTCATTGATTTCCTCAAAGTGTATTTTGTTTAGTTTTATTAAAGTGAATTTGTCAATACTTGAAATCAAATATTTGAAAATTAAAACATGAATTTCAAATTGATGAATATGTAGCTATTCACTTAATTATCTTGAATCGACATTTTCTCTCTAATAGGCAATCTTAAGGATCATAATCTTATAACTACTACATTAGACACGGCACTGAGTGATATAAAAACCAATCAATCAGTAATGTATCAAAACAACATTAAAGAGAGCCAATACAGTGACTAATTCACTCATACACATTTACTTCTACAGTATGTAATCAAAATAAGTCTCAGGTCTTTGTTTGATTATCATGAGTAGTTTATACTCATAACTCATTGTTTCTTTGCTAGCTGAACATATTTGGGCTACATTAAGCTATTTCATTTGCACTCCTCATTTTATAATAAAGTGTGATGCATTACTTTATTATACCATACATTATCTCTTAAGACATAAGTAAAGACATTTAAGTAAGTACCACAAATGACTATTCTTAATTGATGTCAATTTAGAAGATTATATGGTAACATGAATTGGTTACTAGAATTTTTTAAATTGATAAAAGGATAAAATTTTGGTGATCTTACTAAGTTTAGATTTTTAAACTATTAATATGGATAATTGTTTTGGTTGTCATTTAACTATCTATTTAATACTTGCCATCACACCAATATTTTTCTAAGTTAACGAATCATGATTTTTATGGCATGAAAATCTTCCACCATTTAGTGATAAGCATGAATTTTGTATAATACATTGAGAGAATTTCAAATTCGCGTACCAATATCGTAGCATTTAGCTCAACACACTTGTTGATAATACACTTAAGTTGCATATTTAAATTGCATATTGTTGGAAATATAGAATCTCATATTTGTTGGACACGAAATAAAACACTATAACATAAGTATACACGTGCTTTTAGTTGATTGGATTAAGTCATTTTCACTACAAACAAGTTTACAAAGATTTTTTACACTAAAATAGACAATATAAATTAATGGTAAAAGTATTAATAAATCAACACTCTATATATCAATTGACTACTTTAAGGGAGAATAAATGAACATCCATATTTGCATTTATTAGAATTTCTTAAGTCTTCTTTTTACCCTACTTATAACAAGTAAACCAATCCTCCAAAGAGCTAGATAGATTTTTATGTATTTATACTTTTAGTAGACATGAGAAGAGTAAATTAAATAGAATAAAACATAAAAAAGAAAAATCCAAAATTGCATTTAGATAACAATTAATTTTATTAATATCTTTAAAAATATTCATGAATGAAGTATTATTATAATGTGTTACACATTTTATTTTTACTTGATCAGAATGAAGTAGCATTATTTATGTTGTTGTCAAGTTAAAAGTAAAAAACTTGGTACTATTAGAAAACTAGCAATTTTACTAAGACGTTGAATATTTTTAATAGTCTTCAAAGTCCGTTTAATATTCTTTTGTGGATCTGTTATGTTAGTCGTAATATGTCGAACAATACCATCCTTGTCAAGAACAAAACTTGAAATAGATCCCCACTCTTTACGCACCTTACTACCGGTGTCAGTCAACAACTGAAATGGAATTTTAAACTTTTCTGCAAATTCCTACAATAATATATATTAATTTAGATAAGTTATAATTATAAAGAAGGAAAATAAACACATTCTTATATTACCTTATGTGATGCAACACTATCTCTACTTATTCCAATCACATTAGCTCCAGCTTTCTTAAATTTACCATAAGCATCCCTAAAAGCCATTGTCTGCAAATGTATAAGTGATTAGTATAAGTGATTAGATAGGATTGAGACTTATTGAGAAACTGACCTGTTTAATGCTCTCAGGATTGTCATCTTTATCGAAAAAGTAAGCTACAAGAGGCTTCCCTTTAAAATCATTGAGGCTCACACTCTTTCCATTTTGATCTTTCATCATAAAAGGTGGTGCGGGTAGACCTATTTTTTTGAATGCTAATGTTACCAATTTTTCCACTTGACTTATTTCTTTGGATGCTAACTTTGCAACTGTTTTCAGTGGAAATAATGGATCTATAGGTGGTCGTGGTAGACATATTTTCTTTGATGCAGATTCATTGGTTTTTACGGGCGATAATGGTAGTGATGGACCATTTGTTGTTGATGAGTCTATTTCGAATGATGCAGATTCATCTATTTCAGCAGACGGAAACAATGATGGTGGTGGTAGACCTTTTCCCGATGATGTTGATTCATCTAATTTTGATGATGCGGAGAAGGAAGAGGAAAATGAGGAGGATGCTGAGTCATTTTTACCTTTCATGAATGGCAGTGAAGGACCCTTTTCTTTTGGTGCAGGTTTTGATGATTGAATCTCTTTCCCTGGCGCTGGTGGTGGAGAGTCTTTTTTTGCGGGAGCCGGTTCATCTTTCTTAACAGTTGATGATGAATCCTTTTTTCCCTGTAGAAATGGCAATGCAGGGACCTTTTTCTCAAGTAATGATTCATCCTTCTTGGTATCTGATGATACTGACGTTTTTACCTTTGATACTGATTCATCTATCTTCGTAGCCGCCGATGAATCCACTTTGAACGGCTGATATGGTAGTTTGGGTTTCTTTTTCTCTAATTTCGATCCATCTTTCTTTACAACGGATGATGGTGAATCTATTTTATATGGCTGATATGGTAGTTTGGGTTTCTTTTTTTCCGATTTAGATTTCTCTTTTTTCGCCGTCGTTGATAATGTATCCTTTTTCCCTGATGGACCTTTTTTTTCTTTACATTCGCATAATGAAGGATCATTTTTCTCTGGTGCTGGTTCATCTTTTTTCGCAGGTTCCGGTGATTGCGGTGGTGGATCCTTCTTCTCAGGTGCTGCTGGTTCATCTTTTTTCACAGGTTCGGGTGATTGCGGTGGTGGATCCTTCTTCTTCTCTGGTGCTGGTTCATCTTTTTTCGCAGGTTCGGGAGATTGTGGTGGTGGATCCTTCTTCTCTGGCGCTGGTTCATCTTCTTTCACAGGTTCAGGAGACTTTGGCGGTGAATCCTTCTTCTCTGGTGCTGGTCCATCTTTTTCAGTAGATTTTGGTGGTTCCGTTGGAATTTTCTTCTTCGGTGCTGGTCCATCTTTTTTAGTAGATTTTGGTGGTTCTGTTGGAATTTTCTTCTTATCTTTTTTCGCATTTTTAGGTGGTGGCTCCTTCTTTCCATCTAACGTTTGTTTATCTTTTGTAGGAGGTTTAGGTAGTTGCGGTGATGGAACTTTCTTTCCTAAAGCTTTTTCAACTTTTTTCGCAGGTTTAGGTGACTGTGGTAGTGGACCTTTCTTTGCACCCGATGATTGTCCTTTTTTCGGAGGTTTAGGTGATTGTATTGGCGGACCCTTCTTCCCTAGCGGTTGTTCACTCTTTTTCGTAGCTTTAGGTGATTCTGGTGTAGAACCTTTCTTTCCTGTCGCTTGTTCATCTTTTTTCACTGGTTTAGATGGCTTTGGTGTAGCTTTCTTTGTCGACGCCGGTTTACTCTTTTTCACTACAGCTGAAGATGAACTCTTTTGATGGGACGTGGATCCACCTTTTTTCTTCGGTGACGATGGTACATTACTTTTAGTAGATTTTGGTGGTGGATTTTTTTTCTGATAAATCAACACAAACAACATGCACTAGATTAATCAATGGAAGGACCTAACATTCACACACGTTTATCAAATGTATAACAAAACAATCTACCTGAGCAACAATAGAAATTTGATGGGGAAGAGAAGTAGAGAGAGACAAATTGGATGGATAAGACAATCTGAGGCCAAAGACTTGAGATTGTGATGATTTGGGAACAATTGAGAGGCTTTTTAATGATGATTTGGCTCTGAGATTTTGAAGTGTAAGTGAAGAAGGAACAGAATTCATTGGAAGATTAAAGGTAGCCATTATGATTAAATATTACTAAACAAATATTTGAAATTGTTTGTCTCTGATGTGATATTGAAATTTGTTATTTATATAGAACATTATCACAACAACATGCGTATAAGGAAGATGGACAAGCTTTTTGCATGAGTCCACTTGTATAGAATGCACGTCCCTTACAACTTCAATCACTTGATTATTTTTCTTATTTTAAAAATAAATGAATAATAATCACATCTGTTTTGATTAACCTAAGAATTTTAAAACAACGGTCTTGCTTATTTAAATTTGAAAAAATGACTTTTGAAAAAAAAAACTTAAATTGATTATATTGTTTCAAATTAGACCTAATATTTCACTTATTAAGCCAAAATAATTTCTTTTTGTTGTACAATAATATTTTATAATTAAAAAAATCAATTAAATCAAATTATAATATATCTATTTATTCCCATTAATAAATGGTGTGAACTTAATTTGGAATGGTTATAACATTTTGATTCACTTAATTTATTAATATTATATTTAATAATTTTTAATTTTAATTATGAAATAATTTATTTTTATATATTTAAATATTAAATATTATTAAATCATAGAGGTCATTGAGTTGGTTTGGTTAATAAAAAATGTGATACGTGAGGAGATAGTATGATGATGGTTGTGTCGTGTGGAGTGGAAGCTAATAACGGTGTTCGATACGATACTGGTAAAGTTGGTTAAACTTCTTGACAAGATTTTTGCATGAGCTCAACTCTACACGACATGCAATTCCTTTATTGTTTTTAATCCATAAAGTAAACTGACTCACACCTAATTGAACTGGAAGCTTCTGTTAAAAATATATCACATATCAAATGAAATGAATAATTTAATATCTAAGTAAATGTTTCCTTAATTCTTTACACTTACTTAAAAATGGACATATATTAAAAATTAACTATATACATATATTTATATTTTTTTAAAAATATCGATAAATTTTTTTTTTTTTTCAACTTTAACTTTATTTTTTAAAATTGTTTGTCTCCATAATTTTATAAAATATTTTCGATTTCTTTAAAATATTCCACACTAAAAAAATATTAATAAATTCATAATTTTCAATTTAATTAATAAAATATTTTATTTAAAGTCACATATTGAGAAAATTTTATTTAAATTTATAGGTCAATTTTTTAAAATTATAAAATTAAACTTTTACAAATTTTATTTTAAAAAATATCAAATTTTCCAAATTAATTTAATGTGCTCACAACTATACAATTACCTTAATAAATTTATGAATAAACTTTTTTTAAAAAATATATATATGTTTATTTATTTTTAAACTTTTCAAAACCAAACTATTTAACCTAACATAACTCTATAATAACGGTTACTGTTCTAATTTAGTTGTCATCTGATGATAATTTAGTGTAGCTGAAAATCACAATGATATAATAAATTTATTTAAATATAACTTTTTGATGATTAAATAAAATAATAATTTTTAATTTTTTTATTACTATAATACTTATATTATATTATAATATAATTTAGAGAAAATTCTTAGAATGGTTCACACATTATTTTTATGAAAATATTTTATGCTGAATATTTTTAGAATTGATATTAAAAATATTATTTCAATTATCTGAGTTTTTTTTTTTAATTTATCAAAACTAATATTTTACTAATTTTATATGTTACGATGTGATAAGTTGATTACTTCATTTGTAGTATAACTTTAGTAATCATGACAATATAAAATAAATAAATAAATAATTTAATTATTTTTTTAATTATTTAATGAAAAAATATAAAAACTGAACCAATTAAACTATATATTTAAGTTAATGAATCTTGAAAGTTTAGATTTCATAGAATGAGTCTTCACATCGTTCACATGTAATTAAAAGTTTTTCACACACGTGAAGGACCTTTGTGACGAATCTTTATTTTTTTGTGGAGAGGGGTAAAAAAGTCATAAAGGCTGATTTTGTGAAATCTAAAGTTTTATTTGGTTTAAAAACTTAATTCAAACTTTGGAGACTCATTAACTTAATTAAAACTTTAAAAAGACTAAAAATAAATCTATCCCTTATTTAATGTTGTAAGTAATATAAATATGTAACGCCCAGCCCCCGGCCCGGCCGGAACCGAACCAAGAGCGGGGAGTCACAACACGACTAACCACTCAATACACTAAAATGAAGTCATAATTAACCTGCTCAATATATAACCTGTTCAATATATAACCTGTTCAATTACAATATCTCCAAATATGTGTACAAAAAATATTATTTATAAAAACCAACATTGACAAGTTTCATTTACAAATCAAAATTTATCCATAGGTATGTACATCCATATTCAAGAATGGTAGAAAACCGTTATACACATAACTTTGAAAGTTACAATTTATAAAATAGAAGACCACTTATAACCCAAAAATTTACATTTAAAGATTTGACCAAAATATATCATCTTTAAACACTAACATCTATATAAAGATCTTTAACAAAAAAATACATGAAAGTAGTGACCCAAAATGCAGATGAATGCTTCATGATTGGCTATACCGAAGCCCGACTACAACTTGCTCGATCACCTGATACAAATCATTTAAAGAAGAGGAAAAACACAAGAAAAGAAAATAAAAGTGTAAGCTACAAAGCTTAGTTGGTAATCCATATCCCAAAACAATCACACGCAAATGCCCTATTCGATCAAACTATTAAATGAGCACACATATGCAACTAAGAAGCATCGCTAAGGCTTCCTAATCCCATAGAAAGCATCAATCACACACCCTTAGTCAAACATTGATCTATGCACACCTAATAGCTTCGATAAAATATGCAATAGGTCCATTTCGTTGTTTAGTATAATTAAGTCGTATGATAAATGCATATACATGGGTTACTTATTCCTCAAGTAACATCATTCAATTTTTTCCATAAGTTGGGTCACAACAAGTTATGCTCGGTATAGTCACTAGGAATAATGGTAGGGGCATTATGGTCAAAACACAATATTTCATAACCGAAATACACCATTTAAAAATATATTAAAAGAATTTTAAATAAATATATTAATATTAAAAATAAGTTTTATGATAATTGAACCTCTAGTTCTTACCTAAGCATGGCAATGTGCTCATTTTATATTTTCAGACTCAATACAGCAGCTCACAGCATGACAACAAGCTAACTTATCTAGCTCAAAATCGTCGACTCACAAGCATATGATTCGATTCAAACATTTATTCTCCATCCTAAGTTATTAAATATTAATCATCATCAAAAGACATGAGGTAAATGTTCCATTTCATATGATTTTAAAACTACACAAGGACTTAATAAAATAAACTTTTAATCTGCAGTAGCATCAATTATAACTTTTTAGCTAACTTCCATATTTTAATTTAATTATTTCGTTAGCCTACATATCATTATAAACATATATACATCATCACAAGATACTAAACAATGGTAGTAAATATAAATATTATAGCACAGACCTCATTACTTATGAATTCAACACTGCTCAATGACACCAGAAAATCAGCCTATTTGCAGCAAAATCAACTATGGCTTTTTAATTATCTTTCACATTTTAATTTAATTATTTGGTCAGCATAAAAATCAATTTAAATAAATATAAATGATCACAACATATTAAACAACAACTATAAATATTAATCACATGACAACAACTTCATTACTTATGAATTTAATACTGAATAATGACCCCATAAAATCAGTTTACTTTGACAGATTTTTAACAACTCAAACATATTAACAAACCATATTTCCTAGTTCAAAACAAATTATCCATAAGTCATAACTTGATGGAAATATTTTTTTATTACCAACACAAGATATCAGTTTATAATTTTAAGCAGTAATCTCTAGCCAAATAATTAACTATATCATATTTAAAAATCTTACAAAATGCCTGTAAAACTAGTTTTTCAGCATAACAATATATTAGTCCAGTTATTGACTCCAAGCTATATTTACCAGTTCTCAATATAAACATGGATAACATTTTAAGTTCATCTATTAATCATCTACATACACAGGATGTTATACCATAATAACAAGTCATAAACAAATGCAAGTAATTTTATTTATCAATACTTTAGAAGTGCACAAAGGCCACATTGATCAACTAGTATTTCAGCCTATTAACTCAGATTTATAAAGCGACATACCAATGTTGCTCCATTAATTGACCATAAATTTCATTTCTATTTTAACAATATAAGTATGAAATTAAACATGATCATAACACAATCCCAACTATCCGAGCACAACCTAATAGACGGTCTCACAACATTACATGACAGCCTACTCGGAAATCGATTCCGGCGACTGCTAAAATCAATCAAACATACACTTAATGCATAATTTGCCAACATCAATTTATAAGTGTAAATTAACACAATCATCCTCAGTTAATTAATTATCAATTCTCGCCCAACATAGCCTACGACTCTAGGTGAAACGGGAACAACTCTGGACCGAAGTCCCAACTCTGGACCGAAGTCCTAACTCTGGACCGAAGTCCCAACTCTGGACATATGTCCATGGCATTACCTCTCTCCACTTCCACCGTCTAGGTGTTCGAAGCACTTCTTAACCCCTAAGTCGCCCTTCTATCACCTATCGATTCGACAGCTAATAAGGGCGTTATTTGTTTTACTTTTCAATTAATTCGGTTTAAATAACTTATCATAATACAATCACAAATCAACTCAAACAACATCCGAGTCACACACACAGATTCAATAGCGATGAAACTTACATCTAATGCAATATCAATCACTTATCTAGCTACTCATCAATCACAATATATGATTCTATTTCTTAAGCCAAAGCATGAATATTAAGTCTCTATTATCACAATCTCAACAACCAATAATAAACATAATGTAGAGGGCCAAAAACGGATTTACCAACCTTGATTCGCTATTCCAAAAACCAAATAAGCTTGATTAAAGCTGTCCTCCTACAGCTTGGTCACCTAGACCAAAACAATTCCAATTTCTCTCTTAAAATACAGTTTAAAGTGATGTATTTGTTTAAACCAAAAGAAATCTAAATTTATTTTTATAAAATCCATGTCTCTTACTCAATCTATAAACAATTACCGATATACACACATAAAATATTAAACCCTTTCGGGGAAAAATAATAAACACCATTTGACCCTTCAAAAGAATAAAACAGGGCAATCTAATTGATTAGGAAAGAATATCTAATTGGACTAAATCCACACCTTTGGAAGGTCACAAAAGCTTGACAACATAATCATGTAAACACTACTTTAAATTACCAATTACAACTAGCGGCTAAGATTTTGAAATTACCTCAAGTTATGGCAGTTTAAAATTGAGAAACCGCTTAACCCAAATGGATGATTAACTTAATGGAGCAAACCCTAATAAAGCAATTAAATGACAATTTAATAAAATTTAAGAATGAAGCTCAAATTAGGATAGTTATCAAACAATTCTCACCTTAATGGACATGGATAGTTTGGAAAATTTGAAGAATTTGAAGACAGTCCCGTAAATTTTTTTTCGATCAATTGAGTAGAGAAGTGGAAATGAAAGAGATTTGAGAGATATTCTTCACTTGAAACCAGGTGAGAGGAGATTTAGAAAACATGCAAGTGATAATAGTGAAACGAAGATGTGTGCTATTTTTTTGAAAACAATCGCAATGAGAGAAAACGAGGGTGAAACCATAATGGGTGAGGTTCTTTTTTTTGGGCTTATCAGCTGTTTGGGCCTAAGTTATTAGATTTGAACTCTTAGGAGGTCCAAGTCTAATACTAGGTCTGAACCAGCCCAAAACCTGAAAATTTTCATTCTAAAATTGTTTTATATATATATATATATATATATATATATATATATTTATATATATATATTTATATATATATAGCTATTTATCAAAAACTAAAATTCAAATGGGTATGAAAATTCATTTTAACATTTTAGATGTTAGATACAAAAATATAAAAATTTTAAAGTATGGAATATTTGAATCCTAACATCCAATCATTCAATTCTTCCCTAATTAATCATTTATGCCCGACTGATATAACCGATTTTCCAAATGGGGATTTCTGGAAGCATCGGTTCTAAATAAGACACATTAAAATTTAATAAAAATGAAATTAAAAATCAATCAAACAGACACATTTTCTAAAACTAATTGTATAAAAATAAAGAAAAATTTTAGGCCGGATTTTCGGACGTTACAAAATAATTATTTAAATATATATATATATATATATATATATAATTATTTAAATTTGTAAATATATTATTTCAATTCTAATTAAAAATTAATTTCATCAATTTAATTAATTCAAATTAAAAATAAGGGAAAATTATATAAAATAAACCAAATAAAGTTTAAAATTTCAAAATTAAACCGATAGAAGTTTATTTCTCTTTTTGAGTCACTCAAACTTTGATTTTCAAAAATAGACTTTCACAGATCAGTGTAAAAGATCTTCATATAATGATAAAATGGTCAATTTAGTTCATTTTTAAAAAGTGAAAGTTTAAAAGATTATTTTTGTAAAATTTTTAAAATTGGACTATATGATGTAAATAAAAGTTATAAAATAACAAAAATGAAAATAACCCTAAAAATAAATTGTATTCTACATAAATTTATAAATAAAACTCTATAATGATAGAATTTTATCTAAGTCGTAATTTTTGTTATTATTATTTTTTTTAAGTACAAACTGTTTTTTTTAAGGCCAAATGTGAATTTAAATTTGGTGGATGTACATATACCCTAATCTTGCCATGTTTTTGCCCGATACCAATGTCGATTGCAGGAGATGCTAAAACATAAGAGAGACTTGTATTTGAATTTGAATTTTAAGACGGTAATAACAATATGGTTGATTAAAATTATGACATTAACGTAAATATACAAGAATAATAGTAAAAAAAGTTTCATGCAACTTAAATAACATTTATTCATTCCTTAGATATGTTCTTATACCGATCATTCTAATAGCTGGAGTTCATCTACAGTGACTTCATCTTCAACTTCAGTAGTGACTTGCAAGGGCTCATCTTTCTTAACCTTCATAGTGGCCGACATGTCCTTCAACCCCGGAATAAACGGCAATATCGGACGCTTAATTTCCAATGCGGACTCATCTTTGCCTGTATTAGGTATATCCTTTTGCACCTCCAAATCAGGTAAAAACGGCAGCAATGGCCCCTTCTTCTCCTTCACTGGCTCGCTCTTTTTTCCACCCTTTTTCTCTGACCCCGACTTTTTGTTGCTTGTTGGTCCACCTTTCTTCTTCGGTGCTGGTGGTGGTGATTTTGGTGCAGGACCTTTTTTCTGCATACATTAATCAATCAAAATTACCATCTTTGTTAAATATGTGTAACGAGTCAACAATGTCTACCTGTGCGATAATTGAAGTTTTGGCTGGAGAAGGAGAAGTGAGAGCCGAGTTGGATGGATAAGACAATTGGAGACCGAAGAGGTGAGATTGTGATGATTTGGGAATGGTTGAGAGAGGTTTTGAAGAGGATTGGGTTCTGATGTTGTGAACTTGAGACAGAGAAGTGATGGAGTTCATTGGAAGGGTGAAAGTGGCCATTATGGTTGATTTTATTAAACGAGTGTTTTTAAATTGTTTTTGGGTGTGGTTTGATGATGAAGTGTGTTATTTATATAGAGAATTCGTTTTGTTTTGTGTTGAAGAGGTGAATGATGTTGCATGCGTATGAGGAAGCTAGACAAGCTTTTTGCATGACGCTCCACTTGTTGAAAACAAGTTCCTCCAACTTAAATCACCTCCTTATTCTTCATTTTAAGAAATTAGTATAATATCACTTTTTTTAATTTAAAAATATTATTATAATTTTCACATATGTAGGTCATAAATATATATATATATATATATATTAAAGTTAGTTTTATTTTTAGAAAATTAAAAATTAAATAAAGATGTCATTTATTGGAAAAATAGATAATACATAGATTTTATAAGTTTTTTTTTTTTTTAAAATAAGGTTTGAAGTTTACACAAAAACTTTAATTAAGTTATAAAAATTTTCTATTAATTTATTTTTTCAAAAAAATAAGTATTTTTTTATTTACTAAAACACTAAAAAACTAGATATACGTTTTTTCACCAAATTGTGGCGAAAACCGCGTTAAAAACCTCTTAATATCATTCTTTTATATCGAATCTAATTTGAAAAATGGAGATTGATGATCATTCAACATCATAACACAAGTTATATGTGCAACTGCATAATATTTTTACGGTATTAAGATTCGGACAATATGACTTCCGGATCCAATGGTAGATCCTCACATGTTCTGTCATTTATAGATCACTCTTTGTGTCAAATTCAAGTCCATTGACTTAGACAAATGTCCCGAGTCTTTTGCAATAGTGTCAATAAATAAATACATATATGTTATATCTGTTCCTCCATTACAAATTGAAATTATCGCATCTCCAATTTGGTATTGATTTCTTATGCAACTTGTTTTCAATGAATGTAAAAATCCCAACTAACTTTAATTTGTATCTTTAAATGAAGTTGCTACCCATTGGGAGAGTGAAATATTGGTATCAAGAAGCATAATAGTCATTTCTCCACCTTTGTTCCAGCCTTCAACCTAATCCGCCTTAATGCATATTATGGTCTTTTTCAATCCTATTCCGAATAAAAGATAATTTAAAAAAGTGTTAGAGAAGTAAAATATAAAAATAAATAAATAAAATTCAGATGTTTTTCAGTGCTCACACCCGAAAAAGATGTCAATTTAAGCTCTATTTCCCGGTCTTCGAAGTCACAAACCACCTAAGCTGTTTCTTGGTCTTGAAAACCGAAAAATAAAATTTAAATTGGTCTGTTTTCTTGGTGTGAGTACCAGGAAATAGTTGGAAAATGAAAATTCTACACTGTAAACCAGGTCTCATTAAATTGGACTCAAACACCCAACAATTGTTTGAAACAATACTCAATCTCTCAATTGATATTAGTATGCATTCTAAAATTACATATTTACATAACTAAAACCATCCCTACCAAATTGTAAAAACTTGTAAAACGTACATTTTAATAGCAATCTAAGAAGAATGGTTAGTTATTTAGTGGAAAGTTGTAGGCAAATATGATAAGAGATTGGTGAGGGGTAAATTGATTGAAGTTAGGGTTCCATTAAAATTGTGGATTCTTTTTTCAATTAGGGTGAGACCATTTTGAAATTTGGTGAGGACTATCATTAAATTTGGTGGGGTCAATTTGTAAATATTATATTTGAATTCAAAATTAAAATGAAGTGCATAACATTTCTCACCATTTAAAATGATTAAATATATTATAAATTTTTTTTTTTAATAAGGAAGGTGATGGGACCATGTACCCTGCATGATGTTTTGCCCTATGGCGTTCTTAGGTGAGCGGCCGAATAATCAAGGTTCTAAGAGTCCATTGACCCTTTGAGATGAGCGGCCGGTGCTGTGGAAATTTAGGTTGGCGCAATTTGAGGATGACTAGTTAAGAAATGATATGCCAGTTGTAACTTTTGGACTGTTTTAGTTACGGCCGCAGTTTTAGGCCTTCACTATTATATGGCGCATGGATAGCCTTTTGGTTGTGGCTGAAAAGGTAGGTTTTGATATCTTCTAGAAATCTTTGGCCACTGCGGCTCTAGCCTAAAAATTGATAGGACTTCTTGGATTCTACTGGATTCCTAATAGAATTAAATATGGCCCCTGTAAAAATAGGTTGATCTGTATCAATTAGTCTTCTTTTGAATCCCCGCATCAACCGAAATCTTAACATACCCGAAACAGATCATCCATGATAATCACACTCATAATGAAAAATATTTAAGAAACCAAAACTCTGAAAAGAGGAAGCCCCAATTATAAAAGGGTTAGAGGCTCCATTGAAAATCGACCACAACAGAAGGATAAATTGTCAAATTGGTTCATTGGATGCAAAAACATTTTTAAAAAAATATTTATTTGAATAGAAAATTAGTTTCGTCAAAAATATAAAGATTCGTACACATGAATCTTTTGTAAAAATATTAAATTATAAAAAATTTTAAAAAAATTATATTTGACGGATTATAAATATTAAATTTATATTTGATAAAACTCTTTAAGTAATAAAAAATAGTATAAATGATGAAATATCCGAGCAAAATATTAGAGGTCGGTTTTTTTCTTTTTATTCATAAAACCAGTATTTCTTAATTAATAAAATACGAATATATTTTTTTTTAAGTAATATTTTTTCCAATAATAATTTAATATTATCAAGGAAAAATTTTAATTAAAAATGCCTAATAAAATTAAAAATGTATTCATTAATAATAAAATTATTTTACATCTATTATATAAAATTATATGATAATTATTTTACAAATTATATTAAATGCAGCATATGTAATATTTTGCAAATTTCCAATTGTAATCTTCCATGATTGTACTTTATACAAATTCAATTCTATATCAAAGTAAAAATTTCATCTCAATTTAATTTTTTTAAAAATAAAAATAAAAGTGAAAAGAAAAATACATAATAATAATAAAAATTAAATTAAAATACATATAATTTATAATGTAAATAATTTTTTTAATTTTTTAATTAAAAAAATTCGTATTCAAAAATAATATATATTTAACAATACACAATCAAAATATTTAACTTTAATAATATATTTATATATTGATTAATAAAAAAAAATATTCAATATCTCACTAGTCTAATAAATTAGGATTTACAAATAAATATTTATTTACAATTTTCTTAGCTACTATTACCTTATGGAGTAAGATTTTTTTTTTTAAGTAATGTTAAATTATAATAAAATATGGGTATAGAGCGTTTGGAATAATTTGTACCATTTAAGATGTTTTGCTATAATTAAATTTATAATAAAATAAAATAAAATAATATGTTAGAGAATATATGATACATCATATAAATATACAATTGGTAAGTGGGGTTGTCATATCATGGGATCTCGTAATGCTCTTATTTTGTTAGGTTGTAAATGAGAGCAAACAATTTTTAAATATATTAAAAAAAAAAAAAATCATAACCATTTTTTTCCTACTTTCAATTGTATGAAATGATATTATATATTTTCTAAACCTATTTTTACTATATTCTTAATTATTTATATTTTACTTTTGTAAAAACTTTGCAACGGGAAAATAGGTTAGCATAATTTAGACTCTGAAATAAATTCTTATAAAATAAATACATAACATTTATATATTTTATTTATATTGGAACATTGTTTTAGTAGATGGTGCTTATGGAGACTGTTTTCTTGATATGGGAGGCGGTGGTGAGTCGTCTTTTTTGGTGGGAATACATGGATCCTTTTTATCTGATGTCGATTCTTGTTTCTTGGTAGGTGAAGATGGATCATTTGTTGGTTTAGGTTTTTCTGTGGATTCGGATGATGAACTCTCTTTTCCTACTGTAGAGTCATCTTTCTTAGAAGGTAATGATGATGAGTCATTTTTTTCTGGCATGAATGATGCATGCTTTTTTTCCAATATTGGCTCATCATTTTTAGCCGGAAGTTGTGATGAGACTTTTTTTCCAGGACTAACTGGTCGTAGTGATGGGTACGTAATCCATTCATTTTTTTTATTGGGTGATGAGGATGGAATCTTCTTTTTCTCTAGAGCCGGTTCAGGTTCTTTTCTGGTGTTGGTGATGGTGCTTGCTCACCTATTTTGGTGGATAAGTCTTTTTGTTTTGGTGGAGGTGGGGATGGTGAACTCTTTTTCTTTGACATAAATGGCATTGATGCAATTGTTTTCTCCCAAGCTGACTCATTATTTTTCACTGGGGATGATGGTGTGCCTTGTTTCCCTAACGTGGATTCAGATTTTATCTTGGATGGTGGTGCTTTTTCCTTTTTGGGCAAATTCTGTTCTTGATCATTCTTCTCCTAAATCAACTCAAACAACATACACTATGTTAATTAACCAAAACTATGAATATTGTCACATGATAAACATAAATGTATCATAAAACAAAAAAGTACCTGAGCAATAATATAATTTTTGGTTCCAATAGGAGAAAGGAGAGCGATGTTGGAAGGATAAGACAACTTGAGGCCATAGAACTGAGATTGTGATGATTTTGAGACAATTGGGAGGCTTTTAGAGGAAGAAGATGGGGTTCCGATATTGTGAACGGGAAGTGAGGAAGCAATAGAGTTCATTGGAAGGGTAAAAGTTGCCATTATGATCAGTAGACAAATATTTGATTTTCTTTTTTTGTGTGTTGTGATATTGAAGTTTGTTATTTATATAATAGTTTGGGTGCTGTCAAGTTTGGTTTGTGTTAAGATTATAGAGTGGGATGAGATTATAGAGTTGGATGATATTGTGCAATTCTGTGCGTATAAGAAAGATTCACAGCCTTTTTGCATGACTCCACTTACGCAGAATACAAGTTTGGCAACTTCAATTACTTGATTAAGTCTAAACATTTAAAATATGAATGGTTGATAGGGTTCAAATTTTTTTTTGGGTGAAAATACGTATTTTTAGTTTTTTATTAAAAAGAATTTAGTTTCAAACTAATTTTCATTTTTTTTATATTTTTGATTTTTTTTTAAAAATTATAAATATGAGCTTTTAAGTGGATCGAGAAGTATTAGACCAGAAAATAGACAAATATAACTGTTTCCCGGTGTTCCGTTTTCCGGTCTGAAAAGTAGAACACCGGAAAACACTTATATTTTGCCTGTTTTCTGGTATAATTTTTGTTTTCCGGTCTGATTTTCCCGGGAAGCAAATCAAGACCGGGAAACAAGAGTACTATGGTCATTTTTGTCTATTTTCTACCAAAACTTTTGAAAAAAGTTTAGTTTTATAAAAATTTTAATTTTGATTTAAAAATATAATTTTTTTAATAAAAAGTCCAATGGACCCTTGATTTTATTAATTAAGAGCCAGTTATAATACCGGATATATTAATCCTAGTATAATTTTAAGGATATGGAATAATAATGTTTATAGCAAATTGATTAAATTAGAAAGAAGTGAATGAAATTAATTTGAAGACAGAACCTATTATAGTATCTAGTTAGTCGTTATCTTAAGTGCAAATAACAATGAGGGGTAAGGTGTTTGTTAGTGGTAAAGTTGGTTTAATATATAGTGTAGATAATGATGCATGTCAAGCTCTATTTGCATGAGCCCAACCCGCAGAATACAAAACCTCATGTTGAACCAAGAGAATATACTTGAAACCAAAATGGTCATTTAAACATACGTGCAGATAGAAATGGTAATAGATTGCTTGGGCCGAACCCTAATCCTTCAAAAATCAAAACATTCAAATGATATCCAAATCTGATGCAAACCCTATATGAGGCAGGTTAAAGTCGGATTTTATCCCATGGGTCCACGTGTGAAAAAAAAATGTTTTTCAACCTATATATACTTTATAAATGAGATGTTTTCAATGTAGCAATTTCTTTAGATAATAAATATAGACGAATTTCTGTAAACATTATTTATTTTTAAATTTAATTTTATATATATATATTTATACGGTGCACGGACACTTCTAGATATATAGATATGCTGTGTCGAACACGTCTCGAACACTTTAATTACTTGATATTTTTCGGACACCATATTTAAACCATGTCCATTAAATAAATAAATAAATAATAAAAAAATATTTGGATACACGTATCCGACACGCTACTTCATGTGTGTCTTGCATATATTTCACATTTTTAACTATTATTATTTAATTTTCTTATTTTATATTTTTTTTTTAAAAAAACCTTGATTTGTCACTTGTCAATTTATTTGTTTAAAACGCTTGAAATTAAATTAAAACTCAATTTCATATGCGAAATGTTGAATGTTGGCAATTTAACATTATTTATGAATTTATACTCTCGATTTTATACTTTAAGGCAAAAGTATAAATGCATTTATTATATAACTAATTATTTACTTAGATATATAAATATTTATATGTATTTTTAATATAAAAATAAGATTATATATTATTATAATATTATTTTAATAGCAATGTCGAAACCCTCTGGTGTCCTTATTTTTTAAAAATTATTGTCTCGTGTCTGTACCGTGTCTGTGTCAGCTTGTCGGTGTTCGTGCATCATAGATTATATACAATAATTATGGTCTTTTATTATTTTCATAATTATCATTTCAGAAAACTGTAAAACACCCTCCTCCCTACAATCGATCATTTCTACTTCCTTCTCTCTATAATCGATTATTTCTACTTCTCGATTCTACTTCCCTCTCAATACATTCTCATTGATTTTGTGAGATGCCAAATCAGATTTGGCGAGATGTCAAGCTCCTATCTCAACCGATATTTTAGTGATATCTCGTCATGTGTTTCGGGTATTGTTTTCTTCTTGTGATGTCAAGATAGGATGATGTCGAGATCCTATCTCAGCAAGTACCCCATTAATATCCCAACAACTTGAAAACATAACTAAATAAATGGAAATGTGTGAGTTCGATTACATGGATTGTTTGATTGATTGAGACAGTTGATCCTACCTAGGTTGTTAACTATTTTGAAGTTATTTGCTATAATCAGATGTTGTTTGGTTCTGTTGTATTCTGTTCTTGTATGTTCCATGCTGAGCTGCTTTAATTATTTTGCTAGGACGTTCTGATTATTCTGTTGTTGTAATATGAATGATTTTATTGAATTATTATTGCTGCCTAGATATTAAATTACGAACTGAAATACTGTGAAATAAAAGCCTATCCTAAATACTAATAGCGATGCGCCCGGACCGGCATGCCATATGGATAGATGTATACATCGATACGTGATAATGTACTGGCCTTAATTACCTATATTTTGTCCGGATGTGACGACATCAATCTGTCTGGGGTCTATGACCCGTTCGAGAGCTCTGCTCAATTTTATGCTATCTGTTTCTGTTTTCTGATTTCGTTACTAGACTAGGGACGGGCGCTATAATCTGTTCTATGATCATTAAGTTGTGATATTATGAACTAATATTATTCTATCAACTTTTGGATATGCTAATATTCTGATTTAATTTCTGCTGCTCTGGTTAAACTATTGTTGTTTAGTTTAATTGCTGCTGTTTGAGTTTGATTATTTGTTGTTCAAGTCTAGTGACTTAATGGTCAGGTTATAGGTGACATTTTGGTCGCTTATGGGGTTGTTTACTAGTTAAATTTTGGGCTTGGTTTTAGCTGCGTATGTGCTGCTCTGTGAGGTCTATTACTAGGTTATTTGGTGGTTTTAGGTTTTAACATGATTTTAGCGTGGAAAAAAACTGTAGGAATATAGTATGAGGTCTGGAAAGGTATATTTTAATGTTTAGGAGTTTAAACAACTGTAGAAAATCATGACAGACTAGTTAAAAATAGTAAGTTGCTAATTTGACCCCCTAAACGCAGGAATTTGAC
Source organism: Cardiospermum halicacabum (assembly GCA_031304145.1). NCBI lineage: Eukaryota > Viridiplantae > Streptophyta > Magnoliopsida > Sapindales > Sapindaceae > Cardiospermum > Cardiospermum halicacabum. The sequence goes on from CM062396.1 coordinate 22,485,570, forward strand.
ATGTTTTGACTACAACCTTAATGTGCGGCCCCAATTGAATTTTTCAAAGTTGTTTGTCTCGCATTTTCCTTTTCGAAGTTGTATGGTAAGTTTTAAACAAACTTAAATTACATAAGTTAGGGTCATTTTACGTTTTAGAGTCTTTTAGGATTTTAGACCCTTGTAAATGTTTTTAATATTGTTAAATAGAGATTATGTATAGGTTAGGATCCTTTCTGAATTATTGGATTTTAGGTTGCCCTTGTTTGCTCCCATTTCAGGGAAACTTGTATGTTTCAAGTAGTGATATTGTTGCGTGTTCATTCTAAAAAATTTCTTAATTACGACACATCTGCTTATGATTGTTAGGCATTGACTTACTAACTAGACATTGATAGTCTAACCCCTTTTTTTTTCTTAATTTTGTTTTGTATGTGTTATTTTCCTGATCGGGATAAAAAATGCTGAGTTCAAACAGTCAGCTGGTGTAGTAAGGACACGCGTTCAATCACTCATTTACATCAGTTCTGGCGTTTTATTCATCGCATTTCAGCACGTATTTTCAGATTTTCATGTATTGGGATTTCTGTACTAGATTGCCTTTTATTTTAATTTGTAAACATGATATGGTTTTTATGCTTTCAGATTTGGATTTCATTTTATTTCAACTAAGAATAATGTTACTCTATGTTTTTGGTTTCAAGTATTTACAATATAATATTTCAGATTTGGATTTTATTAAAAGTTTTAACTCTATTATCTATCCATTATATGTATAAATAAATATTTTTATCTTCTATTTGTTGTGCCGTCCGCACTTTATACTCTGTTGTTAGAGTGGGGATTCGGGCGTTACATAAACTACAATTTTTTTTTGTCTAATATCCTAGTTTGGACTTGTTATCAATTGTAATGACATTAAAATTATTTTTAATACAACACTTTATGTTTTATCCACATAAATACTTTCTTGAATTGTTCATTGATTGAGTCTTAACAAAGAGAAATTGAATTGTAAATTAATCTCGAATTATAATGCACTTGAAATTGGATTTGGCTGTCGCGGTCCAAATCTCTTGTTATAGTCTCGACTGGATGGGGGTTCCACGTTACAAATCTTCAATTTCTCGCATCTTGAAAATTTTGTGGGTCAATTAAATTTGAGACAGAGCGGGGAGCTATGTATTATGTATTGTTGAAGTTAGAGGCATATTAGGTTGAGTGTATTGTGTATCATTGAAGTTAGGGCATATTAGGTTGAGTAAAAGTGTAAAGAGTTCTGTATTAAGATTTGAGAGATGAGGGAGTTTATCACAGTGTGTTGTGGAACGATCTGAATTGATTCAGGGATGTTTGGTTTCATTAATTTAAATTTTGTTTTTAGTTTTTCTTTTTTCTTTTTAAATTTAAAAACCATAAGTAAATCATTAAAATGATAAATTTGAAATTGGAAACAGAAAAAATAAAAGTAATAATGAATTGAGAAAAATTTAAAATATGTTAATTTTTTTGATAAATTTATAAAACTCTTATGAGTTTTTTTTTTCAAAAAAAAATCTTAAAATAATTATTCAAAAATATTAAAAATTATTTATGAACTAGAGAAATAGCATCACAAAAACAATAAATAAAATTTATTAAACCAAAATGACCTATATTTCAATCCATTCGCAAATATTTGATTTGTGTCATCTGTCCCTAAGACTATCTCCCACTACTTCATTTGCATTTTGAAGTAGAAAATTTTGCAAAAACATGTTTCAACCTAATAATTTCATTTATAAAATTTAAAAATGAGGGAGTATTTGCATATCAAGTTCTTTCTCTAATATGGTGTTTGTAACACCCCGTACTGAGATAAGGTTAAAAGAAATTGAATTGTTACCCATATCACTAATGTGCACATTGTTTTTCGGTAGTCCAGAACATGAGAACTCTAAAGTTAAGCGTGCTTGGCTTGGAGCAATCTTGGGATAGGTGAACTTACAGGAAGTTTTTCTCAGAAAGCATGCAAGTGAGGACAAAGCCTAGAAAGCGTAATGGTGGTTTGTGGGGCTAATGGTCAGCCTTATGACTGGTTGTGAATGACGTAGTGCCCTGCCACCGCGCCTCAGGTTCATCCGGGAGCGAGGGCTAAGCATTACAATGTTTGATTTTCCTCCTCCACCATTTATATTTTTTGTACTTTTTTAATTATAATTTTTCCACATAATTTATATAAATTATATTTTATACCAGAATAGGTATAAAATTTAATTTCTTTTTTAATAATTCAAGTTATATATTAAATAATATTATAGAATAATATATATATTATTTGAAATACTAAAATAATATTTTTAATCTAAAATTAATATTTTATTTTTTAAATATACTTTCGATAATGTATAACTTATTTTTATTATTATTCCATTAAATTTTTTTTTTATTTTATAATTTTTTATGAAATTATTTAGTTACAAATTTATAAAAAGTAATAAAAAATTTTAAAAAAGAATTAACAAATTAACCTAATTAATAAGATGTATGGGAGCTCAAAAGGTTTTGGTAACTCTTAAAAAAAGTTTTATTCCCGTCTCAAAATGTAAACACGAATAAGATTGAGTTCGAGTTGATCTAAAATTACTTTCACACTGAATTGAATTGAATTGGGCGCAGTAAAATTACTCGCACTCGGAATTATGCGCCTGACCCCAGAGACACACTAAACCCTAGCCCCTGCAAATGAAAATTGCTTGACAAATCGTTCATCGAATCTCAATTCAAGTAGACCCATTTTGAGTATTTTAGTTTTCGTTTTCGGAAATAGAAATGGAGGGTTGGCAGAAGTTGGTTCGAACAATTCCAAAAGATGCTAAGTCAGCCTCTTGGGCTCCTGACAACAGTAGTAATGGAGGAGGAGGATTAACTGCTGCTTTATCTTCTTCTGATGACTCTCGTCTTCTCCTCCACAGAGCTCCCAGGTAAGCACTTTTTTTATGGTTCAATTTTCTTCTGCGTTTCTATTTTTTTAATGAAATTGGAGGGTTTATGTTCATTTAGATATCGGTCAGTGTGTTGATTTTGGTACTCAGTCTCCAAATTGTGGTATTTGAACTGTACAATTTTGTGAATGGATCAATCTGGAGGGGTTAGTGCTAAGAGTATTTGAATCCCAGGAGTGTAAAATTTGAATATTTTCTATTCTATTGCCTGTTGACTGTTTATGTATTGCAGTTTATCAGTATAACTGGTAATAACTTGTTAAACGTGAAGGTGTGGATAAGTTGTGGTTTATGAAAATGATTGTGCTGTGTATATTTTCTTTTGACTAGTAACTTGTTCATTGTGTTGTTCTGCACATCTCTTATCACATCTGGCGAAATGGTGTGTGACATTGCACTCAATTAAAACGAAACACATATCGTCTCAGTGAAATACTAGTCTTGACAAGTTTATGCTGAAATGTTTTAAGTTTCAGTTTGTTCTGTTTTATTATGATTTTTTCCTGTACTTAATAATCTGAAAAAACAGGACTATTACAACTAATGTACTTTGGTTCAGTTACCGTTCTGAAAAACAGGACCATAGAATGTGCTTTGTGATTGCACAGAACACAAGTGCAGGATTTGATTCTATAATGAAGTTAAATTCTAGAACGCCTTGTGTTTAACTCTATTATTGTTTTGTTCATATCGAATCCTCTTCATTGCAGGCAGGTGGTGTCGCTGTGGACTTGCTCGAAGCTGTGCATGTTCTGCTTTGTTGCTGGAGTTTTTGTTGGTTACACAATCAAGAGACGAGTCAAAAGGTGGGCATCAAAAGTACTCAAGAGGTTGAAAGATGATTGATACCTTTCCTTTCAGCTATGCCTATTTTGGTAACTCGGTTACATTCTGGTTCATGAATGGATCTTCTGTAGACATTGCAGGAATTAGTTAATGTTCATATAAATTGAATTATGCCCAATCTTCTGTTGTAGGAATCTACAGAACTATCAGCTTTATTTATTTATACTGAATTTAGTTTGGATTATGCAAAAATTAGTTAATGTTCACCTCTAATTTTTCCGCAACAAATTTGATATTCTTTGGAAAAGTAAGGGCCTGTTTGGGATAGCTTGTGCTTTTGGCTTCTGACACAAGAAGAGAAGTAGAAGCACTTTGACAGAAGCACCAACTGAAATGCTTTCACTGAAAGCACTTTTCCAGCATATAAGCACTTTTGGATTTCCAACCAAACAGTACAGGAAAGTGCTTTTGAATCCAGAAAGCTATAAAAGTGCTTATATGAGCTATACCAAACAGACTCTAAGCCTCAGTCTTACAACTTTCATTTTTAACCTAACACCTCCCGGGATTTGAGTGTGAAAACTCAAAGTTTATTTTCGTTGTATATCCTTCATGAGACTCTTAATACTATAGGAGATTAGCCCTCTGAAGTCAAGAATCCCAACATTTTCTATGATAAATTTGGATACAATCAAATATCTATCATTTTTTTATAAAAGCAATTGAAATTTCTTAATAATTACTTAATTTTATAACAGTAATTCTATATAGTAAGTAGAACTAATTTTTATTATTTTAATATTTGATTGAGCAATTTGCTTATGAAAGTAATATTAAAATTTAAATAACCGTTAAAAGAATTTTAAATGTTTAATAAGTAAAAATGATGGTGAAAAATATTGTATAAGTAATGAGAATTTTTAATTGACTACTTTTCCTTGCAAATTCAGAAACTTTCATTAGTTTAAGTTTATATTATTACTTCAGAGATTTGGAATTTTCCAAATAAATTACCATACTTTTTATCATATATTCGAATAAATTTAATTTTAAAATATTATGTATATTTTATTTGTAGTTTATTTTTTTCTAAAATTATAAATTTATAAGAGCCAAACTCATTTGCCCATTATATTCAAATAGCTGCCATTATATTTAAGTAGATATTATGGAATGATATTCTTGATTGAGAGCACCCGACGCAACTAATGAAAAAAAAAAAAAAAGGTAAAACTTTTTGTGTATATTTTATTTCACTTTCTGTAGAACTGTACCAACAATATATACTTGACTACAATCTGAAATGTGTATATTGAATTTCTCTGTTCACAAGTCACTGAGGCCATTATCAATCTGGAAATATATTAATTCATTTTGATTACTTACAGAACATAAAAGGAGCTTGTGACATATAAATAAGGTGATCTTCTCCTCTTGATGGTATGTTATGTTATCAGAAATACTCTTTGTGAAACTCGAATCTCGTGCTTGTCTTCTGAGTCATCTCAACTGACAGTTGCTTCAACTCTTTTGCCAACACTGGATTCCCACAGTAGAACACCCCTACAAATTCAAATATTCGAAATTCGTTAAGCAGTAACCATCTGCTCACGTCTGTCTGTTCCTTAATCATTGAATAGAATTATAGAAATGAATCTAGTATTATTTATTAAATAAGTATTACCAATGGTAGCAAAGGGATGCTTGGAAGATATTTTGTTGAAAACTTCTTTCCAGTTAGGCCTTGCAAAATGTGTTCTTACCTGCAAAAATTCATTTAAATATTACTTCATTTGGTAGGTATCTGATTTTATGTTTAATATATAGTTGAAAGAAGATCATACTCTGGTGCCAGATAAGATGTCAACACCATGTTTTGCGTGGTTGAGAGCTTGTACCATTGTTAGCAGAGTTGACCTTGCATCTCCCTCTTCATACACGCTTGTTAGGTAGTTGTGCATTTCAATTTGACCCTGTTTCATTTTATATACATATATGAATATATAACATTAGAGAATTTTATCTTGATTAGAGTGTTAGGTAGTGTTACTTTGAGATCCATGGCTGCAACTTGATCCATTACTCCTTTAAACCATTCGAAAGAGCCAGGCTCCCTGGTCACCCAATAGAAATGAGCATTTGTAGTCCTCTGAGGCTTCTTCTTTGAACCTGGAGTCATATTTGAAGATGTAATGCTGTTTGAACTGTCATCTGATCTGCTTGTATCAGTGCTTCCGTCCTACCCCTCAACCCACATAATCAAAACTCAATTATTGATTCAAAGAAATAACTTATAGTATAGATAAAAGAGTTGTATTGACAGCAAGAAAATACCACTGGTTCTTCTCTGGAATTGTTCAAAAGATCTCTGAGGATGCTAATGAAAGGTGTAGCTCCGATTCCTAGACCCACTAGTAGCAAAACATCATAATTTCTGTAGTCCTGTGCTGGAGCACCGTATGGACCGTCGACATACAGTTTTGGTTGCCTGCACTAATTAATATTTTGATATTCAGAACAATCAAAACTAGAATCTGGGCTAGGATAGGATAACTGCTTGCTGCTTACCCACTGAATTCTAAATCATCAAGCTGACCAAAATGAGCTCTGCCAATCACTAATGAATCATACCCTTCTATGAATACCCTCTTCAATTCTCGTGTCCAGTCTCCCACAATCCGGATATGAACACTCAGATAATCATCTCCAGGTGCTGATGTGATGGAAAATGGGTGCCTGCTCATCCAAATCAATCAGTTAACAAATAACAATTTAGTAAAAAGAAATAGAAATTCAATCTTCACCATTCAAAAGTAGAGATCTTTGGACATTGCAAAAATATATACTGTCCACTTTTGTACTTGAATCCATTTGGCTTAGACATGACTATGCTGAATACATTCCCTGGTAGAACCGAAACCTGCAATTCAAGCATTATATAAGAAACAAACTATGATTTTGGTTGGTTTTTCAGCGAAAGAATTAACCGATAAAATTAATTACTTTGAGTACTTTGGCCGAATAGTATCTTGATCTACGCGTTCGAAGATTCCGCTCTGCTGTGTAGAGTAACAGAGGAGCAGATATATACATCCATGTCTAGAAAAACAAAATCAGCTTATCAGGTTAATTTGATTGAAGCTAATAAAATAATGGTGGGGAGTGGAGTGATTTGCTTACTGTTTTGTGATACCACTTCTTGTCGAGAAAGAGGAAGAATCCATGAAAGTAGAGCAAGATATAAACGATACAAGTGAGATGATGAGAGTACCAAAAGGCATTAAAGCCAGTCAATCTATTGAAAGGCGGAGGCAATCTGACCAAATTATCCCTGAACCTGCGAGTAGCTAAAGGGGCAACAATTGCCAACAAAACAACCATAAAAATCCCAGTCACGCCTTCAACACCTCTCATCAGATCACCATAACTGGGTTGCTTATCGCCAAACTCTTTGGATATCAAGGCAAATTTGTCAGGCGGAGAGTTCACTATCCGTGGAAAATCGCAAGAAAGATGAAATCCAGCATGAAACAACAGTCCAATGCCGATAGCAGAGGCGATTACTTTGTGAAAATTAATGTTGTCGTCAAAGGGGACGAACGATCGAGCTCTAGTGGAGCGAAGCCAGGTGAGTGTGTTACGACAGACTGGGAATAGAATTAAAGCCATGTTGAGTTTGAGTGTCTCGGCTGCACCTTTTGCGATGGGTAGACAGTAACCCATTACGTGAAATGCTGCTCTGTTTCTGTATTGAAAGAATTTCCAGGCGAAGAGACCCGCCATTGCTGCTATCCAGAGTGCTAAAATCCAACCTCTGCGCCAGTTGTCCAGTACCATGCTCCGGAATTTCATTAACCATTTTCGGATTACGCTTTGGGGTTTGAATGATGTCAGGTTTTGACTCCAGTTCACACTCGCTGTGCTTAGTGGTCTGCTATAGTTCATGTATGTGTCTCTTTGTAGCAGTAGCGTTTCCAGCTGCCATAACTGAATCAACCACCCAATTGAGGTTATCACGGTCAATTTTCACTCGAAGTGTTCTTACATTATTGCAGTACTGTTCATGAAATAATAAAATGTTTATTCTTTCTTTATTTTAATACAATGTATGTATACAACTGTTGCCAACAGCAGCCCTAATCTTACGGATTAAAGAATATTAACATTAATTAAGATAATTCCAAATTTTATTCAATTTAATTTTTGATATCAAAATAAAGAAATAAATAATTACCTCTATGTAGCCGAGGTTTTCAGGATCGAGTTCCTCCATAATCAAGGAGGCGTATTCCTCGGCTTGCTCTTTCAACTTGGACAGCTTGTTGGCGGAAGCACTGAGCATTATTAGCTGCATGTGAGATTTAATTAAATTTTAATAACAGTACGACCTTCAAGATTAACAAAACCAATCAAATTTCACCACGTAGTAAACATAACAAAACAATATAGTCCTGACGACCACCATCACCAACTAACCATGACTTATCTAGAACTTGAAAATTGACCACATGCATACAAAATTCCAACTTAAAAAGAATCATTTACCCAACTAACCAACCTATATCTATTTCTTGAAAACAAATAATAACTTTTGTTTACCTCCTGGACTTCTTCTCTTGTGATCCTTCCATCTTTATTGCTATCAGCCCTGCAAATTATTACAAACAAAATTTAATTTAATACATAATTTTAAAAAATTAAAATAAATAATAATAAATTAAATTAAATCAAATAAAATACATGTCGAAGAAAATTTGAAGGCGAGCATCGAAGCTATGATCAGATATCTGTAACCAAAAGTCATGAAGGTCTTCTTTGGTGATTTTAGCGAGTCGTTGGCCTCGTCGTCTAGCTAAAGCGTCGAATATTCCAACGGCAAACTCCTCCGAGTCGAGCATACCTAGTGACGTAACAAATTACTTTTACACACATTCCACATAATCAATAGCACGTTAGTTAACTTTGGTGACTTACCAATGCAATCACCGAAATGTTCTCTAGCAAGCAAACCATCAACAGCCAACGACTCGAACCTCGACTCGACTTTTTTCCACATCTCATCCGCGTCAGTTGTCGTCCTGTTAATGAATCTCAACCCTTTAAGCGCTCTCTGAGCACTCGATCTCGTCCGTTGAAGTTTCGCTTTGATTTTCCTAGCATCACGTGCCGTCATCATCACCGCTCTGTTATCGTCCAGTTCGGTCGACGATGTTCGCGCGGACCCCGATCTCAGCCAGCCGAACTTCTTCCGGAGTCGAGAAGTTGCGGAGAGACTCCGACCGAGGATACCGACATCCGTGTCACGATTCTCTGTGGGATTGACACTGCAGAGGTATATGGAGTTGTTGTCGACTTCGAGCGTGACTTCGACGAAATCCTGTTGAGTGTTTGAACGTAGATCGTTTAGGAAAACAGGCAACATTGCTCCGCCGACGCCGTAGTCTCCGGTCTCGTCGGCGTCATCTGGTAATTCGAAGTTACGGCTGTAGTTGGAACGCGGACTGCTTCTTCCTAGCGATGACTGTGATCGCATTTCTTGGCTGGAGGAGGTGGTTTATTTTTATTTTTATTTTTATTTTTTCATTAAAATGAAGATTAGGGAGGGAAAGAAGGGAGTGGAGGGTTTATATAAATTTGATGTCGATATCTGAGGTTGGTGAATGCTGATTATCATGATGATGTTACGATATACATACATACAGTTGTTTTTTTAAGTGTATTTCCTCGCCGATTAGTTGTTGCCGTTTCTTCAAATTTTGATTGACCACTACATTCTTTTTATTTTTTTTGAACAATTACTTGTGCTATGTGGCATTCAGGAATAAGATATAAGCCGGTTTTAATCATTCTTTATTTTAAAATTAATAATAAATAATTTAGTTTCATTAATTAATATGCTCGAGCATCTCCACATCTATCTATCTATGATTATATTACTAAATCAAAATAAAATGAAAAAAATAATTAATTTAATTGAAATTATATTAATTAAATATTAAATATAAATTTTAAATTTATAATATATAATTTTTAGTGTGAATAATGTAATTGAAAGAAAATGTTGGTAGAAAAATTTTAAATTTCTATTTCTATATTAACTAATTATTTTTTTTGGCTAATATAATACTTTATTTATATAAATATAATATTTGGTTCAATTTTTGTTTTACTTATTTTAATATTCATAATAAAAAATAATTATTATTTAATAGAAATTATTTTTTAAAAACTAAATAAATAAAAATATTGTTAAAATGATATAAATTGAAAATAAGTTAAAAATAAATATTCAATATAAAAATAAACTAATTTGCATAACTTTTATATTCAATTTTGAATTTTAAAATATGCAGCTACCAATAGGGGGAAGTTTATCTAAAAATATTAAATTATTTAAAAAAAATTATCAATATATTTATATTTATAATATTTTAAAATATTGAGATATTTATATTTTATTATTTTTACTTAATCATAAATTTTTTATCTTTAATTTATTTTACTATATTCTCATAAATATTATATTAACATCAATATTATATTATCTCAATATTTAGTTTTAAAACAGATATTAAAAAAAAAATAGAATTAAAAAAAAGAAAAGCCTAACTTTTATATATAAAAGAAAAAAGAAATAATTTGTGAGTAGATGAATCACGAGAATATGGTCCATAGTTAGGATATGCATTGAAAAATCATGTCAAAATTGCTAATATATTAAAATGTATATACATGTTAGAGATAAGGCTCTTTCGAAAATGCAATGCATTTGATTGAAGAAGCTTTTAAGCGGCTACAACTAACTAACTAACACAGAGAGAGAGAGATTGCTTCAATCATCATCAACTCTATTAATATAAAAACTGCATTGCTGTCTATGCCGGCATATATTCACTTCACATGCTGCTTGATTCTATGGATATATACATATATACTTGTTCGTTCGTGTCTCCCACTTTTATATATATAGAGAGGCTGATTTCATGAGAACATATACAATACAAACTGGACTCATATTTGATAGAGGCTATTTAAGTAGATGTGAGTAGTAGTAGTAGTAGGTCGTCACTGTAGAGGAGAGAATAATGAGTGTAATGAAGGACCACAAACAAACAACTATTCTTGAATATTTCAACATAATACATCCAAAACTAAACTCCTATCTTTGCTGACACAATACATTCAGATATTGTTTGTTTTTTTTCTTTTAGCAAATAAATAATAAAAATAAAAAATAATTTAACAAAACAAAAATTATGCCTGCAATATATTTTAAAATAACTAAACACATTCTCTAATTTTATTTATTTTTTTAATTAAAGTAAATCTAATAAAAGTTTGAAAGCGAATTATTGTTTAAAAAGTGTATTAGAAAGTGGAGTTGAAAAGGAAATTGGAATCAATTATATAGAATTTTTTTATATTATATTTAATTTTTAAAAATATTGATTTTTGTTTACCTCTCTAAATAGTGAGGGTGGTAAATAAAGGTTGTGTTGGATAGGGTGGGTATTCAAATGTTCAATTTGATTGGGGATAGAATGGAATTTGAACTTATAATATGGATTTCGTTTAATATTTAGAACCGAACATCCCAAATTTTGAATCAAACTAAAAAAAATCATATAACATATTCGCTTATTTATTTATTTTTTTTTGGAATAGATTATTTTCAAATATTCAGATCTAAATTTCTTAAAAATGAAATTAAAGATAGAACCATATATATAAAATTGGGGTGTTTTCGAATATCTAAAATCAAACACTCAAAATTTTAATTCGAAATAAAATCAAATAAAACGTTCTAAAACATTTTTAAGAGGAGTATGAATACATATTTATTTATTTTAACCAAATTTTCACTAGAAAAACATTCGCCCTTCACATTAAAGGCATTTGAACTATTCAAAATTTTATATTTTTTTTAATTAACAAAATTAACTATATTTATGTTTGTTGTTCAAAATTTTATATATTTTCTAAATAAAAATATAACTATTTATATTGGTTGAATAGGAAAAAACATGTTACATATACTAACATTTATTTATTTATTTATATATATTATTTTAGTATACATTCATGTTCTATTATTTTATAATTAATCGTATTCGACTCGACTCATTTAAAATATTGATATTCGGATAATCGTTTAAATAATTATTTAAAATTATTAATTTTTTTAACTATTTATTATGACCATCAATATTAAATATAATCTAAAATTATTTTTAAAAATAAGATTAAATTGATATCATTCTTTAAAAAATGGACTGATTGGTATTTTTCATTGAATTACATAGTTATCATCCATCCCATAATGAAAAGGAAGGACAGAAAGACCATGAGTACAATTTGCATGAAACATCCACCAAATCTGTACTATTACTGCATACCAATTGTTGTACTCCAGTCTCTAGAATCTATTCAAATGTTAATCAAACCAATCCTTTTCACCAATTTTGGCTTCCAAGTAACACCTATATTTTTTATTTTATTTAATTTCATTTCATTTATTGGTTTGATTAACCACCTAGAATTGTATATCAAACCATGTTGAGTTTATTTACGTTAATTAATTATAAATCAACTATTCACAATAAGTTTTATTTTTCACCACCAATTAATTGTAGGTTTGAAAATTACACTCAATTGCTTAAGCCATGACATCAAATTCTAATAGTGATAATAATATTATATATTTATACACTGTATTATTCAATTATAGTTTGGTTAGGTATATCAATAATATTAATATTAAGTCCTGTAGTCACAGATTTAAAATGTTATAAACCTAGTTTAATGTTGATAAGAAAATTATTTACAAAATAGTCAAGACATTTGTCCATTTGTGGGTGGACACACTAGGATTTTCTCATTACTGTCTTATATTTATTTTTAAAAAATATTTTAAAATGAAAAAAAAATGAAAAATTGTTTGAACTTGACTATATTTTTTAAATTAATCCTTTTAATTTTATAAACGATCAATTTAACCCTTCAATTTCTATATACTAAATTAATTAAACTCGTTTGATGATGTGGAGGTTGAACTGACAAAGAAAAATAAAAAGATCAACTAAGATTATGTTTGGCATTAGATTTTTAATTAACGGTTAGATTAGCGTTTTGGATAATATTAGAAGTTAGATGTTAGATTAAATTTTAAATTAGCTATAAAATTAGTTGTTGGATTAAACGTTTGATATTAATTTTAGTTTTTAAATTAACTGTTAGATATAAAATTACTAAAATTTATCACATATATATATAAATATAATTCAGAAGATAATAATGTAACTAATTATAATAAAGGTTAATAAAGTAAATCACTATTAACGTTTGGGTTGAAAGCTATTTGTGATAACTTTTTTAAATTTTATCTTAAACGCTAATTGAATCGTTAAACGCTATTTTAAACGCGGTTATCAAACACTTATTTTTTAAATAATCTAAACGCTATTTGAAACGTTAATTAAAAAAGCTTTCCAAACATACACTCTTCTATCAAAAAATAAAATAAAATAAAATTTTAATTGATTCAAATTTTACAAGTTAAAAAGTGTTAAATTAATGTGTTGTGAAATTGAAATATTATTTTCCAAAATACAGTAAGATTTAGTAAGATTTAGTGATTATCAATTTTTATTTATTTTTTATGTAATAAATTAATAAAAAAAAAAAGTAGATAATGAATTATTTATAAAATGAGAGAATTTAGAATAGCATTTTATAAGATGGGAGGCACAAATAAAAATTTTCCTTATTTATATACATGCTTTGAACTATTTATTTTATGTGTTGAAACAACAATGACCCTTAAAATACAAGAGATTGCTTTTTAAATCTTAACTAACTAAACACAGGAACGGCACGAAAGTTTTCTTTTTTAGATAATATAAGTTGCCGGAAGTAAAAGTTAATTGAAATTTTATACTAGTGATTAAATTATTTATATATTTAGAATTATTTTTATATAACTTCTTTGGTCAATCATTACCAAAGAAAGTCATAGTAATTAATGACATTTTCTATTGCAGGATAAAAATAAAAATAAAAATAAACCTTAAACATTCTCCAATATCACATCTACCAACTTTGAGTCAATAAATGATTGAAAAGATAAGTTAATATTTATTTACAGGTGCCACGTCAGTGATTTTATATTAAGCTGTCAACCAATTATTAACTAGTATTACCATAAAATAATAGAATAGTCTTTTTCCATGCAATGCAAATAATCAATATTTCATGTGACTCTTTTTATCTTGGGTAAATTGGACTATAAATAATGTCCTATAATACAAATATTAGTTTTAAATAGATTGATTGATTAATTGTAAATGAAGATAGTTACCAACTTCTTATTGACTTTTGTTGTGAGTTATGTGGAAGGTACTTGTCGTGTGGTTCGGTCTCTCACACATTCTCTAGAATTGAGAGATCAAACTCAACTAACATGGTTTGACTTTTCATAACAATGTTTTTTTAATGTCTTTGCAATTGATCTTGAATTTGGTTACAGGTGATGTAAATTTTCCACCTGTTACTGTGGTGGTTGAAATGGATAAGATAAATTTGTTTTTGGAGATAGTAGTTAATATTGGTTATTTCAAAAGTGGAAAAGAAGAAGACAAGAGTTTTGGCAAAAGCAGTGATCACATCAAATGGTAGAATTGTTATAATGTTGTGTAAGTTAATGATTTACTAAAATTAACAGTCTTATCTAACTACTATTAAATAGGAGAATTGACAGATTACATAGAGATACAGTGACAAATTGATGAACCTGCAGATTTCTTTCGTCCTTCCTTCTATCAAAATGTTCAGATACGGAAACATACATTCAATGTAATTTGATTTTTATAAATTATAAATTTTTAATTAGCTAAATCTATTGTTTTTGTTCCTAGCTGCATCTATCAAAATATATATATATATTTATTTATTTATTTCAAATATTGTAATATATGCTGAGTATTTTAAATCAAATAAGAGTTGACTTTGACATCAAAATGTTACCAACCCCTATTACAAATATATATATTAATAGCACTATTTAAATGGTACGATCGATTTAATTAACTTGGATCCGTACTGGATGAAACTACAAGTGAAAAAAAGAATACATAATGGGAATATTTTAAAAAATAAAATAAAAAACCAAACTACAAATCAAAGCTTATAAGATGTACTGAAGTTGTACTGAAGAGCAGAGAAATGCTTTCTAAAGCAGCAAATTGTGATTTAGGTAGAACCTGTAAATCAAACAAATTATTATTTGATATATGTTTTTCAACCCCCACAAGATCTTAGCAAAGCATGATTCATATTAATTCAGCCACAAATCACAAATTCTTAATATTAAAGTAAGGTATCAAATCAAGCATTTGAGCCACATGAATACATATCATTTTGTTCCCATGTCTCAATCACTCAAAACCAAAATCAGTTTTCAGTTCTGTAATATGAGTTTCTCACCACAATCAAAATCCAAGCATTTGATATAGACCGACGTGTTCACATCAAACTACTTCAGTGGTCATAAAATTCTAATCAAAGAACCAAAGAGGTTAATTGATTGCTACTTAAGGAATTATGTAACTGATTAGAAATCAAATCGAACTGACTAAATTGCAACCGAGCTATCTACGTCTAACTATATTATAACACATCAAGTAAATTACAAGTAATGTAAAGGTCTACAAGATCATTAACTTTAATGCATAGTGTAGTATAGTTTCAATTCAAGTTTTTATGAGCACCAACTTAGGCATTGATAATAAAGGGAAAAAGAAATTGATGTTAAGTTGGATGTCAGATATCATATTGAAATCACAAAACTGATTGATTTTATCCTTTGAACTCAACTCACCAGACATGTCTAGTGTAGTTTAGGAACATACCCATCTACAGCTAAGTTTCGAGCCATTCCAATTCCATCAAGTTTAGGCTTCACAACTATTTGCATCCCAATCGACACCTGACAAGTTGAAAAAGTAATTTCTTTAATTGTCAAAATCTTCTATTGCAAGTTGAGCATAAAGTAACTCACTTCTCTGTAAGCCCAAAAGCCAGATCCATCATATGTCGTTTTCCTCATCAGTTGGGTCTTGTAATCTATTGTAGTATTCCATATCCTGTATAACAATGTAGTAACACATTCTCAATGACTAAAATGCGCTAAAGAATTCACAACCCAAAAGAAATAAAGCATCTAAAAACAGTTTCTTGATTTATCATAACAATTAGATGAGAAGTGGACCAGGCTAGTGAGCTTTCACATGCTCCTGATATCAAAAGATATCAGTTCAGTAAGTTTTCCAACATCAGAGTGCTATATCAATTATATGCTCAAATGAGAGGCTAAATGATGCTGGAGGGGTAAGACCAGAATGCTTGCCTTCAAGTTCTATATCATTTTCATAAGCTGCTTCCAACTGGGACCTTAATTTTATGTTCCTCTACATCCTTATCAATGAATGTTATGTCACATTTATCCTGCAAAATGAAACCTCAGGTTGAGAAAAAGGTCAACATATTGTTAGGTTTGGTAGATTTTAGGATAAAATCTGTATCTTGTATTGCAAGAAACTCACAAAATACAGCCTGAATTAGGTATTAGTAGCACCTCTGCTCCAGCCTAAGGCTCATCAATCCTAGACAACAATGACAAAAATGACTGATGACCTCCAAATAACAAACATTCCCTATTTTTACTAAGATAACTTGCTAATCAATTCATTAACATTCCCCTACTACAATTCATAACCAACTGGTCCCACACTAGCAGCCTACCTCTCCTACCCTTAACTTCCTAATCAATACCCTTCTGCTTATAGACTTGGGGAAATCCTAACACATATCTGTATCAAAATCCAAAGCAACAGCGGAATTATAAGCCATCATTTATTTTAAAATTTATAAGCAATCAATCAGTTTCTACAATCAAGTTCATTTCCCAATACTAAAAACCATAAGATCTTCCATTCAATTGCATCGACATTATAAAATAATGCTGGGCCAACTGGTGAAAATAAGAAACACAGACATCAAATCACAGTTACATGGCTTTCCAACATTTAAAAATATTTTTTGTTCAAATATTAGTAAAAATATTGACTAGAATCAAACAGCTACCTGCTTAATGGCATGACTAATAAAACCTAAAGTTGATTTTGCATATGATAGAACTTTTTAACTATTGCAGTCACCTGATATTAACACTCCAGATAAGAAAAGCATTTCAGAGGGTTCAGCATTAATATTCAGCATATCTGTACATTGGGCTGCCGAGGATGCTGCAAGGCATAAACTGGATCTGCATATACAGATGATTGACTCAGTTGACACTTCACATGGCAATGGCATCCAAGAACAAAGCATATCCAAATAGAGTAAATGTATGGGAGAAACATGGTTCTTGTTCTGGCCTTGATTCATTCTTCTTAATTTTTTATTTTTTTTTATTTAAAAAAAAAAAAAAAAAAAGAAAAAAAAAAGAGGTGCAATAGTTTCAGATTATACAGCTTAATTGTTATTTTGTGCACTGCTTTCATTTGAAGTGTGTACAGCAGCTGCTGTAGAAAACATATTCAGAAATGCAGAACTCTGAAATGTACTAAATTCTGTTGGCCATTGTAGCCACAAAAAGATTCAACAAGACAAACAGATAAAATCAGAAGTCTGGCATGCATCATGTACGACCGAAATAAATAAGATTAGCTGGTTGATTGAGATCCTTCATGTACTTCAAAGTTTCAAATTTTTAAAAATCTACAAACTCCTGGAATTTTATGCATATTTTTCACCCAAATAAGAAGAGTAACAACTTCTAAAAAAGACAAAAATAAAATAAAACAAAATTTAAAAATTACAGCATAACAGAAGGTATTTTTAATTGTATTCCAGTCACAGTAGGTCTCAGCTATTTCTACCACACATTGTATTGATTTCGACCAAAGACAGAGAGAAATGGGTGGCTACAGTTCCTCTGTTTTGTTACAAGCAGCAAATGAACGACTAGTCTCTTACCTTATTAGCAACGGCTTAAAATTGAAACTGTAATATTTATGTGAGACAGCCAATGTAGAAGCAACACCAATACACATTAAATCATTTTTCTCATCCACAGCAGTTAAGTAGTTTTTTCACATTGAAATAATTCAACCATTCAGGAAATTTTCATAAACACCTCAATGTTACATTACTTTTCCCAACACTGAAGCTGAAGGAATTCTTACCACTTACCATATTTTATTCTCCAATTAAAGTGAGTCTCAATTTTTTTGTAAAGCAAGCATAGAAACATAATCATGTATCACCAGTTGAAATTAGAAACTCCATCTAAAGATATTTCACAGAAAATAAAACAGAGGAGAATCATCTCTAGCCTTATAAAAATAAAAGTCATCACCCACCACAGGTCACCAATGCTGACATGCATGCCCAATACCAGATATGAATAGATAGTTCCCTGCCAAGATAAAAATCACTAAGAACAGAACCTACTGACAAAGGCATTTTCCAATGCTTTCTGAATTTGATAAGGCAACAAACATAGAATAGTACATCACAGACATAGTTTCTGCACAGCAGAAGTACATGCATATAAAGTCATTCTGTATCTATTTGTAAGTAGAGAAATCCAGCAAATATAAAAATGCTGATTTCATCCTAGAAATGGGCAATACACATACCTTCATAAAGCCCTTTCAGGATCCAACCTCTGACTCTTCAAATCCTAGGAGATAGCATATTCTTGCAGCCAAAATATCCCTCCTGTAAAAGTAAGAAACAGGTCACAGTCATGTCTAACAACTATAAACAATTGTTAAGAAACAGGTCACAGTCATTTACACATACCTTTCCTGTCCAGCAGCATCCCGACTTTGAGCCTTGATGATTTTTATCTCCAATTTTGATATTCCTGTAAGCAAATTCCACACCAAAAGTTAGCTTTGAATCCAATGTCGAAAAAAGCAACATTATCAAAATACCATCTCTCAAACACATAAAGCAACATTACACAAACATGAAAAGCCAAACTAAATACCAATTTATAACTAATCTAGGTGTGAAAAAGAATAGTGCAGTATTTCTAGTTAATTCATCAAAGCTTGTGCTGTTTAATGGTGGATAAATGAATTCAAGAGGAATGAAGTCAGGTAGCAAATATTACTATTAGATTGCCTCACAGTGAAACAATCCAAAGTACACTACAAGAGAACCAAATAGCAGACAACCAAAATATCATTAGATATCATATGAAAAAACCCTTTGCTTAAACAGCAAAGTCATCAAAATTGATATTATATTTACAAAGTCTAAGAAATAGAAACAATAAAACTTTGGTGAACAATGTTCAATCAAGATCAATCTACACTATAGAGTGGCGTAGCAGCTCTTTTTGTCAATTTAATATAAGCCACACGCTATATAATAATCCACTCATAGAATATAATGTTAAGTCCAGATTCCCTCATAAATAATGCTCTACATGTGCTTCAACAAGTCAGATTTCATCAACAAGAGCATTGTATAGAAACATTTATTTATCCAAATAAGCATTTCTGGAATAGAAAGAAAAACCAAATAGAAGCTAAAAGCAGTATTCCATGTGTGCACTAGTGTATGTGAGAGCATAGTACTACTAACATTAAACATGAGCGTCAGAATTTCGTGAAAGTAAGGGACCATGTAATTCTAATTCTTGATTTACTATGTTTGACAGCAAAATCAAAACCAGTAATGCAAGAATGACACAATTACCAATCAACACAAAAAGATTCTTCAGAAGATTATCAACTTGTTAACTTCTACTCGGTGGCTGACTGAGTAAATCCATAAAAGCTAATAACCCCATTATAAAAACCAGCCGATGTACCATAAACAATTGCATCAGGAACCCCATGGAACTGAATGTTAAAAACAAAATGGAAATGACCCATCAAAACCCTACAGTAGCCATAGGCCTAAATCCTCAAACCAAACCAAGCACAGCAAGCAATTTTCCCAGCTCAAAACATTTTCGTAACCTCATGAAGCATAAGTAAGGTCATTATCACAACTAATTTCGCAAGGAAGCAACTCTGACAAGTACACTACTAATCAACTTCACTTGTTTAAAAAACACAATCATCATAACATATAGCTGGAAACTGAACCCAAAACTTCCTCAATATCTCAATTCACCACCAAAATTCAGAAATCTAATGTCCAAGATTTCTCATTCTAAACACTTCAATTACATCCCAGAACAATGACGGATGAACCCTAAACTCGACGTACTAAAACAACCTAAATTAATCGAACAATGCAAGAAATTACACAAGCAACCGATGAATTCATCGAGAAAGGGCCTGCAGGAGATTACATACCTCGATAAACGAAAATGTGACGGAGATGCAAATGGCGCGAGTCCGCAGACTGCGAATCCGATGAGTTATAATAATTATTATTGTTTTCGGTTGTAGAAACAAAAATAGGGTTGGGTACAAGAGAAGAAAAATACTCCATATAAAATTAGTTGAATATATTAAACTTACTAAATTGGTTTCACTTGTAATTTCTGAATTTATTTACTCTTTACTTACAAATTCAGAATAACACAGGACAATAAGAAATTGGGAGAGATCAATATCAATTTAAGATGAAAGAAGCACACCATTTTCCATTGATCCGTATATGTATATATTGTAATACAAAAGCGGTGAATCATTATCAAATCCCTACAAACATGACCATTATTAAGATGAGAAGTGAAAAGAATATACATTTTCACACTTGAAAACAAAACACTTACGTGGAATTCATCTATAATCTTCTGGATTTCACTCAGTTTCCTTAAAACCTTATTAGAATAATCTATTGGAATAAAAACGGGACGAAGTAAAAAAAAATTACAGTGAATTCAGAATTACAAAAGTCCTCCTTAGGTTGATAACACTCGTAAACTTAATTTTTTAATTTGGAAAGTTTTCACATCTCCATCTTGTAGATGATTTTTCTTTCTTTTTTTGGAATTATATCTTTGGAATGGTTTTCCATGCTTTTGGCGTGGGATAGGAGTTTCATTTACTATTATTTTTTGAGATTATCATTTTGAAACATTTACCCTTACTGGTACATTAGTAGCTTCTATATAAGTCTTATATAATTTTAGAAGTATCATTAAATGTATCTGGCATTTGATTAGCTATCATTTATAAATGTAGGATCCTTTGAACTTCTAGTTCACACCGTGGAGTATGTGGATCCATATGCGCTAATGTGGGAACTTTCTATGCTAATTCAAGTTTATCTTCTAGATAAATCTTTTCTTTTCCAAGTGATGAGAAATTATTTTCTCAAATTGACAGTCAACGAATCTAGCTGTAAATAAATCTCTTCTAAATGGTTCCAAATATCTAATAATTGATGGAAAATCAAAGCCCACATATATTCCTAAACGTCTCCAAGGTCCCATTTTTGTTCTCTGATTTGGAGCAATTGGTACACATACAACACACCCAAATATTTGTAAATGCGAGACGTTAGGAGAATGCCCAAATATAGTTACTGTAATTTTGAGCGCATTAATATAATTCGCCCAATTATCTGAAGGCGCATAATCAATAATTCAACTAATCCATTTTGGGTGTGAACATGCGGCACTAGATGTTCAACATCAATCCCAGATACTTGACAATATTCATCAAATGCTTGCTGTGTAAATTCACCAGCATTATCAAGTCTTATACTCTTAATAGGGTAATCATCATTGAAAGACTATTGTGTTTGGAGCATGTTTGATGTTGAGATGAAACTTTTGAATCTTTTGTTTGGTTGTTTGAAACATTTTTACCAGCTATGTTAGGAAAAGCTCCTAAAATAATCTTTTCTGATCAAGATGCAAGAATGACCAAAGTTGTTCTACATGTTATACCTAATACATACCATATGCTTTAAGTATGACATATGATGAAAAATGCCTTGAAGCATGTGCACGGTAAGAATAAAAAGTATCTTGTCAACTTTCATGTTTAGTATTGAAGACAAAAATGAGTTCTTAAAATCTTGGGTTATGCTTGATAAGTTTGATTTGCATGACATTTCTGGTTGAAGAGTATATTTTCAGTGAAAGAAAAATTTATTTTTTTTTAATTATATATTAGACATGTGTGGTCAGTTAGGATGAATAGTACACAACTTAGTGGGAATTTTAATAGCGTTTGAAGAATATTTGATGTCCAATATGAACATTGCACAATTTTTCATGCATTTTGATATAGTGCTTAATAATAAAAGATATAAGGAACTTGAAGCAGAATATGATTTGTTCTATAGGTTATCTTCTCTAAAAGTTTCATGTAAAATGTTGGTTTAAGCAAGAGAAGTATACGAAAAATAGATATTTCAGGAGTTTCAAGATAATTTTAAAAAATCTCTTGATTTGACAATATTTGACTCAGCTTTATCAAATGGAATTGTTGACTATGTTATGGGGGCTGATAGTTTTAAGAAGTGGCATGTGAGAAAAATGATGATCAAGTATCTTGTAGTTGTAGGCTTTTTGAGATGACAGGAGTATAATGTTGTCATGCTATCAAAGTTCTCAAAGAACGTATAAATATTAAGGAAATTTATAGTATTTACATTCTTAAAAAAAATGGACTAAACAAGTAAGAGTTGATCACATACAAGCCATACATGGAAATAATATCCAAGTAGATCCCAAATTGAAGTAATCATCTCAATACAGGTCTCTATGTACTATGTTCACAAAGATATTAAATAGGGCTTCAGACAGTGAGAAGACTTTTAATCTAATAACTATTAAACCGAGTAAATTGACAAATCAAGTTGAGTATATTTTATGCTTAAATTTGAATGAAACAAACAAGAGAAAGATCTTGAATCTTAACCAAACCACAGTGAAAAGAACACTGTTCAAAAAATAAAAACATTTAAGAAAAAAGATACATATTGTGGAGGTCAAATAATATTCAAAAATTGTTTGGAGAACCATTAGCTAAAAGAAAAAAGTCTACTAAAATGTCATTGCGTGATAAAACATCTCAGGTTATATAATTTTAGCGATCTAATTGATTTTTGAAGTTATTTTATAATTATTATTTTATTTTTAATATTCATGTGTCATTTTACAAAAATTAATATTGTATAGGATTCAATCTCACCATAATAATTGATTTATCCTCTAATTTTAGTTAGTTCTTTTTTCTTTTTCATGTTAAAATATTCATTTATTATTTATGTTTGATTTAATCCTTATTATGTACATATTTTTCGCTTGATATATTCCATGTGATAGTTAAAATGACTTCAAATATCAAAACACCCAATTTTTTTTTATATTTTTCTAACTAAAGGTGAACTCGCTACGTCATTTGCGTAGATTCGGCTGAGAGTTCCGCTTTATATATTTTTTAAATAAAATAAAAATATAAAAATTTGATTTAACACAATTTTTTAATATGATTAATGAAAAAAATTTCAATACTAAATAATATATGATTAGAATAATAACACCAACTTATTCATATATATATATATATAATTCTAATCTTTCCATTTAAAATTATAAATAATTTTTTTTAAAAAATTGATTTTAACTTATATTCGAAACACCTCTAAATCTAGTTCAAATGTAGTAAACTTGAAAGATAGATATACTATATGAAGACAAATAAAATAGTTCCGTAGCTGTTTCTAAAAACTCGGCCAATAAAATAAAAATAAAATTTTTAAAGCTTAATATTTCTAAGTTATTTTAAAATAATTAATTAAAAATATCTAGAAAAAAAATTCAAAAAGAAAGAAGAAAAGAAAGATATATACTACCTATACACATTTCAACTAACAAAACTAACATATGGTGGGCCGGGCCTACAAAGATTGAGTAAAGCAAAACAGGTGGACCCAGTAAAACCAAAACAGGTGGACCCGTTCCTGCACTCCAATCACATTTCCAAAACAAATGTTTGAACTAATCCCTCGCTATTAATTACCTCTTAATCTCTCCACATAATTACAATTAACGTTATTTCCATAAATATTTATTTTATTTTAATCTTATCTTGTAATGTATATTTCGCAGGCGTGTGTGTGACTACCCGTACTACATACATTGCATTGCATTGATTTAAGACCGCTAATTTAATTTACACGAACAGAAAAAACAGAGCAGTCCGAGAGGTTCGGTTTAGCAAGGAAATTTTTGCTGCGATTATTAATGAGAGTATTTAAGAAAATAGAAAACCTGAAATGGTGAAATGTGGGTGAGAGCATAATTTGTTTGTTCGTGAAGAAATCTGTTTGTTAGTGCGTTTGTTCGTGTGTTCATGTCTCTCTCGCAAGGAGAGTTCGCCGGCCTCCGTTTATTCACCAAGAAGCTCCCTCTCTCTGACATGGCCTTTCTACGCCGCCTTTGCTTCTGATCCGCTCCTTTTCTCTGGTACGCTTTAGGTTCAGATCTCGCAATTTCTAGGGTATTTTTATGTCAATTGAATTGATCTATCATATAATCTGTTATTGAGTGATTTTATTTTGTTTGTTTGTCGTTTGATGTGTTTGGTAATTGAATGAAATTAGTGAGAAGATTTGGAGATAAAATATTGAAGAAGAAAAATATTGTAAAATCCTTGGCTAATAATTGAATTGGAATCGAAAAAATGGAAGAGACTGGTAACGGCAGCAAGTTAACTGGTATTAGGCAGATTGTTAGGTTAAAGGAAATCCTGCAGAAATGGCAGAATGTGGCACTGGGTCAGGAAAAAGGAGGTGGAGGTGGAGGAAGTTGCAGCAACCATCAGTCTGAGATTGATGGTGATGGTGGTGAATCACCACCACATGGAGGGATTTCACCTGCTATCAGTAGAAGATTGGCAAATGGTGGTGTGTATTGTGACTCAGATGAGGAAAGCTGTCAAAGCCCTGGACCACCTCCAGATGTGCCTAAAGGTTATTTAGCGGTTTATGTTGGACCGGAGCTTCGGAGGTTTATCATTCCCACCAGCTATCTCAGTCACTCCTTGTTCAAGCTATTGCTGGAGAAGGCTGAGGAAGAGTTTGGGTTTGATCATTGTGGCGCTCTCACACTCCCTTGTGAGATTGAGACTTTCAAGTTCCTTCTCAAATGCATGGAGAACCATCAAAAAGATCATCACCCTGACGACAGGTACTCTCTTCTCTGCTCAATTCAAACCATTGCACATTACTCTTCTTGACTGTTTTATTCTCTGTTTTCAGCTGGAGATTCCCTAGCCATTGAATTGAAGAAGAGAAGTAAGTTGTTGTTTTTAGGGGCTGATTTTTTTTTTTAATCTGATGTGTAAAGCAATAGTGTTCTCTTTGTATGCAGATTTTTTTCATCTATTTTGTTTTTTTTAATAGCAAACTCTAGTCAGAAAAATTTTCCATTTGCTGCCAGAATTGTATGTATGTTTAATTTGGTGTGATGTGACCCACCCACCTCTATTGTTCTCTTCTTTTGGACATCATGAAATTGAACATTTTATGCTCCACCAACATAATCTATATATGTTTCTGACTCAACCATCTGTATCTGCATTGGAAGGCCCCATGTTTTCTCCATTTTCATGGTTACCTGGGAAAGTGTTTATGCTACTCGGTGACACCCTTATTAAAATACTAATTTGACACTGTTGATGAGTTGTCGTATTTGTGCTTTAATTCATCTCTAATGAACGTTCCTCTAAATTGCACATGATTCCAAGATCACCGCCATGATTGTGTCATACCCATCTTTATTGTTTTATTCTGCGAACAAGTGTTTTCTTAGGGTGAAGAAAGCAAGCTCTGTCTAGATAAAAATGTACAAACGAATTCGACTTCAATTAATTTTATTAATATCATTTTACAAACATATACTGAGTCTTGCTTAAAGAAAAAACAATTTGAGTCAATAGCCTTCGGATTCAAACTCCTATATTCATAGGTATATGAGATATGTTGCTTTTAATGGATTAAATAATCACTTCTGAAATTCATCTTAAATTTATATATATATATATATATATATGCTAATATTAATGATGAAAATAAAAATAATATACACGTATTATTTTTTTATAAATGATTTTTTTTATTACTATTTCCCACATTCATATTGCTCTAACTAATCCTTTTTTCCTTACATAATTTTTTAGTATTTTTATATAAATTAAAATTTTTTATATTAAATAATTATATAAAATAAATTAATTTATTTTATAAATTTTTTATACCCAATATACTCTTTCTCTAATAATAATGAAATATTAGTATTTGTTATTAATTTATAATTTGTTTTAAGATTTTAAAAATGTAATTTTATTTTGTTATAATTTATTTTCAGAGTCTTCTTCTTAGTAAAAAAGTTTTAAAGAAAGGAATGAATAATTGACAATGGTCATAGTAATCACTCTGTATTTATATATAGTAATCAGAAATAACTAAGTTATAAAAATACAACAACACTGCATCAATTTGAATTACAAACAGTAATTCTATATCTATATCTATTGGGAGATTGATTTGTTATCACTCGTGATTTAATACACCGTCTCTCTAATTTAAGCAGGAAAATAATTTTATACAAATTTATAATTATAAATTTAATCAATCTTCAATTAATCTTTTCAATATAAATTAATTTAGTTATGTGATTTGTATCGATTAATTGGTTGAAAAAATTTAGATTTAATTAAAATATATAGAGTAATTATGTAAGTTGATAATATTCATACTTTTTGAAGCGATGATGGTGAAAACAAATTTATTTTATTTATTATTAAAATAAGGTTAATTAAATAATTTTAACATTATTTAAAATAATTTAAAATTTTATTATATTAAAATTAGTAAAATAAAATTAAAGGATATTTAAAGTAATTATTTAAATATATTAGGGATATTTTAATAATATCCATACTGGATGTAGTATTTCTAATGTGAGAAATAGCAATCATGATGTTTTTTTTTAATATATATATTTTTTAATAATTACAAGTAATTCCAAACAAACATATATATTATCATAATAGTGTACAATGTGATACTTGTGATTGACTTATTAGGGGATGATAAATTTTAGAAAGTCCACCCAATACAAATACTTAAAAGTGTTCATAATAAAATTGGCCCTCTACCAATTCATTTGCTATAACTTCCATATAACTTCTTAGTATGGATGGAACACAAAACTTTGTAAAGTATCAGTTAATGTATAGAGGTGTAATTTACATTTAAGTGATTTCTAAAAACCACCTTAGATTTAGTTTATTAGAAAAAAAAAAATCACATTTTTTCATTTTTGAAAAAAAAAAAACTATTTTTTTTACGGAATCCCTGAAATTTATTGTTCATATAAATTTGTTTGACTTCCCGCTAGTTTCATATGAAGGGCAAAAGAGTCTTTTTACTAATTGTGTACGATTTTTAAAAAAAATTAAAAAGGTGAATGATGGCTTGCGTGTGTGGAAAAGCTACGTCGTCATTTTGTAACTTGTTGTTGTTGAATTTATTGTCCTATTTGTTGGGGGATTGTTTGTTAGTTTTCAGTGTTTTATGAAGTTAATTTTTTGCCATTTTAGGGTGATCTGCTTGTTGCATGAATGTGGGCATTTCTGGAACATTTATTTTTCTTTGGTAATTGACTACACCTGTTAAAAAAAATTAAATGCAATTCATTGTTTGAATTGAGTTTGCGACTGTTACTCACAGTAGCCCCTACGGTCATAAACTTCAAATGGCTATAAAACCATCCAACTTCAT